>OW386285.2:20900100-22150100 GCA_936432065.2 Rutpela maculata
GAAAGTGTTTTATGGAACTAAAATTTGCCTTTTAGATTTATAGAGGCCTTTTTTTCTTCATAACGATTTCATCACAACATTTATCAAGGATGTTTTAAGAGTCTAGTTTTGTAATGGCCTTTAATAAGTACTAATAGGCATTGAAAATGTCTAGTTGTAAAAAGGATTTCAAATGCACTTATTGCAAATATGTTAAAACCATAAAGAATAATTTAAAGCCTCTTTAAATCTAAATGGAATTTAAGACGTTCATAAAACTAATTAGCTTTATGGAGAGTTTTACGTAGGTTATGATAAATCCATTACAAATACATATTATCCTAGAAGCAAATTAGCTTTATAATTAGGTCTTACAGAATGCTTTAAAACTTACTATTAAGAGCAAGTATACTTGAAGCCTAAAAGGCCTTAACTACAACATCAATAAAGCACATGACTATTTCCTAACCCTGACAAACCTTTCTTAAAACCTCCTCAAGTCCAAATGACTTTTAAATTGTTCCTTGGGATGCCAGAATGTCCTCGAAAACCTGACTTTAAAGTATACTTTTTTGAAACACAACATTAAAAATGATAAATATATTCACCGTTTGTTTACTAAAAATGAAGAAGTAAAATTTGCAAAAATTACGAAACATGCCATTTCCAGTAAAAATTGTGTTTTCGAGCTTTGTGCGTGAACAATAATTATTTTGAAATTACATGTTTTAAATTTTTTTTGAACTCCTCGTGCCCCAAACTTCACATTAGTAGCGTTTCGATAGTAGTGAGTTTAGTAATTATCAAAAATTGACAAAAAACAGCAAAATTTCGCAATTTTTCAAAACTGAGTGAGATGCGCGAATGGGAGATATATATATTTTTTTTTCGTTTTGCTTAGCTAGGCGATAGGCAACTATTCTGGGGTATAGCAATAGAAAAATAAAAAAAGTGCTTTTTCGGCCCACCGTAATGTACATGTGGCTGTTTTTTTTTTTTTTCATTTTGCTTAGCTAGGCAAGGGGCAACTTTTCTGGGGTATAGCGATAGAAAAATAAGAAAAGTGTTTTGTCAGCCCACCCTAATGTACATGCGGCTGTTGATGGCATCTCTTGATAGGCAACTTTGCTTTTGAGTCTTCAAAAGAGTATAGCAGAAAACAGCTCATTCTGGAACACAACTATGATCAAGCAGTAAGGATTATATAGGTTTGCACCAATTTTGAAAACGCAATTCCAGGAACTGATATTTTTATCAAATGAAATACCCTGCCTTTATTGTCAGTAACGCTGGTAGACACAGGATTATTCAAAGCAAAGTGTCCAGTCATTTCATCGATGTATTATTGCAAATAATTTATTTGGTGTGTGGTTTTGCGAAAGGGGAAAGAGATATCAATTTCGGTTTTAAAGAAAAATATAACACACTAAATTGGCCAAAATCTTTATCGCCTAATACATCAAAATTTCAATCACTGGGCGACTAATTTTTACAAGTGGGCCACCCCCACCCCATTATTAAAGGCAGAAAAGAAATAAAATTTTGATTTAGTGTGTGTACAAGAACCAATGTCCTCAAAATTTTTTTTGTTATCATTTATTTGCAACCAATGATTTACCTAAATGTTTATTATTTTCAGCTATGTCTTTTGGATGGGTGATTTGAACTTCAGGTTAAATGAAGAGTATGATAAAACCCCAGAAGAAATAGAAAAGATAATATTAAATAAAGATTTAAAGACACTTTTCAACAATGATCAACTTAGAACTGTAATGAGGAAAGGTGAAGCATTTAGTGAATTAACTGAAAAGGATCCCGATTTTCCTCCTACATTCAAATTTGTAGTAGGGACACCATTTTATGATCATAAGTATGACTCGTTACCTTTATTTAATACTTAAACCTTCTTTATTTCATTAACTTGTTAACACTTTCACTGCGCATGACTCTCATGAGAGTCGGTCCCGTTCTTAGCACAGTGCGAGGGGTCAACTGCACCCAAAATTTTGTACACCAGATTTCCTCTTTGACGAAGATTACACAGATTTCCTCGGATTTCCGCTTTGATAAAAGCAATTTTTTGAAGAGCGAGGGGGAGAAATCCGAAAAAAAAGATTTCCTATTATATATTATTATTTCTATTATGCCAGTCAGCACTGAACAAGAAATACTTGGCGAGGTTCGTATAGCTCTCCTGAGAGTCAGTCCAAAAAACATGGAATAACCTGTATATACGATTTTTATTGACACACTATTCGATTTTTGACACCTAATTATGCAATATTTTCGAAAAAACCAGGTAGCGTAGTGGGTGACCCGTAGCCTGAACGGCCGCAGTAAAAGTGTCAAGTACAAATTAAAGTATTGTACTCAAAAATCCATATTTATACAATAAACATTTAAATACTCATCTTATTTTTTAGGAGGCGACCGGCA
Organism: Rutpela maculata; assembly: GCA_936432065.2. Taxonomy (NCBI): domain Eukaryota; kingdom Metazoa; phylum Arthropoda; class Insecta; order Coleoptera; family Cerambycidae; genus Rutpela; species Rutpela maculata. The sequence goes on from OW386285.2 coordinate 20,902,516, forward strand.
TGGTGTGACAGAATATTGTACTGCGTAAATTCTCATAATTATGAAAATGTTACACTTAAGGCAGACCAGTTGTCATATAAATCTCACCAGTCGTACACGTTGAGTGATCACAGGCCTGTCACTGCAGAATACATTATCAAGGTAGATGCTAATACTTACCTACTAATTTTGTTTTCTAAAATTTATTGCTTTTACTTTTGCTTTTGTTCACCTTTTTTGTTCTTTAACACAAAAGTTGTTGCTTCTTTAACACTCGTAAGTAATATCCAGATACATGATACTTGGTTTGAATGCGTCATCCAGAACGCCTCAACAAGATTGACAAAAAGTTTTTTATTCATTTGACTTCTCTTATGTTCAATAAAGATACCAGGTTTAAAATATCATAGAATTGAGTTTTTAAAAACTATGAACTAGTTTCAAGCTGTTAATTTAATATTAATGACAAGAAGGAGATCAAATTAAGTATTTTGAGAAATAAACTTTTGAGATTATACAAGTTGTTTATGACCCTATGGTATTAAATAAATAATAAAATTTATCGATTTACCAAAATTGCACTAATAAAACTTCAATATTATTTAGATATTATCAGAGATGGGCGAAAGAAACTTTCCAATAAACGTTTTCAGTAAAATATTGGAATATTTGAAAGTTTCCAAAATTCTGGGATAATTGTCCAAAATATTCTAAGCAAATTATAAATGAAAGTCTTGAATATTTGGGATATCTAAAAAAAATTTTGATTGAAACATTGGAAGAATTTCGCCAATGCATATATACAGTTATTCATAGGTACAGATTGGCAACGTCACAACGATTAGTTCGTTAACACAGCAATTCATGTTAACACATAAACAGAGATAATTTCAGGTAATAATTGCTGTGAGCTTGTGGTTCCAGATACTGTAAAAAAAGAAAGGTCCCCGCACAAACCTTATGGGCTTGAGTTCTCGGTCGATTCGTTTGAATTTTTGATATGTTGTACTTGACACCTTCCTGATCAAAAGTGTTCATAGGCCCAAAGTCCGTAAATGAATAGTTTTCGAGATATCAAGGACGCAAGGTCTCAAAAAATGGGATATTTCCATGAACCTCAAGATGGAAAAATGTGCTCTGACCTGCAGGTCAGACCATGTTCTCTTTATGTTTTTAGGGTCGCTGAATCCAAATCCGGGGTCCGTTAAACACCATCACGTCAGAGTCAAGGGCATTTGAAGATCAAATTGAGAAAATACCGTAAAAAATCTGAAAAAATTCATATACATATTTTTGGGGTCACTGAATCCAAATCCTGAGTCCGTTAAACCCCATCACGTCAGGGTCGAGGGCATTTGAAGGTCAAATTCAGAAGAGACCCTCAAAAATCTGAAAAAATTCGTATACATGTTTTTGGGATATCTGAGTCCGAATCTGATATTTTCTTAACTCCACAAGTGTACAACCTCACATCGCAGACAGGCAGCCGACACCACAACCACATAAACTAACACAGAAAATCGGAGAGCCAATAATCACGAGACCCAGGGGACACTAAACAGCAGACAGCAGCCCCAATGACCAAGGGACCGGGGGGACACAAAACAGCAGACGGTAGCCCCAATAACCACGGTGCATGGTAGCGAGATATGACCTGTGCAAAAGTTGTATGGTTCAGAGGGGGTTAGCTGATGGTTACCTTGAACTTGGTGCTCAAAGTCATTTGAAGGTCAACTTTGGAATTTTAAGTAGGCACCCCCGTTTTTCAGATAAACTATACGTCAGATTCGGTAAGAACGGGATATTCTACGTTTAGTTCGTTGTATCATGAGTGGGGTCTAATTCACTCCCTAAATCATGATATGTGATTTTTATTTCCTATTTATTCCATCATCTTATGTTATTCACTGTTAGCTTTAGTGTTACCCAACGTGCACCGGCGTGGAGGAAGCTAATCAGATTTTGCCTGTCTACGAGGTTGTACACTTTGTGGAGTTAAGAATATCAGATTCGGACTCAGATATCCCAAAAACATGTATATGAATTTTTACAGTCTCTTCTGAATTTGACCTTCGAATGCCCTCGACCCTGACGTGATGGGGTTTAACGGACCCCGGATTTGGATTCAGCGACCCCTAAAATATGTATATGAATTTTTTCAGATTTTTTGACGGTATTTTCTCAATTTGACCCTCAAATGCCCTTGACCCTGACGTGACGGAGCTTAACGGACCCCGGATTTGGATTCAGAGACCCTAAAATCATAAAGAGAATATGGTCTGACCGCTAGAGCACTTTTTTCCATCTTAAGGTTCATGGAAATATCCCATTTTTTGAGACCTTGCGTCCTTGATATCTCGAAAACTGTTCATTTCCGGACTTTGCGCCTATGAACACTTTTGATCAGGAGGGTGTCAAGTACAACATATCAAAAATTCAGACGAATCGACCGGGAACTCAAGCCCATAAGGTTTGTGCAGGGTCCTTTATTTTAGAATTTTATTTTTAAGTTGTAGGGCAATTATTTTTACAATTAATTACTTTTTATTTATTTGCTTTCATCATAAGAAAATATTATTTATTAAGCATTCTACTATTTAGAATAGAATAGAATACTTTATTTATCTTTGTGGCTACAGTATTTGTAGATAAGATATTTTTAATTTAATACCATGGGTTCATGAACTTCCCTTTATTTTTTACATGCACAACCACTTGCTTTGTTGGTAAGCATAACCACACATATCTGACACAAAACTTCACTTCGATTCGTTTCTTTTCTTTCTTATGTGGCAAATAACTTAATAAACTAATATGTGGTAAATTTATGTTATTCTAAAGACATGTTGTGTGAACTGTGCATAGGTTCATATACATTAGAGGCTCCTAGAAATCTTGGGTCGATCCCTATAATAAGATAAAGTGAAATATAAATAGCAAAATAATGTACGTGAAAGAAAGCGATATATTAACGTTGATGCCAGGCACTTCAGCATGTTAAGAGTTCTGCCGCTAACTAAAAGTAGCTAAAGAGAAAAGTGGCAACAGAGTAGGTTAAATCTGTTTCTTTTCAGCATATTATTTGTCCATTTTTCTTCTCTTCTACCTTATAAAATTGTAGGAGGTTACCACAATTAGTCCAAAATCGAAAACTGAGATAACATCAAATCTTTACATTTTGAGGTCCAAGGAACCCAAAAAAGTGGTTTTTAAAAAATTTCTGTGTGTGTGTGTGTGTGTGTGTATGTGTGTGAACACGATAGCGGCGAAACTGCCAAACGGATTTGGATGAAACTTTGTATGAGGGCTTCTTTAGTGCTCCAGAAGATCTGAAAAGGTTTTGGTTGAGATCGGATTATGTTTAGAGCCATTTTGGCACAAGTTGCTTATTTTATGATTACTTACAATTTGTAATCGAACCACTGAAAAGCAGTAAAAATCCCGATTTCAACGATATATCACACTTGCACCCTTTCGATTTGGTTTCCGTGAAAAAAATTAAAAAGAATTCGTTATATGTGCACACATGACAGCATCCAAAAAATATTATTGGTATTATTGTTAAGGGAAAATGTATTCTGCCATCTGTCAAAAATATTTGGGTTGGTAACCTTTGTGAATGTTGATTTATAGGGTATCGTACATTTATCACCTGACGTCACAGCTAACCTCAAAAATATATATTTCTTAAGATTTAAGAATATTACGTAGCTATTATTAAAATTTCTGCCTGGTTCCCATACTTTCAAGTAAAATCTAGTACAGTGTAATGTTTATGAAGTTCTAAATACTTTGCCCTAATAAAATAGGACACTTTTTGTAGGTTGGAAATCTAACCTGTAATTAGCAGTCTATTTTTATTAGAGTGAATTTTTAAATATTTGCTTGGAACCACTGTGGCTCCAAGCTAAAAATGCGTATACAAACATTAAAAATGAGGATAAACTTGAAAAACTTAAAAATGATGCAGATGCCCTAAATATATTTTATAACATAAAAATCAACATTCGTAAAGGTTACCAACCCAAATATTTTTGACAGATGTCAAAACTTATTTTGGTTGTTTTTTTTTTTTTAAAGGTAATAATAATTGTTTATAGCCGTGTTCGGATAGTACGTCTGATTGATGGGACGTGTCACAATCGTTCGTTTAATGCAGAGCTAACCGAGCTAAATCTGAAATGTTCGAATATTACAAAATAAAGGCCTCGGACGAAGCTCCACCGGACTTTTTTGATCGAGCAGGAAGATTTTAATTTGACGCATGCGTAGTCTGCTTGAATTGTCCATAATGAAATAGAAATAGAAATAGAAAATTTATTGGTGCCAAGAAACAAGAGTTTTACACAAGTCAAAAAAACAAAGGGTTCATAAATACAATACAATACATGCATATACAAACAAAATACAATATAAATATAAAATAATAATACAATGAGTTGTATATTCTCTCAAGGTATTAAAATTGCCAGTCTGAAAAATCATTATTATAAAAATCTTCCATAGAATAGAAACATTTGGATATAAGATATTTTTTTGTTACATATTTAAAACTTTTAGAAGGCAACAGTTTCACAGGGGATGGTAGCAGGTTAAATAACTTCGGACCAAAATATGATATTCCGGATCTAGTTTTATGTACTCTGTGGAAGTCTATGTAAATATTTGCTTTATGTCTTGTATCGTATGAGTGAATTTCTTCATGAGTTACGTAATTTGGTAGGTTATCTTTAACATATAAGAGACACTGTAAGATATATAGTGATGGTACTGTGAGAATTTTCAGATCAATATAAGATTGTCTACAATCTTCTCTATACCCTAGCTTATTTATAATTCGTACTGCCTTCCTTTGTAATCCAAAAACGCGTTTCATGTTTGGAGCGTGACCCCAAGCATGAATTGCATATGATATTTTTGATTGAATAAGTGCATGGTAAGTTATTAAGAGTACTTGCTTGGACACTATTAATGACATATTTCTAATTGCATAGATACAAGGAGTTAACTTATTACATAGTTTATCAATGTGAGAGTTCCATGAGAGCTTAGGGTCAATATGTACCCCAAGAAATTTTACAGACTCTGGATTATTATTTACTCCCATATTACCTAAACTAAAAAACATGATTTCAGTTTTAGTAGCATTTAAGCTTAATCGATTCGCGACAAACCAAGCAGAGACCCTTGATCGTGTCTGTTCCAATTGTAACTGCAGTTCATTGCGATTTTCATTTTTATTAATTGTTGTTGCATCATCCGCGAAGAGAATGAAGTCGGCTCTTGGGTCGGCAAGCACCAAGTCGTTGACGTATATGAGGAATAATACTGGTCCCAGCACCGACCCCTGTGGTACTCCATATTCTAGTGTCCTCATCTGAGAAAGATTATTACCAGTTTCTACTAGTTGCGTGCGACTCATTAGATATGACTGCATTAAGTTCACACTTGCATCAGAAAATTTATAAAAACTAAGTTTTTTTATAAGTATACTAGGACAAACACAGTCAAAAGCCTTGCTTAGATCGCAAAACAAAGCCCCTGCGCAACATCCTGTCTCATATCCAATGTTTATGACTTCCGCTAGTTTGTTGATAGCCATAGTGGTTGAGCGTGCATTACGAAAACCATACTGATTTTTATTAAACAGACTATTTCCTTCAAAAAAAAAACATATTCTGAATTTTAGGGCTTTTTCAAAAACTTTTGCTATGATTGGAATGAGCGAAATTGGTCGGTAGTTATCAAGTAAATTTGTGGGACCTTTTTTGTGTATTGGCACAACCCGGGAAATTTTAAAGGCTTTTGGGAAGATGGAATGTCTTATACATAAGTTAAATAACTTTGTAAGAGGAATAACAATGATATTGGCTATACTCTTAAGTATCTTAGTGTTAAGGTTATAATAATCTTTACTATTTTTGTTTTTTAAATTGAATATTATGTCCCTAACTTCAATAAAAGTTATTTCACTGAAAATAAATTCTCGCAGGCCTGCGTGAGATATTGTATTAGCATTATTATATAGAAATTCTTCTGCGGTAAAGTCACTATCAGGCAGCTCATCAATAATATTCTTAGCAATATCTGCAAAGAAATTATTGAAATCATCTGGACTTATGCTGCTGTCTGCCGTTCGATTTTTTGGCTGCGTATTCGTATTTGCTCGTACCACCTGCCAGATCGCTTTAGATTTATTAGAATGACTTTTAATGTACGTATCATTAGCTTTGAGTTTAGCATTTCCGAGTGCAATGTTATATTTTTTCCTATATTTTTGCATTATTTCTCTGAGTTCCGGAGAGTTAGTAGCTTTTACGGTTTCCTGCATAAAGTGTAAAATATCTCTCATATCACTTAGTTCCTTGGTGAACCAGGTCGTGCAAGGTATATTGCTTTGTTTGTATGTTTTTTCTGGAAAGGCCAGATCAACTGCATTGCTCAAGAAAGTCATAAACATTTCAGATTTAATTTCAATATTTATATTTGGATCGTCAATGAAATCCCAACATATATTCCCTACAAGATTGTTTAGAGTAAGTAAACCCTCATATGTTACAGGTCTGTGCTTAAAATTTGTAATATTGTCATTTTCGGTACTGTTCATATGAAAGTTAATTGTAATGGCCAGATGATCTGATAAATTTGTGTCAATTTGAGAAGTTTGAAAAGTACTTTGTAAGTTTGTTAAGAAGTTGTCCAAACAAGAATTCCCTCTAGTATTTGCATCTATTGTTATAAACAAACCATACGTTTTTATTAAATCAGTAAAGGTGACAGTATGATAATTATTTTTATTGTTGAAGTTTATATTAAAGTCACCATTTATTATGACAGTATATTGTTTATACCTACTGATAATGTTTAAAGCCTTTGTAAGTGTATCGAGAAAGGTGTTGAAATCACCTAATGGAGATCGATATATAGTAATTATTAATAGCTTATGTTTCTCAGATTGTACCGCACATATTTCACAGTGGATCTCAGTTGATAGCAGACATATATCCTCCCTTCTAGCGAAGTCATTTGCAATCTTGCGATTGATTAATACTGCTACACCCCCATGAATATGAAGCTTCCTACAAAAATAACTAATAACATCGTAATTGTTAAGTTTAGTTTGAGTAATTTCATTTTGAGACATCCAATGTTCGCTTAGGCAGATGACATCGTAAATATGGTTTTGTGCTTCAAATTCCATCTTCTTGTTTCGAAGAGATTGAATATTTAGATGAAAAATTGAGAAATTTTTAGATTTAGGGGGAGTTGTTCGGGATTTATCGGTTGGTCTTTTATTTAATGATTCAGAAAAACCGAATTTTCAGTAGTGAATGAGCTGTCTTCCACTCCACACTTTCTTTGGCGGGGGTTATCAAGGAAGTGTTGTCCTCTTCTGAAATCAAACCTTTCAAATGCAATACCCTTTGGCCAAAATGAATGTTCATACACCGTTGCTTTTAGTTATTGACTTGTTGAGGTTAGAGTGTCATTTTCGCTAAATTCTGTGTTGTTATTTTTTTCGCTATCCAATGTTCTACAAAATCTTCGAAACGTTATCTGTTAATACCCTTATAATATCTGGCAATTGATTAACATGCAACATAAACAAACATGAGTAGTCCACTTCAGTTCGTTCGATATTTGTTCATGAAATAAATGGCTCCAAAGTCACGTGTAAGTTATCTGTTTGCTCAGTGCTCTGATATGCGATGTAATATCCAAAGAGAGCTTATAAAGATCCACCGTGTGGGGAGGTTCCAGCCGCTTCCAGTAGCTGCTGATTTTTTACTTGAAATCCGAGGGCTTCAATTTCGAAACACGTAGGTTGGACGTAATTTTTTTTACTTTATTTTTTTTCTGCCAGGTTTTGACTAACAAAACTCATATAGAATGTATATGAATTATATAAAGAGTTCAAGAAACTGGCGAGAAGAGTTTATATATCATGATATAGTAAAAGTACCTTATATAACCTTTTTAAATAAATGGCTTATAAAAAAAAAATTTCAAACGAAGAATATAGTGCAGAAAACCAGAGGACATATAGTGCAAAGTTTCCTTTACTCTAATTATATATCTCCCCTTAAACTTTTGGAGTTTTCTATCACTAAAACTAAGCCATGCTTGAATGAATGATTAAAAAAATAAGTATTATACCAGAATACTATGAACAAAATAAGTTCATCCTCTGCCAAACTTTTAAATCTGATCTGCTCTCTAATATTAAATTGCATATGTCAGTGCGAGTATATTTGCCTGAATAATAGCAAAAATGTAGGTCATACTTATTTAGTGTCAAGCTTAAAGTTAACAAAACATTTGTTTACTCGTTGCTTTATCAACTTTTGTTGATCTCCTATTAAAAAGCATCGCAAAATTAACATTGTTGGCCCACTGAGAATGAAGAATTTTCTATAACATAATATGTGGTAACATGGTAACCCTGCTTTGCTTTGCAGTGCCTGTGGCAAAATTATTTTTACAAGTACAAATTTAAGTTGACATTATGTATTTTTATTAGATTCCACAGGAAGTGCGTAAGGGTCGCTCATTACCACAATCGGTTGATCAGGTATTTTCAGATTACTCGGAACGTGTCATTGAGTTTGACAATATCACCGGCTGGAGTGATCAGGATGAGAACAAGGTCACCTACAGGATAACCAAAGAAATTCCCGCTACAAAGGAAGATTGGATTGGTTTGTACAAGGTAATGATATTTGTATTGGATTACTATACGACAAGTTCTTATTTCCCCACCTTTGATCTTTACCTCAACATTACTAAATTAATCTTTCTATTCTCTCTCTGTTTGTTTAATTTCATACTTGTTTTTTATCCTTTTTGTTCTTTTTGTCCTCTTTTGTTTTGAAAATTCCCTTTAGACCGAAAATTCCTTAAAAATCTAATCATTTTTATAGCACCTTTTATAGCGGCAGGAAGATCACTAGGGACACAATTCTTGAAATCGTAGGAATTAATTCTGAAATATTTTCTTGTGTGTTGTGTTGTACTACGCTGAGTGCTGTGGTTGTCTGCCTGACTCCGGTCCAGGCTTTGGGGAGGCGCATATATGTGCATACCAAAATGTTAATAAATTTAATTTGGATTTGGATTTTGGTATTGGATTAAATTTTTTATAGCTTTATAGAGTTGTCATAGTTACCTTTATTTTTTTTAAGATTTTTGAATAAGTTCTTTTTCAAAATTTAACAAATTAAATTAACTTTCAGCCTGCATAGTCAAAATTTATAAAAGTATGTTTCTTCATTTTTAAATTAATTTCTAAAATCGCGAAATCAAATCAAACATTCTCAAAGCTATGAATAATTCAGGAAGATTCTAGAATCACGAAACTTTAACTTTAATATCTGTGGAAATCAAAACCCCAGCAGTTCCTCTCCAGGAGTTATCTTAATAAAAAAAAAAAAATCAAACAGTCAAATTTTCACAAAAGCAGTCTCAAACTTATTTTCGCTCTTTAAATCAAAAGTCAAGTCCTGAGAATTAAATTTAACATACAGTGTGTTTCAAAAACTTAGTCCCACTTTCTCAAAAATTTGCTAACGGACTATGCTTTCAAAGTGCACAGTGATTACCAGGCAATCCTCATGTTCAGAGTCAGCATCCAAATGTGAGAGAAGTGTGCTAAGAAGTTCGGCTGAGGTGCAAATTTTGTTTTCAAAGGGATGTGGCTGACGCTTGCGCATACGAGTTACATGATCATGTGCAAGGGGATACTGACCAACTTTTTCTATTCATTTTGTGTTTTCATGTTATAATTGTAGACTATCCGTGGACATATGCGACAAAAGAAAAAACTTTTCGCTGAGCAGCGCGGTTTCACGTAATTCTCGTGTAGTGCGCAATAATAATAATAATAATAATAATAATACTGACCGCTTGCGAGTATACGTGCTTGGAGCACGCAGATCCGATATTACGTTACTATTTGATTTGGTTTATTGTATGCATAGTCTCTTATTATATATCAAATTGAAAAAAAAATCAAAACCAAGTACAAGTAAACATAAACATAAAAACAAAACAACATTCTTATCAAAAACATTAAGGTACAACAGAAACTTGTGAAAGTATATAAAAATGTATTAATAGTACATACACAGCATAGATAGAGAGACAGCAAAGAAACTCTCGTGAGTTCCTTTGTGTTGGCGTGACTAAAATCATTCACCTTGAAGTCGCCATTTCGGGTTAAAAGTCAGAGATGGATTCCAAATAATTTATATGTTTCCGACAGGACCTTATTATCCAATTCAAATTAAACAGTCTGTGTGCTTGAAAATGTAGACTAGAAACTACGAAACTGTACTTAGTCATAAACAGAAAAAATATTGTGATATTTAACAAGAAAAATTTGTGTTCGTTACCTGTTATAATGGAATATCACAAAGTAACAGACAACTCTACTGATTTCTTTAAATACACAATAATTTTAGATAGCTAAAAAAGTCATATATAATTTTGTTTTAACTTGTAAAAATAGGAAGTAAAAGCATATGAAACAGAATTTTCTTTTATAAATACATGCATGATATAATTTTTTTTAGTATTTTTTCAAATAAAAATAGCTCAAAAAAATAGAACAATAGTTTCTTCATAGCTTCATTTGGGGTTCTTTCTAACAGACGGGCCTTCGTTACTTAAGTTAAGTGATGATAATTATTATATCAAATAGTAGAATGCCTGCGTTCCATTACGGGTTCATTATAACTAAAAATAATGAGTAATATAACACCCTCCATCCAATTTTTGTCATAAAAATCAGACTGGCAAATAATATGATAATAAATTATCCAACACAGGAAGTTCCTAAAAAAGTTGGCTCAAATTTAGGCCACTATAGTGGGCCGGCCATTTCGACTTTCCAATTTTATTAATTTTCTTGAGAGTTTAGTACACATCTACTTGCAAAATTTCATGTTCTTAGCATGCCTGCAAAAGCCCAAACAAACATTATATGACTTATTAACTATGTCGAGGCATCTTGCGAACTAAACGGTAGAGATGAGTTGCTATTTAACAACCTCTTATTTTATAACTGTTATTTGTAAATAGCATTAGCAGCCTGTTATTTCTGTACGAAAATAACAGATAAGAAACACGACCGTTGAGTGAATAGACTCTTCAATCAACGACACGACGTAGTAAAAATGTTCTTGCTGACTGCTATTAAACTGTTATTCAGAAAACAGCAGTAGCAGATAATGAAATCGCAACGCAACCTCTAATGTAGTGAAGTTGAATATTATTGTGGGTATCTTGAGTCATCGGCTTTATGTATACACTTCTTATATTCAAATCTTTTCGATTTTTTTCTCCGTGTGTATATATTCGATTACCTGCATACCAAGTTTAAAAATGAAGGAATGCCAGAGTTAAGTTGAATATTTTTGTAGAAATCTCGAGCCATCCGCTTTATGTACTGACTTTTAGCTGTTTTTTAAATCATAATATGTTCAGAGCTTTTATATTTTCTTCTCCATATGTATATTTTCGTTTACCTGCATCTCCAATATTGTCATTGCATAAGCTGTGTTTGGCGTGTTTCTATGCTGGTATTTTTTTATTAATTTAACATAAAATAATAATAATTAAAAGTTGAGGCTTAAAAAAATGATTTATATAAATAAAATTATTTATATTTTATTTATATGTATATGAACGTAAAAAGAAATCAATTAATACCTCTATATAAAACATAAAAATCAAAGAATTTTTTCTGCCCTTTGGCCAGCGGCAGCAGCATAATGTATAATATAACGTCTATGAAATAACAGTTGCAAACTGCGCGCTGCGGTATACCAATGTCAGTACTTCTCAGCAATCTGTTATTTTTAAACATTTACTTTAAACTGTTATTTCAAAATAGCAGTAGCAGTTTAAACCTGTTATTAAAAAATAACAGCTTTTATCCATCACTACTAAACAGGGTAAAAAATAAATAAACTAAATACATAGAACAGAATAGAATGGAATTTATGTAATAATAATTTATAATTAAGCAATTTTATGTAAATAAAACAAAACGCATCGAAATTTTTCTACCTGCGATAATTCCTTATTTACAGGTAAAGAGTACCCATATTTTATTGCTTTGGCAATATATGCATTTAAATTCGTTCAATCCGCATTAAGCCACACTGTACGCTTCCTGTGCACATAAGTATTAAAAAAGATACACACGTATGCACTCACATTCTTTTTTGTAGAAAATTTAATTCTCTATACAAGTATCTGTTACTAAACAGTTTCAGTTAATTTTAAAGTAGTATTACTATGAGAAGATGCCAGCAAAAAATATGCGCAGAAACGAGTTTGTGCGCTCCATCATTCTAAACCAGTGAGAAAGAATTACGTGACATTCAGTGTCAACACCAGCGGCTGCGGTGCCCTGCAGTAGAGCGGCGGCGACGGTAATAATAATAATAAAACAACTTTATTAGGCAAAGTTTAGTAGAACTTACTATTCTTACACTTCTCCTGAACAAAGGTTACTCGTAACAGTTGGCAAGTTTTAATCTACTCCATTTTCACAGTTCCTTGACCACGAAACTTTTATTGCAATTACACATTCCTATACCCCAGATAAAGCTATGCCACTGGTAAAAATATTCGCGCATTTTGGCTCCGCCCTGGCAACTTCTCATAGTAATACTAGTCTACCTACCTATTATTATGATCAGTAGAGAATCTAAAAAAGACTTTTTGCACAAATAACGTTTGTTCTGGCAATATTTTGCAGCACAAACAGAGCCCATACTTGAAAATAATAGAGAAATGTTAAACAATAAATAACACAATAACACTAAGTACGTCTATGAACTAAATAAGTTGTACCCAAATTGTACCTACGTCGCCCGCACTGTTTTCCAAGGTTTTAACCCAAAATGGTTCGTGCGCGACGATCAGCGCAAACCGTTCCCGCTGTTCAAGTTTCCCTGCTGTCTCTCTTTCTCTGCATGTTAAATCGCTTTGAGCAGTCTGAACCAATTTAAAAACGACAGGCGAGTTAACGCGCTTGGAGCACAGTGGGCCCATTTATTTTTCGCAGTGAAAGAGTTAAAATAGGTCATTCTTCATAAGAAATTTTGCATTTTTGGTCATAAATCCAAAAATATATAAACGTTACTCAAAAATAAGGGGAAAAGCTTATTTTTGAACCTTCGGAAATAAGTTATTCTTTATAAGAAAATTTGCATTTTTAAAACTAAAGTAATATGGTAAAAAAGCCAAAAATATATGCTGGATGCTCAAAAACATGAAAAATGTAAGAATAGCTCAGAAGATAACTATCCCTATTTTTCATTTTGGAGCTAAATGTTATTAGAGAAGTTGTTTGATATGTTAAGTAATTTTTTTTTTTTTTTTGAAAAATGTCATTTTTACTGAAATTAATTTATTTCTAAATTCAATAAAAACCATAAGAAAAGTTATACTTATATTAACAAAAACCTTTTTACAGTTTTCAAAAATAAGATTGAAGATCATTTGTAAACACTGTAAAAAATAACGGACCCAGAATTGAGCTTTGTGGTATGCCCATGGTATTTTTTTTTCCAGTAAAATTTCGTTCCTTCACTAACTACAATTTGTGTCCTATTGTCTAAGCAGTTAGCTCACTGATGAAGAACCCCATTTACTTCAATGCCATATGATTTATTTAAATGTGATAGGTGGTGAACTGTATCAAATGTACACTTCTGTGCAATAAAATCGCTATATTAAATCATTCTTTATTTATTTGTCAGTGTCAGTGTCATATTTTCGAAATGCCGAAATTAACTGAACATGAAAAAATTCTAATTCTCTCTAAAATTGAAGAGGGATGGTCTATCAAAGCAGTTGCTAACCATTATCACTTAAATAAAAGTGCCATTATGAATGTGAAGAAAAGGTGGGAGGAGGAAGGTATCATAAAGAGAAAAGACGGTTCAGGCCGACCGAGAAGTTCAAGTCTCGCTCAAGATGAAGCGCTCCTTGGCTATTTGGGGGAAAATCTGTTTCAAACAGCAGTAAACGCTGTGTTCATGACAAATTTTCCAGCATCGAGGTTAACAGCCAGCCAAAGGATAGGAAAATCGGAATTAAAAAACTGTGTAAGCAGACACGTGCAGAACAGCCATGCAGAAAACCGCTTTTTAATGTTTTGAGCTTTCAGAATCTGGCCTTATCTCGGACACAATTTTTTAACATCAATTTTTACATTTGTTATAAATCGAAATCATTAAATCATTAACATTTTTCCAAATACCTTACTTATGACATTTCGCAGTCAATGTCACTTTTTTATAACCTATATGATAATAAAAAATTCCAAAAAGACTGATTCACATCACTTAATATTAGTAAAAACTGGATTACTTGATTTTTCAAGTGTACGGGATTTTATTGCATAGAAGTGTACATACAACTCGAGTTGTAAAATAAATCTATTGTATGTTATTTTTTATTCGTTAAGTAAACCATAAATTGAATGCAATGGAGCAAGGCTGTAGTAGATTTACCACGTGTTCTTCCCACAACCAATAAATCTATACAGTCGTATTATGCATCTGACTGTATTAGACAATCATTCTGAGGTCCCGCTTTTTATTCTCAGCCATAGCATTGACATGTGAATTTTCATATTTTTTCGTTCTCTTTCAGGAAAATTTCTGGTCTTTGGATGATTACGCAACTTATGAATATGTCAGTAAATGTGCCACTCCCATGCACGACTGCAAAGCTGGACCGGCATGCGGGCAGAAGACGTCGAAGTTTGAGGCAACGTTTACAGAAGTACCGTCTCGCAGAGGCAACTATTGTTTGGTATACTGCAGTCAAACAGAGGATAAAGTTCTCAGTGTGTTAGGCATAAGCAATCCTTTCCCAATTAATAAGCATGATATCGACTAAAACAATAAATAGAAATGTTTACCTTAGTCATTAGTTAAAAAGCTTTAACATTATTTTTTTACGAAAATTACAATGTTATCGAAAATAAAACTAATTATACTAAGGGCCGATCTGTTGCCCTTCCATTCATCCTTTCAGTGATCTAATTTTGGTCTCGCTTTGGTTTTGATAACATTGTCAATATGTCCGATGTTGCCTCAACACTTACATTAGAATACAATTATTTAGTATGTAGTATTTCCAGCAACTGATGCGCTAAACATCCGGATGGATAATTAGAACCCGATGTGTCGTTAGAGGAGTTTTCACAAACCACAAAAGTTGATGCACCTTTCGCAAATCAAAATGGCATAATCTAGAGATAATTAAAACTGTTACTAAACTTATTGGTGAAGAGCGCCCCTTCCTGTAGCGACTAATATAGGCACCAACATATTGGGTCAATATACTGAACAACAGATTTTTACAATATTGCAATCAAATACTGGCATAATATTAGATATCAAGATTGATGTCATATGGGATACCAACATTGGTTCCATATTAGATACCAATGAACGAAATTATTGACAAACTGGAACACGCACTCAATGCTTTAGGTATACGAAATAACTGAAACAGAAAGAGAAACTTGCGTGCACTATTCTGTCCTTTCTTGACAAGATCTGATTAATTAAATTAAATGTCTGATTGATAAAAGGAAAGGGAGGACACATTAACCGTCTGTACACAAGCGAAAAAATGATGGAATGGGGCACGCAAGTTTCCTTTTCTGCTTCACTTTCTCTAGTCGAGGGTGCATTCCAGTATGTAGCTATCGGCACGGTAGCTCAATCGGTTAAGGCGTATTGAGTGGCGAATATGCTGATCGACTGCCTACCGCGCTCTGGGTTCGACCCCCAGCCCCGGTATTGACAACAGCGGTGGGTGTGGATGTATGTCTGCGTTTTTCCAAATGTGTAACTCCCTTCCGCACAGCCTTGGCTATGGATTTGGGGGTTGTCTACTATCTGTGGTGTGTTTATGTTTGTTATTATTTTCGATGATACCAATATAGGATATTAACATATATTGGATATGCGCCATAAAGTTACACAATATGTTTAAATTTCTGACATGGAAATGCATGCAGTAGTATGCACAGAGGCGCCTGCATCAATTGGATGGATGCCATGTTCAAAATCTGAAAATTTTAAAAATAGTATTTGTATGAAATTGAGCAAAACGCGAACAAATAAAAATTTAAGTGTGATAATTACATAAGATGTAAAGGAAAACTTAGAAATAGAGATCAAATTACTTTCTCTGAAATTTAAACAAAATGAATAAGAAATAAACTTAATTATTGTATCCCTGTTCACCTGTTTCGTTTTTTGGGGTACCGCAATTTCATGTGGAGTCACGAAATAACTTCTCCATCTTTACCTGATGATCCAGCTAAGTATGTTCGTATTGCTCGTTTTATTTGCACTTCTGTGATTTCTTTGAATCGGCTATGATCTACTTCTATAACAGTGAAAATCAGTTGACTATAGCAAACTCACTAGTTTAATTTTTCACTTACTAGACGTTAAAAAAATTTGAGCTTTCACACTGATTTCTTCTTTTGAATAAAACATAGCTAGGTACTTCCTTTTTCATTAGTTGGGCATTCATAGCTTTTGTGTGGCTATCCTCTCCCCAAAAATATAGAATTTAAATCTGGAATATTTCCTTAACATCTATATAACAATAAATACCCTTAACACTTTCCTCGTATTTTCCTACTTTTCTGCTAATTGCTGGTTTACATTCATTAGTTCTTCTCAGGTGATGAAAACCATGTTTTTAAACATGTTTTGTTATCCTCTTCAGGAATAAAATAGAAGCACAGTGCCACAATATCTACATTGAACATGGCAGAAAGGAGACAAATACGCCAAGCGGGAAAATTACCAAAAACTAAACGATGTTTACTGTTAATTATTATCTGAATGGAACATGCACACTTATCTGTCAATTTATTGCAGTTTTCACATACTGTACACTGTCTTTTATTAAGGAAATTGACGAATTTATGGAGCTCCAACACGTAACCTCCGGCAACATGTCCGATACTCGAATGTGTCATCGTTTCTAAATTTGCTATGGGCGGTAAATTAGAAATATGCATTGTGTAGTAAAATATGTATCAATTATTTTTATAGCAACTAACACAACTAATATTACTTTGTATAATAGTTATGGGCGAGCCTAGAGGTGACTTCAATGTGAATGTCAGTCGATATTCCGTTGAAGCAATGTCGAGCGCGGTTAATACTTGGATGGATGACCCATCTTGGCTTGTATATCAGTCTATACGCGGAAGCTACGTAATTTCAGACGAGGATTACGTAGTGGATATACCATCCTTCGGAGGAGATGTAAAGCAGGCGGTCCCTCGTTTATTAAATGTTAGGCAAGTAAAAGATCCCTACTCTTCTTAAGGGAAGAGGTTCGGTAAAATTTCCTGGTGTCGGTGATAGGCCCTGGTAGCGGAAATAGGCCGACGTTAAATAAATAGATAAAAAATAATAATAATAATAGTTAAACAGGCTATACTCAACATTGAGCAGGTGATTGAAAACATCATAACCTAATATATTTGAATCCTCATTGTGTCGAGGCTCATTCGTCAATAAGTAAGTAAAAATAATAAAGGAATCTTATTTGCCCAATATTTGGAAATTGATATTAGTTTCTACACATTGCGCCCCTTATCGGTTAAATAATGTTAATATCGAATCTGGTTTGCTAATGTTTGTAAAATATTGGCTAAATCTGACATATATTGACCCAGTATGCAGTATAGGTAATATATTGTACCTATATCCACCCAATATGTTGTGCTACAGGGGCCAGATGGTTGCAGTGAAGAACCAACCAAACCTAACCTTGGTTGAAAACTCCTTCAGAGAGCAAAGCAAGCATACTGCAAAAGAAGATATACAAATGTTTTCATGCCATGCTTTAAGCTTCTTTTGTTTAAATCATCGTTTGTTAGAAATACTGCTATAAATGTTAGATGACATCATGGATGGACTACTTGTCCATCCAAAAATAATTTGCTAAGTAAATTTTGTGCACATAAGTAGTATTTTGCATAATGATTAGAATTAAAAAGTTTGCAGGGTAGGACCCTGGCTTTGTCCTAAGAATCATTAAGTAATGAGGTAATCTATGTACCTGACACCGTTTTATAATTATATCTCAGTAAGTATAAAAAATATCGGTTTTATCTATAGAGCAAGATGAAGGATGAGAAAATTTTACGAAGAAAAGATTCTAAGCATTTTTTTTTTTTAATGCTTTGAACCTAATTATAAAAAAAACTGGTTTTGAATAGGAGCAAAAATGTTAAGACGAACATCTCTCATTTACCTGCTCTGATCCTGCTATTTGTTGTGCTGAATGTGTGTCTCGTGTAACATTGTTTTCCTTGTGTGCGTGTAGGAAGGTGTCAACTATTGTTTTTCTTCATACCAGAGTCTTCATTTCGAATTTCTCTAATTTTATTTGAATTATTAATTAAACAGTTGTGTTTAAAAATTAAGTACGGGTTATTTTGTACATAATTAATTGGGTGTAACCAGTTACTAGTAGAAAATCAATGTAAACTGCATTGTACGTGTACTTTAAATTTAAAATTTGAATTAAAATAAAATCATGTGTGAGATATGTGAAACTCAAGCGAAAAAAAATCTTTACATTAAAGTAGTTTATTAATGTAAAAAGCGTAGAAAATTTTTTTTATTTATAAATATTGCCTCATTATGACGATTTTCAGGTCGCAGCTGGTTCTTTACCCCTGCAAACTTTTTTAAATAACCCTAAATAATACTAAATACTAGCTGAATACAGAAAAAATGATTTGATTAGCTAATTAATTTATATTTTAATGAATTTTATTGTTTGAAAAAGATATTTTATTGTTTTAAAAAGATATATATTGTACGTAGTGACAAATATCTAAATGATAAAAAGACTATTAGGCCGTTGGAATTAATAAAAAAAAAAGTGATTTTCAAGAAGTTTTATCTCCAAAAGATTTTATTGCATAGAATGCATCTTTTAGGTATAAAAACTTGAAAAATCATAGTCCGTACGCACAGAATGACGGGGAAAGTACCTAAAAATGCATAATTATGCAAAAAAGTGCATTTTTTGCTGCTTTGGTGCATTTTTCGAGGGTTTTTCCAAAGTTATTCATTTAAGATTCATAAAAATTTGAGAAAAATGGTTTGTTTTGGTATTATACAAGCCTTAAGTAACATATTGGGTCATTTAAGACCCTTTATGGACCGATTGTAGCATCCTAAAGTGCATAATTTGCATCCATTAAAAAAAAATTTTAATAATTGCTCTAAAATTAATAAAATATCGTCCAAATTTTATACTCGGGGGTTTTCGAGGTCACTAATTACGAATTTGAAGAGAAAATCGGAAAATTCAAAATGGCTGACTGATAATGGCGCGAAATTCAATTTTAAAAGTACATTTTTTCCTTTTTTTTTTCACATAAAATGTATACAAAGCAAATAAAAAAATGAATTTACGTCTTTTTTTAACTAAACTAATGTGGTCTTCACCAAGTTCTAGACCACAGAGAATGCAGATGTTATCAGCCATGTTTACTTTGTCTACAAAAAAAAAATTACAATATTAAAATATTTTCTTTTCTGAGATAAAAAACTCTATATTTAATTATTTGCAGAACATGTTTTAAAATAAAAAAAAAATTCACAAATAATTTTGCACTTATTTATATTTAAATTTCTTAATTAATTCTATAATAATTCAGTTTCAAAATTTATAAATCATCACGTTTTCTTCAACAACAAGAAAATAACTGGCGTATATACTACCACAAGTATAACGGTAAAAAAGAAGATGACTGCGTGTATATATATAACTTGCTCAAAAGTAGCGCCTCTACTTTTTTATGGTAACTTAAAAATATAACGCGAATTTCAAAATAATATAAGCTATATATTAAAAAATAATTTAAAAAAAATATTTCTTATGCACTTTTCTTTTTATCAATTTTCATATTCAATACCAACGCGTTAAAAAATAAGATATAGGAGGGGGGGGGGGGGGGAATGCAAAAAAAAATAAAAATTGAAAATTTAGTTAAAAAAAGACGTAAATTCATTTTTTTATTGGCTTTGTATACATTTTATGTAAAAAAAAAAAGGAAAAAAATGTACTTTTAAATTGAATTTCGCGCCATTATCAGTCAGCCATTTTGAATTTTCCGATTTTCTCTTCAAATTCGTAATTAGTGACCTCGAAAACCCCCGAGTATAAAATTTGGATGATATTTTATTAATTTTAGAGCAATTATTAAAATTTTTTTTAAACGGATGCAAATTATGCGTTTAATGGCTACAATCGGCCCATAAAGGGTCTTAAATGACCCAATATGTTACTTAAGAAGCCTTATATAATATAATGTGCATTTCTTATGTGTGATAGCTTGTATAATACTAAAACAAACCATTTTTCTCAAATTTTTATGAATCTTAAATGAATATCTTTAAAAAACCCTTGAAAAATGCACAAAAACAGCAAAAAATGCACTTATTTTGCATAATTATGCATTTTTAGGTACTTTCCCCGTCATTCTATGATTTTTCAAGTTTTTATACCTAAAAAATGCATTCTATGCAATAAAATCTTTTGGAGATAAAACTTCTTGAAAGTCACCTTTTTTTTTATTAATCGGCCCATATAATGGAGAAGACTTCATTCCTATCTATAAATATAATGTGCATTTCTTATGTGTGATAGTTCTCTGATTAGGAATTATTGTCGAAATTGGGTTAATTTTTCGGCAAGTGTCATCTGGTAGCTCATCATTTAGTTCTTCGGCATTTCATTCTTAATTTTGTTTTGTCCTCAGAAGCCAAATGGCAAGAACGGTCCTTTTATTGTTCTTATCCCAATTTTGTTCTCAGTTCCTGGTCCAAAGTATGGAATATAAACCAGTACAAATAAATATTTAAAATACTAATCAGTACTTAGGATTTGTGATGAATAAATATTCTTAATTTTGAATTATAAAGGTAGTGCTAGGATATGGGCATCAAGTAATTTTTATCCCCTGACATGCAAATCTGCTGCTGATTTCAAGAATTAACAACAAAAACAATTTTTAAAAATAAATGCTAAAATTTAGACCCTATTAAATTTAGAAGTGTATAAAATTAAATGCTTCATTTTCATCTATACTAAGATGTAGAATTGTCAATATCGCTTTCAATAGAAATTAAGGGAAGATATTTTAGACTTCATACCATTTCATAATTAATTTTTGCTAAGTAGCTGCAACATTCAGCAAGTGCAGCTGTTTCCAAGCTAAAACAACAATACCAAGGCACTGAAAATTGGTGTAACATTATATTGCCTAACAGTAAATGTGAAAAATTTAGATATGGTTTAATAAATTTAGGGCATAACAATAAAGATGGAAAAGATATAATCTCGGAATATTTTTGTTGAAAATTGTCATAAATAAAAAAGTAAATCAAATTCAGTATAAAGTTGTTATGTACACTCGATTGCATGGAAATCGAGTACACGTAAAAAATCAATTGGCCATTTTTCCAACTTTATTTTATAGCGTAAAGAATACTTTTATAATTGTTTTATAAAAGTATTCTTTACGCTATAAAACAAAGTTATGATAAAAAGTCACTTCACATGTTTTGGCATTTTTATGACATATTAATTTGACAATAAACAACAGCAAAGTGTCACATGTGCCATCAAGAAAAGGTGCATTTACCCAGCTAAAAATTAGGTGTATTTGATTTCCGTGCAATCGAGTGTACAATACTAACTATACTTAATTTCAATTATTTCTGTTTTACTGGTAGCCGCAAGGGTAGGGACGAACTTAGTGATAGGCATAGTAAGCATGTGTCTAGGGCGTCAGCGAAATTCAGTGACAATATAAAACACTGTGGCGATGTGACGATTGCAGCAGGAAGTTCAGCTAGGCATGAGCTAGGCGCGCACTTCACAACAATCGCAGCCCAGCCCTGGAACTCTTCAAGGATAGCAAAGAACCCCGCACAAATCCTTATACAGTGTGTCCAACTAAGTCGGCACCATATGGGAAACTTTTTTATTATTGGTTTTATGAAAAAAAGTTATTCTTGATAAAAAGTTTTGCATGGCATAAAACCCAAAATGAAATAATCAGACATCAATTTTTTGCAGTCGTATACGGGGTTTGTAGAAAAATGTAAATTTTGTTCAAGAGTAAAGTACCTTTATTTATTACAATATCGACAATCGTTATTAAGAAACGCTAATCCTAATTGAAAACTATGGTCAGATATCCAATATTATCCATCTACCATGAAAAACGATCTTTAATAATTTTTGGGTATAATACTATTTTTTCATGATAGATAGGATCAATTAGGATCAATTTTTCTTAATATCGACAATCGTTATTAAGAAAAGTTGATCCTAATTGAAAACTACGGTCAGATATCCAGTATTATCCATCTACCATGAAAAAATAGATATTATACCCAAAAATTATTAAAAATCATTTTTTCATGGTAGATGGATAATATTGGATATCTGACCGTAGTTTTCAATAAGGATCAACTTTTCTTAATAACGATTGTCGATATTGTAATAAATAAAGGTACTTTACTCTTGAGCAAAATTTACATTTTTCGACAAAGCTCGTATATGACTGCAAAAAATTGATATCTGATTATTTCATTGTGCGTTTTAGGCCATGCAAAACTTTTTATGAAGAA
Source organism: Rutpela maculata (assembly GCA_936432065.2). Lineage (NCBI taxonomy): Eukaryota > Metazoa > Arthropoda > Insecta > Coleoptera > Cerambycidae > Rutpela > Rutpela maculata. The sequence continues at coordinate 20,925,216 of OW386285.2, forward strand.
TAACTTTTTTTCATAAAACCGATAATAAAAAAGTTTCCCATATGGTGCAGATTTAGTTGGACACACTGTATAAATGGCTTCCATTAAATTGGATGGATTTTTGATATGTTCTATATTTTGGGCCTCTGATCAAATGTCTCGATGAGTCGGAGGTCCCAAACCACCAGGGTTTCAAGATATTTGACATTTTATAAAAAAATTTAGCAGGTGCACCGGTTTGCAAGAACCGTTATAACTTTCTTCATGTAGGAGATCTTCATTCGCTCTTTGGCACGTAAAAAGAACACAAGGCGAGCTACACTCTACATTAGAAATAAATTCCATAGTAGTATACAAAGTGTTCCATTTTTCACGTTACATTTTGTCAAAAACTTTTTTAATATAAAAGGAATACCGTGTATTTTTTTATATCATGTTATGTAAAATAAAATTTTCTCTTTTCTCTAGTATAAGCACTGTAGGGATTAAAGTTACAACTTTTTTAGATATTCGCGATTTTAAAAAATTCTAGAACATTTAAGAAAATCGCGAATATCTCAAAAAGCTGTAACTTTAATCCCTACAATGCTTATACTAGAGAGAAGAGAATTTAATTTTACTTAACATGATGTAAAAAAATACAGGGTATTCCATTCAAATTAAAAAAGTTTTTGAGGTGAGAATTTGACCAAATGTAACGTGGAAAATGGAACACTTTGTATACTATTATAGAATTTATTTTCAATGTGGAGTGTAGCTCGCCTTGTGTTCTTGCTACGTGCCAAAGAGCAAATGAGGGTCTCCTACACGAAGAAAGTTATCTTGCAAACCATTGCACTCGCCAAATTTTTTATAAAATGTCAAATATCTTGAAACCCTGGTGGTTTGGGACCTCCGACCCATTGAAACATTTGATCAGGGGCCCAAAATATAGAACATATCAAAAATCCAGCCAATTTAACGCAAGCCACTTTTATATAAGGATTTGTGCGGGGTCCTTTAATCTAGCCGTGCTTAGGGCAGCTCAAAACCCATATTCGTCCCTGCTTAAGTCGCCCCGTTACCTTGCGCCATTTGTTTTAAGGTAGCTACGTACCTGTACAGAGGAAATGCCTTTCAGGTGATGCGAGTATTAGAAACTGTATAATAGTCAAGAATATTTATAAATTGATATAATATAATGAATGTAAATATATATAACGATGTCCTTTATAGTGACTTATTGATTGAATAATGTACAATTAGTTCAAAAGCATTCTGTATTTAACATTATCAGTTTATAGCTGTGGAGTCGGTTGTAGCAGCAACGTTTATTTTTATATATTTTAGCTATATGGCTATTTATAGCATCTGGGATGCCAACATCTTATTATTTAATGTTTAATAGTAACAAGTCAATTTGTGGTTGGTGGTGTTTTACATTAAATGTTTATATTTGTATATCCTTTTCATGTAAGTTTCTGGATTGATAGTAATAAATATGCCGCAGCCAAATTTAACACCTAGTTTTAGATATGACAACCAACACCTCTGGGTGGTTCATTGTTGGCGTATTCCTCCTACCTTGTGCATAATGATTTGCCATTGGAACAATTTTTACAATTATTTGTATTGTAGATTCATTTATCTGGGTGCTATTTATTACTGTTCACCCTTGTGACTTGGCTAAATGCCATTACAGCCCGAATGTTTTATTTTTTCTTATTCACTTGGCCTGTTTGCTGTTTAGCACATCTCACGGCAATACGCCATCTCTTGCGGTTGCATTTTGTCTGAAGCCTGTTTGGCAGGTGTATGAGATCATCCTTCCTTGCTGCAATTGAAGGTGTTTCATCTGCAAATCTAGGTAGAAATTTTGATTCTGTTTATAGCCGTTGAGAATTTTTGATATCATTAATGGGCTAGGCATATTAGGATTCTCAGAGGAAAGTTTTGCTATAGTTTTTATTTTCTCACCCTCTAGATGTTTTGGGTCGCTGAACATGAATTTGAAGTTTGCAGGTAAAAATTTGGCCCGGAACTTTGTTTTTTTGGCACTTTTTGCCCAAATTCTGGCACTTTTCTCAGTTTTTGGCCTATATCTCAGAAAGGAAGCGTTTTTTCGACAAGCCCACTCTATACAAAATTAAAGTAGACAAAATTTCCTGCATTTTTCATATATCACTTTTTTTGTAAGACTAACCGTTCCACCGCTAGAGCACGCCAAAAAAAACACATATTCCCGGACCCAGTATACCTTACATGAATAATGAATATAGGGAAAGTAATTGATAAAATGGAGACAAATGAATGAAATGCAGTTATTACTAAAGTAGTTATGTACAGTGTATTATAGTCAGTAGTATAATATATACTCATGTCATTATAATGATAAATGTTGCGAATGATGAATGTCGCTGCCGTCATAAATTGGACTACCTTAATCATCTGGAACAAACAGGAGATGTTATTTTATGGATTTATTGATAGACGAGGTGAGTAGTAATCTGCACATGTTTACTGTTGAAGATACTGTTCTACATACCTTCGTTTTTCAAGGAACTGTCACATCCTCTTCAGTCCGTTCATCTATTCTTCTTATTTTTTCAGATGGCAGGGGCTCTGTAATGAACAGAAGATCTAGGTCAGCTTGTACATTCATATTAACTACTTCAGACAGGTACATTTATGCTTGAAGTATGTGATTGTCATTTTTGGGGAAGGAAATGTTACATATCTTCGTCCTCCTTGTACACACTTTCTTCGATGGCCTCAACAACCGGGAAGAAGGTGAAGCCCAGTTCGTCCTGTGCTTCGACGTCCAATGGTCCGTCCTCAAGGGTATTTGTGAGATCTGTCTCGATTGTCACGTTGTTGCAGTTAATGCAATTGGTGCAATCGAGGCCTGCTTTTTTGCAGCTACATTTTTTTGCGCAGGTCTTGACGCATCTGCATGACACCAGACGCAGCATTTCGGAAGGAGCAGGGGCTTGTAGAGAGGTGATCGGTTCCATGCAATTTGTTGCTCGTTTCCAACCCCAATCTTCAGCATTTTTCTCAACCCGCAGCCATTGCTGCATCTTGTGATACTCCCTAAAACAGTGCTGTGTGGCTGCAGCAGCTGATGGTGGTAGTGCAGCTATTTTTGATGAGGTCTTGAAAGCTGCCTTCTTATAATTAATGTATCTCAGACGGTTTATCGACGGTTCAGTCCTTCCTGTGTAGCCGTACACGTTGACCAGGAATCTCTCCCCTGCTGCTGCAATGCTTTCTGGAGTTGTCTCAGGGTTTTTGAACACACTTACAATATTGGCAAGGTGGGGGTTTTGGTGAGAGTTTTCACAAACTTCAATTTCTCTTGGTTGTAAGGTGCTGAAGTGGTATCACACTCATTGTGTGAAGAAACATGTGTGTTCTTTAATGGATTTGTTTTGCAAAGCGTGCACAGGAGAGTAGGTGGTTGGAGGAACGTTTCCCTTTCTTGGTTTCAGGAAGAATACGTTTTCTCTTTGGCAAAGACCCGTGAGGATGACCAAAAGGTTGATGTCCTCTGCAACCACCACCACAGTCTCAGTACGTTCAGCCAAAGATAGGGCATAGTTCACAATGACGGTGTCGGCATCTTCTGTGGCCTGTCTCCATGTCATTCTTTGAAAGTGTAACTTTAGAATGACGTCACTTGTCATCCAAACTAAATGTGTATGCAAAATTTCAGCTTAATCGGTTAAGGATAACTTTTAAAATTCAGTTGCAAGAATTGCCCTAAACAAACTAACATACATACATACATACATAGCAAGTTAAATAAAAACTTGTAAAAAACCATTCGAGTGTTCCTTCCAATATTTTTACGACTTGATCCCCTGACCAGGAGTCTCACGCAAATTTTGGAAATTTAGAACTTTATATTCAGCAATCATGACAACCCATACAAAACACGAGTCCATTATAAATCATTTACAATCAAATTCAGTATCATAGCAAGGGCGATTTCCGCAAAAACGGTGAATTTCACTAGATATGGGAATATGGCTCTTTTTTGGCGTGCTCTAGCGGCGGAACGGTTAGTCTTCCAAAAAAAACGTTATATATGAAAAATGTAGGAAATTTTGTCTACTTTAATTTTGTATATAATGGGCTTGTCTGTCGAAAAAACGCTTCCTTTCTGAGATTTAGGCCAAAAACTGAAAAAAGTGCCAAAATTTATTCAAAAAGTGCCAAAAAAACAAAGTTCCAGGCCAAATTTTTGCCTGCAAACTTCAAATTCATGTTCAGCGACCCAAAAAACATAGAGGGTGAGAAAATCAAAACTATAGCAAAACTTTCCTGTGAACCCCCATTTTTTTCCTAATATGCTTATAAGATTTATATAATTCAATGTTACTCTGACTAATGATAGTCCGTAGCTTATAGTAAAGCATAAAATATCTTAAATCTTGCATTTGTGTAAAACTCTTTGACCATATGTAATAGATCTAGCATACTGTCTAACTTAATCAATGTTATATTACAATTTGTTTTCTTCAACTTGGCAACACTGCATATTAAACTAGCAGTCAGTCAGCACTCTATCAGTATAAAATGAAATACCAGACTTGTATACTGTGTATACTTGTATGCTATGTATACCGGGTGTCAATGAAATCACTTTCCGGCCGCCATTTCTTTATTTTTCAACGAATCGAGATGCAACTAGGCACATTCGCATGCATGCGCATTCTGGAGGGCATATTTCTGGTGGGTTACGACACATAGATTGACAATTAAAATTGGCCGCAAAAAAATCGAAATGAAATCTTGAAATTGGCGCAGTCATATGCAGTATGATATCTAGATTCTAAAAATGTAAGAGTATACAGGGTGTCCCGTTTAAAAATCCAAAGTCTGGTGAAACCGGAAGTCATAAAAACTAGGCAGATCGATAAGAAAATGCCGTTTTGGAAACATATATTATATGACACATGCCCAATTTCATCTGGATTCTTTAGAAAATAAAAGAATGGCGACCGGAAAGTGTTCTCGTTGGCATCCAGTATATCACAGAATCTCTACGAGATGTAGAAACTGAGCAAGTCACAAGAGGGAAGGAGTTCAACTGGTGTAAATAGCAGAGCGAACGGTCCATAAAGTTTTTAATTTTTCATTGAAGTTATCAATCTTTTCTTAATTTTAGCTAAATTTCGCTTAATATCCTGTGCTATATAGTATTCGTTATAATAAATCTTATTTTTATAGATGTGCCTTTGTCTTAGATTATATGTATATTATATATGTTGTCTCTCTTGATAGTCATAAAGGCTAATATATATTCTATAGTGGCAAGGCAGTTAAACTGGTGCCTACATAATCCGTTACCATTGAATAAATAATTGCCATAATTTTAAGTAAGTGCTTGAGCCTTATGGAAAATAACCCCGAGATATATTTAATTTTTTTTAAGCAATAAAATAAACAAAATCTGCCTTGGCCCTCTAGGAAATAAGCTGCTGTTACCTAATATAAAGATTATTATGTTTCACTGGTAAAAATCTTATTAACTTAAAAGTGCAATATTTTTCTAACATAGAATCATCTAAGAACAAATTATAAGTTTGTAAGTTAGCTTAGGTTTAACTATTCAGCAAATTCCGAATATTAGGTATTAAACAGTATGACATACACCATATAATAGTTACTTTTGTGGTTATCGGTGCTTGTTAATATTCTTTTAATTCTACGTTTTGTTAAAGTGTATGTGTACGGCATAGATATATTTTTGTACAGTTCTATTTAGATTAAATGATTATTTACCTCTCAAAAAGATCTTTTATTTATTTCTTTACAATTACCCCGTTTAGAATTAAACGTGCAAATAGTAGAGTTACAGGGTGCTACAAATTTGAGTAGTGTCGTTGATTTTTAATGCCTTATTTATATTAACGTCCTGGCGAAGTTTAGTTAATGCTACTCTATCACTTAACCAGGACGGCGAGATGAGAAGTGACAGATTCGCCTGGTTTTAACTTCACCGATCGAGGTCTCGTCACTAATACCGTTACTGTACCTCACCTCACACATTTTCATAAGAAATAACGAAAGGTAAAGGAATTCTGAGAAACTGAATATTAGAACTCTTTTTTTAAATAATTATTTTTAAAAATGTTTCATTTTCTGGAATACGCCTATTTCTATTTTATTTCGTAAGGACTACATAAGTGTTTATGAATACATGGAAGTAAAAGATCTTACGTTATATATTGTTTTGTTATTTCTAATAAAAATCATAACTATATTTATTTACGAAATCGATTCTTTAAAAAAAAGTGTAACAACAAAAGTTGTTCAGAATTAAAAAGTAAATAAATCCTTTATTAAAGCAATTGTTTTTTAATTACAATAATTTTTTTGTAATAAAAATATTCCAATTCCAGGTCGTCTTGAGAGCTCAGGCTGTCTGGGAAATTTCTGAAACTAGATTATTCTGATAGAATAGGACATGCTATTTAAAAGAAACTTTTCAGCCGGTTTGACCACAGCTCACTAAGTCCATAGAATCGTATGGTGTGGGACCTACACTGGAGTTTACGAATTTAATTTTAGTTCTTGACCCTGTTATGATGAGGGAATCTGCCTAGATTTCTTTCTGTGATCACTAGGATCAAGAAAGACAAAAACGTTACTGAAAACATTGATTCACATTTGATAATAATAACAATATCCTTTATAGCAAAATATATTCCAGAGATTCAAAGATAAAACATATACATAATTGTAAAACTTAAGAAGCAGGGATTATGACTAAATGTTCAATAGATGTGAAAATGTTCAGTTTAATGAGTGAAGATTTACCCTCACAACTATGGAGTTAACGAAAAATATTTTTTTATTTAGCTTTAATAGCTTTATTGTTGAAGTAAGTCGGGATTTTGTTATGAAACCTACCCCCCCCCCCCCATTTTCGGGTGAAAAGTTTTCAGTCTGAAACTGCCAAAAACCCCCTATTTGCTTATTTCTCATATGATAGCTTGGCATCGACTATTTTTGCAGGGATTCTTTGTTTTTTTCATGGGAATATAACAGATGGTGAAGGCTGATGTCAGGTAGTAGACCGCAACCGCCCTTAGGAATGGAATGTAAAATTGTTTCTTTTTTTTTCTTGTTAGACATTTGTTCAACAATTTGAAAATCTTAACACCTGTTACACACAGGACCGCCAACAGCTTTACCGGGCCCCGGGGGCTGCTTATTATTGAGGGCCCCTTTCCTCTTTCAAGGTTTTGTTGTTTTATTGTTCGCATTAAGTTTTAGATTTATTAAAAAAGCTACCATAGTATTTAGACCGGACGGCCACGTCAAAAACGCCTCGTCATCGAGTTTCGAGTTGAATTGTTTATGTAGAGTTGTTTCATCCTTAGTACTTTTACGAGGCAATTGTCGTCCACGGCATTTCCTGTCGGGTCATGCGTGGCAGTAGAGTTCCGGTAGTTTTTAGAAGTGTACTATTACATGATCGAGTTTCGATTTTTTTCTTTTATTAATTTGTAGATCTCAATGAGTATAAATGGAATAAATTGGTCGGCTACATGATATATTGTAGGATGGCGCTGGCCGAACCAAAAAAGGGGATAGATTATGAAAGGACTTTTACGTGATCGAGTTTCGGGCTGAATTTTACACCAAATTAAAAAACTAAAAACTACGTACATTTTAAATATTTTTGTCGTCCACCTTCAAACCTGTCAGTGTTTTTAGGCCGACTGAATTTCTCTTTAAAAAAAGGATGTTTTTTCTCACCAATAAATATTATGAAACATGAAGTTTCTTTTTATATTCATAAGTTTTCAGTAATTATACTACATATTAAATGTTTTCGAAAATAATGAGTGTTGTTTTTATTCTAATGTAGTTGTAGATTAAATGGAATAAAATGGTTTATTCAAGGAATATTAAAAAATTGGGATGCTGCAGGCTCAATCAGGTTATTTGAATCATTAACTGTTTATTAATAATAATAATGATTTATATTATAAAACTTTAATTATTATTGATATTATATTACATAAATATAAACTTACAAATATTTATATTAATTATATGAATTATAATGGATCATCGTCTGATGAATAACAACATTCCTGGATCTAATAGTTCAGATTCTTCTGGCGATTTCTCTGGTATGATTATCCTGTAGTGCTCAGAGGTGGGGATCACCTTCATACCAATTTATTTGATATCCAAATTCAGGACTAAGGATCAGCCACAATCTTCTGGATTAAACTGTAGGAAGTCAAATTCAGTAGCTGCCAGCCACATTGAATTTATATATATAGCTCTTAAAATTTCAATTTCAATTGATTTCCAGCATGGTGGTATACTCTCTGAATCAAAAGTTTGAGTTCTCTTGAAAAGTGATCCTTCAATTGTCTGGTATTTTTTATTAAACAGTAGTACTCTATCAGCATTTACATCGTTACATTTTATTCCATACATTTCGTTGGTAAACTTCTGGATTTCCAACATTTTTTCATGTTCGTTTAGATCATCAGGAGTACGTAATTCTGAAAAAACCTTCTGGTATTCAATTATTTGAAAATTTAGCTCGGAGCTTTGTAAAGCTCTATCTTTCTTACACGCATATACTGGATGAGATTATAATCCTGCCTTCAAAGGAAAAGGCAAAATAAAACCACTTAAAATCTTAAAACGTAAAGAATACTAGAAGGTTTTTCAGAATTACTCCTGATGATTTAAACGATCATGAAAAAATGTCGAAAATCCAGAAATTTACCAACGAAATGTACGGAATAAAAAGTAACGATGTAAATGCTGGTAGAGTACTACTGTTTAATAACAAATACAGTTGCCAGACAATTGAAGGATCACTTTTCGAGAGAACTCAAACTTTTAATTCAGGGAGTATACCACCATGCTGGAAATCATTTGAAAAACAAATTTTAAGAGCCATATATATAAATTCAATGACGTCACATAGTTTATCGTATTTTACTCGTCAAGCCCCTTCATTTGATACCCATTTCAAGGGGGTTGTGAAGAGAAAGGCAATCCGCCATCTTGAGACGTCCACCATATTGGATTTAGACCGATAATGGCTATACTATGTTGGATTGTCACCGGACTTATATACGTGTGCCAAATTTCAAAGCTCTAGCTTAATTAGAACTAGTCGAAAGTTAGCTTGCAAGATTTAATCTAAACAAACAAATATACAAACATTGCAAGTTAAATAAAAGCTTTTAATAAAAACAACACTCATTATTGTCGAAAACATTTAATATGTGGTATAATTATTGAAGACTTATAAATATAAAAAGAAATTTCATGTTTCATAATATTTATTGGTGGGGAAAAACATACTCTTTTTAAAGAGAAATTCAGTCGGCCTGAAAAAACTGACAGGATTGAAGGTGGACAACAAAAATATTAAACATGTACATAGTTTTAGCTTTAATTCGGTGTAAAATTTAGCCCGTAACTCGATCACGTAAAAGTTCTTTCATAATCTATCCCCTTTTTTTGGTCGGCCAGCGCTATCCTACAATATATCATGTAGCCAACCAATTTATTCCATTTATACTCATTGAGATCTACAAATTAATAAAAGAAAAAAATCGAAACTTGATCATGTAACAGTACAGTTCCAAAAACTACCGGAACTCTACTGCCACGCATAACCCGACAGGAAATGCCGTGGACGACAATTGCCTCATAAAAGTACTAAGGATGAAACAACTCTACTTAAACAATTCAACTCGAAACTCGATGACAAGGCGTTTTTGTTGTGGCCGCCCGGTCAAATTATGATAGTTATGAATATGAACATCCAAAAGGCTAAAATTCATTGTGCATGCAGTTAGAAGCGATAGGTACCGATGCCTTGCGTTCATACAAAACAAGGTGATAAAAACAGGATTTCATGAAGTGTGGAGTGTGTATACATCTTACTTTTCCTAATTTTTCTGTTTTCTTTCTTACACTCTGTCATCTTAGGATATATAAAACTACATTTACCGAATCTATATACAGTATTAGTTTCTTAATTTGGGGGCTAGCTTTAGTGACATAGAGAAAGATAAGTTGTATATGACACAGATAGACACGCATTACTACATTCTATTGTTTAGTGGGAACAAAAAAAATATGTCATCATATCTCTTCAATATGTGATTATTGAGATATTGGAGATGTTAATATATCTATTTTGCTGTCACATACTGTTATTACTACTTTTATTCTCTGTAATATTTTCACTGTAAAAAAAGTACATGCCCTCTGTGCTGCCCCCACAATGCACAAACGGCATGTTGTGCTTCCTTAGGTAAAAAGAGTTAAAAACATAACGGAAAAGTTACTTCATAATGTGCAGACATGCTCGTGCACATATTACAACAAAAATTTTTAAAAAACTTAGTGTTTTAACACTTTCTCTTACAAGTCTTAAGCTATAATAAAATTGACCACTTTTAAGACAATATTGGATCAAAATACTTTTTTCCAAGCCCACATACTCCAGTCGAATTAGACATAATAAAAAATTTTGCGAACTGCGGACTTTTTTTTGTGGAAGTTGTTTAAGAGGGCATAATAAGCAAGCACAGAAAACTACACCCTGCTACACCATGTGCGCCTCACTCTTCAAAAAGTGTAACTTGGTAAAAAGCCCTGCGGCCAATAGGGAAAAAGATATGGGTACATAAGTAAAATTTCAAAGTTTCAACCCCTAAAAATAGGGGACGCACATGGTGTAGCAGAGTGTAGTTTTCTGTGCTTGCTTATTATGCCCTCTTAAACAACTTCCACAAAAAAAGTCCGCAGTACGCAAAATTTTTTATTATGTCTAATTCGACTGGAGTAACAGCGAAAATTTTAACTCGAATCAGGCTAGCTTTTCAATTAAATAAGTATTTATCACTACTGAATATATGATTAAAGTAAACCTCGGATTTAACAGGCACTCAAAAAAAGTTCGGCATTTTTGCTTTGCGATGCGGCATGTTTGATGGGTCAAAGTCGCCGAGATTTTTTTGAGTGTCTCTTAAATTCGAGGTTTACTATACAACCAAAGTATGTCTCACCTGGAACTGCACAAGGTATGCATATATTATCTATTCCAGAGGAACACAAGAGTGTATTGCTCAGTATATGCAAGAACTGACTGAAATTTCACATTTCATCTAAGACATCTACCCAAAAAGAAATAATTAAAAAAATAAAAAAGTATAATAATAATAATAATAATCATTTATTAGTGTCAGTACATTAAAATGTTTACACAAGTCAAGAATGAAAAATACAAAAATATTAAAATGGATCAAAATCGATCATGTAAAAGCTTAAATCTAATACAAAAATAGTGTATAACAAATAATAGGAAATACACAAGGGTTAATTATAAAATATACATACATATAATTTAAAACATTAACAATTTTACAAATCTAATAAATTGTCTTCAATAAATTCGTCAGTGCTGTAGTAAGCATTCATTTTAAGGTATTCTTTGATTCTTTGTTCAAATTTGTTAAAATCTAAGAATTTTATTCTGTCTGGTAATTTATTATAAATTTTAATACAGTAGTAGCCATCACTGGATTTCGTAAGTCTGAGAAAGTTTTGTTTTATATTACGTCCGAATCTTGTGTGATGTGGGTGTATCTCGCCCTGTTCATCAAATGTCTGTAAATTACGTCTAATATACAGAAGACACTCTAGTATATATACAGAGGGCATAGTGAGGATATTAAAAGTTCTAAAATGTTAACGACAATCGTCTATAGTTTAGACCAGCGAGGACTCTGATACATTTTCTTTGAAGACTAAAGATTTTTGCACTGTGAGATGAGTGCCCCCAATTTAAAATAGCATAGCTCATGTTATAGTGAAATATGCCATAATAAGCTGAAATAAGAACTTGTTTTGAAACTGTAAGCACTAGATTTCTCAGTAAAAAGATTTTTTTTGACAGTGACAATGATAAATTTACTATATGGCCTTCCCAGCTTAGCTTACCACCAAGAAATTTTACCAGATTGTCATAGTTGATTTGGTTGTCACAGCGGAGAATAAATGTTTGCGACTGAGTCTGATTCTGGTTCAAGTTCAACTTGTTTGCAAAAACCATTGCTTTATGTTAGTTTGTGTACTCACAACATTCTCTGTTAATTGATTCATATCCCTATCTGAGTGAAGAACTGTAGTGTCATCAGCGAATAATATAAAGGTAGCGTTATCATCGCAGTTTGCGAGATCGTTTATATAGATGATAAATAGAATGGGGCCAAGTACCGAGTCCTGTGGTACCCCGTGTTTTATGATTGTTAGCTGTGAGCAATTACGACACATACTGCATTCTATCTGACAGGTATGACTTTATAAGTGATATACTATTTTCATCAAAACTGTATTGTTTTAGTTTATCTAAGAGACTGTTATGACACACAATCAAAGGCCTTTGTCAGATCATAAAAGGTTCCATTGGTGAAATTGCTCTGCTCAAAATTTTGTAGTACAATTTGTGTTAAGTTATTTATTGCCAAAGTTGTTGATAGCTATAGTGTACATTAAAGCCATATGTATATATAATATGTAATATTTAGATAGTTTCTATAAAATATTTTGTTCTCGTAATTTAAATACAGGGGGGCTAAACAGAACAATATGCATAAATGTGGACGGAAGGATGACATGCAAAAAGAAGAAAAGATCTAGGTATATAAATATGTACGTGGCAACTAATGTGCACCATTTTTTAGATGTATCGGGATGTTGTAAGTTTACTAGAATCTCCTTATTTTTTTAAATTCTTCTAAAGGTGTAGCAAAAGGTGAAAGTTTGAGTTGAGAGTAGTTTTCATGTTGCCTTCCTTGATTTGTATTATGAACATTCAGTGGCGGCAGAGAACTTACTTTTACGATAATAGGTTTAAGATTATTTGCTTCAAACTGTGATCCAATGAAAAAATAAGCTATTGGTTGTCTCCAGGGGGAATAAAGCCCTCTAGCCATAATGACCAAAGCATGTTTACATATAGAAGTCCCTTTTTTCTTCTCTGATGTTGTCTTCAAAACCGACAATTTCATCATGGCCTATATCAAAAAAAAAAAAGATTAGATTTTACAAACATCTCTGATAGATGCATAACACACAATGTTTATCTTGCTCTAGCATATTTTCATTTTAATTTCAAGGGCCTTAAATATAGAAGAATTGTCTACACCTGGCTTACAGGAGATCACACTGTAGAGTCCTTTTTGTTGGGAGAATTAATTTGCTAAGATAGGCACTTATAGGCTCGCGTGTTAAAGCAAATTGTTTCACTTCTGAAGAATACCTTCGAGATATTGGTTTTTTGTCTTTTAAAGCAGCATGTGTTTTTACCATATCTGATAGAGGCTTGCTTAGAAAGGTATCACATATTTTATTAAGATCTTGAATAAGTGTCCACTTTTTTCTCTTCTTCAAGCAAATTCCGTTTGATCTTACTGCTTTTTAAGCTTCTTATTTTGGCTCTTAATTTTTGTTTCCACAGCAAGTTACTACTGAATGTAGTCTGTTTGGGTGAAACTTGTAGAAGAAAGTAACGGTGGCAAAACCTGTTTAACATCTTTGACATTTTCAAAAAGAAGCAAAGGTTCGTCCGAACTAATCTCTCGAGAAGTACTTAGATCTGAAAAAAAAAAAAGAAAAAATTTGCTATTCTTAAAAATATATCAACAAAAACATCAACACTTCAAACAAAGATTTTATTATAATGTAGTTTTACATATAACATAACAAACCTGACAAAATAGTCACTTTTTTTATAGGCTCCTCCGGAATTTCTTCATCAAGCTGTTCTTGCTTTGTTCTTTTGAGAACGTGGGGAAATTGTACGAAAATTGTAGGTATTGCTTCTGGCAATAAGGTTTTTCTCACGTTTCCTTTTGAAATATACTTATTTTCAAAATGTAGTTCACAAAGCCTATAGTTTTTGTGTACAGCCATAACCTTCGGTAATAAGTCTTGTCTATCGCAAGCTTCTAACCAAAATTTAGCGCTGTAACCAAAAAAATAATTAAATCGTAATACAATATAGTATCAAAGGCACATGCATATATAATAATAATAACCTTTCATATTCCTTGGGAAATCTAAAAAGACTTAATCCTTTGCCGGTTTTCGACGAACAACCGCGATATACACAATAATAACCAGACATTTTATTTATTTATTTATTTTCACTTTCAGCTTAATTATGAGCTGTTTTGTTTCGTGCTGAACAAAGTGAACACAATCAGTAAGCAACCAATAGCGATCAAGGATTTCAAAAATACTTCGATTTGATTGGTTATTTAGTGATTCCAATCAGTTCGTTCAGCACGAAAGAAAACAGCTATGAACAAAGAGCTATTTTCTTTCGTGCTGAACAAAGTGAACAGAATCAGTATGCAACCAATAGAGATCAAGGATTTCAAAAATACCTCGATTTGATTGGTTGTTTAGTGATTGCAATCAGTTCGTTCAGCACGAAAGAAGACAGCTAATATAGGCAGCTTACTCACGTGCACTCAAAGATGTTTTAACTCAAGATTTGTAACTCCCGTGCGTAGTGATGGGCGATATTTTACTGCCGGTGATTAAATCACCGTGATTAGAAAATCACCGATAGCAACAGTGACGAAGGAAACAAAGTCACGGCGATTAGTGATTTTAATAGCTCAAGATATATACTCTTCTAGTCTTCTATACACTGGCATGATACAATTTTTCTAAAGAGGACAGGTTGCCTGGTAACTAGGGAAGCGCCATATTACGCGTCATCCAGAGGATCCGCTTTTACAACTCACACAGAGGTAAAAAATGCACCAGTCCAAGATCACCTGTCGACCGTTGATCTCGTCGTACTTTGTTTAATATCTTTTATTTCTGGGTTACCCAGTTATTGAAAATATTATTTTGGATATTCATATTTTAAGTAGGTCATTTGTTGTGCATATTAATTTTAAAAGGTCCTCTGGACACTTCATTCCCGCGCAAGACTTTAATTGGCTCTGAGTTACCAGGCAACCTGTCTCTTTTACAAATCTTGGGCATGATAGAAATAGCAACTACGAAAATGGTGATTATGGATCGGACGTAATCGTAACATTTCGTAGATATGATCATTCAACTCAAGTTTTAATACCGAATGATAAGCTTAAATACCGACTTATAAGCTTATACCGACTCACAAGCTTAAAATATTTATTTATTCATATGTTTAGTATTTATATATTTATTTATTTATTCTTTATTATAAAAGAGAACTAGTAGTAGTTCCTTATTCTGTGATATAAGTTTGCTGTGATTTGGCATATATCGCTGCTCTGCATAAATAATAGGAAACGGAAATAAACATTTTACTATTTATAGCAACTTCTCTTTTCTGTGCTTATATCAAGCTCGCAGATTGCGTTCACTTTCAGTCTAAACCGCGATCGCAGTCATCACTGTTTAAAACGCAGTGCAGATATGTAATGTAAGCAGGTCAGGCAAGCATAACAGTTTACAGATTTTTGGGCTAAACCGCGATCGCAGTCACTGTTTAAAATCACCGTGATTCAAAAATAGCAGTCACTGATCACGGAGTGATTGAAAAATCGCGATATGGCTCATCACTACCGTGCACTCGGCTTCACATCGAATTGATCTACCTATTTCGCGATTCGCGTTAGAAGGTTTGGTAAAAAGTGTCGCAGCGAAAACTAGACGAGGCGCTGCAGAGAGGAACGATAGCGATAATGCGCTCGTGGTAGTCATTTGAAGAACTACAATATTTATATCTAATTTCTTACTATTAGCATTTTAGGGCAACGAATAAATTCATGTAAAAAAAATACTACATAAAAATAATAATTTAACTGCAACTGACGTTTATTAATACTAACATAATATGTTGCATATGTTGCTTTTCAGTAATAAAAAAAAAAATATATAACACAACCTTAACCTGACCCACGGTGTATTAAATAGGTGGTCCGACGTACGGCACTTTCCTATTATAATAATGGTTTCATAAGTGCATGGTTTCTATTTACTTTAGTAGATGGCGCGAACAATAAGGTCCTACAATTACCTGGGCATGTGCATCGTATTACTAACATAACCTCAAATTTTAAGTTTTTTTTCGTTTATTCTCATATTTAATGTATGTACAGCCATTTTTAGCTTGTAGCCATACTGGTTCCAAGCAAATATTTAAAAATTCATGCAAATAATTTTTCAATATTGTTGATTGATAAAAATAGACTGCTAATTATAGGTTAGATTCCTAACCTGCAAAAAGTGTCTTATTTTATTGTGACAAACTATTTAAAACTTCATACACATTACGTTGAACTTGATTTTGGTTGAAAGTACAGGATCGAGGCAGAAATTTTAATAATAGCTACGTAATACTTGTAAATCTTAAGAAGTATATATTTTTGAGGTTAGCTGTGGTGACACGTGCAATGCTGCATGTAGTGTTGCATATATTCTTTCAATGTTTTAATTTAGCTACTTAATGTCAGATGCCACTGGACTCTTTTTTTTTTTTTTTTTTTTTAACTGTTTAACGTCGGCCTATTTCCGCTACCAGGGCCTATCACCGGTTTCACTAAACAAGAAACAAAAGGCCGGGAATGTATGCAACATTGTATGCACGTATGCACAGAACCTGTAAAATTATCTATCTATGCGTAGGTAATGAGAGAACTTATTGGTCCTGCCATCTATTACATTATGTACAAAGTAAGCATTTATGAAGCCACTGTCATCACCTATTTGATACACCCTGACCTGATCTAACCTAATTTGCACATTCAGGTATGATAATTTAGGCCGAGGAAAAAATATCTCGGACACAGAAAAAACAAAAAAGAAAAGTTACTGTCATCAAGATTTGAACACGGAACATTAGCATTGAGAGGTAATTAACTTATATACTGAGCTATATGACACCCGATTCAAAATGTGCAAAACTTTAACATAATAAGAAATACGAATTTGCGCATGCGCGAGCTGGTCACGTAAACGTTTTAGTTCTTCAAATGACTACTACACGCGCATTATCGCTATTATTACTCTCTTCAGCGCTTCGTGTTCTTTAATCTATGATCTAACAGCTGTGACTAGAGACGGGCGATTCGACTCTTTTTAATGATTCGTACCAAATGAATCCGGATTAAGATTCGTATGTTTCGTACCGCTACCGCTGAGTGCTGGCTGCCCAAGATAGTCACAAATTATTTTTAGACCGAAAATTTGTTTGAAGAGCGGGGGAGGAAAAATCCGAAACAATTTCTTTTTTAAAACAAAAAATTTTTTGAAGAGCGGTAGGGAGAAATCAGAAAAAAAAATTGTTTTAATCCGAAAATTTTTTTAAAATCTCGTCAGAACTAGTTTAGTACAGTATCGGGTATCGCAACGCATCGAATCGCAATACCAGTACCGAAATTCCATATTCCGTATCAATAGTATCGGCGATTACATTCGTATTTCGTTTCAAGAATCTGAACTGACTCGATTGTACAAACGAATACGGTTACAACAACGATACGAAATTTACCAATCTTTTTGTTTTTGTGTGATTTCATTCGAATCACCGCAAGGATTCGTACCAATGATACGAATCATACGAGTACTACCCACCTCTAGCTCTGACGTAGACTAGGAATTCAAACTTTTAAATCGCGGTATTTACGTATTTGGAGGTTAGTTTTTCGCGATTTCTGAAATTACATTTCAGTTATATTAATTGGCGAGCTAATTGTGAAATGTGTTACCACCGTATTGTGCCGGTTTTGGGGTAAGTGCAGAAAGTATATTTCTTGCTGGTTTACTTGCTTGATGATTTCTTATGACAAGATGTTTGTAAAGAATTAGGCGTTCCTCCATCGTCTTCACTACCTACATCTAATTAATTTGAGTAATCTAAGTTGTAGTTAAGCCACAGAAGACCTATACGTTAAGCTAATACGTTAATTCAAAATGCCAATTTTTCGCGGAATGCTAGCAGATAATGCAGTGTACGAATACGTTGTTTTGTTGGCCCTGTATTTTATTTGAAAGATATATACATATTCCGTGTAACAATGTGTTGTAGTCAATTTACGATAAAAATTCGACTAAAACATTAATTTTTCACACAACGGTGCAAATACAGATCAGTGGCGGCTCGTGATATTGTGTGCCGAGGAAGCTTGATATTTAAAAGACAATTAACTTGCAATTTGTACATTTCCTCACCACCCCTGAATATGCTGTTAGAGGAGGCTCCGCCTACCCTGCCTCCTCTGACGAGCCGCCACTGATACAGAGCCGCCGACAGCATTATACCGGGCCCCGGGGCTGCTTATTATTGAGGGCCCCTTCCCTCTTTCAAGGTTTTGTCGTTTTATTTTTCGCATTAAGTTTAAATCAGCAATACCCATCTGAAAATTTTATTGAAAATTCAATCAATCATTATTTTTTTATTTTTTTTTAATTGCCTTATTTATTTTAACATCCTGGCAAAGTTTTAGCTAATGCTACTCCAGCCAAGACGGCGAGATGATACGGTCACCCATCATCTAAGTGCCGGACTCGCCCGGCGTTCCTTAACTTCGCCGATCTAGGTCTCGCCACAAATCAAATGAAATCAAAAATTAGTGTATTTAAAATTAAGATAATATAACATATGACATATGACCCTCCCCAGACACTCGCTTCGGAGCCAGTTAGACATCCACGGCGCCAATCTTCGTGGAAATTGAAGGACTGGACGAAGTGAGGCCAGGTAAAGCTAAGAAGAACTGAAATAGTAATTTACGTTACAAGACCGGAAAGTGGTGTTTTGGTGGGGTTTTGCAGGTCGACCCAAGCAGATTCCAGGGCAAACCGCATGTGAGTCCTGGAAGCTTGGGGAGACCCACAAAACACCGTTTTTCGGTTGCGTAAGGCAGTGGCGCAGCCAGAAAATTCATCTGGGGGGGGGGGGGCCAATAGAACCGGCCTCCCCAGAGAATGAGGAAAATTTTTCAGAAAATGATTGAAAACGGATGTGTATGTAGATTCCTCTATTAGATAATATTGGCATTAATTACAAAATATTTATTTCAAGGGATAATTTAGATACTGCTTTGTACTGCTTCTTTATTTTTTGGCTCATGGAAGACGGCTTGGGGGGGGGCCCGGGCCCCATGGCTCCCCCCCTGGCTGCGCCCATGGCGTAAGGTACAATTTTTTTTTTTTCGGCCGACACTTCAAAATCTGAATCCATATTTTCCATAACTTGTGAATTGACTTTTGACAACTCGTAAAAGTCAAGTGTATTTATCTATTTGACACTTATCTCAACAATTAACACAAATTCGTTTCCATAGAAACGAGAATAGCAGGGATGGGAAAAAACTTTGTCTCTTTCCGGTCTAGCCCGGGAAAACGTTATTTTCTGGCGAATAAAATGTCTCCAGAAAGAGTACTTTCTGGTCGGACGAAAAAAAAAAATATATATATAAATAGCTCCTGGTCACAGGGTGCAACATGAATATTAATTAAAGTTAAACATGTAAAAAAGATAACTTAAAATTATTGAAATGAAAAGGCAAAATATGCGTGCATAAATAAATATTAGAGATAAATTTTGATATTTACAAAAAATATAATTAGGAAGGAAAAAATTTAGAAAACGAACAAATGGTAACAAGCAAAAACGAAGAAGAAGATAAAAAGAGTTATATATAGGAAATTGTGTGTAATAGCCCTGTCAAAAAATCCTTATAAAATCTTATAAAAAAAAATGTTTTGTCGTTGTTTTTATAATTTTTGATGTGTGTGTTTGAAATGTGTTTTAATTGTAAATTCTCATATGGTATCTACCAGTATTGATGAGTTTTTATAGTATATGTAATTAAAAGTTTTTATAGGTTTTTATAGTGTTTTGAATGTAAATTCCCATATGATATCTATTAGTATTGATGAGTTTTTATAGTACATGTAATTAAAAGTTTTTATAGGTGTTCTGAATGTAAATTTCCCATAGAAATTCTATTAGTATTGATAGGTTTTTTTTACACTTTTACAGATTTTGGTTGTGTATTTGAAATATATTTTTAATGCCAAATCCCATAAACTTAATAGGTTAGTAAATATTATTTACTTACTGTTAATATTTCAATTATCAATAGTATAGTAATATAGTGGTTAAACCACAGTAGAGAAAAGACCAGTAGTTTCACTCGCAGCGGTCCTTTGCTATTTGTTGTATTCGATTTTATTTTTTTTTAATCCACTACGCATCTACTGTTTGTATCCCACGCACATTTCGTCGACAGTGGCGACTGTTCAGAAACGTAAACGTAAACAAAAATAAACATCCGCCCCACCCTATATCATCACTGCCGTCCACTGTCGTCATGCCGTCCACTGCGCATCGAATAGATTAAGCCCACGCGCTTCGCATGCGCACTGAAAATCTTATACAACTGTTCCGGCTGAGTCGGACTACTGGTCTTTTCTCTACTGTGGTTAAACACTAAATACTGCAAAAATCCTTGTTTCCTCTAGCGTTCTAGCCTAAACGCAGTTAATAAGTTAGCAGTAAAAGAGACTGCTTTACTTTCAATTTAACAAGCCCACGCTAGTTTCTTAGGTCACGTTAGATTAGATTTGAATTAGCGACATGTATAACAGCTCCCTCTACTGTAGGCTGGAGTATGTAACACTAAACTTTCATAAGTTTTAATTATGTGTGTGTGTTTTAAATGTACATTCCTCGTATGAAACCTATTAGTATACGTAAGTTTTTATAGTATTTGAAATAAAAAGTTTTTTTTATAAGTTCTAAATGTGGTTTGATGTGCGGCTATTTGAAATGTGTTTTTAATGTAAATTCCTTGCCTGAGGTCTATCAGCATTTGCATATATTAATAGGAAATGCGAAGTTTTTATAATATTTGCTGCGTACAATGGGTTTTTTAATGTAAATTACCTATATGGAGTCTATCAGTAGTTATACGTTTTCACGGTAATTGAAATATGAAGTGTTATAGATATTTATATGTGTTTGAAAAGTATTTTTAATGAAAATTCTCCATACGAGGCCTATCAGTATTTGTAAGTTCTTATATGGTGTTTGAAATACGAAGATTTTGTAGGTTCAGATGTGTCTAAGTTTTTGAAGTATTTGAAATGTGTTTTGAATGTAAATTCCTTGCCTGAAGTCTGTCAACACTTGCACGTTTTAATAATAAACACGAAATTTTTTAAAAATTCTATGAGGATATGTAATGGGGTTTTAAAGTAAATTCCCTGAATGAAGTCTATCAGTATATTTATAAGTATTTGTGGTAATTAAATTGCGAAGTTTTATAGGTTTTTATATGAATTTGAAAGATATTAATGTAAATTCTCAGTACGCGGCCTATAAGTATTTATAAGTTTTTATGGCGTTTGAAACACGAAAATTTTATAGATTCTGTGTTTTTAATGTATCCCTCGCTTGAGGTCTATTGTAAGACTTTTATGCTTTTATGGGAATAAGAGGGTTTTCTAAAATACAATGTACATATATTTACAATGGATTTTAATGTAAATTATATGAAATCTATTGTATTAGTAAGTTTAGTTTAGTAAGTATTGTAACTTTTTTAGGTTGACTACTATTGAAATCCCATGAAAACTTTTCAAATTAATAGTTATAAATAATACAACTGAGAAATTCTTATATAAAACTAAACTACTAATAACCCTTCAAATCTTATAAAAACCATATACTAATTATTTCTTATTAAATGTTATAAAATTCATCATTCATCCCTGGATTCCTGATGAAACATTATTAGTTTTACCACCACTGGAACCCCATGAAAACTTATCAAATTAATAGTTGTAAATCATTATTAATACTTTTTAATAAATCCTTATTAAATTCTTATATAAACTAAACTGATATGGACCTATGAAGTCTTCCTTACACGTTTCCATTAAATTCTTATATAAAATAAACTGATATGTACCCAAGAAGTCTTATAAAAATAAGTACAAATATATCCTTATAAAAATGTATAAAATGTCTACTAGGAAAGTCACAAAATTATTTGATGTAATTCCTTTTTAATATGTATCCTTATAAATCCTCATTAAATTATTATATAAACTAAAACTGATAACAACCCCTCAGATATTACAAAAACCATATACTAATTGTTTCTTATAAAAGATTACAGAACTCGTATTTGATTTTACTGATAAAACCTTTTCAATTTCAACAATATTCAGATTCCATGAGAACTTAAATTAAAAGTTATAATGCCTTATAAAAACTGTTTTTAGTATAAACACTTATGGAAACATACCAAAATGGGTATTCCAACTCAATTAAGACTCCTTTGATACTTATTCATCCAAATATAATTTCTATATGATTACCCATAAAAAATTTATAATTATCTATAAGTTTGAAATAGGATCTTTTGACAGGGAGATTTTATAGCATAGAGAAAAGGGGATGTGGCTAAATAGCAGTGGCGGCTCGTCAGGGGAGGCAGGGGAGGCTGAGCCTCCCTTTGGAAGAAGCAACATATCGTGCAATCTTCCAAATTAATATCTTTTACTTGTAGAAATTTCTACTTAGGTATATCTCAATTTTCAATATTGTTTATTGTTTATAGTTCATTAATTAATTTTCAGTGTACAAAAAAGTTCTGCATTTCCTTTCCACAAACATACCTATAACGTCACAGTCCGGATTGTCTTTTTATGCATATTTCCCGGGCGACCCGGTCTTTCATTGAATGAACAGAGCGCTTCGCTTGAGGCTTATACGAAATAGCTTCCAACTTCAAGGCATTTAGTTTTAACATAAATGACCTTGCATTACTTTTGCGTTGTCTAGCAACACTTCAAATAAGACAAGCTAGGCCGCTAGCCTCAGTCCTCAGTTCTTTATAGCGCATGTGCAGTTCAGGAGTTCAGGCACAGTATAGAGAAGACAAGTACTTTCACTCGCAGCGGTCCCTTTGATATTTGTTGTACTCGATTTTATTTGGTTCAGGTGATTCACAGGAAAACGAACTGTCAGTGGTAATTTGTCGTTTAGCCGGTTAAGATCAACTTGACATTAAAATACATAAAACATTTGATAGGCGGGCCAGAAATGAGTGCTCTAGGTGAAAATATTCCCAACAACATCTCTTGTTGTCCAGACGTGGTGGATTATTTGTTATTAAATGGATTTTCTACTCTTACTTACGATGAAAAGGTAAGAATTAAAAGAATTGCTAGGCCTACACCAGCAATGCCTTCGTTAGTTTTTAAAAGTGGAAAACAAAACAGAGGGTTTTGTGATAACAATTATAAAAAAATCGAGTGGTTAACGGCATCAACAGTTAGAAACAAATTATATTGTTGGAGATGTTTATTATTCACTAATGATCAATCCTCAATTTGGGGCAGGACCGGGTTTAATAATTTGAAAAATTTGTCGCGAGGTTTACAAAAGCACGAAAAATCCCAGGAGCACATTTCATCTTGCGTTAAATTCGAAATATTTGGTAAACAAAATATTGTAAATTATTTGGAATCTGCACATAAGAGAGAAATAGAAAATTTTAATGAAAAGGTCCGTGAAAATAGGGAAATATTAAAGAGATTAATTGATGCCGTTATATATTTATCTTCGCAAGAAAATTCTTTCCGAGGGCATGACGAAAAACGCGATTCGTGCAATAAAGGAAATTTCAAAGAGCTAATAGATTTTTTAAAAATGTATGATCCAAAATTAGAGAACTTTTTGAATAACGCCACTATTTTTTCCGGAACATCTAAATCAATTCAAAATGATCTAATTGAGAGTGTTAGCTCGATTATTAAAGGCAAAATTTATGAAGAACTATATAATTGCGAATTTTTCTCGTGGCAAATTGACGAAACGACGGACATTACCTGTAAATCTCAACTTTCTGTAATTTTTAGATATGTAATGCACGGCGAAGTTATTGAAAGGTTTGTTGGTTTTCTTGATGTGAGTAGTGGAAGAAACGCGGAGAGTTTATTTAAATTATTAATCGACGAATTTGGTAAATTTGATTTGAAAAATAAATTAATAGCACAAACCTATGACGGCGCTGCAGTTATGTCAGGGCATCTTAATGGACTCCAAACAAAAATAAAAGATATTGCTCCTCAAGCTTACTTCATTCACTGTTATGCACATCAATTAAATTTAGTTCTGAGTAAAGCATGTAACGGAATTAAAGAAGTTAGAATATTTTTTTCAAATATTACTGGTTTTTCGTCATTTTTTTCAAAATCTACCAAAAGAACTGATGTTTTAAATACAATTAATATGAAACATAGAATTCCGACAAACGCTCCCACTCGTTGGAATTTTTCATCTAGAGTTGTTTTCACTGTTGACAAATACAGGAAAGAACTTATTGACGTTTTTAATTTTATTTCGGAAAGTGAAGATTTTTTAAATGACGCTCAGACTTTAAGAGCAGCTTACGGATTAAAATCGTTATTGTTGGATAAAAATTTCATATTTTTTCTAAAAGCTTTTAACATGATTTTTGAGCAAACTGATGTTGTTTTCCAAATTTTACAGAATAAACTAACTGATATAACATATTCTAAAAATAGACTTAAGTCACTTATATCTAAATTAAAAGAATTTCGCAATAACGAAATACATTTCAATACTTTATACAATATTTTTTTAGAAAATACTGAAAACGTAGATGATGAGCCAGGGCCACAATTTAAAAAAAGAAAGACAACATATAACTTTGACAGGGCAGATATACATTACAAACAAATTTTTATAGAAATTTTAGACACCATTATAGTCCAAATTGAAATTAGATTTTCTGATTTAAATACTTTGCAATGTTACGATTTAGTAAATCCTAATAATTTTACAGCGTTTTCTAAATCATTCCCTACCAGTCTAATGGAGAAATTAATGGACCATTATCCTTTTTTTGACCGTATTTCGTTAAAAAATGAACTATGCGTGTTGTATTCTGACCAGCAACTTTTAGCAAATCCAAAATCATCTCAAGAAATGCTTACTTATATATATAATAATAATTTAAAAAGCTGTCTACCCGAACTGTACAAACTTTTATCATTAGTGTCAACAATTCCAGTAACCTCAGCTTCTGTAGAACGATCATTTTCAGCACTTAAACGCATAAAAACATTTACTAGAAACAAAATAAGTCAAGACCGCCTCTCAAATGTATCGCTTATTTCAATAGAAAAACATTTTTTGTCAGAATTGAAGAAACACGATTCATTTTATGATGAAGTAATCAACCATTTTGCTAGTTCCGAAAATCGCAGGTTACCACTCATTTATAAAAATATTTAGGCTTTACACCAAAGATTAATATAGTTGTTATTTTAGAAAAAATATTTATTTGCGTTATTTATTTTTTAGGAAATATTTTTTAATTCTTCCGCGGTTATATTTTTTTATATAACTTCTTTCTCAAAGCTATTTTAATTTTTATTAAAAGTTATAATTTTACACTCTGGCAATGATAATGAATACAATTTTTGTTTGTAGGAAAATACTTTAATTTTTTTTCCAAAACTATTTTGATTTTTATTAAAAGTTATAACTTAATTATAAGTGGGATAGTAGGGCTCCTTTGGATACCGATACTCGAGGCGTAGGAACGGAAATTTCATGAGAATGATTTTTTCGTCTCATTATATTTTCTATTTCCTTTTCTTTTTATTCTTTTATTCTCTCAAGTCGTGAATCGGTATCCTGGCGAACAACCCACGACAAAAAAATGTAACGCGCCGTTGTACTACCTCGAGGGTGGTGGGGAAATGTACAAATTGTAATCATATTGCAAGTTAATTGTCTTTCAAAATATCAAGCCTCCTCTACAGAAAATATCACGAGCCGCCACTGCTAAATAGGTTCCCGAAAGATGGGCAACGCCTGATATAATAATTTGTGTTTTATGCGAAAAGGTGCATTATGCTCTAATTTGAGTAATGTTGTTTGTAAGCGGACTATCAACAAGTTTAAATTGGTAGAATTTTTGTGATGTAACTTTGTAGTAGTCCAACGTGTATATAGATCTCTTAAGGAGGTGTATCGTGAGGAATTTGAGAAGAGACCAACGATTGTAAAAGTGGCTATAACACACTCCAATTTACTCTCTTAAGGGTTGCCAGCAAATTATAATGTTTATTAAATTATTAAATTCATTTTCACTTACCTTTTTACCAATTGCCGTTGGTAGGGATCGAACCTGTAACGCCTGCATTATCTCGATCAATCAATCAATCAGTAACAAATTTATTAAAATTAAGAGTGTAGGTATGTGTCTCCCAGAAGTCTGGCCCGGGGAATGCCACAAGGCTCCTCGAACTCGAAAGTGCGACCTAAGGCTGATCACAGGCCTTCTAACTGGTCACTGCCCCTTGAGATACCATCTCAAGAACATGGGCACGGCAGAAAATGATAAGTGCAGATACTGTGATGCTGCAACTGAGACTATAGTACTAGTGGAGTAAAAAACAGGTGAAAAGTCGCTTCCTTCTCGAGTTTTTTTTGTTATAAAACACACACTTAAGCGCTACTATCTGTGTATAGTATTGTTAATTAAAACATTTTTAAGCATGTTAAAAACTTAGATAACCTTGAAAGTTCAGAAAATACGCAGTCAAATTTTCACTAAGCTACAAACTTTTTGGTTTTTGGAAATTTTGTATAACATGCTGCGAAGAAAATAAAGCCAAAAGACCAAACAAGTTTTTGATAGCATAATTCTTATTGTATCTTTGATAGTTTAGGTACAGTGATTTTTTTGGAGCGCGCGAATTACAGAAATTGAGTATTAATACGCCCGCGTCCACTAAAACTAACTAATCTCAGGGCGGTGTACGATCAACGTTATTCGTTTTCGTCGAAGGTCAAATTATAAAACCGTTGCCCACGGAATTACTACTTCCACATCCTGATCTTCTATCCAAGTCTCTCACAAGGAAAAAAATTTGAATGTGGAAATAATTGTTTATGGAACTTTAATAATAAAATATTTGAAATCGTCTACCCCAAAAACCTATAAAACGATATGTCACATCGATAGTGGGTCTGAGGGTGGTAGTAGTGGTGGATAAAGTAAAAAAAATTGAGGACTTTGGTTTTTGTACACACACTAAATGACAATTTTATTTTCTTCGCCCCTTTGAATAATGGGGTGGGAGTTGGTAATGGGGGTGGTTAATGCCAAAAAAATGTTGAGACCTTAGCTTCTCTTATATTTCGCTTAAAATGGAGGATACTCACACACAAACTGGATATACAGTTTAGGTGAGGTTCCCCTTTTTATCATAAGTAAAAATACAATGTAACTGTATAAATGTGTATGCATAATATTATGTATACACACTTGAATATATTGTAAATTTTGTTAACATAATGTTAGATGTATTTTGAATATGTAAATTTGTAACTTATAAATCAGAGAATAAAGCTGTATTGTATTGTATTGTATTGTATATACTAAATACCAATTGTATGGACTCTTACTTGCTTAATTTGCCTATTTACCCCCATTTACCCCCCAACCCTTTAACGGAATAATCTAGTTCCAGATCTCGTTAAAATACATAGGTACGTGTACCAAATTTCAAGTCAATATCTTAAACGGTTACGGAGTAATTGTACGCACAGACCGACAGACAGATTTTTTCTTTTTGCTCAAACTTAAAATCTCGACGTTTCATGATATTCTAAAAACAATAAAAATTTTCAAAAATATTTTTGTCGATACTATACTTACACTGGATGTGGAAGTAAAATGTGTAACGATATTCTTTCCCTTATTACCACTTGTATTATATTGTAGAACGTATGGCTATTGTGCGAATTGTGCGTGGATTATCTGCTAAAAAAATATTTAAGATAAAAAAGCAGTCTAAGTTTCATTGTAAAATGGAGTGGATTTTATGTGGCGTAGTAATAGAGGAGAACGATAAACTTGTGCACAAGCCATGGAAACAGAGTTTCTATAATTAGGGCTGCGGAAATTAAAAGAGACTTAATTTAGGATATACTTTTCTTTTTTGTTACCTAATTTAGGCGAAAATAACACGTTTACTCAATTATTGTGTGGATCTAGGGCAAAAATGCAATGCATGGGAATTTCGGATAGGGACTCTGACACAGGAAATGTCGGATACAAATATTAAGATTGCCACGTTCAAAAAAAGTGCTTTAAGAAACTGTCTTTTCTATTTAGCTCCAATAATAACGCAAAAAAAAGGAAAACTCGATAGTTTACTTTTTATCAAAACACTCCAAAATTATTACTTTTCCTAAACTTCTGTTTTATTAGCCCCCTAGTTGCGCAACTTTTTTTCCATTTACTATAATATTATTTTTTACCGTTTTCGAGATCCCAATGTAATGAATG
Source organism: Rutpela maculata (assembly GCA_936432065.2). Lineage (NCBI taxonomy): Eukaryota > Metazoa > Arthropoda > Insecta > Coleoptera > Cerambycidae > Rutpela > Rutpela maculata. The sequence continues at coordinate 20,953,595 of OW386285.2, forward strand.
CATTTTTATCCCAGATACTTTATTTGAGATTTTTAATTCCTTTTTGCCTTCAACCTTAGTCCTTAATGCGCCACTAGAAAAAATAAGTTATCCTTCAGATCCTGAAACGTGATAAAACAGTCCTAAACATAAAAAAATAATAATGAAAAGTTCCGTTACACACAATACATAATCATTATTATTCTTAAGTGCCGCGCGCGTACGCTTCGACAATTCCTCCATACTAAAAAATTCGTAACTAGCAAACTGTTGCTAATAATGAAAATATTTTTTTTCTAAAAACTTTTTTAGTCTATTGACTTCATTTTCTTCATAGCATGTTACACAAAATTTTCAAAAACAAAAAAGTTCCTCGCTTAGTGAAAATTTGATGGCGTATTCTCTAAACTTTCAGGGTCATCTACGTTTTTGGCATGTTCACATTTTTTTTTATTAGCAATCCTATGAATAGAAAGAAGCGCTTAAGTGTGTGTTTTATAACAAAAAAAAGTTCACATCGATAGCTCAATTCATTTTTGAGATATGGCAATAGATGTACAAAAAAACATGATTTAAAAAAAAATTAAATTTTACCCTTTTTTTAAATAAGAATATCCGTGACCACTAAAAAATGTCGTATTTCATGTTTTTATGTGTAAAATGATGTTGTCGGTAATACCCACTGTGTCTGATCTTGTTCTAAGCTGATAAAAAAAAAGACACAATTTTACCTCTTTTTCGCTCCACTATACAGTAAAATTAAAAGTTGACCCGGAACAGATTTGTAACAAGCTGATTTCTTAGGAATTGTATTCTATGGCTCTCCAGGAGTCTCTGACTGAAAATCCCAAAACATCCGCAGTGCAGAAATAAAAAAATGCACCCACTTTTTTCCTTTAATCGGTAATAGTCCACACGGATGACACTAGGAAAAAAAGTAAAGAGGCAAAATTTTGAGAGAAAGCGCTAAGTTTTAATGTGATTTTTTTGCAATCGGTTAAATATTAGCAAAGTTACGGTTGTCAAAATGCCAGATTTGTATAAAAAAAGATTACTTTTTGAATTATAATACCATAAAATGCAACAAAAGGCAACAACAATTATTATTAGCATTGCTAATTAAATATGGTTTATTTTAGAAATTGCACTTTTGAATGTCAAATTGGCAGGTTGTATAAAATATTGACTTTTTAATACATAAGACATACGTACACAAAACTGATTTATAGCGTGCCACAATCAATTTACGAGATAATCGAATCACATCGATAGGTTGCATAAGAAATGCCATTGTCATTAATAATTAAAGTAATACATTCATAAAATAAAATCTATTCTAAAAACAGAAAAACATAACGACAAACACAATAACAGAACTCGTGAATAAATAATCATAAAACCTCCTCAAATACGAGCTTTAACTAAAAACTAGCTTCATTCTCAGAAAATAACACCTTTGACGCATTGTCACAGTCCTGTCCAATGCAATTTATATAGCTGGTAGGGTTATATTTTTTACATATACAAGACTGTTTGCAATTTTTCTTGCAACCACAGAATAAAATATTTAAAATTAAATCAGGGGCACACTTTTGTACTGGTTTTATTGGTTCTAGATAACCGCTGTTTTTCCAACCCCAGTTCTCTGGATTAAGATTGTCGCCTAACCACACTTAAATTTGCCAATACACTCTATAAATATGATATTTAATGGCATCGGATGTTGGCGGAAGAATTGCTAGATTGAAGTGTTGGAAAATTTTGTCTAGCAGAAATTATACATAACGTAATGTAATCATTTAAACTATTAGTTTTTTTACTGCCATACCATCTTAAATTAAATTCTTCCCCAATTACTCCAAGCTTATTTGCTTCAGCAAATTTACTTTTGAAAATTAATAGGCTGTTATCTTAATTCAGTATTATTTTCTAAAACTGAAAATACTGTTTTTTGCCTTTTTTATGGAATGCAGAGATGGTATCGCATCCGGAGATGGCATCTTCAAATAGAATATATTTTACTACATTTTCACTTAGTTCTGAACATAACTTACAGATATTCGCTATTTTATCAGATTTACCTTCATCACCGGATTTACCGAGTCTCATCATGTATACATTTTTTGTTTTGCAATGCTCAATGAGTAACGTTATTAAGGATAGGATTTTGCAGAGTGAGAGGGAAATATGCCTTTATTTTCTGTTTATTATAAATATTTAAAAAACCATAAATAGTGTAATCTTTAAAATCGTTTCAGATACTTCCCATTGCTCTTAAGGAATATAACCATTAGGGTGGTCCTTAAAAACTAACTTTTAAAATTTACCCGGGGCACCCTCTTATTTTGTTCTATGATATAAAAAAAACTTCCATAAAAATTTCAGATTTTTAAATAATGTTTTAGGGGTCGCTACCAAGTCTTGAATTTTTAAGAAAATCGAGAATTTTTGCAAAATTTTTTTCAAAATAAATCAAATAAACATCAAAATGATATTGATCATCAATTTAATTAATAAAATAGGACAGTACATTGTCCCCCACTTTCATCTCAAGTCAACTGTATTTTATTAACAACTTTTTCATTTATATTATTTTATATATATATATATATATATATATATATATATATATATATATATATATATATATATATATATATATATATATATATATATATATATATATATATACATAATATATATAACATTGTAATTGCTGTATAGTTGTACATATTAATTACATGTTTAATGAACATAATTTCTTTTGTATCTCAATTTAATTATTAATTCCTAACTGTTTTTTTTTTAATTTTGAAACTTTACGGGGTGGTAGCGACCCCTAAAACTGGGTTAAAAAATCACAAAAAATTACAGTAACTCATTTTTATAGAGTAGATCAAAATGGCAGGGTGCCCCAAAGAAAATTACGAAAAAAAATTTTTACCCTAATTTAAGGACCACCCTAATAACCATATCCAGTTTTTATCATAGATGTTTTATGTAGCTAAATGCCATACTCTAATAATGAAATTAGGAACTATTTTCATTGACAAATTGCAATATTCATGTACAAGAGAAATCTACAATGAAAAATATATATATAGTTGTCGTTAGAACAATAGCAAAACAATATATGAAACAGTTTTAAAGATTATACTATGTTTCATTTTTTAAATATTTATAATATATCGAAAATAAACGCATATTTCCCTCTCACTCTGCAAAATCCTATTCTTAAGTCTGTATCTTGACCAGCAGCTATAACAGGGTTACACTTATCAGCTGAGCAATCAGTAGCAGCTTTTACAATTAAATAATCAGCATCTGCATCCGCCCATTTGACTGTGATATTATTGTGGGAAAAATTTGATGTTAGAAGTTTAATTAATAGTAGAGTAAAATCTGGAAGTAAAATCGCTTAGTTTTCGAGAAAAAAAAAACCGGCGTAGAACCAAACCAGACTTAGTGGGATTCTTTAGTAAGATAATCGTGTACACGAAATCGTTTTTTACGACATTTTTCGGTGGTCGAGAACTTTTTTATTTCGGAAAAACTCAAAAAAATAGATTTTTAATGAAATATGTTTTTTAACGTCTCCACCGCTATATCTCTGAAAATATTTGTGCTATCAAGCTATTTTTTTTTTAGATTAAAGTAGACACAATAGCGCTTCGAACAACGTCCCACGTGAACCCGATTTATGTTTTTTTAAGTTGGTAAAATAATAGGAAACTCAAACTTGTTATTTTCAGTAACGTAATTTTAGGCAATCGAGAAAAAAGTTTATTTATGAAAATTTGTATATACATGCTGCGTACAAATTGAAGCCAATAGTTGAAAAAAGTTTTTAGGATAAAAATTTTTCATGTCCCGTTCATAGTATTGAGTCAGCGATTTTTTTTAACGGGCCAAAGTCATATTCTTGCGCGCTCGGCTGTAGCAAGCCTGCCGACTGCAACGATTTGACGATCCCGGTCGGGGTGTATAATATAATAGTTTAACTTATATCAATAGGTACAAAACCAGTAGTGTTCAATATTTCATATATTGTACAGTAGTATTAACCATATGTTGTTAATATTAAGAAATTGTAAAATAAATATTAAATAGTCTCCTTTTAATAATAAAAAGACAGGTGGTAGTAGTACAGTACCTAGAGGTAAAAAAAACTTCGAAGTAATGTCATATTGAACGGATTTCGTTCATTTTTGGCAGTATAATAGTAAATGTTTCACAGAAAAGTTTCTATATTGAGCGGGGGCTTGTTAATTTATAGGGGGTGGATGCCACCCCCTTTGAGGGGGCGGCACTTAAAAAATATATGAAGTACAATCATATTTTAAGAAGAAAAGGTTCTATGCAATTTTTCACATAAATTGAAGTTTTTAAGTTATAACGACTTCACAATTGCGATTTTAGCTTAAAAAAAGGTATTTCTAAACGGCTTTCGTCAAGTATCTCAAAAAGTATTACTTTATCGAAAAAACGTTATAGACCAATTACAGAAAGTACAAACTAGGAATTAATTATATTTCTTGTTTATTGATGTAGGATTAATAATTTCGGAGATATTTAAGTTTACATTTGGCATCCAAGTGTTCGTAAGATAACTATTTAGAGTGAGAGTTAAATATCTCAGAAACTGTGACACCTACGTCAAGGATACTAATAGATACAATAATAGGTTATTAATTAAGCTCTTAACTATTTTTTGATTTGTTTATGTAGCATAAAAAACAAAGAAGTTATGACCGAAGCAATGTCCGTCTACACATTATTTTAATAACAACGTCGCCATTTTGTTACTGTAATTAGCCAGTAATTAAAAAAAAAAAAATAATTTCAAACACGGTTTCTCATTAATATACAGCATGACGTAGATGCTCAAATTTTTTGGTATATCGTATACATCGTATACAGCACTTGCTTTAGAAAAAATACAGTTTAAACTATAAAGGTATTTTCGATAAAACGTATTTTTTTTTCCTATTCCAAATATCTCAATAAATATTAGTTTTGTTCAAAAATGTGTAGAGACCAAAAATAAAGCTCATAAACTAATAATAATGAATTTCGCTTGTTTATTTATTTACATAGATTTAATAGTTTCGGAGATATGAGTTTACAAATGGCATCCGAACGTTCATAAGACGAAAAATGCAGTTTAAATGTTAAATACCTCAGAAATTGTGACGCATGCTAAGAAAGGAAATTAAAGACAATTAATTGCGCTTTCAAATTATTTTTTACTCGTTTTGATACTCTAATTAGCCAATAATCTAAAAAAATTATCTCAAATACAGTTTTTCGTTAAAATGTAGCATTACCTAAATGCTCAAATTCTTTTTTGCTCATTTAAAGCACTTGCTTTAGAAAAAAATGTATTTTAAACTTTAAAGGTAATTTCGAAACCCTTGGATACCAAAAATAAACTTAAATATTTCCGAAATTATTAATCCTACATCAATAAACAAAAAATATAATTAATTCCCAGTTTGTAGGGTGCTTTCTGTAATTGGTTTATAACACAAAGTAATACTTTTCGAATAATACTTGACGAAAGCCGTTTGAAAATACCTTTTTTAAAAGCTTTTATTTTAAGCTAAAATCGCAATTTTGAAGTCGTTATAACTTAAAAACTATCAATTTATGTGAAAAATTGCATGGAACCTTTTCTTCTTAAAATTCGATTCTATTTCAGCTCCAATAAATATATATATTTTTTAAGTGCCACCCCCTGAGAGGGGGTGGCACATTTTTCTGAATGATATCTAATTTTTTAGATGACAGTAAGCAACTTCACCCCAACCTAGAATGCCATATATTAATCTAGATTCAACTAACGCTATTTCTACGCGACTAATCTGACCAACCTGCATGTGAGGTGTATTAATTGCGTCCCAATGTCGCGTTTAGCGCTGATAAAAAAAATCGCTGTTGCCAAACGGTACACTTTAGGCAAAAACATATTTTTTCAAAAACTTTTGTGATTATTAGGCTTTATTTTCTTCGCTGCATGTATGCAAATATTTTCAAAAATAAAAAAGTTTATCGATTGGTGAAGATTTCAATACACAAAATATGTATTTTTAGTTTATTTGATTTTTAGAAAAATGAAAGTGCGAAATGTGCCCAAACCGTTTATATTGGTAAAAGCGGTACAGTGTGTGCTTTAATTTGACACAAAACAAATTTCGGTACCTTTAATAGTTTTAAAGATATGGCGGTGGAAACAAAAAAAAACAATTTTCTTTAAAAATACATTTTTTTCACTTTTTATTGATTTAAAAAGTTCGAGACCACAAAAAAATGTCGTAAAATATGATTTCATATGCCCGGTGACATACTCAAAGGAACCTAATATGTTTGAACTGGTTCTACGCCAAAAAAAAAAAACGACACGATAGACTTAAGAAATCGCTGCTCTATAACTGATCTTTATTTGACGCTGATGCTAAAAATTCATTTTGAGATTATCTCTACTATTTTTTTGTGGGTCAATATTAATTTCTTTCTGAAATGCATTTTTAGCTCTTCTTTGATGTTCTGTTAATTTAACGGAAGTGCTTTTATTAGAATAGCCATTGAGAATAATAATACAATTTAAACCATAATTATAACGAACAAATGAAACATACTGATGGACAATATCTTTATTTTGAGCCGGGCGTTGCCACACAACTTTTCTAGTCAATAGAATAACATATTGTTTAGCACCTCCAGGCAAAGTTGGAGTTGGTGTAAGTTTTTTATCAAAACAAGAAAAAAGAGATGATTTTGTTGTTTTTCGAAACGAAATATCGCCAAATAAACTAACTGGTATATGATTTAATTCATATTTAAAACACTGCTTTAAATCATTTTGATCTCGAGCAATGCAAGTAATCCTATCGAAAAGTTGTGTAGGATTAATGACTGCTGATGCTCTTTTACATAATAATCCTATTTGTAAATACCATTGATTTTACTCTATCGTTTCTTTTTAATTTTAAGTTCCCAAATGAAGTTTTATTTAATAACATTAGTTTCTTATTGCTGGGGATGTTTAGTAAACTGGTTGTAAAGAACGCGATCAATCAGATTTGTAGGTGCATGTACCAAATGTCAATATTTCAAACTGCCTGTCAACTTGACATTTAGAAATTTATTATCTAAAATGAATCATATTTAATTCGTATTACCAACAAAAGTTTTTGTTGATTATCGTTACATTCTTACGGTGTTAAACTACAAAAAATACCCTTTTTTGACAATCATATATTTATTAATACTTAACCGATTTATACCATATTGAAGCTTAGCTCTTTCTCTAAAAATTTTGCTTCTTTACTTTTTTCCTAAAGTATCATTCGCGTGGGCTATTACCGATTAAAGGAAAAAAGTGTCTAATTTCAACATGGCGGCGCATTTTCCCTTTATTTTTGCACGGCGGATTTTTTTGGATTTTCATTCAGAGACTCCTGGATAGCCATAGAATACAGTCCCGAAGAAATTAGCTTCTTACAAATGTGTTCCGGGTTTGATCGAAATTTAATTCTATTTTACTGAAATACTACAGATCATATACTCTGTGAACCAAGGTACCTATTAATCCGCATTAGGCTAAAGTATCTGGAACAGGCGGAATTAACTCCTGAAGACAGGGAAATTAGTTCCCAGGAAAAACACAAGGTGCGTAAAAAGTCTTGGAATCCTGAGCAACAACTAGTTGTAGGTAATTCACAAAAGATATGTTAGGTCGAGGTGAAGAAAGGCTAATTTAGGGCCAAGCAGCCCATTAAACAATCTACATGTTTAACTAAATTAAATCAGCCCCTAAAAGATTTATATCGACCTGCACAACAGCCTGTATAACTACCACTGAACTCTAACTATATAGAGTTCAGTAATAACTGCATATGTTAAATTATAATATAGGTGTAAAATAAAATAATTTATGATTGTTCATATTTTGCACTTTTTTTCTTAAAATTTATTAATTTAAGCAAACGTTAAAAAACATTACAAAATTAATCATATATAAATAAATTAAGATAAGAATACCTATAGGTAAATAATACATATTTTGTTCGTTTATTTTGCTCTCACCTCCCGGGAGTGTTATTTAATTTAAATTGAATGGTAATTACAATCGTTGCTTTAAACTGATAATTTTTTGTAAATTGATTTTCTTGATAGACAGAGCAACATAAACGAAAAATACTAGTTTAGAATTGTAATAAATATAACTAACAACTATTTACAAGTAAAAATACGAATTAACGATACAGGGATTTAAGAGACATTTGTACTTTACAAGGATGAGATTATAACTAAATTGGAATTTAAAAATCAATCTAAAATTTTACAATATTCACATCTATCATCTTTGAGCTCATTTTTGTTTAATATTTCTTTATATGTATAAAAGGAATGTCAACATTAGTGTGTAATGAGTGTGTCATGTTGAAATTAATTTTGATTGTTTACCCTTGGCGTTCTTATTTCTTTTAGAATATGGAGGTATTCATCGTATTATTAAAATACGTGTAAAAAGAAAAAGAAACATATTTTACATCAGTAGCTAGTGCACAATTGTATTTATTTAATAAACAATTTTTATATACTATCTTATAATGAGGGTTGGGCAAACTTTTACAGGTCACAAATACCAGTCTACACAAGCACTGGTGGTATCATGGGTCGTGAAAATAACCTGACATTAAATAAATGGCTTAAAATATTTACAATGTGGTTCAAAAATTTGTCTCACGTGCCTAGGGTAAGATTTTATAATCATATTTTGAAGGGATTTTGTTTGCTTTTATTTTATACTTATATTGAATACCCTGTCGTGCCACAGGCGCGATCTCGAAGATCCGAGAGCATGTCACCATGAAAATGAGACGCATTGAAAATTTGATTTCTTGAAAACTGTGAGACCTAGCGAATTGAATGTTTTCAAAAACTTTCATGTATATTTGAAAGGGTACCATTAGAAGCGCCTTAATTTTTTGAGTAAGTTTCCAAAAGTTCATAATCGCAGCTCAAACTTGAAGGTTACGATATAAGGGTGTAATCAGTTTCATGTCATTAAAAAAAACTGGTGGTGGGGAACGACTAAACGAACAAAAAAACCTTATATAACATGGGGTCTAAAGCCCATAGTTAAAATAAACAAAAATTCGAAAATTTTCAGTAATATTGTTTGAAAACTGCTGGAATGTTAGGATAGGCTTTTATCTTCGCGTATGTCGGCGCCTCTAACCATCATACCATACGCTAATACGGCTCTATCAAAGTGTCGCGCTCCTTTGTTAGAGACCGCGCGTCGGCGAGGACACAAGTTGATAATCATCACACTTTTTTAGGGCTTTTTAAAAGTAGGTAAGGTAAGGTCTTTAGCGGTGCGGTAAAGGTGAAAGACGTCTGAGTGCTTAGTAGATCTGAAGAAAACTATACTCTCCCTTGTGCACTATTTTAATTTCTGTGGGCACTTCGTTAAGTACACACGTCGAATGTTGCTTTTGTTCTTTTTGAATTTTGGGCCACGTATTTACAGTTAAGATTTATTTTATTGACTTACCGTTCAAGTCGTTAAGTTCTTGATTACGTACAGACACTACTTACTTGTTTGTTCTTTTTGGGTTGCTTTTTGGATTTTGGACCAAGTTTTTATTTTCATTTTCTTTATTGACAACGTTAGTTGATAGTTTAGCGTGGTATTTTAAAACGCAGATTTTGAACGCTATGGGAGATTACACTTACCCAGAGCTCGCGGATGTGCACTTGATGTATGGAGAATGTCGTGGAAATGCAGCTGCTGCGGAACAGCTTTATCGTTTAAGATTCCCTAATCGACATCATCCTTGTGCACGTACATTTGTAAGCATTGCTTAGCGTCTTCGGGAAACAGGTCGTCTCGATGGACATGGTCCACAACGTGAAGACAGGGTAATTGAAGCGGAGGTTCAAGTTTTGGAACTCGTAGAAGAGGATCCAACTTTAAGCACCCGCGATATCGCACCATTTTGTGGTGACTTTAAGAGATATGAACTTACACTCCCATCATTATCAACGTGTCCAAGCTCTAGAACCTCAAGATTATGTAGGGCGAATGGAATTTTGTAGGTGGATTTTGAGAAAACATGCGGCAAATGAGGATTTTTTAAAACTTTCTCTGTTTCTCTGATGAGTTGTGTTTTACCAGGTGTTGTTGAATTTTAAAAATATGCACTATTGGGCAGACGAAAACCCACATGTAATAAGAAGGCCGCATTTTCAACGACGATTCAGCGTTAATTTGTGGGCAGGAATTTGCGGTAATGAAATAATTGGACCTATAGAATTACCCGCTAGATTAAATGGTGATGTATTCTTAAACTTTTTACTTTGGCAAGGCGCAGAAGAATGTGGTATATGCATGATGGGGCGCCAAATCATTTTAATCTGGATTTTTATTTTTGGGGTCATCTGAAATCTCTGGTTTACCGTGATCCAATTGACACTTTGAAACAATTGCAGCAATGTATTTTAATGTGCATAGAAACCATAAAAAAAATATCCTAATTTACCAAATGTGTTGAACGGAGTGCGTGTGTCCTCAGTTCGACGTGCCGAAAAGTGTATTGATGCAGACGGAGGCCATTTCGAAAATTTATGTAAATCAACAACAATTTATTGGTAAGTTCTAGATTTATCGAATATTTTAGTTTTCGATACCTGATTGGCAATTCGTTAAATAAATCAGATTTTTTCCTAACTTAAAATACACATAATTTTTTGTTATCGTATCTCAGACGTCTAACTCTTTATTTCCCAATGTCATGCAATAATTACCCATTTTTTAAGCTTTTAACCCAGAACACTCATTTAGGTTACAAATGTTAATAAATCACATTTAAATCAGAAAAATTATAAACAACAATAAAAGCTCTAATATTTTGTTCTAAATTAAAAAAACACACATGTAAAGAAATGTTGTGTTTAAACCTCTACGCCCATCATTTGCTTGCAGTTCTGCAAAAAGAGACAACGAATTATTTACATTTTTGTAATTGTTTCGGTTGAGGCGGTCATCAAAGGTGCCGCCCTTCTTTGCTTTGAAACCGCGGGCCGGCGAGAACGAGTTGGTCTGTAATCTTTGCACTTTTTTGAGACAATTTAAAAGTTGTATAATTGGGAAGTACACGTCCATTGACCCAGAAAGGCAGTGGTTCGCAAATGTTTCCTACCTAGGTCAGTTTTTTTCAAAGTGCCTTAGAGGAAAAAGTCATAAAGGTTTTTTGTTTGTCTAGTCGGTCCCCATTACCAGTTTTTTTGACATGAAACTAATTACACCCTGTATGTTTTGAAAAATACATTTTTAGAATTGCTGTAGCTTAGTTGTACCTTAGTTTAAAAAAACGGCATAATATCGGGCCGCTTTTACTCCACTAACAGTGCTACCAGGCCGTGTCAACAATGTTAGTTTTCTGACAGTAACGTGAAAATACATAAATAATGATAAATATCCTAAATGAAAAGGTTATTCTTGAATGCTATGCTATAACACGTAATCGGGAATGAAAATTTTGTACTTGCCAATTTTTACATCTAGTGAGATAACGAAATTCCACATGACGTGACCAATGTAACATGCTTAGGGTGACCATAAGTACGGAATTTCGCTATAGCTGTACAACATGCTTGCACGTACAGCAAAACGTACAGCATTACATTTTGCTTGAAATCATATCATTTTTAATTTGGAAAGTATGTTTTTCTGAAAGATGATCATTTGATAATCTATCAAGGGTGTCCCAGAGCATCGGATGAATGCGTGAAGTGTAGAGCTGCGAATAGGTTTCGTATAGACGATTGTTGGTGTTGCGTCTTGTGTTGTGTCTTTGGAGTTTCTGAGTAGGTCAAAACTTGCACTGTCTAGAATTCTTAAGACAAGAAGAGACTTAGAGTGAGTTGTAGACTGTAGAGATTTTGGAATAACTTGGCGATCGCAACAAGCTTTCAGGAATGTAAAGACACACAGGAATATGGTTTTACGGAGAAGAAGTATACGGAGTGTACAATAGGATTTAATCAGAAAATGATTTTTCTTCGGTAGAGGCGAATGAAATGTTTCGAGAGATTTACGCGATTGTCATGTTAGTATGAAAATTAGTAAGTTCTCTGGTTGAACTGCGTTTGAGATTGTTGAAGTCTCGATGTTTCGGCTCGTGTTTTGGAACCATTTTCTAAGCGATAATGGACCATCTACGAACCTTCCATCTCCCATCTCATCTCATGCACACTATTATATATAAACTTTATTAGCAGAGCACTTAAAAAAATACAACAAACTTACAAACAGCATCAAAATTCCATCTCCCATCTCGTCTCATGCACACTGTTATATATAAACTTTATTTGCAGAGCACTTATACAACAAACTTAAAAACAGCATAAAATTACACAAACTTAATCAACATTTTTCTTTATGTGCTCTATACAAAGCCTTTTAAAAAAACCGCTGCCCAAGGAATCACTACTTCCACATCCAGATTCTCTATCCAAGTCACTCACAACGAAAAAATTTTATATGTGAAAATAATTGTTTATGGAACTTTAATAATATAATATATGAGATCCTCTACCCCAAAAACCCATAAAACGATACCCCACATCGGTAGTGGGGTGGGGGGTGGTGATAGGGGGGTGATAGTGGGGGGGGGTGGATGAAGTAAAAAAATATTTTGAGATTTCTGGTTCCTGTACATACACTAAATTACAATTTTTTTCCTCCCCTTTAATAAGGGGGTGGGGGTGGTAATGGGGGTGGCTAACGCCAAACATTTTTTTGAGTCCTTAGCTTCTCTTGTATATACTAAATACCAATTTTATGAACTCTTACCTGCTTGATTGACCTATTTACCCCAAATTTACCCCAATTTACCCCCCAACCCTTCGACGGAACAATATGAAAATACAATCTAGTTCTAGATCTCGTTAAAGTACATATGTGTACCAAATTTCAAGTCAATATCTTAAACGGTTCCAGAGTAAACGTGCGCACAAAAAAAGTTACAGACAGACCGACAGACAGACAGAAATTTTTTTTCGCTCAAACTTAAAATCTCGACGTTTCATGACATTTTAAGCCTATTTGGACAATACAAATTTTTAAAATTTTTTTGTCGTTACTATACTTCCACTGGACGTGGAAGTAATATGTTCATTCCTGCATTCTTTTAGCTCACCACTATAAATAACTCATCATACATTTTGTCACACAACGATTGGCATGCAAAAAACAGGTCCCTCCCAACTCCACAGCCCAAAAGTACAACATATAAACTGTATAATCTGGTCACCCTAAACATGCTTTAAACCGCGGTTAACAAACCTTTTAAATTAATTTACAGATTAATAACTGGTAGAGAGTCTTTACTGTATGTAGTATGAGCGAAACGCGTTCACTGTGTCCTTCAACCATGTTCATTTTCAGCACGAGCACCACCGACTGTACCATTAGTGTCACTGGTCTGATTCTGATTTAACCTCGATAACAAATCTCTGTATTGCATATCCCGTTCTATCTTGTGTTTCTTTGTTTCTAGTTTACGTAAAATTTCCCTTCTGGTATACTTGTTTAAAACAAAAATGAACGCCACAAAGATCCCTTGTGAAGCTTCTATCAAGTCGATTGCATATTGTATAACAATTCCGTTTATTGGTAATGCGTTAACTAATGCTTCTAGCAGCCAAATGCCTGTTGTTGCCAAAATTAGAAAGCACGATCTCAACCTGAAAGACAACAATTGACATAAGTATACAAGGTGGGCCAAGATTGTCTCCCAAAATTCTTGGGGCTAATACAAAACAATTTGTACAGCAAAAAATGAGGGTACGCATGAAGTTGTGTTGAGAGAATTACGGTCAAAATATATTTTTCTCGATTATCTCCTTTCCTAGTCCTACTTTAAAATTAGGTATATCCAATATTGCAGGAAAAAAACAAAGGTTTTAGCAAATTTTATAACATACAATATTGATAATAACTAATTACTACGTAAGAACAACGCAATTTCGATAGAAATAATTGCAAAAATCTACAGTGAAGTACAAATGTTTACCTTTCTAGGGGCTGCAAATCGTAAACTATTAACAATGGAGATAAATAAAATGGATATAAAATCTGTACCTTTCCTTTTAATTCCCAACAATATAGTAATGATATATAATATATTATTATATTATGTAATTAGTAATACCGAATTTCAGAATAGAACTAACAGAAAATATCGAGAAAATCTATTTTGAGCGTCATTTTTCCAACATGGCGGCCGTAGCGGTAATGATATATTTGTGGAAAACATTAATTAATGATTGAGGCAACTCCCTCCTTACATTATATAAGAACAAAAATCTTGTAGGGATTATTTACGGGTCAAATGACATTGACTGTAGTACATCCAAAAATAAGGGTACACTTTTTTATAAACTTTTTCCAAAAATGGATACTAAAGGAGGTATGCCACCTTAAGGTGGGCGGTGCCGTGAACGTAATTCGACAATTTCTCCTACATCCCTGAACAGATTTAAAAATTTTTTTAATAGGATTTTAGAGACAACTTTGTATAATGGTACTAGGCTATTGGAAACTAAAAAAAAATTTCTTGTGCGAAATAAAAAAAAATTGTTAACTTTTCAATAGTCTAGTACCATTCTGTAGAGTTGTCTCTAATAGCATATCAGTTCAGGGATGTAGGAGAAACTGACGAATTACAAAATCATTTTCTTAAACACGTCACCACCCTTAAAAGGAAATAATAAATACGAATTTTTATTCTTCTGAACGCTTTACAATATCAAATCAATATTTTAAATTTAGGTATATGGACACTAATTTACATAGTATTAGTCAAATCTTATCTGATGGTGGCTGTGATTATTTCACCTACAGTTTCACCCATAATTTAAAAAAAATGTCGTAAACATTTCGATTTGTAAGTCTAACCGTTTTCGAGTAATTTACGGTTAAAAATGAACATGAATAAATCTTTTTATACATCAAGTACGTTTATAATACCATTATGACATTTTCCGTAACAATCAACTTCACTGTGAACGAATGACATTTGCAACCTATTAGACTTTGTTGTGGTTTTATCCAATATTTCCGAAATACTTCAGTTTAATCAACACAACATTATATAAATAAATCTGTTAAGGTGGGCGGTTCGGTGAACGTAATTCGAGAATTTTTCCTACATTCCTGAACCGATTCAAAAAAATTTTTGATAGGCTTTTAGAGACAACTTTATATAATGGTACTAGACCATTTAAAATTAAAAAAGGAAAAAAAATTTTCTCGTGTGAAAATCAAAAAAAAAATTTTTTATAGATTTCAATAGTCTGGTACCATTCTATCAAGTTTTCTCTAAAAGCCTACCAAAGAATTTTTTTCAATCGGTTCAGGAAATCATTTTCCTAAGCACGGCACCGCCATGCCACCCTTAAGATACGTTTTTCTCGAGTTTTTTATAATTTTGCTTTTTCGATATCTTGGAGATTGTTTGAAGCCAGAAAACGTATTCTCAGAATTTTTATTTGTCTGTCTATCTATCTGTTTCATCATAATTCGGAAGCGGCTCACCATTTTCTCTCTCTCTAACTAAAGAATAGACCTTTGCAAATACCAATGACTTCTGGTACAGATTCTATAAGCAAAAATATGAAAAGAAATTCATATGAACATATATCCGCAAATGCTTCCTAGGGGAGCTAGGGCCCTAAGGAGTATTTTTTCATGGTATTGGCAAAATTGAAATTCAACCAGGAACGCAGGGAAGAGGAGGTGCGCTCTCCTTTATAGTATATTGTTTTTTAAATTTTGATATCCGAAATATGATTTCCTGATCAAATTTACACAAAGAGGTCTTCTTTGTAAAACACCGTAGGACCCACTTTTTTTTTAATATAAAAACTGGTTTAAGGTAGTTGTGGCAGGGTCATTTTGTGGCCGAATTTCAATTAAGAATATAAATTTTGGCTTATGTTTAAACTCAAACGGCCTAATATGACAATAGAAACAGTTAACGTACACAAGAAGCGGCTTAAGAGGGAGGCGATCAAATCAGAGGGGAGCAAGCGGCAATGAGCCAATGTGAAGAGAGATCTTCGCGAGGGGGTAATCACTTGAAATTATGTGTCCCACAATAGGGAACTTCCCCAAAAAATAAAATTAATTTAAAATACTCAAAATCGTAAACTAACATCATTAAAAACCCCATAGACAACAAAAAATTTAAAAAAATCTCTTCCAGAAATATAAGCGATTAAAATCTGCCGGATTTTACCCACTCCTGAAACGTGACGTCAGATAGAGAAAGTCGGATGACGGCGTCAAGCGACACCGATTCTGCTTTGGCTTTGATAATTCCGCATGCGCCTGCGCATTTGTTAGAAACAACTTTCAGTGAACACAACCTAACCTAAAATTGAAACGTATTCATTGGAAAAACATCTTCAATATTCTGAAATGTCACAAAATGCTATTTTCAAATTTCGCCATGCAATTTACGATCAGGTTTATCTGGAAGACTTCCTCTTTACGTCGCGACATCGTACGACCGTCCCAATGGTGTTTTTCGAAAAATATGAACGTGTCAAGTTTGTATGTTTTTGCAATTTTTTCGGCTCCGAAATGTAAGCTGTTTTTTGCTATTTTTCGCAGATATCTCTGAAACGGTGGGAGTTGGCTCGAAATAAAAAAATAAGGTCAAACGAGTATTTTCCACTACGAATCTTTTGCTACCATCAGAATTTTGAAATTTTTTTTCGTTTCGGAGGTAAGTACTGAAATGTCGGCAAAGAATCGCAAATTTTGAGCTTCTACAGTTGGCAACTTTTTAATCTTCGCTCCTACGCCAGAAGACTACTCTAGCTAATTTGCTAAAACTCTTTTTTTTTTTTTTGAATTCCGACAAAAATGAAGGAATTAGAGGGGCGGGATTTGTTTTTTTTTTTCGGTAAAATTTTTGAATTTTGTCACCGTAATTAATCGGTAATAAACTGAAATCGATCTCATATACGATGTTCACTTAATATCATGTACTACTTTGACGCTCCGTTAATCTCGGCCCTTCGAAACAAAGGTTTCTGAGAAAAATTGTTTTTTTAAGATTTACATACACTCTATAGGAAAACGTGTAATTTCCTACATCTCCTCGAATATCTCGATAATTATCGTTTTTTTCGAAAAATTTGTAGAAAGCTTATGTAAAGAGGATTGATTGAGCTTTCCCACACTTTGTTTATTTTTTCTCTAACATAAGAAACGAAAGACTTATGACCGAATATGCGAACGTCTCAAAGCCAACCGCCGCGCCGCCCAGTCTATTAATTAGGGTGAAGACGTATACCGCTCGGCTAAAGTACGCCATCTGTGGGACACCACGCGAGACTAGTTTCTCGATCTGACGTCACAGTGCTTTTCGAGGATCTCAACATTCTCTGTTTTAATTATTTATTGCAAAGTAAGTACTGCGATTTAAAAGCTGATATTCGGTGTGGCGTGTTTTTATACATGAACACACACTTTAATGAAATTTAAAGCATGGGCAAGTTCCCCATTGCAATATTGCACACATATTGCACGATATTGCACACCATTGCACATACACCTGTCCCACTTATTGCATAAGTGATTACCCCCTCGGATCTTCGTAATAAACAAATTTTAGCTAAAGACTCTTCAATAGAAGTGTAGTATTCATTTACTTACAAAAATATCTTTTTTTCAGTTTATTAACGCCAGCCGTTTGACTAAAAACTGCTTTTTCCCAATCAAGATTTCTAGTACAGTGCTTTTTAATAGATGGTGCCACCTACAGCACTACAATAGTGCATCTGCATCATGTAACTAACATAACCTTAAATTTTAAGTTTTTCATGTTTATTCTAATTTGTAATGTTTGTATACCCATTTTAGCTTGAAGCCGTACTGGCTCCAAGCAAATATTTCAAAATTCACATAAATAAATTTTCAATATTGTTGATTAATAAAAATAGACAGCCAATTACATGTTAGATTTCCAACCTACAAAAATAGTCCTATTTTAATAGGACAAAGTATTTAGAACTTCATAAACATTACACTGAACTAGATTTTAGTTGAAAATACGGGAACCAGGCAGGAATTTTAACAATATCTTCTTAATACTCTTAAATCTTAAGAAACGCGTATTTTTGAGGTTAGCTGTGATGTCACGTGCAGATGCCCTAAAATTAAGCAATCCAAACCACGTGACTTTTAACATGGCGTGGTGGGCAAACATCCGGCAAACGTTTGTTTTCATTCGATAAACGTTTGTTAAAGAGTTTGTTTTTCGCCTTGGCTACGTTTCCGCAAGTTAATTAAAATAAACCCCGTGTTTGCCCACCACGCCATATTGCCAAAGTAATTTGACAGGTTGTTGGATTTCTTAATAACCACACTGCCTACCCTTCGTCTCACTTCAGCTTTAGCTTTACCGATGAAACTTTGTGATTGGCGTTGTCTCCTCTTAATTCTGAAAAATCTTTCAAAAATGATAGAAATTATTGAAATTAATTGAAATCGGACCACAAAATGACTCTGCAAACAAACATTTTAAGCCAGTATTTGCAAAAAACTGTCAATCTTACGATGTTTAACAAAGTGAACCTATTTTCTGTAAATTTTAACAAAAAAAAAATTACTAATTTCAAAAATACGTTTTGCACCGACTTCAAATTGATATTTGATAATAAGGTAGAGTCCACTAATAAGTAGAAGGTATTATTTGTGAAATTTTATTCTTTTTAGAGATATTTTTTAAGGCAATCGATTAATTAAAAAAAATTGTTTTTTCAACCTTTCTGGTAGCTTCACGTGTTTCAAGGTCGTTTACTTTTCGGTTTCCGCCATTGTACCAGGTTTCACATAAATCTACAAAAAATTTGCTGGTATTACCGCATCTCAATTAAAAACCATCATGCAATGAAATCGTCATCATTAACAGCATTGAAAACAACGACATGAGCGAGAGCATGCTGTATAATTTGTTTGTAAAACCAAATTGTTCAACGGGCGCGTCTCTCAATAAAAGTCTCAGTTCATACTGTTGTAGAAAACATTTTTCGGCTGATTCGCCTCCATGCAAGGCTCTCTTTCGTTGCGAAATGGTATATGACATGATAGGAGGTTTAATCCACTGCATTTAGTGAAAAATGAGCCACATCTTCAGACCAATTCATACAAAAGCAAATGTTGGTTTTCCAGATAGGTTCTGGTGTCCTTAATAAGGTCTCAAAAGTCCCCGAAGTGGGAGTGTAAGGATAAAATTTGGCAAGGCTGTAAAGGGCTAAAATCGTGCTCGGAAACGAATTTTTCGAGATATCTCGGTTTTCATTGCCTCTACGACAAAAATACATCAGGCCAAAAAGAAAGCTATGGAAATTCTCTATAAAAAAGATAGAGGGTTTTTTTCATATACGCAATAGTTTTCTTGAAAAATTCCAGTAAGTCATACCTAAAATCAAAAAATTTATTTGTGGCAGTCAAAACAAAAAAAAATCCTGGTTGGCTGTATCCTTGATACAGCCGTAAGTTTTACGTGGATACGTCTATGCATAAGAGGATATTCGGGCATTTGGAAGAACAATACAAATTAATGTTTCAAACTGAGTTTATTAAGGACAGGTCGATGATACGAAAAGTACGAAATATAACATGCCATGTGGGGAGGTTAATACTACGGTTGTGGTTGGGGAAGATGTGGATCTTCTTATAATTTTAACTGCTCGTACACCTATTAATAAAGAAATTTTTGGCCTCAAACAAGGCAGAGGGAAGGTCCAATGAAAAATTTATTCTTCACGAAGCTTTGATCACTATAAAGATATTCGAGATCACATATTGTTTCTGCAAGCATTCTCTGGGTGTGACACTACATCTGCTCTGTTTAATAAAAGCAAAACTGCAGCTTTGAAAGTGATGAAAAAACGGCAGGACTTGAAACTTGTAGCTGAAGTTTTCAGCAAGACTGGTACTTCTCCTGACATAGTTACTTCGAATGGGATAAATTTTTTCCTCGCAATCTATAACGCTCCAGTTAAAGAAGTTTCCATCGATAACTATCGGTATTCTTGCTTTATTAAAGCTGTGAGCAAAAGCAAATCAGTGAAATTGAATTCATTACCACCCACTCATGACGCAGCTCAGCAGCATCCATTTCGTGTTTATTTTCAAGTACAGAAATGGTTGGGTAATGTATTGAATCCTAAAGAGTGGGGATGGATGTTGAAAGGTACATATTGTGGCCAAAAACAACATCCCAACTTCCTGCGCCTGATTGCCTTCTGAAGATGATTTTCTACAACTGTACGAAAGGTTGTGGACCATTGTGTGGCTGTCGGTGGTTGGGACTTAATTGCTCACCAGTTTGCGGCAACTGCCATGGAAAATCTTGCTTGAATGCTGAACCGATTGAAAACTCGTCAGAAATAGAAGCCGTCACTGAAGCAGAGACTGAAAGTTCTCAGATCGGATTTCCTCGAACGAATCGATGAATTTATAGGAGAAAAGAGACAAGAAGGAAATTATTAATTTGACAACATTTTAATAAGTATGACAGTCGTGGATTAGGCCTACCGGGGAAACCACATAAAAAAAACGCGCCTAGTACTCAACCTCAAGGGTGGTGTGGAATAGAGTACTTCAATTATCCATAATATCCCATAAGTTCAAATTCAGTGCAAGATTTTCAAGAAAACTATTACGTATACGAAAAAAAGACCCTCTGTCTTTTTTATAGAGAATTTCCATAGCTTTCTTTTTGGCCTAATGTACTTTTGTCTTAGAGGCAGTGAAAACCGAGATATCTCGAAAAATTCGTTTCCGAGCACGATTTTAGCCCTCTACAGCGTTGCCAAATTTTATCCTTACATTCCCACTTCGGGGACTTTTGAGACCTTATTAAGGAAACCCGAACCTGCCTGGAAAACCAACATTTGCTTTTGTATGAATTGGTCTGAAGAAAAATCCTAAATGCAGTGGATTAGTTATAATAATACCCTGTGTTTGTGAAAAATTATCATTATTATAAATCGAGAACGACTCCGCCAAATCTTCGAATATGCTCGTAATATAAAACATTGTTCACCTTACACTAGATGTAATGTAAATTTAGTGTGGGACCACCGCCGGACCTTAGCCCACAGTTTGCAGCAGGTTTGACAGAAATCGCTTTAGCCACGCCAGAGTAAACATTGAACAAATATAAAAAAAATACGGGTCGAATTGAGAACCTCCTCCTTTTTTAAAGTTTATGAAGTCGGTTAAAAACCTACTTAGGGGCTCCACCTTCGAAGGGTCCTGGCTTAGTCCATTTGCTGAGAGTGCTTCTGTATATCATTCATTTACCAGAGATTCACCCATTTGGGTATTGTTGGTAATCGTGTAGTGATTGAAAAAAAATGGGTGATGGTCTGTGCGAGTGGCCATTTTGGAAAATGGACGCCACCTTTGATGCTTATTGAAAATGCACTGCATAAGCATGTGGGAAGTCATTTTACCTGTTTTTAAGTTGTGCCTAGTTGCTTATGTTTAAAGTATGCAAGGGATTCATGTTTATGTTTTTCAAATATCTTGTTGCGTTTATTGTCATTGCAGAAGTTTGTAGCCATTATTGATTCTCGTAATAAATATTCTAATATTGCAACGTAAACTATTACGTCTGCTTTAAAATTATAGATATAAGGAGTCATATATTGTTCTTTGTTATATATTAGTCATGTCATATACTTAAACTAGTGATGTCATTGACTTATTCATTTTATGTTACTTCGTGTTTTATAAAACAATGTAAATCTCTTTAGTATAGAAATGAAAGATGTTGATTCGTATCTGTCTTACTAAATAATTAGACCTACGGCTAAGAGGCAAATCAGTTACCTCACCGGGTACAAAAGGTTTGAGTCTTTGTAGTAAAATACCACATATATGTAGCAAAAAACCGACCGTCTGCTGCTGCTCAATAGTCAACTTCTCATTATAGCAGTTTGTCAAAGAGGCGAAATAAGTCGTTAAAGTTACCTCATTGGGTACATGGTTAAAAACGTGACAATTCACTGGGAAAACCATTACAATTTTTATTTTGTGTGGCAGACGTCAGTATTTGAACGCATATATGGAGCAGACGCCCGTTGCGACGCCCAAAATTCCGACGTTTCTTACCTCATGAGGTACATGTACAAACCTGGGTTCAAATCAAAGGTCTTTTTTTGTATGTCATAAATGTTTTTCAAAAAGATCGGCAGATGGTCAACTATAAAGAGCAGACGCTCTAGAAAATGTAACCTGACAGAATAATGCCAAAGCCGGTACAGGGTTTTATTGAGTATATGTTCGGAAATTTGACAATGCACTAGGAAAACTATTACAATTATTATTTTGTTTCCGTGAATATGTAGGCAAAACAACTTCGTATACAAGGAACAACAGCAATATAATACAATAGTAGTACCTAAATAAAAATAGCAAGGTTTTTTTGTTTTGTTTGATAATAAATCTAAAGAAAAATAACTATTCGTCATCTTCGTCATCACATGAATCATTAAAATCCTCTTCATTTTCATCATCAATATCCCTTTGCTCCATGCCGGTTTTGCGTACAACTATTTCATCTAGGGCACTAGGTAATTAGGGTCCATCAAACCAAATCGGCGAAAACTTATTATCATTTAAATTCCAATCATTTTCTGAGGGGTTAAAAAATTTTGGTTGTTTTTCGGTGGCACTATTCCATATGGCACATATTTGATTCGTTCTTTGTACTTTTAAAAGCAATACGTTCTTCCATGGAGGAAACATAGTACTATCAAACTTTTTCAGGATATCGAATGGACTCTGATTTGGTTTTGGTTTACAATGAGAGTAGAAAATGTCGATTCGAGCTTCATTGACATCACATAATGTGAATTTCCCATACATAGCACAAATTAATTTTTCTACATACGTAATCTGATCTTTGAAAATGCTTTCATTGTTGACAAATGTACCAAATACTTCCTGCATTTTTTTTGTCATTTTTAAGGAGTTCAAAGGGTTTTAGTTTCCCTTTTCTGGAGAAAGCTGCCGTGTAGTCACACCCTGTTAAATAATGGAATACTGGTAGAGATTTCCAAACATTAGTGCATTGAAAATTGCATTGACATCTACAAATCGACAAGTATTTTTGGATACAATTCCAACTTCCATTCATACATTTCCAGACGATCATGTGATGCATATTTTCTAAAGTAACTATTAGGATATCTGTGTCAGAGGCTCTAATTACAACATTACTGTTTTTTTTAATTTTGGATAAATGGTAAATAATTCGGCTATCAGCCTCTTCATGGTAGTAATTTAGTATGTCAGTGGTTTCTCTTTCGATATGCCCGTTTACTACCGCAAATTTGTAACACTCGTTACAATTTGCGTATAAAGTTTTATTTCGAAGTATTTCCACAAACATATCATTTTGCCAAAACTCACAAAAAAACTTGACCAAAGCTTGTTTAAAATTGTCGTTATGAAGAGCTTTCATGAAGTCTGATGGTCGAATTATTTACCATTTATCCAAAATAAAAAAACAATAATGTTGTAATTAGAGCCTCTGACACAGACATCCGAATAATTATTTTAGGAAATATGCATCACATTGATCAGTAAATGTATGGATGAAATATGAAATATGGGAACTAACATCTAGAGAAGCACTCCTCTAACGACCCGTAAAAAATTTTGAAAAAGCAGTTTGCGAAAAATTTTTTCAAAATTCGGTTGCCCCCCCTAGGTCTAGGGACTCCTGTTGAAAATTATTTTTTTCTGAAATCGATCGGCAATGTCTACATTTTCGGCGCGATTTCAGATCGAAAAATGCACAATTCCAGTGTTTTAGTCCGTTGCTAAGAAACTATCAGAAAACAGACCGGAAAAGATCCGTTGCCAAGCAACGATCAACAAAACCGTACGGGAATGTTACTTTCCCGGCCTAGGCCGGGAAAGTAACATTCCCGTACGGTTTTTTATATATATTTTAGACAGTAAATGAATACACGCAGACAAACCAACTCACATTAAAATTGCATTTATTAGTAAGCAGTTAGATTGTAATGGAGAAATGTTATGTATTAATACAAATTCCTTAATTTATAATACTATTGATTGTGATTTCAGAAAAAATAGTATGTGTATTTCGGTGTGAAAGCACATTCCCGGACTTCGATGCTTGTTGGCCTCGGCTAGCGCCTCGGCCAACAATTTGCATCGTCGGCCGGGAATGTATTGCTTTCACACCTAAATACACAATATACTATTTTTTGTCATATACATTTTACTTTTCATAAAAATACAATAATACGTTTTGGAGTTTATGAAAATATTTTCATTACTAACTGAAGTACAACGAATTGAAATTTTAGAATTTGTTAAATTGTAAATTACAAAATTTCAGTTCATTTTATTTCAGTAATAATGAAAATATTTCCATAAACTCCAGAACCTATTGTCGTACTTTTATGAAAAGTAAAATGTATATGACAAAAAAAAAATAATTTTCAACAGGAGTCCCTAGACCTAGGGGGGGCAACCGAATTTTGAAAAAATTTTTCGCAAACTGCTTTTTCAAAATTTTTTACGGGTCGTTAGAGGAGTGTTTCTCTAGATGTTAGTTCCCATATTTCGTATGGGTCCCATGCGCCAGAGACGAGAAAAAAATTATTGAAATTTCACTAGCCGCCACTGACTAAAACCCTTTGAACTCCTTAAAAATGACAAAAAAATGAGGGAAGTATTTGGTACATTTGGCAACAATGAAAGCATTTCCAAAGATCTGATTACGTATGTAGAAAAATTAATTTGTGCTATGTATGGGAAATCCACATTATGTGATGTCAATGAAGCTCGATTCGACATTTTCTACTCTTATTGTAAACCAAAACCAAATTCGAGTCCATTCTATAATCTGATAAAGTTTGATGTTTCCTCCATGGAAGAGTATTGCTTTTAAAAGTACAAAGAAGTAATCAAATATGTGCCATATGGAATAGTGCCACAGAAAAAAAAACCAAAATTTTATAACCCCTCAGAAACTGGTTGGAATTTAAATGATAATAAGTTTTCGCCGATTTGGTTTGATGGACCTCAATTACCTAGAGCCCTAGACGAAATAGTTGTACGTAAAACCGGCATGGAGCAAAGGGATATTGACGATGAAAAGAAGAGGATTTTAATGATTCATGTGATGACGAAGATGACGAATAGTTATTTTTCTTTAGATTTATTATCAAACAAAACAAAAAAACCTTGCTATTTTTATTTACTAGGTACTATTGTATTGCATTGCTGTTGTTTCTTGAATACGAAGTTGTTTTGCCTACATATTCACGGAAACAAAATAATAATTGTAATAGTTTTCCTAGTGCATTGTCAAATTTTCGAACATGTACTCAATTTAACCCTGTACCGGCTTTGGCATTTTTCTTTCAGGTTACATTTTCCAGAGCGTCTGCTCTTTATAGTTGACCGTATGCCGACCTTTTTGAAAAACATTTATGATGTATATAAAAAGACATTTGATTTGAACCCAGGTTTGTACATGTACCTCATGAGGTAAGAAACGTCGGAATTTTGGGCGTCGCAACGGGCGTCTGCTCTATGTATGCGTTCAAATACTGACGTCTGCCACACAAAATAAAAATTGTAATGGTTTCCCAGTGAATTGTCACGTTTTTAACCATGTACCCAATGAGGTAACTTTAACGACTTTTTTCGCCTCTTTGACAAGCTGTTATAATGAGAAGTTGACCATTGAGCCTCGGCAGACGATCGGTTTTTTGCTACATATATGTGATACTTTCACTACAAAAACTCAAACCTTTTGTACCCGATGAGGTAACTTATTTGCCTCTTGGCCGTAGGTCTAAATGATTAGTATCCACTTTTCAGTATTTATACTATCGGAAACGTAGTTCAGCTTCCTAAAAAACATGTAAAATGGCACCTATGCAGTGCATTTTCAATAAGAATCAAAGATGGCGTCGATTTTCCAAAATGGCCACTCGCAGAGACCATCACCCAATTTTTTCTTATTCATTGGATAATTACCAACAATATCCAAATAGGTGAATATCTGGTAAATGAATGACATACAGAAGTGTGCTCAGCGGTTGTATTAGCTCCCCTAGGAAGCTTTTGCGGACATATGTTTATAAGAACTTCTCATATTTTTGCATGTAGAATCTGCACCAGAAGTTTGTCACCGGTATTTCCGGACATCCTGTAGGAAGGTGAAGAAAACCAAGGAAGATGCTCGGAATGTGAGGAGGTGATGGGAAAATGTGGTGAGAAGGTGGGAAAGTGGAGGGAGATGTGGGAAGATTGGAAAAGACGGGGAAAGGATGAGTGAAGATCGTGGGAAAGTGAGCAAAAATAGTGGGACAGTGGGAAAGTAAAAATGGTGATGGGAAGGTGGGCAAAAAGTGAAGGAAGATGAAAAAGTCATGTATGTGATGAAAAACTGGGAGAAGCTATTGGGAAGTTAGCTAGAAATGGCGATCGATAAGGAAGATGGTGGGATAGTGGGGAATCTATGGAAAACGGAATGCGGTGATGATTATAGACAATAATTGGAATATAATTTAACAGTTGTGCTATATCTCTTGCGTTAGTATAACAAGGAAAAGAAGAATACCGTATTTTTTTTCATAAAATGCAAATTTTAAAGGCAAATCAAGTTTTTCATTAAACATTCAAATTTTTATATTAGCGGTATGGTAATTTTTAGTTCGAATTTCCCTTTTCGCTGTTGTAGTTTCATTAGATTTAGATTTCCACAATTTCACCGAAATAAATGAGTTCGTGCATAGTTAAATTAATAATACAGAATTGAAGATAGGTGAGATACAAAAAAAAGGAGGATGTTATGATTAATTCTTCATAATAATTAATCTTAAACTACTCTGGCATAAAGAGAAATATTTATTATTAACAAAGTTTCAATAAAGCAATAATTAAAGAACATGCCAATTGCAAAGCAGGCAGTTTTAAAGCTTTTTGCTAATGAGTGCTGAGAATAATAATTGAACTGCAAAAATTAGTAGCATGCAGGGGCGGCTTCATTTTCATGTTGACAGTTATTTTCTTTAAGCTGTAAATATTAAATGATATGCCACAGGACGGAACTACGGTGGGGCCAGAGTGGGCCATGGCCCACTCAAAATTACCACTGTTGATGTAATTTCCATCATCTGTGGTGACATTTACAATATACGTTCTAAATTGCAGCAGACTACCTATTTTCGAAATCTTGAAGAATATTTAAGGCAGCTCTTTTGTCTAATTTAAACAAATTGTGTCAACTCGAAAATGCCGGCCTGTATAATTTAAAATAGAGGTTAGTAAAATGTTATTACTTATATGTAAGTACTCTGCGTATCAAAAGAGTTGTGGTGCTGCACAGCGGTGCACACCTCTTGGCTGGATTGCATTAAGATTATTAAAGAGTAATGTATAGTGTAGCGGCCCCGGGGGGTCGCGAAGCAATTCCAAGGGGGTCCCGAGCTATTGAGAAAAAAACCAATAAAGTTAAATCATTTATTCTAAAATCTAAATATTACACACATACAATTTTAATGAAACCAATTTTTAATGAGAAATCATACCAAAAACTATAACAAGAAATTTTAAAATTTGATTGATTTTAGATTTTATTAATAGAGATCGAGGTTGGGGGTCGCGAGAGGATAAACTTGTTTTTTCTTTTTGTAAAGGGGTCGTAGTTCGAAAAAGGTTGAAAACCGCTGGAGTGGATAGTAACTGCTAGTTCCTACGATTATTTATGAAAGGTTCTTAATCTTTGTATTATCACTTAAATCTAGTGGACAGTTTCAAGTTCTCCAAATATTTAATGATATTATTGAAAAACATTGTTTTGGGTATTCAGCAGATTAGGCCAGTCCGAATATATGCAAAAAAGATCATTTTACGAAATGTCGTTTATTTGAATTTTTTTTAATAAAGTACAGTTTGGGATGTCCAGAAACATATGCCAACTATCCGCATGCGTGACAGGTGGAGCAACACACTTTAAAATTCAAAAATCGTCAATTTTTTGCCATTTTTCGCTGTATTTGCAATATAACTCGTAAATGAAGCATTGTTCGAAAATATATAGTGTTAAGCATTGAACTTTAAAGTAGATTATAGTAATGATTACAATTTATTGTGTTAACTGGAACCAACCTTTAATGTGTGCGCCTTATTTCTCACGGTGCTATTAATTTTAGGGAAAAAATTGTAGAGACGTTTTTGATAGAGAATTTTATAAGGAACAATTTTGTACATAGGTCAAGGCTTCCAACAAAGTCATTATTGTCATTATTTTATTCGGCAGTCATTTTTAACCATTTTTTATTTTAAGCAGTCATTATTGTCATTATTTTACGTCCTTGACCATCGAAAAATACAGGATATGTCTTCAAAGCATATTATTAAGGTGAGCGAAAAACTTCCGTTTAAGGTAGATCCAGGATGAGTGGTATCTTCTCAAAAGTGAGCAGGAAATATTTGTTAAATTGAAAACTTTTCGCGTGAACAAAGAGACGTGGAATATTTTTGGTGAGAAGTTTTTAAAGTTCAAAGGGTGGCCCATCTCTATAGGGGGTGAATTTTTTTTGCGTATATTTTAAGTCTCACCCCACGAAAATATACTATTATACTAGGAATAATTTATGTCAAAGTTTCAGATAATTCGGTGAACGGTAACCCGTGCCGCATTCAGGTAGAAATTTATAGACAAGATTTTATTACGGTAACCCGTGCCGCATTCAGGTAGAAATTTGTAGATAAGACTTTATTACGGTAATACACTTAAATTTTACTTAAAATACAAATATTTACCTCTTTTCTCATAATGTTTTATTGGTGTAATTATTTCCTAGAAATTATTTGTTTTGGAAGTTTGGAAATATAATGCACCTACTGTAGGTTTTTATGTCAGTTTGCAATTGTGTTTTACAGTGGTGACATTATAAGTTCTAGCATACGTTCCTTTTTGAAAAAACATTTAACGATGGCTGATGTTAGATCCTTACGAAAGAATACTTTCATTTACTTAGTTGGACACTATTCGTCACAAATCATTGGCAATAAATTGCCGTCTAATAGACAAGTATTACAAGTGCTCTTTTATAACATTCGTGAAGTGAAGCTAAGTGTACATGAAAATGCTAAATTAACAATAAAAGAGGTGTCAGTTTTTTGGGATAAAGCTCGCATTCCGACACGTCAGGATTTTCATTGTGTTAAACAACTGGATAAACTTTATGCAGAGTGGAGGAACTTACAAAAATCGGCTAAAAGGGCCAGTGCGGGAGTAAAGAAAACAATTTCGTTGAAAAATTGGACGATCTTTTTGACATTTCTCATGCAAATGCATTGGAGTTGATGAAAATAGATGAAGATAAGCAGTTTTTAATTAACCAAAGAAAAAGGGGACGTCCTGGATTTATGCATGGTATTGATTACCAACTTGCTTCTCAAGAAAAATCAGCTGAGGAGAAATTACAGAAATTATCCGAACGAATGCAACGAAGTCAACAAGAAAAAGCTAGATTAGAGGAAACAGTCACCTGTCCATCATCAAGTAGTAATTCAGCCGACTCCAACGAAAATGAAGATGAAATAATCGAAGCCCAAGAAGAGTTGTTACAAGACCAGCCTGGCCCGTCACAGCCAAAAAAGAGGAGATTGTATGGAACATGTAACATCATCACACCAAAAATAGCCGCTGCATTTGATGCTTGCAAAATAAGCGACAGGTATGGAGTCCATATTTTGACGGCAGTAGTAGAAGCACTAGGACATGACACCACATTTTTGTCCATCAGCAGAGAGCAGAGAGCAGAGAAAGAGCTGAAATATTAAAAACTGCCTTCGGTAATTCTGAATTGCCGGCCCCAGTCATCCATTGGGATGGAAAACCTTCTCTCACTGGAATGGGAAATATCGATAGACTTGCTATCTTAGTTACTAGTGGAGATATTGAACAACTACTTGGAGTACCAGCTTTGCCCAATTCAACTGGAAGAGAACAGACTGAAGCAGTTTATGATGTGCTTTGTGAATGGAATTTGAACGAAAAGGTAATAGCTTTGTGTTGTGATACAACAGCATCAAATATGGGTTATATAAATGGTGCACCCACACTATTGCAACAAAAATTAGAAAGAGATATTCTATATTTTCCTTGTAGACATCATATTTTTGAAGTGGTTTTGAGAAGTGTGTTTGACACAAAAATGCCTTCCTCATCTGGTCCAAATGTGCCACAATTTAAATGTTTTAGGGAAGTTTGGCCTAAAATAGATCAAAATAAACTAAAAACTGGATTTCAGGTATCAAAAATTAAACACATTTTACAACCAGTTAAAGCCGAAATTGTAAAGTTTCTAAATGCAACTTTAACTTTGCAACAGTCTCGTGATGATTATAAAGAATTTTTAATGCTTTCTAAACTTTTTGTTGAAGAAGAGCCCACTCACACGACATTCTATCAACCAGGGGCATTTCATCATGCACGTTGGATGGCCAAAGCCATTTACTGTCTAAAAATATTTTTTTTCCAAGATCAGTTCCAACTAACTAAAAAAGAAAAAATAGGTATTGAAGATATATGTCTCTTTATTGTAAAGGTTTATGTAAAGGCCTGGTTTACAGCGTCATTTGCTAGTAAAGCACCGCTTCATGACTTAGACTTTTGTAAAGAACTCATTAATTATCAAAATATTGACAAAGAAATATCTCAAGCCGCAAGTAGGAAAATAGTGAACCATTTGAACCTGGTGAACCTTGAACCTTAATTCAGTAAATGTTGGCTTATCTTTCTTTGATGACGATATTTCAGTTACCACTAAAAGAGAAATGGTTAAAGCTTTGAATAGGAAAGCACCAAATCAAGAGGGTATAAACGACTTTTGATTAGTAACATTACTGACGTTGAAAACAAGGAAATTCAGGACTTCATATGCGAGAACACTAAACGGTTTTTTCAAAAATTAGGTTTGTCTATGGAATTTTTGGAAAATGATCCAACAACATGGAGGGAAAATGAAAGTTATACCCGATGTTTCAATATTGTAAACAAAATTAAAGTTGTAAATGATGCCGCTGAGAGAGGAATCAAACTTATTACTGACTATAATGACATTTTAACAAAAAATGAAGACCAAAAACAGTTTTTACTCCAAGTTGTAAATGATTATAAATCATAGTTTCCAAATGTAAAAAAAGAAACCCTGTCGCATGCTTTGGCCTAGTGCAAAAAATATTGTTTTTATTACTATATGTCTTGTAGATTTAGGATAATATTTGGTACTATGTATGAAAAAAACGTTTCATAATAAAATACACAAAGATAAAACGAGAGTTTTATTTCAAAAACTTCTAGTCTAGTTTTCTTAGACTAGGAATTTACAGTAGTATGACACATGTCATAGTCACAACAGATAATGTCTTTGATATTTGTATGACTTGATTAGTCATTCTAAAGATAAATGTTGCTGATTAAAAAAAAAACAATGCATCAACCAAAGAATGTAAATAATTCCATTTACTTTTATTATTGCATAATAATGCATTCTGCGGCACCCCTTGCCTTCAATTTGCCTCAATAATATTTTGAGGGGACTGTTTTTTCTTCAAATGAAACCATTTGCAGGGGTGAGAAATAAAAAATTTCGATTTCGAAAAAGATGGGCCACCCTAATACACACCTTAACTTGAATATGGTAATATTGCAAAAGTTGTTAAGGCATGCCTTTCACTCAGTCACGGTAGTGCTGAAGTAGAGAGGGGCTTCTCCGCTTCAAATAATATCCTCACACCTGACCAATCATCATTATCATTGCGCACTTTAAATGCAAGGCTTAACATATGTGATGGTCTAGTTAGATACAACTATCAACCACACCTGTTTGTTGTGCTGCAAGTTAAGGCCAAAGTTGCCTACAAAAGCTACCAAACCTATTTAGAAAATCAGAGAAAACAAAAAGCAGAAGATGAAGAAGAAAGGCGAATACTGGAGAAGCAAAATCGTGTAAGAGGGGAAAAAGAGAGATTAAAGAAAGTGACATGTAATAAGCAAACAATCCAGCAATTAGAGGATAAATTAAAAAGAATTCGCGATGATGAGAAAAGTGATGGAAAGGAAGGAACTGAAAGATTAAACGTAACTCCATTATTGGAGCTAAAGTTGCTCAATGTTTGCTCGACTCATATCAAAAAATGGAATCGTCCAAGAAAGTAAAATTAAAGGATGCTGTTGACTGTTGATTTAGAAATGCATATAAATAAGAGGAAGAATAATCTTATATCTACATATAATGCCAAGAAATGAAAAATGTTATATTTTGTTTGCATACGTTAATTATTTTTAGAATTTCGTTATTATTTTTTTTATATTATTATTCACTAGTCAGTGAGTTACTTGCGACTTTTTAATAATATGTTTTGTTTATGTACTTACGTTTAACATATTTTAGAATTTCGTTGTTTATTTTTTATACGTACTCACTTACTAATCAGTGAATTAATTGGTACTTAAAAAATATATCAATGTTTTACTGAAAATTTATAAATAGTCATTTCCATCCCAATTCTTAAAAACTCAATAATTTTGAATCACCACAACAATTATCTAGAGTATCATTTTCTAGTCATTTTTCAGTCATTTTTTGGCCGTTGTTTAGTCATTATTTGGTCATTATTTTCGAAATTTTTAGTCATTAAGTAATTTTTTCTACGTAATAATTTGTTGGAAGCCTTGATAGGTATTTTTATCAAAAAGTGCACCGTTCCCGAGAAAATCTAGAAAACCTCAAAATGGGGGAGGAAGCGACTTCCTAGGGGATGAAGCACACTGGGAACTTTTCGGTTTAGTAATTCTTATGCTATCCTTAACATTTCTACCAATCTTCAAAACTTTATGAATTTTATCCGATACAAATCGTTATATTAGTGAACTATAATAAGAAGTCTCCTTTACGAGACATCGTATCAACTTGGATCAATACTACATGGAAAGAGAATGGTTTCTTTGAAAGTTATCTGCTGAATACCCAAAAAAATGTTTTTTAATCATTGTGTAAGCAGAAATAAAAGATATTTATTTTTATAGCTATTTGTGTATTAAGAGCACAAAGTGCCACATTGCTTCACGAAAGTGTAAGTTGACACTTCTGCCCTCGAATTACACACATAATTTTATCTACGTTCGTTTGAAAAAAAGGAATAATTAAGTTGAATTTTGGCTGAAAACGGCGACTCATCAATATATTATGAGTATGCCTTGCATATGTGATAAAAATAAACAGACGAACAAAACACAATCAGTTTATTTAAATTTTATTAATTATTATAAAGCTCGTATTCTTCGTATAAATAAATTAAGCAATTAATTGTTACTCTTACATCAACTCTCATTATATTAACAACAGTTTTGGGGCATTATTATTTCATAAAAATATATTTTCAATGTTTCGACCAAACTTGTGTAAGGACAGGTGCACTCGAGCGTGCGTCAAAGTACTTTTTTGCTATCGATGAAGAATGTCTACTTTTTCGGAGCAATTTCAAATCCTAAAATACGCTATTCTAATATTTTAGTCTGTTGCTAAGCAATCATTACAAAACAATCCGGGAAAGTTGTTTATATATATTTTCAGATATATTTTTTTATTTTTATATATTTATAATAATACTGATTGCGATTTCAGAAGAAATAGCATATGTACCTCGTAGTAAAAGCACATTTCCGTATTTCAAGGCTTGTTGACAATTTACATCGTCGTTCCGGGAATGTATTGCTTGTACTACTAGATACACAATGTACTATTTCGTCATACCTCCCTCGTAAGTATACTCTAATTCCATTGTTTTGTCGATCGTAAGTGACGCTTTATGTACAATCGGCGTCACCTTAAACTCACCACCCTTTGAGATGCTCCTTTTCTAACACGCCCCACTACAAATAATTAAATTCGGTAGTTTAGGTCAGAGTGGCGACCAACATTGTAGGATACACGACGGCCTGGAATTATGCAATGTGGATAAGTAAACATTTTTTATTTCATTTCATTTCTCTTTTCATTCTTCAATTATCTGATTGTGGGACGTATCGGATATTCAGTAGAATAAATAAAATTGATATGCTTGCAGTATAAATGGCAATGCATATAAAATAACTGACGCTATAAGTAAGTAATACAGGGTGATTCAGAAAATTAATGCAAATAGTCAATTAGAAAACTTTCGAAAGCTGAAATACTCTAAGGATGCACTAGCAAAGATCAGTAAAATTCGCCAATATATAGTGATTACTTACACCATACAGGGTGGTCCACCGAAAATGAAACTGGCGTGTTTTCTCTTTCTATGATCATTTTTTCGACAAACGCTCGGATTCGTCAATTTTATTATCAAGGGGGGTACTTTTATTGGGTATTGTTGATCTCGAAACTTAAATCCTTAAGCGGTGGTAGGTCAAGTATTACATCGTTTTAAAGCCCGTTAAATTGTGGTGTTCCATTTAAAAACACAAGTTATGACTATATCTCGAAAACTGAGGTATGCATAATTTTCTTCTCTTATCAACAACGGATTCTACTCAAAAAAGTGCCTCAAGAATGTGTTACTTGATTTTCGATTCGACACTTGGTAATTGAGATATAGAGGTCATCCAAAAATGCTAATATTCAATAATTGAAAAAGTATTACTGGTTAATTTTTTGAAACATAGCATAGTTATGTTTCTGGGATCGCTAATTACGAATCTGAGGCCAAAATTTAAGAATTGAAATGGCGGCTCCAATATGGCGGATGAAATTTTTTTCTAAAACAGGTGTTTTAAACCGACAAATTGAGCATCTAGGTGATGCTTTATATTTACGAAAAACAGCATTTTTTAAGAAAAAAAAAGTTAATTACTGGGCAATTACAACAACAAAATGGCAACATTTTGTTAAAAGAAAATGTGAAAACCCACATTGTATCAGCCACAACTTCTTTATTTTTTATGATATAGTAAGAAACAAAAAATCGTTTTAAAAATAGATTAATTATTATCTTTAACTTTGTTCCATAAAATTTTTAATAAAAGTGTCACTTTCTAAGATAGATTTAAACTAAATACTTCATCCTATAAGCGGTTGGATACCTTTTATAAACTTAAATATCTTCGAAACTGTCAATCCTACACAAATATATAACAAAATCAAATTCATTCTCAATTTATAAGCTTAATTTTTCGGGTCCACTACTTTTTCGCTAAAACTAATATTTATTGAGATATTTGCAAAGAAACATGCTACGTTTTTTTTCTAAAAGCCCTTTACAGTTTAAAATATTTTTCTAAACCAAGCGCTGTAAACGAACGAAAAAATTTGAACGTCTAGATCATACTATATATTAACGAATAATAGTATATAGGAATATATTTTTTAATTACTGACTACTTACATTAACAAAATGGCGACGTCTTTTTAAAAAAATGTGGAGAAGTACATTGTTTTTGTTATAACTTTTTCGTTTTTTATGTTATAGAAATAATCAAACAATCATTTGAGAGCCTGATTAATAGACTTTCAGTTTGATAATTGGCATTTTAATAATTTCTAAGATATTTAACATTTAAACTAAATACTTCTTATATATTTTCGGACGCCACCTTTATACTTCCAGATCCCCAAAACTGTTAATTCTACAGAAATTAGAAAAAAAGAAAATTCATCCTCAATTTAGTAACTTTCTTATTTGTCTCTTGCATGTTTTCGATCAATGTAATACCTTTCGAGTTATTTGAGAAAAACCTGTTTGAAATACCTCTTTTTCTAGTTAAAATCCCAATTTTCAAGTCGTTATAACTTCAATTTATATGAAAAATTGCATAGAACCTTTTCTTCCCAAAATTTGATTCCGCTTACCGCCGCCATGTTTAAAAATGGCGCTCTAAATAGATTTTTCTAGATTATCTCCTTTCCTGTTACATCTGCTCTAAATTGGGCATTACTAATATTGTAGGGAATAAAAGAGCTACTTTTATTTAAACAATCTTTCTTTATTGTTAATATTTTACGATTTACAGCAGCCAGAAAAGCGAATATTCTGCTTTAATGCAAGTTTTTGCAATTTTCTCTGCTCCTGTTGCTCCTACGTAGTAATTAGTTATTATGAATATTGTGGATTATAAAAGTTCCTATAACTATCTCAGTAACAATAATTGAGATCACGTGAAAAAATAACATTTTGCTGTTTTTATATGGTCAACTGTCATTAATTTAAAAGACTTTTTTTTTAATATTCGATAATTTTTTTACATGATAAATAAATCCAATGCCTTGTCTTACTCGCATTAAAAAAATCAACATGCTATCAATTATTATTACTACGGTAATAATTTTTATATAATACAACTTTTCTGTTAAAATTTAGGAAAAAAATTAATATCTCAGGAAATATTAATTTTAGGTATAAGGAACCTTTAACGGAATGTCCTTTAAATTTTCTGTAGAATCTAGAAAAAAGGGAGCATTCTATTTAAAATAACAAATTTCGGATCAACTTTCAGTACAACCGGAAAAATGTTTTCGTTGAATAGATCCTACCCAGTTAGGACCATTGCCAAAAATTTTCAGATCAATATTATTTTTCTTACATATATAGTTCTAATAGATGGTCAAAATGAATCACCCTATATACACTGATATTCCATCGATCACCTATATCCATGTATTTATATGAAATATACGGTCTTAGCGCATAGTTTCTGTCGGAAAATCGAATAATAATAATAATAGAAATAGGCGTAATTGTAAATTTGCTTCAAAAATTAAAAATTTTAAACTCTGGGCCGATTGTAAGTGAAGGTTTCTCAAAATTCGACTCTGTGTCTAATTTTAAAGACTACCAATTAAATTTAATTCTCTGCATACGTTGGAATAACAATATAAATTATAAAAATAAATATTAAAAAAAGTTCACACTGACATTTCTTTGGAAAATTATTCAATACTTTTCAAATATAATAAAAAACGTTTACCATTCTATGTGTGCATTTTAAAAATGATGTTTGTCGAAAACATTACATTTTCTTACACTTCGGCAATAGGTATGACAAAATCACGGAATTATTAACCGCTTCATTTTAATGAAAAATCACAAGACTCCAAAACTAGCATGATATAATTAACCACAATTAATTTTATTATAAGTGATATTAATATTTTTGTCTTGTTTGTTTTTGATGAATTATTACGTATATTCAACTTAATACCTTCATTTCTGGATTCGAATCTTTTTTGAGGTAACCGGTTGCATTAACTTTTCGAATTGTCTTGTTAAATGTATTTACATTGCCAGTTTTTATTGTAAACAATGTTAGGTTAATAATTTATAAAAATCTATTAGCGTCCAGAATCCGTAAATCAGATAAATGAATAGTGGAGAGAGAAAGTTATAAATAAAATTGATATCATTCAAAATCTCTGAAATACAGAACCCTAAGCTAACAACTGGTCACATTCTAAGAAAACTAATAAAAGTATGACGTCAGTCTCCACTCTGACCTAAAATACGGAATGTCGGAATGTATAATTTATTTGTAGTGGGGCGTGTTAGAAAAGGAGCATCTCAAAGGGTGGTGAGTTTAAGGTGAGCACCATTGTGCCAGATACCTGTTGCCATTGGCAACGGGTCGTTATTTTTCATAACGTTCCTAGGGAAATAAAGTAAAGGGAAGATTTTCTCTTTTATATAACAAGTATTAAATTAAATGTTTTATGATGAATACAAATAATAGTAATGATACAGCCTTCCTTGCAGTTTCTTCTATATCCGAGATTATTTTCAAAAATGTTCAGATCTAATATAATAATATGATTTAATTTATCTTGACAGTAGTTGTCAGCCGCGTCCTAAATTTGTTTTATTGACGGTTGCCAAGGATATTCCAAGTATCGCTTCGTTTACTATTTGCATAGCAAATATGAAATCATAATTAAATAATTATAGTTTTCTACTAGGAAGTCTTCTCAAGTTTTTTTCTAGTTTAATGACTCATGGGTATGACGAAGAATATAATATGCACCGCGGGTCGTACAATGCGATTTTTTGGTCTTGAATACTTGTAAACCTCGACCCTACTAGTACGTCGGATGGCTGGCTCTAGCGTTGACTAACCCAATACCGAGGTATAACCAAATAAAACCTATTTCATTTTATTCAGCAGGTTTTTTTACATAGGAAATCACGTTTGACGACTCTCCATTGGTCGAGACTGAAGTTACAAGAAAAACACAAAAAAAAAATGAAAATAACAAAATTCAAATTCAACCACGAATAACTTTCAAATGAAAAAAGATAAAATTATATATTTTTTTTAGTTTTATAGTACAAACAATTCTCTTTAATTTGATGTATAATTTATAGCAAAAATAATAACTTTAACATTAGAAAATTGACGTTAATTTAGATGGTACACAAATTGTCAGTTTTTTTGAAAGCTCTAACTCGTTGTAACTCGCTTATGCATTGAGCTATTCGAATGTTTTTTTTTCACCAAAAACTGCCAAATTTCATAGGCTTCATTTTGTCTCAATTAATGCTGGGTCTAGCTCTGTAAATAATAGCGGTACAGCCTTTTAAACGCAACGAAGCGCACTATGGCGGCGGAGTCGTGAGGCTTCCCCTCTCGTTCCCGGTACATCCCGCGTTCGCCATAAATCGCGCAATGTTTCCATCAGTGGCCGTAACAAAAGCTTTAGAATAATTTCCCTTTATTGTAAGATGATAAAATTAACAAATCAAATTGAATAATATGATATTAGTTGTAATAATCCATTATATATGGTGTCGTACAACGCGGGTGGTGCGTTAATAAATGGAAAATAATAGGTATCAGACAGAGATTAACTGATTTTCAGATACGTCATTGTTAAACTTATGCCAGCTAGTAAAGTTTTTACTTTGCCTCGTATATTTTAATATTTTCCATTAAGTGTCAGAGGTAACCATATAATCAAAACAATTATTTGCCATGCTTTCACTAACTCGTAGAGGCTCTGAACGATTAGTTGGATTTTTGTACATAACTATATTTTTGTTTTCATGTAAACTGGAAGGGTTAAAATCGGTTAAAATTGGATAGACGATCTGAATATGCTTGTGTACATAGGCTGTTCTCTTTTTTAAATAATACTATTCCAAGTGGGATTTTTTCCA
Source organism: Rutpela maculata (assembly GCA_936432065.2). NCBI lineage: Eukaryota > Metazoa > Arthropoda > Insecta > Coleoptera > Cerambycidae > Rutpela > Rutpela maculata. Next base: position 20,992,872 of record OW386285.2, read on the forward strand.
TCTAGCATGTCTTCGTTTTGATCAAAATTATCGATGCTATGAATGTAACTGTTTTCTTCAGAACTTACTGGAGGAACTCCAGGTGGTATAAAAATGTGGTCACTAGTTTTTACTAATACGTGACTAGCTAAAGACGTTAAAAATGTCCGTATTTCATCGTAGGAATAACTATAGCCAAAAGAATAAAGCATATCTTTAAGTTTTTTTCTTCTGACGGCACAATACACATATAGTAATATGTATAGGATTAAAAAAATGGCCTAAGCTGATTGTTTTTTTTTTCATACCAATTAATATAAATTGCATTACTATAGGAATAACGTTTAAATCAAATTTGTCTGTCCTGACATATTTAGTATCCACGACATAAATGTTTATAACAAATCTGAAATTTCTTATTTACATTTATGTTCATTGAGATTAGTAGTCGCGTTTTTTTTAACCCCGACCTCAAAAGAGGGGTGTTATAAGTTTGACTCATATGTTTGTATGTTTGTTTGTCTGTCTGTGGCTTCATATCTCTTCAACGGGTGATCCGATTTTGATGTAGTTTTTTTTATTTGAAAGAGTATTTTGTCGAGATGGTTATAGGTCATATTAGATTTTGATGTTTGGTCGCCATCTTGAATTCGTCATGTTGAACTTCTCTAGAAATTGTCCGATTGAAGTAAAATTGAAAATGTGCAGACAATTATGGTAGCCGAACATGATTTAGGCCTCATATTGATTCGGTCATATGAAACTGGTACGATTAGATACATTGCACATTGATCGGGGGTTTTTAAAAATTTTCAATTTAACTCGTTATAGGTTTAAAATATCCAGCTGCAGCTTCACTTAAGATACCGGCAGTTTTATCAAGAATTGTCAATTCATTCTCATGAACCAAGTTTTCTTCGCCTGATTCAGCTGTGACTGACAACAAAAATCCTTTTAGCTTTATTATCACTTGAATGAACTGTTGTTGTATTTCCTTTGTGTTCTCAAAACACTTTGTTTGCTTAGATGTTTTTCTAATCTCTTTCTTATATTTCCGCTGCTATAATAATCTAATTTTTCTTCCGTCATTTCTTCAAATATATCATTAAGGCGTGTTTTTAGAAATGTTAAGTTAAGAATTATTTTTTTGCAAAACAGCAAAATAAACCTCCCTAAATAAGATGTTTAACACTACTTTAAATTCATTTTTTCTTCAGTTGTTTAGTTTGTATACATTTAATTTTTTTTTGCTAATATATTTTGCATAACAAATTTTATAATAATTTCCATCAGCCCAAATAAATCTGAATAAATGTGTAACCTGCCTCTGTATCACAATGCGACACTGCAGCTTTCTAGTTTCCGCACCCGTTCCTGTACAAATTGCTACTTAAAAATGTTCTTAATTTGTTCTTAATTTTTCTAGATTTTCCACAAATCAGAAAATGACACTTTATTTTAAACTAATTTTTTTCTTCTTTATTATAAATAACTACATGAAGGCTCACTTGCATTTTTTATCGCGTTACAAATATCACAGACAATACATATTGCCTCTGCTAATATTATTATTATTACAAAAAAATGTCCTACAAGAATAATGAAATCGGTATCGAAGGGTGTGCAAATAAAAATAAATAAAAAAATGTTTTTAATGAAATAGCATATTTTCTTTCATTTGCACAATTTATAATAGACTTGATGCCAGTAACAGTTGGTTTTTTATTATTAGATTTTTTTCGCTGTTCTCAGCAGTTTCGCAAAACAAACATGTAGTTTTTCTCCACTGATAAAAATGAATCTACCCTATACATAAACTGTAATAGCCTAAATGTAAATAAAATAATATATACACTTATTAATACTTATCCAGACAATAATAAGGAGAGCAGCCGATACGTTTCTTGATGGGCCGAGTGAGTAGCGGGGGCGAGAGACGAAGCCTCCCGTCTTCGTCGCCGTAGTGTGCTTCGTTGTGTTTAAAGGGCTGTAGCGCTTTTAGTAAAAGAAATAGATCTAGCATTAATCGAGACAAAATGAAGCCTATTAAATTTGGCAGTTTTTGATGAAAGAAAAAATTAAATAGTTCATTATATAAGCGAGTTATGACGAGTTAAGAATTAGAAAAATGCTGCTGATTTGTGTATCCTTTTGAATTTTTCCAGTTTTTTTATGTTCATTTTTTTATCATTGCAATAAATTTTACTTCAAATTAAAAAGCAAGGTTTACTTGTCAAAACCAAACAACAATTTTATTTTTATCTGCTTTAGTTCTAAAGTTATATTTGATTGAAAATTAAATTTCTAAATTTCTTTTTTTTTTTAGTTTTTTTTCTTATATCTTCGGTCTCGACCAATGGAGAGTGTCGTCAATTTTGATTTCCTATGTAAAATAACATGCTTTAATAAGTAGTGAAGGTTCCACCTGGTTATACTTCAGTAGTGGGTGGGTCAAGAAAGAGAAGGCTTTTCGCGCTCTGCCCGACGGTCTATACGTGCCTCGGCGTGCAAACTATATTCTCGACCAAAAAAAAGTGCACTTACGACCCTCGGTACATAAATAACTATTGCTGCACGTTGCCATGGGAGACGGGCGGCAAAGTGACATTATTTGCAGCTGTTCGACAAACGACAACTTTGCGCCTTCATAATGCTAGTAAAAAAAACCTACTTTATATGTCGATCGTAGACAATAGTTATTTACATAACAAGTCCGAAAAGTGGCATTTTACTGGACGAGTGGGCAAATTCCAGGGCGAGCCACAGACGAGTTCAGTAAAAGCACTTTTGGGACGTGTTACGTACAGTGTTTCTTTTTAAAACGGGCACAGTTTTGCACCATAAACACCACCATATTATTTACAATTTACATTTTTATGACAATTGTCGCGTTTTCAACTAAATGTCAAAGTATGTCAAGTTATTGTATAGTTTTAAATAATACATAACTCGGTTACTATGGAATAGTAACCGATAAATAGGTCCAGTAATAGTAATTTACTTTGTAAGTCCGATAGGTGACTTATTACAGTAGAAGTTGTTTTACAGACGAGACGACGCAGGAGCCGAGTCCAGAATATAAACGAGTACTGTAATGAGACCTACCGGACGTGTATCGTATAATATTTCATTTCATACTGTCTTTATAATCCTTTTTAAAATGAATAAAGAGTTATAATTATTGAAATTTAAAAAAATATTAGTTCTTAATCTAACAATTGCCTCACCTTAACGATGTTATTGCCATTGTTTTCCCTAGCTAATTATGATTGTCTTTAGCTTGTCACTGTTAAAGAAATAAAACCTCAATGTTTGCATTGTTTTGTATTATGCTAGGTAACACATTACAGTAATGTTCGATTTACCGGCCGCAAATGAGTCCTGGAAATAGTCATTTCCAGGACAGTATTAAATAAGAGTTATTTACGTAACAAGTTCCGAAAGTGGTCTTTTATTGGACGAGTACGCAAATTGAGTCCAGTAAAAGCACTTTTGGGGCGCCGTTACGTACAATATTTTTTCTTCATCGTCTCTTTAAGGAAACCAAAAATTGATGTACTTTGACTTTTTATAAACATTAATATTAATTGTAGAATTATTATTATGGCTTATGTTTAGTGGATATGACTGATTTGAAACATTTGGGATATTAATTGTAGTATCAGAAGAAGACAATGCATTTGGAACTTGTAAATCTTGCATACTTCTATATTTTCAAAATCGCTGTCATCACTGTCCATTTTGAAATAACTATTATCTGACAGTTTTAAGCGTCATTATTTTGTTAACATAGCAACACGACTGTTCATCGTCGAGTACCAATGTGATTAATGTGATTCATAGTAAAATATAACCTGCAAATTGACATTGATGTTTAGATGATCTGTCACTTTACAGTACTAGTACCCGTAATAGCTACTTTCGGGGCTAGTACTAGAATAAGCTACTTTCGGTACAAAAAATCGTACCGAAAGTACCTACTTTTGGAACGATTGAAGAAAAAAGCAGTTTTTCTGGCTCAGTCTCATAAAATGCGATTTTCTGACCTAAAAATGAACGTGCTGATTTCTGGCCGGTTTAAATGAAATGTATTTAATCACATTGTGTTAAACGAAAGTAACTAAAAATCAAATATGATCGTGGCATCAGCTCTAGATACATTTTTGGTACAAAAATAAATAGACCCTTATTTTTGGTTTAATTTAAATTTGGTCGTTTATAATCAGTATACATTAGTTGGGTTACTAGTACCAGAATATATCTTCTCTGACTGGTTGAAAATATAATACCTGAACCAATAAAAAAATAAAAATTAAGTTAGCAAAGACACAGGGTGAAACGAGAACAGATTTTGAACAAATAAAACATGCGAAAAATATCTGTTTTTTTGTACAGGACGAGCCAAAATTATGTATTAACCGAGGAATAACTTATCTGACTCCAACCAAAATTCGTGAGGTTCGATGTTGTCACTTATTTCAAATAGCGCAACTTGTATATTTCTTTTATTATTCATTTCCAATAGTAATGTGGACATTTTTTGAAAAAGTGCTTTAGAAGACAATACCAGAAAACAATTATTAACAGTTTCTAATGAATAAAAACAAACAAACACAAGAAATTAATATAACAAAGGAATTAAGTTGTTTACATCTATTTAAAAACAATTTCAAGAGCTTCAGACCTTTCAATTCTTACGTCGTTCCCTAATAGTTCAATAGCTAGCAACGGTTTCGGTACGTCATTTTTAATCAGGCTAGAACTTTCATAATCTGTCTCTTGTAGCGTAACAGTAAAATAATCGGAAGTCGTCCCTAGATTTTTAAAGTGTGAATCAAAATGAATAGAATTACATTATTATAATCAGTCTGGCACTTTGGGATATCAAAGTTGAAAATATTTCAAATGAATAAAAAAATCGCCAGACCGGTGGGTGGATGGTAAGTGGGTGCAAGAGGGAGTTGAAGTGGAATAGCTTGGTGCGTAAGGTTCTCACTTGGGATGCGAGAGGGTCCCGGCTTCAACTCCTGGACCCACTGATTTTTTTTTTACCGATTAATGTATTTTTTTACTAATTCAGGTTTGATTTGACGGCAGAAATAATATTTTCCTTCCTCTTTCTTGTAATATAATGATTTCATTTTTTCAAGTGATTTGTTCAGGTTAGTTATTGATTTTTATTTTGCCATTTAATTATTAATAATTATCATCATTTGCACCCCCGTAAGCCTATGCAGGTCCACGATGGTGGTATATCGTGGTGAATTGGTCAGCATACACAGCAACTTGTTTTGAGTAATTTGAAGCCTATTGCACTGTGAGTCCGAAATGAAATTCCAGGACACGCAGGCATAGATCAAAATTGGTCTAAAAATGACTTTATAAAGGCATAATTTATTATCTGTGGAAAGTTTACTGCGACTGCTGACCAGCGGATATAGTTTACTAAGCACTGCACAGGCTTTATTTATAACCTTGGGGTTATATGGAAGGCAATAGAAAGTCGAGTGTCCATTGTTAGTCCCAGTAAATTAACCGTCTTACGTTCGGCAATTTCGTTGTTGTTAAGATTTAATTTATTGTTTTTATGTTTGTAAATTTTCTGAGGAACGTTATGATTTCATAATATTCAGTCAGTCTATCCGTGTGGTAACGTATTTTTTTAGTTGCGGCCTGTGCGTAAAAGCTTTGAGCGTATATAGTGGTATCGTCAGCGTAATGTAAGAGATTTGTGGTGGGATGAGTGGGAATGTCGAATATGTAGAGGTTAAATAGGATGGGAGAGAGGATAGATCCTTGAGGTACCCCCTCTATGAGGTATTGTTAACCTTTACCATTATCTGCCTGCCCCAAAGGTAATTCTTGATGAGGGCAAGTACCCGGGCAATCCACAAACGTATTGCAGTTTGTACACTAGCTCGTTATGCCACACAGTATCGAAGGCGCTTTCCATGTCCAAGAGCAACAACAGTGCACTGCTTCTTATTGTAAAAGTCAATGACATCCTGCACCACTTTTACTAGCGATAGCGATGTACTATGATCTTCCCTGAAGCCAAACTGCTCCGCCGGTAACAAGAGGTGTTTGGTCAATTTTTTGCGTAGAAGTCGCAGCACGAGCCTCTCAGCTACCTTCCTCATAGTGTTGAGCAAACAAATAGGTCGGTAGCTTCCAGTAACATGGCGGGGCTTATTTGGCTTCAGGATAGGGATCACTATCCCCAGTTTCCATGATGGAGGGTAGGATTGCAATTTAACCGCATTAAGGATGTAGGAGAATTGAACAAAGGCTTTTTTGGGAGATTTTTGAGGAGGATATTTGGAATGTTATCTCTCTTCTGCGGGATGGGTTTGTTTGGATTGTAGCCAGTTTTCTGGGTGGGATGGGATTTGTCGGGAAAGTCTTGTAATATTTTCTTGTTATTATTCAGTGGCGTCGTATTTGTTATTTGAAGGTGACTTGTAAGCAAACGCTAACCTCTGAGCTACCGATCCCCATTCTACCGACTGATTTATTACTTGAATGTATTTAGTCAGAGGATGACCGGTATCGTCAAGTGTATTCCAAACAGAGGCATATGTAATTCTACTATGGTACGCGAAAATTTTTAAAGAGGTTTTGATGACAAGAACATTTACATGGATCAAATTCTTTTCAGCTGCCCAGTTTTACCAAAAATTCAACGGTGAAACTGAAGTGTAAAACAATTGAAAAGTTAAGAGTTAAAGACGCCTTGTTTTTTTATTGTCTTAAGTTAAGTGTTAAGTAAATATCGGAAGCCGTTTGCCAACATTTCCAAAACATTCATACCATCATTGTAAATAACAATATTTTCCTTTTTAACCACGATTAGTTAAAGAAGGATAATAAAAAAATATACAGGGAAAAATTCAAAGTTTGGCAATATTGCTAATGTTATGTAAAATCGGCCATAATTCTACTCCTCTCATCGCAGTTGGTCGCAACACTTTTGACTCGCCCTGTATACAAACAATATGTTCTACTTATACTATGGATGTGACCGAATTTCCAGTTATTTGTTAATTACCTCCAATCCATCCTCATCAACCTCATCACTACAGCCATTCCCGCCTGTGCAATGGCCTCATTTCATGGTTATCGTTAGGAGTAGGTGGAATCTCTTTTCTTTTGCTTTTTCTTTTTTCTAACAATTTCCTACCCCAGTTGTGACCAGATAGTATGAGGAACACGAAAATCCCTTGCATACATTCGATAATAACGAGGGAAAACAGAAAGCCGTCAGGATTTTCAGGTAAATCAATTAAATTTATTATTAAATCCACAGCATAAGCAAAACTTGAGATGATATAAATCATTATACACTGTACCAACCTGAAAAATGATTGATTTAATATTTTTACATTTTTACTGATTTATGGTAATTTGTCGCCTTCGGGTGATACTCGGTATCTGACTTGTATGAAAAGTGTCCTCCCACTACAAACTTATTTCGGTAAAAACATTTCGAGTTAAAAAATTAAAAGAAAAATGAGAAACCAATATTAGAAAATTAAAAGTGTAACATGGAACATCGCTATTTTGTCTTTCGGATGCTCTGTTTGCATTATTTGTAAATGTTGCGAAAATCATGTAGTAGTGTGAGCGTCAAAAGGAATAAAATGGCGTTTCGTATGCTCCTGAATGAAACAAGTTGGAAAGTTGTAGAAATTAATACTACAGTGTGACCCACTTAAGATCGTAACACCCCTGTATACCCGTTAATTGATGCTTGATTAATAGACTAGTAGATGGTGACAGAAAATTAGAACTGATAGCCTACCGTCTGCAAGTAATTTAGTCAGTATTATCTATACAGTAAAGCTCAATTTTTGGTACTTTCAAGGTTTACCCGCATGCACGGGATGTAGGAAGCGATTTCCGGTTTGCATAAAAAAACAATGTTTCCAACTGATACACTACCGTCTGCAAAGTTCATAATTCGAAATTAGAGGAATAAAAATATGTCGGAAGCGCTTTTGCAGACAGTTCTGTCATGCACCAAACCTTATACAGGGTACTCCAAAATGTATCAAATTTTAGTAAAAAAAAAAATGATAATTTACCGCCTGCAAACAGTACAAAATGAAGTGGTTCATGAAGACGAGTAGGGGAAAGGTTCAGACGTTTACGATATGCACGTCACCATATCGTGCGCATGTCAACTTGTTATTTTTTTTTACAACTTTGAACAATTGTTTACCGTCTGCAGCTAAAAAGAAAACATGATTTCAAAATAGAGCTTCGATAAAGAATTATTTGCAGATAGATTAAATGTGTACAAAGTACTTGCCGCTTAACGCATTTGTGTAAAAAAATGGGGGTAACTTTTACCAATTATTTACTGTCTGCAACTTGGTAAAAAGGAAGATTATTGATTCAAATATGCAATTATTTAGTTTGCAGACAATGCGCACATGCACGAGAGTTACAATAAAGTGTCAAAAATATTGAGCAACGCATCTTTGCCTAAGCATCAAGCTTAAAAGTTGAGGAGTATGGCTGGTGCAAATCGGAGGACTGTTCGATAGAGATGAAATGCCACAAACCGTCAAAGAAATTTTTGTAGCTGATAACGACAACGGTACGAAAATACCGTAGTTTTCTTGTTAATTCCAAAGAATTTCGAATGCTGATTTATTTTTAAAATTACAGTCGCAATTACCAGTAACAGTGTGGTCGAGGAGGATAACGAACCAATAATGCTCACCGACAACAATGCTGATAATGATTCAGATGAAGAAAACTTTTTTTAGAACATATATCAGTGACAGCGAGGAAGATATGTATCATTTCACTGAGGATTATCTGAAAACGTTCCAGGAGTCAGTGGTTGAGATTAATGATGTTGAAGAAGAAACAGACGGAGAACAAAATTTTTTATAAATAATAATTAGTAGTATGATAATATGTATAAGATTTTTGTTACAACTTTTTTTTGTTACAATTTTTTCAATAGAATTTAACTACGACGCGAATTATCGATCAACTTTATCGAATACCAGCACTAATTCTGGTTCGTGTGCATCTGCATGTTGTCTGCCCTTCCAAAAAAAATATACTTGCATAAGTTAGCTTACACAATTTTGTGTTGCAGAAGGTAAAGAGTTATTTTTGGTGCATATCGCACACGAAGAGATATCAAACGGAATTCGCCGAGTTTTGACTCTATTGTGGCTCTTGTGCATGTGGGCATTGTCTGCAAGCGTATTTAACCCAGTAACCTTTCTTTGTACCAAGTTGCAGACGGTATAGATAGTTGTTTTCGGTACATATCGCGGAAGGAGGATATCACGAATTTCGCAAAATTTTGACACTCCATTGTGGTTTTAATGCATGTGCGCATTGTCTGCAAATTAAATAATTGCGTAATCGAATCAATAACCTTTATTTTTACCAAGTTGCAGACAGTTAATAATCGGTAAAAGTTACCCCCATTTTCTTACAAGTTTATAGAATTCAATGGACAACCGTGCATATTAGATTCGTCTGTAAACATTGTTTACAATAGTTTTGCAACCTAAAAAAATAAAACTATAATTAAACGGCAAACAATTGTTCAAAGTTTAAAAAAAAAAATAACAAGTTGACATGCGCACAATATGGTGATGTGCACATCGTAAACGTCTGCACCTTTCCCCTACTCGTCTTCATGAACCAGAATCATAATTTTGTATTGTTTGCAGACGGTAAATTATCATTTTTTTATTTTACTAAAATTTGATACATTTTGGAGTACCCTGTATAAGGTTTGGTGCATGACAGAACTATCTGCAAAAGCGCTTCCGATATATTTTTATTCCTTTAATTTCGAATTATGAACTTTGCAGACGGTAGTGTATTAGTTGAAAATATTGGTTTTTTTATGCAAACCGGAAATCGTTTCCTACATCCCGTGCATGCGGGCAAACCTTGAAAGTACCAAAAATTGAGCTTTATTGTATACATAATACTGACTAAATTACTTGCAGATGGTAGGCTATCAGTTTTGATTTTCTGTCATCATCTTCTAGTCTATAACTTCAAATTTTGGTGGTAAGAAAAGATCGATAAGGTGATTCTTTGAACTTGGTAATATGTGATATATGTCAGTAGCGTGCAATTTTAAGGGAGTTTCAAAAGCCGATTTTTCAAAAAAAGTATTAGGGATTTTTTTAGAAAAAAAAATACTAAGGTATTCTTAATCAGCACCTTTAGAAACCCCTTTGTACAAGATTGCATCGTAGTGGTTACAAAGGTGTTTGAGATAGTGACTGTCAAAAATACAATTTTTTCAACCAAAACTAATTTTTATTTGTAAAACGGATTCCCAAATCAAGAAAATCTATTCTTCATTTTTTGTTCAGAATAATGCATTGTACTAGACTGAATTGATTTTATAACAAAATAAAAAAAAGGTGGGTCACACTGTATAGGTACTTTTTTTTCTTATTTTGTTATAAAATCAATTCAGTCTAGTACAATGCATTATTCTGAACAAAAAATGAAGAATAGATTTTTTTGATTTAGGAATCCGTTTTACAAATAAAAATTAGTTTTGGTTGAAAAAATTGTATTTTTGACAGCCACTATCTCAAACACCTTTGTATCCACTACGATGCAATCTTGTAAAAAAGGGTTTCTAAAGGTGCTGATTAAGAATTCCCTAAGTATTTTTTTTTCTAAAAAATTCCCTAATACTTTTTTTTGAAAAATCGGCTTTTGAAACCCCCTTAAAATCGCACGCTACTGGCATATATCACATATTACCAAGTTCAAAGAATCACCTTATCGATCTTTTCTTACCACCAAAATTTGAAGTTAATCAAGCATCAATTAACAGGTATACAGAGGTGTTGCGATCTTAAGGGGGTCACACTGTATAATAATTATTCTAAAGTCTGTTCGCTGATAGAATCACGGTCGTATAATGTTCGGGTAAAAACACAAAGAAAACAGGTTGCCTGCTTACTGGTACTCAGCGCCTATAAGCGCCAATAATTAAGTACGCTTTTAAAAGGGTAAGGACACAAAGAAAGCAGGTTGCCTGCTTACTGGTAGCCGGCTTTGTCTATGTACGGGAACGTTTAAAAGCGTCCGTAATTATTGGCACTTAAAGGCGCTGACTACCAGTAAGCAGGCAACCTGCTTTCTTTGTGTTTTTACCCTAAGGAATATCGTCCGGAGCTTTATCCTTCCTTATCTTTATTGAAATATTGGTTGTAATCTAATATGTAACGTAAGTTTTAATCTTTGTGGTCAAGTTGTGACCGACGTGCGGCATTTCTATTGTTCGACAGCAAACCAATTTGCGTAACGCGTGTCGTCGTTGAATGCGGCTGGCGATTTCAGAGGTGGATCGATTTTCGATATACTTATTTCAGTTAGTGCCTAAGTTTTGTGCTATTGTTAAAATAGTTAACATGCATCCTGGTGAATTTTTAAATCTACAACCACAGCAGTTAGCTTTGAATTTGTTGAAATATTTTCAAAAGAAAAATGAAAATGGTGGACCTTTATTGTCAATAAAAGCTGTTCAAAGGCGAGTGGGTGAGGCTTTAAAAATCGATGAAAACACTGAGAAAAATAGCTAAAAACGACAAAGAAAATGTGGAACCTCAAGCTTCGGTTAAACGGAATCGTAAAAAGTCCAAAATGTTACCCGATACCAGAGCTGGGTAATTCCTGGTGAAAAAGTAATTAGCAATTACAATTCCTTTTTTTTTCGTGTAATTGTAATTGTAATTAAGTACTTTTTTTTATTAAAGTAATTTGGAATTGTAATTGTAGGAAAATTGTTAAAGGAATTGTAATTTGTAATTATATTATTTGAACTATCTAATTACAATTACTTTTTCCAATTACAATTACTTTTTCCAATTACAATTACTTTCTCCAATTACAATTACTTTCTCCAATTACAATTACTTTTTCCAATTACAATTACTTTAAGAACATGCGTATGTGATTTAACAAACAAGAATACATTAAAGCAGAATTTTACAGTTGCATAGTTTAAAATGAATCTGAAAAGTTCAAAAAAAGTACTGACTAAAAACGAGTTTTCGCCGTGGTCCGCTGCACATTTGTTTTTTTTTTAAGTACACAAACTTTTGTATTTTTGTCCAATAAACTTTTAAAAACTAAATGTGTTTACTGTTTATTATTATCATTCTTATTATTATTAGGCATTGTTATTATAGTGGAGTCGATTTAGTCAATAAAATAGCGAGGTTGGGAAATTTTTAAGATGGATGCAGACCCGGCGGAAATTGTTTGTCATGGCGAGTATAACAAAACCCTAAAATCTTGATTTCCAAATAGGGGCGGAACGGTGTTTTATTGGCCGAAAGGGGGTTTTTTGGACATTTTAAAGGTCAAATTTGCAGTTTTAATTTTTTTTGACCACTTAAACAATTAGTTAAGGAACTAAAATAGTATCCTTTTATTCTTAATATTAAAGGAACCTCCAGTTTAAATTTGGTGAATATATATATATAAAAAATTGAAAAAATTAAATTTTGGCTATCTTGATCAGATCTCAACCGATTCGGCTGAAATTTGGAATGGAAGTAGTCTTTATCACACAAAAATTATTTACCAGATTTCAACCACAAATATTAAATAGTTTGGCTGAAATTGCAGTTTCAGTCAAATTTTCTGAAATGTTCAAATTGAAATATCTCCGGACCTAAAAGACGGATCGAATGGAAAAAGGTAGGTTATTTTATGTACTTTTACATGATTAAGTCAAGAATCACTTTTTTTTTACATTCGGTAGTTTTTTAGTCATTTGCACTATATATATAATATATGTGTACTCAGTGACTATGTGTGCGCGCACTCAGTGGCGGCTGGTGAAATTTCAATAATTTTTTTCTCGTCTGTGGCGCATGGGACCCATACGAAATATGGGAACTAACATCTAGAGAAGCACTCCTCTAACGACCTCTAAAAAATTTTGAAAAAGCAGTTTGCGAAAAATTTTTTCAAAATTCGGTTGCCCCCCCTAGGTCAAGGGACTCCTGTTTAAAATTATTTTTTTTTGTCATATACATATTACTTTTCATAAAAATACAACAACAGGTTTTGGAGTTTATGAAAATATTTTCATTACTAACTGAGATACAACGAATTGAAATTTTATAATTTGTTAAATTATAAATTACAAAATTTCAGTTCATTGTATTTCAATTAATAATGAAAATATTTTCATAAACTCCAAAACCTATTGTTGTATATTTATGAAAAGTAAAATGTATATGACAAAAAAAAATAATTTTAAACAGGAGTCCCTAGACCTAGGGGGGGCAACCGAATTTTGAAAAAAATTTTCGCAAACTGCTTTTTCAAAATTTTTTACGGGTGGTTGGAAAAGTGCTTCTCTAGACGTTAGTTCCCATATTTCGTATAGGTTCCATGCGCCACAGACGAGGAAAAAATTATTGAAATTTCACCAGCCGCCACTGCGCGCACTGGTATATATAAAGCAGAAAACAATTGTATTTATTGTTTATAAAACTTTAAAAAATATATACAGTGTGTCCCACTTTGTATTAAGCCATCCCTATAACTTGGCTATTTGTGTTTGGATTTGTATATATTTTTTATAGCACATAATACCCATAATGAACTACTTTGGAAGGTAGAACTGTTACTCAATCTCTATTTCAAAGCCAACTGTGATGTTTTTAAAATGGGAATTTTGCAAAAGTAACATTAGCGATTGAGATAGAGGAAAAATGTATTTGGAAAAGTCGTTCAGAAAAATTAAGTAAGTTCAAATATGAATTTTCATTTAAAAATTTTTTTTTTTTGAAAAATATTGCAAGTCAGAAAAATTCGAGGTTTGGGTTAGTTTAGAGGATCCAGATTGCTATGAAATCCAGAAAATAGTTGAAAATTTTTAATTTAATAAACCATTTTACATAATGTTGATAATTTATTTAATTAAAAGGAAACATTTTTCTGACTTGCAATATTTTTCAAAAAAAAAAATTAATATTTTTAAATGAAAATTCATATTTGAACTTACTTAATTTTTCTGAACGACTTTTCCAAATACATTTTTCCTCTATCTCAATCGCTAATGTTACTTTTGCAAAATTCCCATTTTAAAAACATCACACAGTTGGCTTTGAAATAGAGATTGAGTAACAGTTCTACCTTCCAAAGGTAGTTCATTATGGGTATTATGTGCTATAAAAAATATATACAAATCCAAACACAAATAGCCAAGTTATAGGGGTGACTTCGTACGAAGTGGGACACACTGTATATTTTTTATTTGTATAGTCGTGCCTACTGCTTTGACTAGGTATAGATAAATGTATATTATATTATATATGTGTGTGCGTGCGTGTATTTATTTCTGTAAATATGTGAATGTGTTACAATTTTTATTATTTTTTTATTTTTACGTGACTCAGATAGCCGCTTCATGTACAATCGAAGGGTAACCGTGGTCTATCTTTTACTTTTCAAAACGAGTGTTTTGATATTGTACCACGCCTACCTTTTGCCACAAAGCAAATTTTGATCCGCCTTTTAGGTCCGAAGATATTTCGATTTGAAAATTTCAGAAAATTTGACTGAAACTGCAATTTCAGCAAAACTATTTAACATTTTTGGCTGAAATTTGGTCAACAGTTTTTGTGTGATGAAGACTACTTCCATTCCAAATTTCAGCCAAATCGGTTGAGATCTGATCAAGATAGCCGAAATTTGATTTTCTCAATTTTTTTCGTATATATATATATTAATATCAGGAGGGGGGATGGTCAGATATCTTCCACAAATTTAAACTGAAGGTTCCTTTAATCTTGAGAATAAAAGGATACCATTTTCTTTTCTTAACTAGTTGTTTAAATGATAAAAAAAAAATTAAAACATCAAATTTGACCCTTAAATGTCCAAAATACTTTTCGGCGAAAAAAGCATTTTTTGGAAATTCAAATTTAGGGTTTTATTATACTCATCATGACAAACAATTTCCGCAGGGTCTGCATCCATCTTAACAATTTTTCCAATCCTTTCCTAAACCGACTCCACTATTAAGCTGCCTTTTCTATATGTATATTTAATTTTTCCTGGTTACTCTTAAGGTCAAACATTCTAATAACGATTCTAATAAATATTAAAACGCAATATTACACAACACTTTTAATTAAAATTTTTAACTTACTTTTTTGTCTGTTTGGTCACTATAATTTACTTTATCATAAAAGTAATTAGAAAAGGAATTAGAAAAGTAATTGCTAATTCCTTTTTTAAAGACATGTACTTTGTAATTGTAATTAATTCCTTTTTTAAAAAAGTAATTTGTAATTGTAATTAGTTCCTTTTTTAAAAAAGTAATTTGTAATTGTAGTTATTTTTAAATTACAAGTAATTACCCAGCTCTGCCCGATACTGTAAAATATGAAATAAAAAATGTTATTTAAGATATGGTGTCTGATGATAAACATATTTCCTTGGCTATCCTTTTACAAGAGCTAAAATCTAGAGCAATAGTTGATATTGGCCGTACAAACAGTTTACATAAAGTGATTAAAAAATTAGTCTTCTCCTTTAAAAAAGATGACAATAATAAGTACTGTGTGAAAGACCCAAATTTATCTAAAACGGGTAGAGTTTTTACGCAAATACATAAAAAAATTTGAAAAGTAATGACCTTAGAAGAAACTTGGAGGGATTAAAACATTCTTGGCAAGATGATTCCAATAAATCGAAAAGGCGTCGTACAGCTACAGAAGGTAAAAGATTTATAGTTGAACATGTAGGATCTATTCATGGCTTTGCTGAAGATGCGAGTTTAGTTTTCTCCACCAAGAATAAGACAGCAGATTACCATGACAACATGAAAAATTTTGAAAAGTGGCCGACAGAGAGACTTTTGCCGGAGTTACAAAATCCAAGCATTATTGTTTTAGATAATGCTAAGTACCACTCTAGAGTTGAAGAAAAACAACCAACCCGATCTTGGACGAAAGAAAAAATACAAACCTGGTTAAAGACCAAAAACATAGATTTCAGTGATACCGCATTTAATGCCGAATTGCTCTAAATAGCCGGAGCTAACAGAACAGAGCAATACTATGTTGCCGACAATTTAATTAGAGAGCATGGATATGAAGTAGTGGAGCTTCCGCCATATCACTGTCAGTTCAACCCAATAGAACTTGTTTGGGGAATTTGTAAAGAGTATTACGACAAACCCATCGGGAAAGATGGTTTTAGTGTCGAAGCCGTTCTTGCTATGTGGAATGAGGCTTTATCTCAAGTGTCAAGCTCAATTTGGTCCAAGTGTGTAAATCACCCAAATAAATTGATTTTAGAGAGATATGATCGAGATACTGAAGAAGTTGTGCCATTCATTATAAGTGTTAATAATGAAATCGACGATGAGGACTCGAAAGAACTAGACATTGACGAAGAAAACTGAATTTATTTATTTATCTTACACTAGGTACAGGTATTTGTATTTTACTGCCACATTTATATATGGTTTGGCATAATTAGTATTAAGTATATATTTTAAGATTACATATACTTATTTAAAAAAATTCTATTAACAAATTTTGTATATTTGCTCTATCATATTTTTTACTTGAAATCAAAATAATTCAATATTTTTTTTATTTAACTTAAATTACTATAAATTTGCAACAGATGTATTATATATGCTTATAATTGGGGACGGTAGCTCAGTGGTTTAGCGCGTCTAGCTAGCATACTGGCGTACCTAGCGAAGCAGGTTCAATCCCTGCTCAACGCGAAATAATTTTAATTATAAAATTATCCCAAGAAGTGGTTCGGACTCCACTATAAGCTGTAGGGCCTCGTTTCTCTTTACCTAACACAAATTCATTCTGGATTTTCAAGGAGTTACTTCGGTGACTTGAGAAGCGGTTAAGAAAACATTTTAAGAAAACATTTTTTTAATTCAATTTCCTTTAAATAAATCTAATTAAATACATGAAGTAAAATATAAAACAAAGCGACGCCACTGTGCATTCGAAAACACCAACGAGCCTACGGCATGTTAGTCCGGGCGTTCGTGACGCCACACCGGGACTCTATCAGCGAACAGACTTTATATGAAAACGACTGTTGGACATTTCAGAAATAATACAGACACAATTTATGACGCAATGAAGATGTGGTGGACACAAGATCGTAAAATCTTTAGTTTTTGGGGTAATCGAATGACCTTTTTATTACTAAGATCACGAAAACCCACATTTTTGAGTCATATTCCATATGTCGGCGCACGGCCTATTACGACTTTTTCTTACACTGTGGATAAGGTTACATATTCGAACGGATATAGATATCCTTAAAGCTACGAGCTGAAGCCATCTATAAATTCTAGATATTAGACGATATATTATGGTTTTACAGATTACATATTAGATGTCAAATATCCCAGTATATAAGATAATTAGTTGAGAATACGGACGTTTTGAGTTTAAATCCAGCTGGCTGCAACTTGTTTTTAATGTATTAGTTGTATTAAATATTCTAAAACACCTGTGTACATGGCTTTAAGGTTAGTTGTTCAGATTAGGTTGATTTTCCTTTTTTGCGAGTGTATAATTCTATTAGTTATATTAAATGTTTGAAAAAGCCGAGTACATGGATTTAAGGCTAGTTGTTCAGATTAGGTTGGTATTCCTTTTTTGGGAGTATGTCACTATAGCTAAAATTTATTGTTAAATCTTTAGTCTTTGTTACAGTTCTGATTTGTCGACGTACTATTGTTTAAGGATAAGATGATGTCAGTTTGTAGCTCTAAGAATATTTATACTACTACGAATTCGTATTTATCCACAGCGTTTTCTAAAACCTACTGCGGATTTTTATTTTCGAAATCTGGCATCATAGCGTTAATCAAGACATTTTGAAATGCTGGTTTACCAAATTTCATTTCATCCGTGATTGGGGGTCAAAGTTGGAACTAGTGCCATTAAGTTTTCTAACAAAAAGTTAAGTACATCCCATCCAAAAAATCTAAACAAGCCTTAATATGTAGTTTTTTATGTAGAATCAAAATCCGTTGTTCTTTTTTTAAGCCCAGTGACTTGTTCTGGCGTTGACTATCAATTAGGAGATATCCACAACTTGCTAAAGCTACTTCCGTAATACTTGCGGGTGGGAACGCAATTGGAATCATGTTGGAATTTGGAGTATATTTCTTGCTTCGGACCAGGTATTGGCATTGCTATGTATTTGATATTTTATAATAAATTTGTTGCTGATGATGCATATATTTCACAAAGCTGATGACAATACGCTACTAGCGTTTCAAAAACTAGAAAAACTAAAGAACTGAACGATGATATAGCCTGTATTGTATAATGTTTGTCAGTTGCACATTACTAATACCATGACAACTGATATAGGTGAAATAAGATATGGTTACTCTTCAAATAAAAATCAGTTGCAGAAGAATACCTTTCACCTGCTATAGAAGCTTTAAAACCTGCTCTACTTAGGACCCACTTTTAATGTAAGGTATGGAGCCGAGACATAGATCCGCATCGAATCTATCCGAAACGCCAAATACGAGGTCAGATATTTCAAATTACTCAGGGAAAATTACGATAATTCTTAATGTTTCAACAATGTGCTCATTTTCGTGCTCCATAGAAACTAGAATTTACTCATTATTCATGTTCAAGCATCTAGAGAAAAAGCCTCCTTACAATATACGAATAGTTTCTACTACAGAAAAATGTGTAAATGAGAGAGCAACAACGAGCAATGTAAGAACATTGCCGATAAGTGAGTATATCCAAATGCCAAAAACAACATGGAAGGATCATGAAAAATTAATTTTCTTTTGTCTGATTTCAATATTTTTTTATTTCATTTAATTCTTTCAAGAAATTATTAAAATAGAATTACGTTCTGTATGAAGAGCTAATCAAATGTAAACAGTAAAAACAAAACTTGAATATATACGGCATAAAGACATGGTAGGATTTATTAATTCCAAAATTGTTGACGTCATCCTAGGTAGCCAGTATTGATTCCATTGAATGTCCAGCAACCGTTTTAGTATTGCTACTAGTCAACCATCCTAGGATGGTTGCCTGCGCGGCTACTTGTCATCCTAGGATGGTTGACTAGTACATTCTTATAAAGTAAAATAAAAAGTATCCCAAACCTGTTTCATTACGGAGTGACCTGGATAATAGGCGCTCACACCATAGATATGTTTAGTGAATGCAATCACTTGTTTATTTTACGAACTTTTCGATTAAAATATTGCAGGTGTAGCACTTTTGTATTCGTAAAGAGCTCTTGCATGGGAGACTGCTGAACAATGAACACATTACTGCATCTTGGAATTATACAGGAATCGTTTTGCAGGCAAAAATGTGCTTGCTACTCAAATAGGCTAGTATATAATTAATTGTAATAAAGTAAAAAAAAAACAAGTGATATGCCGATTACCCGGTTAAAAATAAAAAAATTTAATTATTATTATTAATTAAATCGTCATTAATTAGTAAAAATATGTATTATTTTCACCCTGGCTAATCCGTTCTTAAACTTAACCCACATATAAAGGTCCCATTTGACGGTCAGTTCAGATGTCCGTTCGGTCTAAGTTTTAGTTCAACTGTCAGTTAAACTTGTATGTAAAAACAAAGAATGAAGACAATAATTGAAGCTGTGGCTCTATGGATTTGTTTATAGTACGGCAGCTCGCTACCAAGATTTTCGAGTTACTTTATCGAAGATAATTCCAGCGTTTCTCATCAGTTCTAGAAGAGCTGAGAAGATAAGTTCAGGGTGACGGAACGTTTTACCTGTCCTAAAGGGTTCAAATTGAGCTTTGAACATATAAAGAAAAACCGGTCATCTCGGTCTTCGCAGCGAGGCAGTTTCTTTTTTCTTCTTGTCGAGGGAAGTAAATATGATGAGGAAAAATTGAGTACTGCTCTTTTGACTGATATACCGAGCTATAAAGACCGAAATAATGACAAACAGCCACCAGTCAAAATTCTGGTCACCGCGGCGAGGCAGTTCTGCTCATTATTGAGTAGTTCCGATGTCTCTTGACCACAAGAAAGTTCGAACGGAACTTTTTGCTAGTTCAGTTACGAGTGATTGCATTCGCATGTTGCTTAATTTTGAGGGCTGATCAAGTCATCGCGGCGAGGCAGTTCTCCACTTCAGGCTATTCCAAATATCATTAAGAAGACAAAAAAAATATGAACTGAACTTTTTCCCAGTTCACATTTGAGAAAAATGATAGGAAACGAAGCCACCCTATGTATCATGTGTTGCGCGCGCCGCCGCGTCATTCTGGAGCACGCATATACATATCAGAAGACTCTGATACGAGTTGCTCGGACCGAGGATGCTGCGTTGGCACTATACAGGGTATCTCCATCTCTATCTCTGTATAACGACAACGCAGCATCCTCGAACCCAGCATCTTTTATTTACGTATACAGGCGGTCTATACCTTCTGCTCGAGATGCTGCATGGCTTCGGATACACTCCATGTTGTTGCCATAAAGTCATTCAGCATCTCTATGTCCTTTGCGCGCCGCGCCAGCACGCCGAACGTATATGCAACTTCATTCGATTTCGCGCAGCTACGGCCAAAGGAAAACGGCAGTTCGAATTTTTTTATCGTTTTATTTCTATATCTCTATAAATAGAAACAAGTTTTAGCCTCGCTGCTATGATAATTTTAGCCTCCAATTTGATACAACTTTGATTGATATTATTGGAACTTAGGCCAATGAAAAATGGCAGTTCTCGATTATTCATGTCTCGTTCATAATTTTTAACGAGAATTAATCGAGAACTGCCTCGCCGCGGTATAAAAATTACGATATTTTTTTGACAGACGCAAAGTCGTTTGCCAGCCGCCCGTATCATTTTTCGAACTTTTGTCGTATGAAAAAGTGTCTTAAAATTTCATAATCTATAATCTATGGAGTTTCCCTGCGATAAAGCTTGCTGTTTTTGGTAACGGGCTGCCGTACTATTATATTAATTTTCAGTTAAAATGATGTGTAAACAAACCTGTCTGTTCGTGTCTCAGTTTTCGTCATAGCCTGGTCAAGCCCATATCTCCCTCAATGTAAAAAAACACGACTTCATTACTGGGTTTGTTGAGAGTTATAGGTAATGTTCATGCTTGTAGAGAGAGAATGATCCTCAGTACTATAACGCCAATAAAAGGGAGGCTTTCTACAAAGTCTTGTGAGAGAAATTCAAAGAGTATGATAAACAGGTGACGATGAAAATGATTAAATAAGAAATTATATTATTAGCTTCCGTTCAGTTTATAACAAATTAAGTTTACATGGGATAATGATTTTCTCTTTAGATGCTGAATAATGAAAACTCAACTGACGTTAAATACATCGTGATTTTGGAACTGAACTGACAACTGTCCCGATACTGATACTGAATGGACGACTGAACTGACCGTCTAAACGTACCTTAAGCCAACAAAATATAAAATTAAGCTATAAAAAGTACATCCCTGGACCACAACAATGTATTTATTACCCACGCATTATAATAGCAAAAAGCTCCATAAGAAATAAGGATTTTGCATTGCTTCTGATCGCGTAAAAATGTATGATGATTTTGGGCAGTACGCCTTGGGAAAATGTATAAAGAAACCCACGCACAAATTACAGGACAATGATAGAGACATATGCTTTTCTTCGCGTTAATTCGACCAAAACTTTTAAGGAAGGAAACTATAACAGGCATATTCTATATCCCCTTTCTCGTCCCGTGACTTTTTCTGTAAAATTAATAATTTCCGAGTAATTTAGAGTTAAAACCAGCGATAGGTATTAAACGGAGCGCTCCAACTTACTCTTAACTTCACGCTGAATCTGCGAAAGTACTGTTTATTTCACGGAAATAAATGAATAGAGCATTTTTGATATTAAATTTTTGCCGAGAAGAATTTTTGTTAAAAGTAAATGGTTTAGCAGATTAATGAGCTAAATCAAATATGGGGGTGGTTTTCATAATTTTGAAGGCTGATGTAACCTCGGTAGTGGTGGAAACTTTTCAGTATTATAATTCCTAATATTTCTGCCAAGTTTCAATGAATTTGGTCGGATATAAAACTCGATTATAAATATGAGACCGTCGAAGGTAGATATTTTAGTAAATAGCCGTCCTTTAAATGTTAAGAATTTGGATGTGCAATCAGATATTTGAAACAAGCCTGGATTCCAGAAGGGATGTTTCTGTGTCAGTGAAGATGGGTAGCGTTGAAAATAGCAGTTACGAGCATTTGTATTACGGAAATTTTAGAAAGAGAACAATAAAAAAATCGGACAAAGCCGGTCAAAAATTGAATTTAGGAGAAAAAAGAAATATGGACACCTGCGTTTAATTCGGGAATTTAGAACAAATGCACATCTGTCTTGGATGAAAAAAAGCTGGTCCCCGATGCCGAAAAAAACCACATACATAATTTGAATCCTTTTGCCTTAAAAAAGCGAAATTTAATGTCTGCAAAATCGTATCCGATCCTTCTGGACGGTTTTCTATATATTTTATGTTTCTTGAGTGCATTTTGAAAAAAAAAATAGTTTTGCACAATTAAACGGTATTTTTAATGTGGCAGAGAATTCGGCTGTCCCTAGTCAAAACACTGTATAAGCCAGTTTCATCAAAAATCATATTTTTACATTTTTGGATATACAGTATCAACATCTACCAATCCGTGATTGAGGAAAACTAAAATTCCTGCGAGTTTGTGAAGAAAGTCCATGTGTAAGCACTGAATATCCACTAACCGAATCAAGTTACTAATTTAAAACACTGTACATCCACTTTCCCAAATATAAACACTGCATGTGTCGGATATACCGTGTTTCAACTTGGTTTGGAGGTATACAGTGTTTGAATTTTGGCTAAATTTACCCGTTAACGACGTCGAACCAGATCTCATCCACGACTATGGTTTAGAGCAACTAAATCGGTTATCGGAGACCTTAACGCGTGAATAACAATACAACTTTGTTACCTCTTTACTAAGAACCGTATAAATAAATTAGCTATTTTTCGATATGTATGTGTTTTGCTTTTTGAACTTTTCCAATTTTCGACCAATATTTCCCAAATCTAAACACTGAATGTGTTCAAAACCTAATTCAAATACAATTAATATCGACTTATTACTAGTCGCATTAGGTGTGCTATATATATATATTCACCCTCTATTAAAATTTCTTTCAAATATAATAATGTTTCGACAAAATGCAATTGTTTGTTTTTGTGCTCTGGTGAACAATTTGTTAAAATACGGTGTTTTGACTTGGGACAGCCGATATACCGTGTGTGTAGCCGCGGGCTAGGCATGGGGAGAAGAATTACAACATCGCGCGTGCCAGCTGGCTGCAATGAAATAACAGAGCTGGAATGCTCCACCAACGGACGAATTTACGGCTGCCGGTGTTGTCAAATCTCTCGCGCTACGTGAATGTACATGCCTAATGGGAAATTACACGCACGGTATAGAACTATTCGGGTGTGCGAAGAAATACTAATTCGTATACTAGAGAAAGTAATTTTGATTGCATTTATTACATAAACAGGTGATTAGTTGCATAAAATACAATTTATTTTTCCAAAAATAAAATTATAATTATAATAGTCTTTCTGATATTCTTACATAGATATATTTGGCAACATGTTGCCAAAAATTACCAAGGCAAGTTATTTAAAGGTAATGCTTGCAGGAAACTCCTACACATGCTAATTTGCTACAAAACCCAGAAATGTTCGGCCATGTCGGAGGTCCGATGGTCATGATCCCTTTTATATCAGCATTCAAGGTCATCGATGAGATTGTAAAGTGTTGTTTTTCAACCAGAAAAGTTGGGGGAAAACTACCAGAATTGATTATTAATCTCAAGAAAGCGTTGGGATCGCTAGAAAACGTTTCGGAAACATTGAAAGTACGCGTTGCAGTAAGTCACTTAGAACAATCGATACATTTCTTGGAAAACAACGATGGGCTAGGATTGTGGTCTGAACAGGCAGGGGAGTCAGTGCACAGGGAATTGGCCGAGGTATGAAGTAAAAAATATAAAAGACGAGTCTTACATTGACCGATTAAAAGAAGCTGTTGTTGATTTTTCATCAAAACATTTAATTTGGTTTTAGTAATCATTAATGACTATAAAAAGTTAATCTTTCTTGTTTGGGTAAATATATAAATTATGTTGATGATTTAAAAAAACAAGTAATATATTTTTGAATGACCGATTTCTCTATTCATATTATTTACGTGTTATTTATTATATTTATATATATGTTTGTGGGCTAGTGTGTGCCTTATGAATACATGTTCCTTGTTTTCTCCTTTTTCTGCAAAAAAAAAATCTTTTGAATTGTTGACCAAATTTATCTATGTAGGAAAAATACCGTTTAATTGTGCAAAATTTTTTTTTTTCAAAATGCACCCAAGAAACATAAAATGTATAGAAAATCGTCCAGGAGGATCGGATACGATTTGGAGTAATTAAATTTCGCTTTTTTTAAGGCAAAAAGTTTCAAATTATGTATGTGATTTTTTTCGGCATCGGGGACCAGCTTTTTTTTCATTCAAGACAGGTGTAAATGAGCAGGATGATCTGAAGAATTCATTGCGAATATCTTATCAACTATTAATCTTTAACAGTTATATTGTTAAAGTGAAGCCTCTCGCTTAAGATTTTTGTTTACGAACTATATTTTACTTCCCTCAATCTCACAAACCAACTCTTTATCTATTTAATTCGGTATGTTTCCTTACAACTTCTTTTTCCCTCTCCAAACTAAAAACTGATAGAGTTGATCTTTCCGTTTGTGTGCGCCAACAGGAAAACATGCAGGATGGAAACTCCCAGTGCTACCAAACATCAAATCTTTAACGATTAAATCCGTCGTACGTCAGTAACATATCGCCAGGGCCGGCCTTTGGTGGGAGGGGGGGACACCGTGCTTCGCACGAGGGCGCCGTACTCTAGTAGATGGTGACAGAAAATCAGAACTGATAGCCTACCGTCTGCAAGTAATTTAATCAGTATTATGTATACAATAAAGCTCAATTTTTGGTACTTTCAAGGTTTGCCCGCATGCACGGGATGTAGGAAACGACTTCCGGTTTGCATAAAAAAACAATGTTTTCAACTGATACACTACCATCTGCAAAGTTCATAATTCGAAATTAAAGGAATAAAAATATGTCGGAAGCGCTTTTGCAGACAGTTCTGTCATGCACCAAACCTTATACAGGGTACTCCAAAATGTATCAAATTTTAATAAAAAAAAAAAAAATGATAATTTACCGTCTGCAAACAATACAAAATGATGATTCTGGTTCATGAAGACGAGTAGGGGAAAGGTACAGACGTTTATGATGTGCACATCACCGTATCGTGCGCATGTCAACTTGTTAGTTAGAGGTTTGGAAATCATTTAAGATTTCATGTGCAAAATGTATAGCACAAAACAAAATGGTTTGCTGAAGCACTCTTCTGTGAATACAGCAAGGCTTGTACTTTCGTTAGATTTTTGTTACAACTTTAATAAAATAATATTTTTTTAATTGAATTTAACTACGACGCGAATTATCGACCAGCTTTATCGGATACCAGCACTAATTCTGGTCCGTGTGAATCTGCATGTTGTCTGCCCATCCGAAAAAAATATACTTGCATAAGTTAGCTTACACAATTTCGTGTTGCAGATGGTAAAGAGCTGTTTGTGGTGCATATTGTACACGAAGAGATATCAAACAGAATTCGCCGAGTTTTGACTCTATTGTGGCTCTCGTGCATGTGGGCATTGTCTGCAAACTGAATAATTGCGTATTTAACCCAATAATCTCTCTTTGTACCAAGTTGCAGACGGTATAGATAGTTGACATATCGGTCTGCAAATTAAATAATTGGGTAATCGAACCAATAACCTTTCTTTGTACCAAGTTGCAGACAGTTAATAATCGGTAAAAGTTACCCCCATTTTCTTACAAGTTTATAGAATTCAATGGACAACCGTGCATAATGGATTCGTCTGCAAACATTGTTTACAATAGTTTTGCAACCTAAATTTTCTAATAAAACTATAATTAAACGGTAAACAATGGTTCAAAGTTTTAAAAAAAATAACAAGTTGATATGCGCACGATATGGTGATGTACACATCGTAAA
Organism: Rutpela maculata; assembly: GCA_936432065.2. Classification (NCBI taxonomy): domain Eukaryota; kingdom Metazoa; phylum Arthropoda; class Insecta; order Coleoptera; family Cerambycidae; genus Rutpela; species Rutpela maculata. The sequence continues at coordinate 21,019,049 of OW386285.2, forward strand.
CGTCTGCACCTTTTCCCTACTCGTCTTCATGAACCAGAATCATAATTCTGTATTGTTTGCAGACGGTAAATTATCATTTTTTTTTTTTTACTAAAATTTGGTACATTTTGGAGTACCCTGTATAAGGTTTGGTGCATGACAGAACTTAATTTCGAATTATGAACTTTGCAGATGGTAGTGTATCAGTTGAAAACATTGTTTTTTATGCAAACCGGAAGTCGTTTCCTACATCCCGTGCATGCGGGCAAACCTTGAAAGTACCAAAAATTGAGCTTTATTGTATACATAATACTGACTAAATTACTTGCAGACGGTAGGCTATCAGTTCTGATTTTCTGTCACCATCTACTAGTCTATAATAATTGCTCCTTATCCATGGTGTATGAGATTAGACAAAGTACTAAATTCAAAAATCTTCTGTAAGCGAGACGTAGCAAATGAATTCCATCGAAACGTATTACGGATTGGTGAGGGTAAGATTGTAAAGAAAATATGGTATAGTTGTCTACAAATATATAGTGCAAATCAAAAACTTCAGAGGAGAGCGGGGCATGATTTACTTTTTTCCAGCATATTAAATAATAAAGATAATGTATTACTTAATACATAGAACATCATTATTCTCATGTATGTAAAATATGTTTTGGCATGATATAGTTACGCGACTCGCTCCTACCGAAAGTATTTTACGACGTAACGGTACCTGCTATAAAAGCGTATTAGGGCCAGAGACGATCGTCGATCTATCGTGATATATTGAACGAACCGCGCCAGTTATATCTAATATATAAAAATCTCGTGTCACAGTGTTTGTTATCGAACTCCTCCGAAACGATTTTTATGAAATTTTTGGTGTATATTTGTTAAGTCTGAGAATAGGTCGTAGGCTATTTTTTATACCCCTAGGTGATAAGGGTGGCCCTTTCCAGAAATTTTCTTTTTATTTTTTGGACGAAAATTTATAATTTATATGGCAAAACAACGTTTGCTGGGTCAGCTAGTATTTATATGTTTATTTGTTTTCTAGAATTGAATTTATTTATTTAATCTGGGTCAATTAGATCAAGTTAGGATTATTGATATACATAAATGACATTTTACCTATTTAAAGAATTTAAAGGTTTGCTTTATTTCTTTCACCTATTTTATTAGTATCGATAGTTGACCCACATTTTTTGGCAAGCATCCTCGTGGTTCTTGCTGGGCAACAATAAGAATTCGAAATATTAAATTATTATTCGCGAAACTGAACAACAAGAGAATATTTGGTAAAATTTAGATTATCAAAATTCATCAATGTTCCCACTGATATATAAGATATTATTCCTATCTTGACACATGCAAAACCGTATACATTTTTTTAATTTATGGAGATATCAAATATACTAATACTAATACATACCAAATATAGATAAATTTCTACTATCTTTGTGCGTTCTAAGGCACAAAAATTTTAAGTCCAGCTCTGCGGGATACCACTTTCGCATATACTTACGCTAACGAGACATTTATGGCCTTTTTTATTTGCACTATATATTTGTGGACAAGCATAACTTCAAGCCCTTGTTGACCAGTGGTGGCTGGTGAAATTTCAATTTTTTTTTCTCGTCTGAGGCGCATGGGACTCTTACGAAATATGGGAATAACATACAGAGAAGCACTTCTCTAACAGCCCCTCAAACATTTTGAATAAGCAGTTTGCGAAAATTTTTTTAAAATTCGGTCTAGGAACTTCTGTTTAATTTATTTTATTTTGTCTATTTTCATTATTAACTGAGATACAACGAATTGAAATGTAATTTGTTAAATTGTAAATTACAAAATTTCAGTTCATTGTATTTCAGTTAATAATGAGAATATTTTCATAAATTCCAAAACCGATTGTTGTATTTTTATGAAAAGTGAAATGTATATGACAAAAAATAAAAAATAAACAGGTGTTCCGTCCTCAGTCACTATTTAGCCTTTTTTATTATTTAATTTTTAACTGTTAATTATTTTTCTATAACTATAACTATGTACCGCTAACTTTAAGTAAAAATAAAATACACTCCGCTGTCGTTCATTTTGGCTCACCCTGTAGCTTTCCGCGCTAACAAAAAGAGATTTTTTGTGATACCTAACCATTAATTCGCTGTTCAACATCGTGTCACCGCAGACAAGTGTCTTGTATCGCAAAAATAATAATTATTAACTACCCGCTTTGTGTTCCATTTTCTTGGAAGTGAACATTTGATTCTAGAATACTACATTGATTGCTGGATTCCCTATCTGGAGGCCTCCAGAAGCTGGTGACTGGATTCGGAGAGGATTCAAGGTAGGATCCATACAAATCTCTTTTTCTATACCGCGATAGCCCACTATCTCTCTCGCTCTCATTATTATTATAATTTTATTTTAATAAACATAAACTTTCTTACCACCGCCCAAGTTAGCGGATTGATCTCAGTTCGCTAACAACAGGACTCCCTAGACCAGGGATGGCAATTGAATTTTAAAATTTTTTTTCGCAAACTGCTTTTTCAAAATTTTTGAAGGGTGGTAGAGAAGTGCTTCTCTAGATGTTATTTCTCATATTTCGTATGGGTCTCATGCGCCACAGACGAGAAAAGAAATGTTGAAATTTTACCAGCCGCCACTGCTGTTGACAATAACTGTGAATATGAGATTCACCAAAGGATGCAGATGGCAAGATCGGCAATTTGCTGAGCTTGAGCAAAAGACGCGACAGAACTATTGCTTGCTAACACTTTCTCGTTTTCGTTAAAGTTTCTCTCGTTAACGTTCTCTCCCTCATTAACGTTCTCTCCCTCATTAACGTTCTCTCCCTCATTAACGTTTCACCCATCTCAATTTATCTATTAAATAGTAAATTATAGACCCTTTGAGGAATGACAGTGTGATGATGTAAGTATTGTGGATACCGCGTGAACATAGCAAAGCAGATATATGCCGCTCACCCAAGCCACCGAAATGTTTGAAAATAACGCTGTACTTAGGTGACATTTACACGTTTGCTTGAAGAACACTCTACACCCTCCTGAGATGTCATATTCACGAGAGAAAGAGATGCGACAGGAAAATCCGTATCTTTTCCCTGTCCCTCTTTATCCCTCTCTCCCCTACTCTCCCCTCTCTTTCGAATATGGCAACAAAGAAAGTACGAGAACTTTACCACTATTTTGACTAGTGATCATGTGACCCCACTTGATACCTAATATCAGCACCATTTTCAAACATTCGTAAGCCTTTTTACTGTTTTATTGACTAACTTGCAACAAAAGCTTAAAATATGAAGCTTTATACTCTAGGCTATGATTAATGAATACTTACATAAATTTAAATTTGCTCTTGTTGCGAACCCAATCATAATCGTTCGTGTCATTGTGTGTATTTATAAGATACGAAGTATACACAAGTGCAATTAAGGAGGCCAGTATTAATAATCCAATCGGTGTAAAGAGAATTGCTACGTAGGCACCTAAAAAAATGTTGAGTTTCGTAAAAAATGTTAAGTATGACGAGTCAAATCTAAATGAATTAATCAGGAGCAAAGTATAACATATTAGACATCTATATAATAAAATATTTCAGAGTAGATAGAGAATGAGAGTTCTGAATCCCCACCACCACATTTATTTTCCTAACTATGTGATTGGTCGGTGGAAGGTATCGGGAACTGGAACGATTGGTTGTAGGACTCTTCGTCTTTATCAAGTATTGTGCAAACTGTAAACTGAAATTTTGGCGCGACATGATGTATATGTTGTTTAAAATAAAATAGTGCATGGGGCAGTGGGCGCAGGGGTCATTATAGTAGCCAGATTTACTCATAATACACCCCTTGCTTCGTATTGATTTTCTACTTTGATTTTACTGTGCCACGATAAAAATTTTAACCCCACCCATATAATTTACTCTTCTGTTATTGCCTTCTCTTATAAAAAATAAAGTATAGTTTAAAAAACTAAAAAACCGCTGCCCAAGGAATCACTACTTCCACATCCAGATTTTCTATTTAAGTCTCTCACAACGAAAGTTATCCTGTATATTAAATATTTTATTACACAAATCGCACTTAAAAGATGTTTGTATGAAATCAGCGTGGCGGCTGAGCCCGCAAGACCTAGTGAATGTTGCATTACAAACATTACATGTAAACTTTTGTACCCTTTCACAGTATGATATCAAATATTAATAAGTAGTGTATCCATATTTTAATCTTGTTTTATTCCCCACCCCGTCCTCTCAACTTGTCCCACCTTCCCCTAACTACCCATTAATTACCCTTAATCACACACTAATTACCTTTAATTACCCTTTAATTACCTCCCCCAAGGCCCGAAATCCGTGGCGTCACAAGAAGGGTGGAGGAAGGAGGCCTAGGATCTATTTTAATACCCTACTCCGGCGAACTTCGAGAAAAATTTGGTTCAGTTTCGAAAAAATTGGCGTAGAGTGCGATTACTTAGAGAAGATAACTTCGTCATAGAATGCGCAGAGACCGATATCGTTACCGCGTGCTTGTTACCTAGGTAACGATCCTATTTTTACAGCTGCATTTGCGTCGCACTGCCTACTACCATTAATATTTAAATAGAAAATGAATGGCATGGCACTGATATTATGCCAAATATTATACGCGAAGCTATGTGACGTTGTTATCTTCTCTAAATAATTGTACTCTACCTCCCAAAAGAACTTTTGAAAAAAAGTCACTTTACTTTCGAAAAAAAATTATGGAAATTTAATAACATAATATTCGAAATCGTCGACATCAAAAACCTATGAAACGATATGACACATCGGTAGTGGGGGTCAGGGTGGTGGTGGTCGTAGAGGGGTGGTAGTGGGAGTGGATAAAGTAAAAAAAATGTCGTACCTTTGAAACAACTAATAATGATTCTTTGTTAAATTTTGCTGGATTTTATACAAACTTATAAACTTTTTTCCCTTCCCTTTGTTCGTGACATGCTGACCTTCATATCAACTGTTAATATGATTAATCAGTATTGAGCTAGTAGTTGTTTCTCATAAATAAGTAATATTTGTGTATCCTTACCTTCAAAATCACACATATCCGTTGAGTGCATTTTCACAAATGATTTTGGAACATCCGGATATCCGTCTGGTATAAGGGATGCAGTTAAAAATATAAGAGGAATAATAAAAGATGATCCAATATAGAAATATATCCTTGTTTGGTCAGAATATCGATCGTAAGACCTGAAAAGAAATCAAAATCTTATATAAACAACTTTATCATGATACTATGTCATGCTTTTATATTAGAATGTGTTTAAGGCGGCACGAAATCCAGAAATTTGTATTTTATTGTATTTCAGCAACGAGGGCTCAACTAGCTTTTTCTATGGGTGATTCAGATTTTACCGAAAATGTTAAATGATGAAATGGGACAATTAATTATTGATATAATACTTACTTAACAATGACTATGAGATCTGTGCATAAGCATGTTAACCACACGAATGAACACAACGAGGAGAATATGAATAAACTTCCTGAAACATAAAAACATAATTTATTACTCTTAATGATTTTTTAGCATAAAATTTATAACGAGTATTCAAAAATCAATGTCAAGTTAAAAAGTAAGGCTGATGCGTTTTTTAAAGTCTCTGTTAGTGTCAGATAACGTGTTTAACATTTTATAATGATATTTTTTCAAGAACACAATGTTCATGTTTAAGTTGTACTTTCACAACGGGCGAAAAGTTAATGACAATATTGTAATATGTTGCAACCCCTAGAATGTAGGCAACACATAATTCAATTAATTAGTTCGGATGTTATCTGAGTGTAGATTTGGACCTACTAGAGAAAGAACCTATTAGAAGCTCTAGAAGTAGTAAAGAACTTGCTGGATGTATCTGGATAATGGTGACGTCATCACAGAAACTTCGAGATCTGTCATTTTTAGGTATATAAGGCATGGAGTAAACTGGAGTGGACAAGTTCAAGTTCAGTTTAGATAGCAAGTGTAGTAAGATCAGAAGAGAGTAAAGTGATCAAGTAGTACACAGTGTAATACAAGTAAAGTAATTAATTGGTTGTAAATAGTAAGTTAAGAAATAAGTATTTAGTGTTAATTTCCGAATCCACGATACAGGGTGTTTACAAAAAGGATGTAAGCACGTCACAATATTTTCTAGAAAACTGTTTAAAATAATTCAGAAATGAATTTCTCAATGTTGTTTTTGATCATGGAAAATGCTCAAATAACTGCTGTATTTGTAACTACCACCACACTGTTTTAGATCAAATGTACATATTAGTCATATTTTTCAGCCCCTTACACTTGTCTAGCGGGGGTAAGTATGTAGTATTTTTAATTAACAAAACACTTGCAAACGAGATATTTTATTATTGGAGGTCTAACCTCTCAGTCTAACCCAGTTGCAGGTGGTTTATATACAGTGTGTCCCACTTTTCATGGAACCACCTTATATCTCGCTCATCTGATTTCTGAATATTTTGAAATTTATGTTATATTTGCCTTTACGTTTAGGCCTTTTTAAAAATATTTATTTTGCCATAATAGGAATCAATTTTGATTCCCTAAGAAAATACAATTGTAAGTTAAATTGTTCAATGTGAATGTGAGTATAATACTGATTTGATAAATATCTGCCACTAGTATTTATTAACCTTTTCCAGTAGTGTCAACTACAAAGGAACTGCAAGATAGCAAATCAGCATAAACTGTGAGAGTCTAGATTGAAATGATATAGCGTATAATTTTATATAACATTAACTGATGCCCGCGACTTCGTTCGCGTGGAAGACTTCTTGCGCGTGGAATTAAGAACATTGACATACTAACTTATGAATATGAAGAAGTACTACATACTCACTGAGTACTCCTATAATACTCTGGAAGTTGACTCGAGGGACCCATTGCGCATTCATTGCACTCAAGGAAAACTTCTGCACATCCATAGTACTCGGGAAAACCCACTGCGAATCCATTGTACTCGAGGAAATCCACTGCGCATCGATAGTACTCGGGGAAACCCACTGCGCATTGCAATTTAATAACAATTCATTATTCTATTTTTGTGTTAGAGCGAGTTAAACGAAAAAATAATTATTTTAATTGACAATAAAGCACATGGGCGGGTATGTGTCAAATTGTATGCTTTAACACATCCCTCTCCCCGTTCACCCGTTTGGGAGTCTCTTTTTGAAAACCGTCGAATATGTTCTTCTTATTTCCTCAGAAGAACCCATAGCTGGAATATCGCGTTTCTGACTTACGCGATTTCAGAGACCATCTACCACCCCCGTTTTCATCCCTAGAAAATGTGAAAATCGAAATTTCCTCTTACTCGCGTCTAATAGATTCCAATAAAGAGTATTTCTGCCAAATTTCACGCTTCTAGGTCTAACCGTTTCCGAAAAGCTTAAGACCCTCCACCTTCCCGTTCACCCTTTCGGAGGTCTCTTTTTGAAAACCGTCGAATATGTGTGTTCTTATTTCCTCAGAAGAGTTCATCGCTCGAATAATCATGTTTCTGACATATAGTACCGCTACACAGACTTAGTTCTGTGTCTTATTTTAGTTCAATGTCATTCATAATAATTATTAAGAATTATTACAGTTATCTTTTTTCGAATTCAAAAATTAATAATAGTCTTACTTACCTATAAACCCGCAGGCCCCGTTCAACTTTTGTAGGAATATCAGCGACAAAAACGTAACAGTCATCGCGGAAGAGTAGCCAACGAAGCACTTTTTGTGTACATCTTTCGCTTTCAGTATAAACAAATAACAAATGGCAGACAAGAAGAAACATATCGTAGAAATAACTAAAACTGAAACAAAAAAAACATGAATTACAAATGGATGCTATAGTAAGTCATAGTAAGTAGAAAGGTAAATAGAAGGTTAAATTGATATGGCGCCTTTTTCCGAATTCCGAATTCATAATTTTTTTTCATATAAGTATTTTATATTTTCATATTTTCTTTCTAATAGCCCTTTTCAATATTTTGCTCTAAAAAGATTTGTCGTTTTAATGAAAATGGAAGCAAAACTTTGAAAGTTTGAAAAACGTTGGTGAAGACACCGGATATTATATCGATTATTTCACTCATTAACGCTATAATGAGAGCCTGTTTTTTCACAACATCGCACCAATCAAACGTCATTATTAGTGGTAATTCAAGCTAGATCTGCTTTTGACAGGACCAACATGCAAAATTTATCGCTCTAATTTTTTAGGTCGCTGCAGCGGCAAATATTGGTGCAAATGTAGGTACTTACTTATGGTAATTCATCAATCATTACAAAGCAGCTAACACTTATTTGGAAAATCAAAACTCTGCAGTATCACTATATACATTATAATTCGTTGTACTTAAAGTCTCTCTACTTAAACAAGTAAACCTTAACTTAACTATCAAACTTCTCAAATTAGAAACAAGGATTAAATACATAAATATATATTAATAAACACATTAATATAATAATTCAATTCACTGTTTAGGCTAGTAACTAAGTTAAGCTAGCGTTACTAGATGGCGGTACCATACCATCTGAGCCGGCAGCCTTAGAACGTAAAAGAGATAGATTGGTAATATGCAATTTGTGTGATTTCACCCGTAATGTGATCGGTCGAAGCGTGCTTTGTTGTGATGACTAGTCTTATAAGTTACAGTACCTATGGTTTAACGTATATTGTTTTTCTTGATTGTCATTATTTACACCTACTTTGTTTTTTATTAGATGAGTCGCTTTGGAAATGCATTTTTATGTGACGTAAATGATAAAATTAAGATAAAGGTGAGTAATCTCTAAAAAGCAACAAGGAAACGTCTGAAGGCAATTAATTACTGAACATAATATTGAAGATATACTTAATGAATTATTTATTCGTGAAATATTCTCCACAAATACCACTCGTGCTTTAAATTTTATCTAAAAATTTTTTCTCAAGCTAAGTTGCCCCTAGTTAATATAACTCGTGCAAATTGGCAGTTTATTATCAAAGATTAAATCCCTCCCGCTAAAGCGGTCGGGATTTAATCAGATAATAAACTGTCAATTTGCACTCTTTATATTACCAGGCAACACGCTTTCGAAAAAATTTTCGATACAATTTTAAGCACTAGTGATATTACATACGAAAAATAACAAGTGAAAAAAATATTCACCCAAATTGGATTTTTTACATAAAGCTTGGGTTTTCCTGATAAAAAAACTCTTAGAGAAAAACTTTCCGAAATGGCTCCTTCGATCCCAAACTGTTAAAAATTATTAAATCATAAAAAGTCTATATTGGGTGTCAAAGGAATCATTAGGCAAGCCATAGTTTCCAGAATTTTCAAGATATAGGGTGTTAAATTTGGCAGTGGTAATATATACCAAAAACAGAAAATTTTCCATAATTTGACACTTTTCCATCACTTCCGGTTTCCCCGAAAATGACCCCAAATTTGAAATGGAACACCCTGTATATTTTTACATTTTTGAATTCTGTGGAAATTGAAATTGTGTTCAGTTTTTAGACTCCGAATTCTATACAGATAGTGTTTCCTAGGTTAATAATGAGACTGTTTCGTAGGCACCAATTGCTAAACTCATTTAAGGTGGTGTTGACTTTCTGTTATACTTCTGTGGAAGTTTTACCCGATAAAATTATGGAGGTGTCGTCTGCATATATAAATACTTTTCCGTTTGTAATGTAATTGGGTAAGTCATTTATGTGTAACAAAAACATGAGTGGACCAAGAACACTGCCTTGCGGAGTACCAGTATTTGTTGAGAATATTTCTGATTTTATATTGCCTTGCTTTACATGGAATCGTCTATTAGTGAGATAAGAGACCAGAAGATGGTTTATGTTTCCACGTAGACCCAGGTTTGACAGTTTGACATAAAGTCGATGTTGAGTGTGTCAAAGGCTCGGGTTAGGTCGAAGAAAATTCCAACAACAATTTCTCTATAGTCGATTAGATTGTGTATGTGTTGAACAAACGAGAGTGTTGCAGTTTCTGTGGAATGATTTTGTCTGAAGCCATGTTGACTTCTAGTTTTATTGAATTTCCACGGCATACTTACTTGATAAGCGTATTTTCTCGATATTTTAATTATATTATCCACCAAAGAACTTTTGTGTATTTGGGCTAATATCAAACCGATTTTCGATTTGAAGGTATCAATGGATTTGTCGAGAAAATTAGTATTTAACTACTGGGTGTCTAAAAGATGTTGCCATTTGAAAAACTTGACATAATTACAAATTACACTATTCTACAGCCTACATGTATTGGAAGTAAAAATAGCAAATTCTTAGTAACTTCGTAACGATCCAGCTGCTGGGACTCGACATTGTCGGTACGCTTTGAAGATAATTGGAATTGGAATTCCAGCGGACCAGTTCACTTTTACGAATGAGTTCAAAGCATGCCGACAAGGCTGGTTCCCTGCCGCTGAATCGTGTGTAGACCCCTTATAAACTCTAGTTTATGGGCGGTCCTATCACAAATAACAGATAAAATTAGAATTCTACGAAAAATAGACCTCTTTATTTGTCACTAAAACTAATATTCACTCTTAGGTAGTCGTATTTGTACCTTGTGCATGATAAGCGTTCATTTTCGAAAGTAAATAGTGCTATTTTGAAAATATGCCACGAGATTGTGTATATACAAACAACTTTTGTTATATTTGTGGTGAAGTGACTTTTGCGCATCAAAAACGTAATTTTACTCCCAAAATTAAGAAGGCCTACCAGTTGTATTTTGGTTGTACAATTGGAGATAAAGACAAAAAATGGGCACCTTATATATGCAATTTTGCGAACAATCTTTGCAGTTGGCTAAGTGGAAGAGGACGTTCAATGGCTTTTGCTGTGCCCATGATCTGGCGAGAACCTACAGATCATGTTACCGATTGTTATTTTTGCGTGATACCTCCTATTTGACAGGGTATTAACAAGAAAAAAAGGATGGTAATACAATACCTCAATTTACCATCTGCCATTCGCCTGGTTCTCCATAGTGATGAACTACATATTCCTAATTCACCTCAAGAATACAGCCTTGATTCTGACGAAGAATCGGATGACGACTTAGTCCAGCCATCAACATCACAAGATCCCGATTTCTCTGCCGAAGTGTCCGGTGGTGATCCACACAAAATTAATCAACGCGAATTAAGTGATCGTATAAGAGACCTTGATCTGTCCAAGGCAAAAGCGGAGCTTTTGGTATATCGATTACAACAATGGAATTTACTATAAGAAAATGTTAAAGTTTTCATGTATCGAAGTCGTCAAAAAGATCTTATAACCTTTTTTCAAAATGGAAAATGACTTGGTTGCCTGCAAGGACATTTACGGTTTAATGAGTGCTTTACACATTCCCCATGATCCTAGTGACTGGAGACTTTTTATTGACGCCTCGAAACTTAGTCTAAAAGCTGTGTTACTGCACAATGGAAATAAATTGCCATCAATTCCAATCGCCCATGCTGTCCACATGAAGGAAAATTACAGTAACATGAATGTATTTCTACAAACCTCCGATTAAAGAACTTATATCTAGATACATAATTGTACTGATTTATATGTTGCTAAGATAGTTACAATCTAAGGCACTTCTTCCCATAAGTTCTTGATTGGCTAGTCGATCTATTCGCGACCGATTCGGGCACTATCGGTTGGTTCGATTATCATAATCTCAGTTTGACACTTTTGACAGTATCCGCCGTTAATGTTAATAAGTATTTTTCGATCAAAATGTGGTGAAGAAGTCTTTTTTTTAAGTTGTGATTTGCTTAATACCTAAATAATATTCTCTATTCATATTTACACAGTTTAGTGACAATATATTTAGTGCAAAGTGCTGTACCGTTTGCAGAAAGCAGTTTAGAAAAGAAGAAAATCGATCGTTCCATAGTCGTAACATGATGAAGTTCAGTTTACAGTTATAAAGTGAATACCAATTAAATTTTAATATCCTTTCAATACATATTTATCTTACTGTATTATCTTACTGAAATATCGTATGCCTACATCACGTTGTATAAAGAGCCGGTAATGCAGGAATTGCAATAATTCATTTTAATGAAAATATTTACCATTCTAGACATTTTCTACACACATAACGCCACTGTTGCCTAAGGGATGTGATGTTCATCTATCCATTTTAATGGACATATAATGTGACTATGTTAGGAGCAAACAAGGTATATGGTGAAAAGATAGCCTGTTATGTATCTAGATATAAGTTCTTTAATCGGAGAATTAATCGAATAAGTATAAGTGGCGGATTTGTGCAAACTTAAAAGTGAGCTATCAGATAGCTATATCTTACTTGGTATGCAGCAAGGGTATACCAAATATTGCTGTTTTCTTTGTGAGTGGGACAGTCGAGCGCGATTAGAACATTACAAAAGAAAAATTTCGCCGTCAAGACTGGGTTTTGAACCTGGAGAAAAAAAATGTTGCTAACATTCCATTAGTTGATTCACAAAAGGTAATACTGCCACCACTCCACATAAAACTGGGACTTATGAAAAACTTGGTAAAAGCTATGGACAAAGAAGGACGTGCTTTCAGTTATTTAAAACAAAAATTTCCCAGACTTAGTAATGCGAAAATTAAAGAGGGAATTTTTGTGGGTCCTCAAATCAAGAACCTTTTCAAAGATGCTGAATTTGACAACATTCTAGAAGGTAATGAAAAAGCTGCTTGGAATTCCTTTAAAATGGTAGCAACACATTTTCTCGGTACCAAAACAGCAGAAAACTATAGAGACCTTGTTGGGAATCTTCTTTCTTGCTACCAGAAATTAGGATGCAATATGTCATTAAAAGTCCACTTTCTACATGCACACTTAGATTACTTCCCAGAAAACTGTGGTGCAGTAAATGATGAGCATGGAGAGAGATTCCACCAGGATATTCAAAATATGGAAAAAAGATATCAGGGCAAATGGACTTCTGCGATGTTGGCAAACTACTGTTTAACATGTATAAGAGATGCTCCAGAAGTAACTTATAAGAGACGGGCTAAGAAGCGCAAGAAGAATAATTAATTTTCTGATTAAAGGGCTTATATTCTAATTAAATATATAGTATATAACATGTATTTGAAATATATATCAAAATGGCAAATATTTTTTCGCATGATGTAATTAATTGCTTTTTTTATTAAAATTATACCATAATATGTGAGTTAGGTCAGTTATTACAATTTTTAGAGCCAACAATTTTTTTTATGACTATGTTAGACGTAGCTGGACCAAAACAATGCAAATAAGTGGTTTTGGTTAACGATACAAAATAACAGTTAAAATTTGTAGGTGTGTGAATTATTAATTTCGGAAATTTTTGTTTGTCGTAGCTACTAAACCAATTAAAATTCTCACGTTTACATTTTTCTCTTATTGTTTTGGCCCATTTGGTTGATTTGAGTGCATTGTACTCTGGACGCAAAAATAAAAATGGCCCTGAAGAAATCAAGTAGACTCAAAAATTTTTGAAAACTATGCAGTCGTACTTACATCTACGGAATCCAAAAATGTAAAAATACACAGGGCGTTCCATTTAAAATTTCAAAGTTAGGGGTAATTTCCGGGGAAACCGGAAGTGATGGAAAAGTGTCAAGTTATGGAAAATTTGCCGTTTTTGGTGTATATTACCTCTGCCAAATTTAAGACTTAGATCTTGAAAATTCTGGAAATTATGGCTTGTCTAATGGTTCCTTTAGTTATACTAATAATTTAGTATTTGTTTAATTTGGTGTTGTTAGTTTCATATCTATTTTGTGTAGGTCTTTAAAAAAATCATTTTTTTATTAGTTATGAATCGAATTGAATGTTATATTTGCAACAACGTGCTTATTCGTGTAGTAATGGTGAGAATTTTTGGAGAACATAATGCTGCGAAACAAGAAATCACGATAACAAATCGTGATAGACCCGCCATTGGTGAAGAAACACTTATATGCAATAATTGTAGATTATGTGTTGAAGTTGCAAGCAATAGAAAATGATCCGCTTTGTTTAAGGTTAAATGTTTTAACCAAAAATTGTTCTAATAATTGCTTAATTTGTAATGCTGTAAATAATATACATATAGGCTTTTAATGAAATGTTTCATAAATGCATCACATTATCAATTATGGATAGCATACCCAAATTGATGACTTGGATCCATTCAAGCATATTAATCAAAATTTTACCAAACTTACAAGGAAAATACAAATTCGGCATAGTTCCAGCGAGATCAGTATTAGGCATTTTCAGACATATTATAAACTTTGGGTCCTTTTGTCCGATGATATTTTCCATACAAAACTGACCATGGGAAAGTATACCAAGAGAATCGGTTGAAGCGTAAATTAAACTAGTATTAAATAACAAACCAAAAGTGTCCGAGCTATTGTCCAGTGCTACTCTGCAACAAAAATAAAATAATTGGTTTTTATTATACCCATAAAATCAAGATTAAAACAGTTACCTATATACCTTTAAAAAATGTCTGTATATCAATACGAAATAGTTAATTTTTTAACATTTTTGTTTTGTTTTAAAGGTCCCTAAAACATATTTAAATTTTTGATCAGAGCAAATATTTCTCGAAAATAGTGAGCTTCGAATTTTAATTATCATGCGACTGTAGTAACCAGATTGTTTAATGTAAACGAAAGATATTACACGGTATAAAATGCATAATCTACAAATTATATCTGAAAAAGCGAAGGAAATTGTGTTATATTTACTTCCAGTGAAATCTCGTCAAAATGAAAAGGAATATGAGGCATTCATTCGATGGAAAGAAATGAACAACATTGTAATTGTAGACGAAGATGCAATGTTGAACTATTTACATGAAAAGGCAAGTGCCACCATTCTTTGCATTCAATACTAATAGCATGTAAATTATTATTGTGACTATTTTCGTATTTTCCTATTACAGTCGCAAGAAGTAAAACCATCTACTCTCTGGTCAAAATATTCGATAATAAAAGCTGTTTTGTCTGTCAAAGAAAATATACAAATAAACAAATTCGTCAGAGTCATAGCTTTTTTGAAGTAAAATTCAGTAGGCAACGAGCCCATAAAGACAAAAGTTTTGACTAAAAATACAAGATATCCAAAGACCAACACTAAGAGAGTGTTTCCCGTGGTAGCTGAAGGTGAAGCTGTTAATCTCATGGAAGTGTACCAGAAATATGTTCGACTACGACCAGTGAATGTTAAACACGATTATTTTTTTATTTCCTATCGTAAGGGAAAATGTACGGTACAACGTGTAGGAATCCATTCTTTTGGGAAAATGATTTCTATCGTTGCTAAATTTCTTAAACTACCGAACCAGACAGAGTATACAGGGCATTGCTACCGGCGAAGTTCTGCGTCTCTTGCGGCAGATGCTGACAAGTTTTTTCACAATTAGTCGGAGAACGAGCAACGTCTAAGATGCACCCTCTATAACACTCGCGAATAACCACCTAAAAAAAATTGATTCTTATGTAAATCGACCTGGCGGATCCGATTTTGGAGTTCGCCAGACAATCCGGAATTGCGAAACTGGTCAAAATCGGCAATTTCCGAAAAATCTTAAATTTTATGGATATTTTTTAATTTTTACTTATCACCCTATATCTCTTTTAGTTTAAGTCCGATTAAATTGAAATTTTTAGGAGAGCCAATTTAGACCTTTGTTATCATGACGGATATAACAGAAATGCAAAAAAAATACGTGTCACCAGTAATATTTTTTTAATAGTTGGTGACACGAAATTTGATAAAAATGCAGCAACAAATACTCGATCGAGAAAACTTTTTTGTTTTTAAAGATAGATGTATATAGTAAGCTACAAAGTTGTAGCCAAAGAACCAAAGAAACTTTTTTATTTCAATGATTTTTTTGATAACTGGCTTGGTTTTTAACATAACGGTGCCGCAATATAGAAAAGAACTATGCCGGCCGCGGCCGGTCACGTACTGCACAAGCGATAACGCCATGCGTAGCTTGAGAGCGCCAGGATTTGTATTGTACTAATAATAACCTATTTAATAATCGTTTATTCACTAAATTTTAATTTTGAAAAAGGAGCAAAATATAAAAAATAAAGTTTTAAATTTTGATAAAGGCAATTTAGACATACTCATTTTATTTCCACATTTAACTTCTACTCGTATAATTAAGCGGCAATATTTAAGAGATAGTTAACACATTTGTATTTTTTTTATCGCAAATTATACAACGTTTTGGGCTTTCAACGGTCTTCCTTTTTTTATAACCAGTATTAGCCACATCTGCGCTTTCTGCTCTTTGTTTATAAGCTTTTCGGGTGTAATTTCTTCTGCTTCTTGCATGATAGACAGGACATTTTGACAAAAATAAATCCCTTCCCACTAAACAAGATATTATTACTTTAATATAACATCAACGTTGCTAGAAAGTATTTTGTCATACTATTAAATGTTATTTAATGTAACCAATATTACTTAAATATTTATACAATATTTCGAAATTTAACATTTCTCAGTTACGTTGTTGTAATATAAATATATTGCGAGAGAACATTAAAAATGTTACTTCCATTTAACATTGCATAACATTACGGATACATTCTTTGTTTGCTGGGTTTTTTTGGTGTAATATTTCAACTTAAGAGAGATATCATCCGACTTTATAGAAACTGCTTTAAATGCTTAGTCCAGTGCTTCTCTGTAACACCCTGCACAGTTTCTTCACTATTTTGTTGGCAAAATATGCATTTCATAAAGTTTAACTCTGAATTTAACTGGGAAGTCACTGTTAAAAAAAAGTTGAAAACGCTCACAAAACTGCTGGCGTTAATAAAATTGCTTAAAAGTTGTTCTTTGTTCAAATTAAATATTAAAACTAGTTTTAAATAATAATAATAATAATAATAAATGGTCTTTATTTCCCAAACATGTTACACGAGATTTGTATAAAATAACATAAATAAAAAATACACATATATCGGGAAATCGCCGAAGATCAGATGTCTGTGCAAGACACACAGACTCTGTTTTTCATCTTAAGCGGGAAAACAATATTAAAACATTAAATTCAAAAGAGCAAATATAACAAACCAATTAAAATATATATAAACATTTCCATACATGCCTTAATAGGGTACTTTCTCATTATTATAAATTTAATTAATATGAGTACATTTGAAATGACTTATATTTTGTTTTACGATCTATTAAGGCATTAGAAATGAACTTTATATACAATGTGAAATGTCCTATTACCTAAGTCAAAGAATGATTCTGCATATTAAGGAGATATTTTTTGTATTTATGTTTAAATGCAGGAAGAGGATATAACTTTAGAGAGTCAGGAATGGTATTATATATTCTGGTTATCTGGTAAGTAAACGACCGTTTAAATATTTCTGTTCGATGAGATGGTGGAGTAAGGGTACCTTTAAATCTGATATTTATATTGTGTACATCAGATCTGAATTTAATTTTTTTACTTAGATAACTAGGCAATTTGTTTGTGATGACTTTATGAAACAAACAAGCTGAATGCAGTAGGCGCCGCCTAGCCATGTTAAGCCATCCAATATCATCAAGCTTGTGAGAAATATGTTGTCTCCGTGTAATGCCAAAGATAAGCCGCAAGCAGGAGTTTTGAACGACCTGAATTCTTCGTATATTTTCTGCATCCAAACAGGGACTGTACACAACATCACCAAAATTAAACTGTGACAGAACAAGAGCCTCACAAAGAATTATTTTAACCTTTTTACTAAGGTAGTACCTATTAACATAAATCATTTTTAGATTAGCATATGCCACGGCGATTTTGTCATTTATATGTATTCGAAATTTTAGATTAGAATCGAGGGTTAATCCCAGATTTTTTGAATTTTCAACAGGCGAAATTTGTTGACCTTCTACAGTTAGCTTCAGTTGATTGGATACAGCCGATTTGACACTTTGAGGTCCAAAGACTAAAGCTGTTGTTTTGCTGGCATTTATATTTAAGGAGTGGCTTCGTGATTTTGCCACAAGAGCTTCAATATCTTGGTTAATGGCATCAGTCGCTTCGGCTATGTCATCAGGGGAGAATGAGAGGTATAACTGCGTATCATCGGCGTAAAAATGTATATTGCAGTGTTTAACGACATTTTGAAAGTCTGACGTGTATAGAGTAAATAAAAGTGGACCTAGTATCGATCCTTGTGGAACACCACAGGACACTCTGAGAGGAGCAGACACTGTGTTGTCGATTTTAACCCTCTGTGATCTGCTGTTTAGGTAGCTACGAAAAAATTCTACCGCCTTCTCAGATAAACCTATATATTTCAGCACAGAAAACAAAATTTCGTAATTTATCGTATCGAATGCTTTAGAATAGTCAAGTAGTACCAAAACTGTAACATTATTTTGGTCTGTTCCTCTCAAAATGTCATCAGTGATGTTCAACAAGGCTGTTTCACAACCATGTAGAGATCGAAACCCGGACTGCACTTCAGGGAGTATCCGATACTTTGTTATATACTCACGAAGTTGCGAGTCTACCTCTCTCTCCAATATTTTTGATAACGCCGGCAAAATGCTAATCGGCCTTAAATCTTTAAATTCAAGTGGGTTATTTTTTTTTGGGATTGGTTGTATCAAGGCTGTTTCCAGCTATCGGGAAATATACTTTCGCGTAAACAATAATTAATTATATGGGCTACAAATGGCAATATATGAGGACAACACATTAATAATAATTTAATTGTAAGCCCATCATAACCTTCAGCATTAGATTTTATACTGTATATTTTTTGTACATTAAATTCACTTATTGGTTTAAATTCAAATGAACCTGCAGTAGGATTAAGATTGTTATTATAATAATCAACAATGTTATGGTCAATTGGTAGATTTGGGATGCAATTTACGTAATAATTATTGAGCCCATCAACGTCTTTTAAATTATTCGGTAAAAGATTAACCTGCTTGCCAATACTTAACGATTTTAAATCCTTCCATATTTTATTGACCCCATTATTTCTAAGTTTATGTTCGAAATATGCTTTTTTTTCATTCCTACATGCCAAGGTGGTATAGTTCTTTAATAATTTATAATAATTGTGTGAAGCTTCATTTTTTATACGACGCCATTTGTTTCGAGCTTTATCCCTAAGAGACATGAGTAGGCGTATATTGTCAGTAATCCACGGGGAGTGTTTTTTTGTTATTCTAATTGTTTTCAAAGGGGCATGAAAATTAATAACAGAGAGTATACTATCATTTAAAAAATGAAGTTTATCATTAACGTCGTCTAGGTCATAGATTATTTCAAAGGGAATTAGAGTGATATCGGCATAAAAACGGTCAAGGTTAAAATTTTTAAAGTCTCTTATGGTTTTAAAAATTGGTGTATTTATGGGGCAAGTGAAATTTAGCTCAGCTAAGATTAATTCATGATCAGACATATGATCTAACGCAACTACGTCTACGTTTTTAATAATATTATTATTATTGGTAGTTAATATGAGGTCAATTAAAGACGTAGATGAAGGTGTATTTCTAGTTGGAGCATCTACGATTTGATATAAACTAATTGCTGCAAGCATAGAGTTGACTTTGTTGAAAGCTGGAGAATCAATTTTTAACATATCAATATTGAAGTCGCCTAGGCAAAATATTTCATCATATTCAGGTAACAAGCTTGAAATTGTAATTTCCAATTTATTTATAAAATCATTATATGAATTATGCGGTGGTTTATAGACTACTCCTATTGCAAATTGCTTTTTGTTAATTTTTATTTTGATCCACAATTGCTCAATATCGTCTTCGGTTTGAATTACATTAAATGACACAGAATTTTTAATGTAGATACTTACAATGTCTATAAAAGAAATTCCGTTACTTTAATATGCACTTTACCCTCTATAGTACTTTCCTAACGCAATAATAATTATTATTATAGCTGCAACTCATCAATTTTCAATAAGAATAAGCGTTATAAACCACACAGACGACAACAACTCCTGTCGATCGGTTAAAAACAACTAAATAAACGTTTTATAATAGCTATTTATGTAACCAGTCACAAAAGACGTAACAACACGAGTTACACAAGATTGTCTTTCGTTACATACATGATTTTTCTAATTTTAAAATTCTGAAAACAATTTATACAAAATAAATGAAATGGATGTATTTAAAAATCTTAAAAATTAAGTAATCTTTTTGATAGTTACCTTTGCTGCTATCACCATTATAATTTTAATGTCAAAATTGACGTTATTTAGTCGAGTTACAATATCATTTGAAATCCTTAATTTGATAACATAATAAAGGTAAATCGTATTAATGCAAAAGTTTTGTTAGCGTATTTTGAAGGAAAGCTTCCATTTTGTGTTGAATAAACATTGTTTCTTTATCTTTTTGAGAGTTGTTTATCTTTCCTAATTGATGACATAAGGAACTTTTTGTGACGCCATATCCTAAAATGACATTTATTTGACACTTTCCATGAATCAAAACAATGTCATTATTGACAAGTGTAAAATAAAGAAAAAAGAGTGAAATAAAGACATTTTATTTCACAGTGTGATATAAAACTTATTGGTTTCTATGGAAACAGCAATAGAATTTAGTCTATTTTTATAAAATTATATTGTTTTCTGATTTCGAATGGAGATACAAAAAATTTTGTATACAACTCGAGACTAAAATGTGTTTTTTTTACTCGTGTGGTTTATAGCACTCGCCTTCGGCTCGTACTATAAACGCCCCACTCGTAAAAAAAACACCATTTTAGCCACTTGTTATATAAAATACTATTTTGTAACGCCATGTCCTAAAACGACGTTTATTTGACAGTTTCAGTGAATCAAAACAATGTCATTATTAACAAGTGTAAAATAAAGAAAAAAAAGTGAAATAAAGGAATTTTATTTAACAGTGTGAAATAAAACTTACTGGTTTCTATGGAAACAACAATAGAATTTAGACTATTTTTACAAAATTATATTGTTTTCTAATTTCGAATGGCGATACAAAAAATTTTGTATATAACTCGAGACTAAAATGTGTGCTATAAACCACACGAATAAAAAAAACACATTTTAGTTTCGAGTTATATACAAATTTTTTTGTATTTTTAGCCACTTGTTATATAAAATACTATTTCGTCACCACTTACGTCAGTTTTGAAAACTGTCACTTTATACGTCAAAATTAGAAAAACCAATATTCACAACCACGCATTATTTTATTCACATCGGGAGGGGCATCCTGAAAGACGAGAAACAAAGCCGCGGTATAAGCCAACCCAATCTTTTATCTTGCGACGCGACCCGGCGCGGCGGTCAAATACTGCAGCACGGTTTTCTTGAAAACTAAGTAAGTTATCAAAAAAATCACCGAAATAAAAAAGTTTCTTTAGTTCTTTGTAGCTTACTATATACATATATCTTTAAAAACAAAAAAGTTTTCTCGATCGAGTATTTGTTGCTGCATTTTTAACAAATTTGTGTCACCAACTTTTTAAAAAAATATTACTGGTGACACGTAAACTTTATTGCATTTCTGTCATGTCAGTCATGATAACAAATGTCTATATTGGCTCTTCTAAAAATTTCAATTTAATCGGACTTAAACTAAAAGAGATATAGGGTGATAAGTAAAAATTAAAAAAGTTCTATAAAATTTGAGATTTTTTGGAAATTGCCGATTTTGACCAGTTTCGCAATTTCGGATTTACATAAGAATCAATTTTTTTAGGTGGTTGTTCGTGAGTGTTATAGAGGGTCCTTAGAATGCATCGTAGAGATCCCTCGTTCTCCGACTAAATATTATTGTCTTTTTATTCTAAATAATAACTCATTCCAGGTCGTCTTGAGTGGCAGTCATATATAGAAAAATCAGTTGAGAAAAAGAAAAAAGTGTGCAGAATGTTAATGGGGGAGAAGAAAATCGAACCATCGAGTAACATAACATCGCTTACTACCGAAGCTACTACCACATCAAAAGAAATTAACACGATACCCTTGGGTTCGGGTATTTTGTTTGGGGGTAGTAGTTTTGAAGGTGCTCAAAATTTTTCATTTAATTTTCATTTTGGGCCATAATCATTTAATTATTATTAATTTGACTTAAAAACCTAATAATTAAGTCATATTGTTGTACTTATTAGATTAAATAAAGTTTTTTAATTATTGTATGAACCATTTTGCAATATTTATCTAAATGGTCCTCAAACGTTGCCATGGCAACTTTTTGGGATTGAGTCCGGAAAAGACTCATTTTACGGACTCAAATGAAAAGATTCATTTTAGGAACCAAATACAAAAAATATTGTTTTCTGAAACTATGGTTCTATCGCAGATATTCTCAATACTGGAGCGGATCTGGCAAGAAAAAGAGGAGTTTTGAAACCAACTTTTTAAAAAAAATTTTTTTTGACAATTCGGTTACACGCGTTCTCTTTTATCATGTTATCAACTTAGTTCAGCTTAATCACACCAGGAGGAGGAATTCGCATTTAAAATTCGCAAAAACACGTTTTTCCACGATAACTTTGTTATTATTGACGTGACGAAAAAAAAGTAAAATTAAAAATTGAAGATCTCGCGGAAGCGCATGTTATTGAGAAAAATGTCAATATATTGAGAAAAAAACCATTATATTGAGAAAAATCTCAGTATATTGAGAAAAATGCCAATATATTGAGAAAAATCTCAATATATTGAGAAAAATCTCAGTATATTGAGAAAAATGTCAATATATTGAGAAAAAATCTCAATATATTGATTTAAAAAAAATAAAAGTAATGTTGACACCAGGGTGCTTTCGTATGTTGTAACCGTCGACAAGGTTTTTAAGTATAATTATTATACTTGTAATTTTAGCACTCGATGATGCCAGTATATTCTTTTAGGTATGTGTGCCTTTCCCACGGCGCACAATGGTGCTTTTTGTCAAAATAGGCGTCAAAAATCGGTAACCTAGCCAATTTTCGATAAAAATTTACGAAACTTGGTAGAGTTAAATATTTGGATATGCTAAATTCAGTTTTGCTGCAGATTTTTTTTTTTCAATATGACGGCTTCAAAATTTGGGTCAGAAGAAGCAAACAAAAAAAATGTATTTTCGACACCGAATTCGAACTCGACCTCAGAAAAGCCCAAACACCCTCAAAATTTTGAGCTAGAGCGAAAAGACACCCTTAGAATAGGGTAAAATCGCCCATCATATATGATGACAATAAGTACGTGCAAAAAGTACTTCTAATGTACAATCCTAGATTTTTTTGAGGTAGCTGATTTCAAATTTCAATATGCCTAAAGCCAAAAATGGATTCTCAGGGTGAAAATCGAGTAAAATAGAAACTTGACATAATTCGTAATTTTCATTCCAAAAGTATATTTCTAGGGGTTTTTGAGGTTGCTGATTTCAAATTTCAGCATGCCAAAAGCCTAGAATTTATTCTTAGGTTGAAAATAGAGTAAATGTAAAAATAAACAGATGAAGAAATACGTAATTTAGATTCTGAAATTATATTTATATGTTGAGTTCAAGTTCGAATCTGATCTCAGAAAAGTTTTTGTATTTAAATATAGATTTTTGGTATATGGCAAAGGATTTTCTACTGGTTAAGCAACCTCTAGATAGAGGAAAACCACCCTAGTATAAATATAAAGTTCATGAGAGGGGCTAAAGTCACTTGATGGTATGATGTATGTGTATTAGGGTGATCCTTATTAAAACAAAAAACATATTTTTTTTTAATTCTGTTTGCGACACACCCTAGAACGGTTTCAATTAATTAAAAAATAATCCCTGCAAAATCTGAATGCAATCGGATAACGGAAAAACGTGCCCCAAGCCAACTGTTTTTAACAATTTTACAATAATTTCTCACAAAATTAGACAATAATTCTAACAATAACTACGCTTTTACGTCGAATAGTAATAGGCGGGCGCCAGATAGCCCGACGTGTTTTAGCTTTCTGCGCACTCAAGGTCACAGGTCACGTGATAAAAATTTCACTCGAGGTAGCGTCGTATCAGACATACTCGAGGACAAGCTGTTAGTATTCGTTTCTAACTCGTAGTACTCATACAGTTGACACGCTCTTGTAGCCAGTGAAAAAGTGTTTGCTTAATAATGTCTTCTAGAATTAATTTATGTGAGACTATATATTTACTTGGGCATTATTCTAATGAAATTACTGAAAGTAAATTACCATCAAACAATCAAATTTTAAGGGTTCTCTTTTTCAACCTTCGACCAGTGAAGTTAAACTTACGTGAAAGCGCAAGACTGTCAATAAGAGAAACGTTGGTTTTTTTGGGAGAAAGCTAGAGTTCCTACGAAAAAAGAACAGCATGGTGTTGAAAAGTTGGAGGCTTTATACGAATAATGGAGGTCATTGCAAAAGCATGCCAACAGACGTTCAGAAATTCAAGAACAAAAAGTAGCCGATTTTGTCGAAAGATTGGACGATCTCTTTGATTTAGCGCACGCAAATTCGCTTGATGTGATGACCGTCGAGGAAGACAAGCAAGGCAAAAAGGCTAGGATTCAAGTATGGTATCGATTATCAAGTCCAAAAAGAAATGAGAGCCGTTAAACGAGAAGAAGAAGCTCTGAGCAGAAAGCAACGCAACATTTTCGAACTTGAAAGAGCAAGTAAGTATTCAAAATATATTTGTTAACATGCGAAGTTAGAGTAATAAAATATTTAATAAACACAGTTGAGATACTAATACATAAGTGGCAATAGTTTTAAGAAGACATCGTTTCAAACAATTAATTGTTCAATATTCATAATTTTTTTCTTGTTTGAAGGAGAAACGGTAAAGCCCCCATCCTCATCTTCAAGCAGCGACGACACTGCAATGCAACGAATTCATTAAGAAGGGACCAAGGAATTTGTTACTGAAGAAAGTGATTCTAACGATGACGATATGCAACCTGAACCTGCAATACCTGGACCATCACAGTCGAAGAAAAAAAGGGCTCGTCGTGAAATAATCACCTTGAGACTCATCGGAGCGTTGGACAAATGTAGAGTAAGTGATAGAGGCGTAGTTCACTTTCTAGTTGCTGCAGCTGAAACATTTGGACAAGATCCGAAAGATTTTGTTATAAATATCTATTCGCTGCTGTAGAGAACGTTTGCGCAGGGCAAGAGCAAAAACCATTAAACAACAATTTGGAAGATTCGAATCGCAAGCAGTTGTCGTACATTGGGACGGTAAACTGCTTCCAGCCGTCACAGGTAAAGAAACTGTCGATAGGCTTGCTGTAGTCATATCAAGCGATGATACAGAGCAAAGGCTGGGAGTACCAACAATTAAAGCTGGAACATGAAGACAGGAAGAGAACAGGCTGATGTTGTTTTCCAGACTCTTGTTGAATGGGATCTTACGGAAATGGTGAAGGCAATATGTTTCGATACAACATCATCAAATGCCGGTCGTCTAAATGGTGCATGTATTTTGTTGGAGCAACTCTTGGATTGAGAACTTTTGTATTTACCCTACAGACATCATATATATGAATTAGTTCTTATATTAAAAGCGCATTCGATGTGAAAATGCTCGGATCTACAGGCCCAGATGTAAAGATCTTTAAACTGTTTCAACAGTCCTGGTCTCAGATTAATATCAAATACTTCAAATCGGGATTTGAAGACGCGTGCGTTAGTAAATATCTGAATAATTCAGAAGAAGTTCTTGCGTTTGTGCGATCATATTTAGAAAACCAGCCGCAAACTCGGGAGGATTATAGGGAATTTCTTGAACTCACTTCAGTATTTCTTGGGGAAATTCTTCCTCGTGGAATATCTTTTCGCATTCCAGGCGTTATGCATCATGCGAGATGGATGTCAAAGGCGATTTACTGCCTAAAAATATTCTTGTTTCGTGATGAATTTCAACTTACAGACGAAGAAAGACGTGGTATATTTGATGTTGGCATCTTTATTACCACGACGTATGTTGTGTGGTTTAGTGCACCCCTTGCTATTGAAGCACCTAGTCAGGATCTTACATTTTAACCTCTCCACAATAAAATTGTGGGAGGTTACTACAATTAGTCCAAAATCGAAAATTGAGATAACATCAAATTTTTACGTTTTGAGGTCCCAGGAACCCAAAAAAGTTGTTTTTGAAAAATGTGTGTGTGTGTGTGTGTGTGTGTGTGTGTGTGTGTGTGTGTGTGTGTGTGTGTGTGTGTGTGTGTGTGTGTGTGTGTGTGTGTGTGTGTGTGTGTGTGTGTGTGTGTGTGTGTGTGTGTGTGTGTGTGTGTGTGTGTGTGTGTGTGTGTGTGTGTGTGTGTGTGTGTGTGTGTGTGTGTGTGTGTGTGTGTGTGTGTGTGTGTGTGTGTGTGTGTGTGTGTGTGTGTGTGTGTGTGTGTGTGTGTGTGTGTGTGTGTGTGTGTGTGTGTGTGTGTGTGTGTGTGTGTGTGTGTGTGTGTGTGTGTGTGTGTGTGTGTGTGTGTGTGTGTGTGTGTGTGTGTGTGTGTGTGTGTGTGTGTGTGTGTGTGTGTGTGTGTGTGTGTGTGTGTGTGTGTGTGTGTGTGTGTGTGTGTGTGTGTGTGTGTGTGTGTGTGTGTGTGTGTGTGTGTGTGTGTGTGTGTGTGTGTGTGTGTGTGTGTGTGTGTGTGTGTGTGTGTGTGTGTGTGTGTGTGTGTGTGTGTGTGTGTGTGTGTGTGTGTGTGTGTGTGTGTGTGTGTGTGTGTGTGTGTGTGTGTGTGTGTGTGTGTGTGTGTGTGTGTGTGTGTGTGTGTGTGTGTGTGTGTGTGTGTGTGTGTGTGTGTGTGTGTGTGTGTGTGTGTGTGTGTGTGTGTGTGTGTGTGTGTGTGTGTGTGTGTGTGTGTGTGTGTGTGTGTGTGTGTGTGTGTGTGTGTGTGTGTGTGTGTGTGTGTGTGTGTGTGTGTGTGTGTGTGTGTGTGTGTGTGTGTGTGTGTGTGTGTGTGTGTGTGTGTGTGTGTGTGTGTGTGTGTGTGTGTGTGTGTGTGTGTGTGTGTGTGTGTGTGTGTGTGTGTGTGTGTGTGTGTGTGTGTGTGTGTGTGTGTGTGTGTGTGTGTGTGTGTGTGTGTGTGTGTGTGTGTGTGTGTGTGTGTGTGTGTGTGTGTGTGTGTGTGTGTGTGTGTGTGTGTGTGTGTGTGTGTGTGTGTGTGTGTGTGTGTGTGTGTGTGTGTGTGTGTGTGTGTGTGTGTGTGTGTGTGTGTGTGTGTGTGTGTGTGTGTGTGTGTGTGTGTGTGTGTGTGTGTGTGTGTGTGTGTGCGTGCGCGCGCGCGCGCGCGCGCGCGCGTGTGCGTGTGCGTGTGCGTGTGTGTGTGTGTGTGTGTGTGTGTGTGTGTGTGTGTGTGTCTGTTAGCACGATAGCGGCGAAGCCACTAAACGGATTTGGATGAAACTTTGCATGAGGGTTTCTTTAGTGCTCCAGAAGATCTGAAAAGGTTTTGGTTGAGATCGGATTACGTTTGTTGCTGTTTTGGCACAACAAGTTGTTTATTTTATGATTGAAAAGCAGTAAAAATTCCGATTTCAACGATATATAACACTTGCACTCTTTAGCTTTGGTTTCCGTGAAAAAAATTAAAAACCAAATAACACGCTTCTTGTGTAAAATATATTTTATAGTGGAACCACAGAATACAGTAACTGCACAGAGGCGAAGTCTTTGGCGGTTCCTTTCAGTTTTGATGGCTCGTTTTCTGTGACCTTGCGTACCAGTTGCGTCTACACCACGGTGTATTAAATAGGTGGTCCGGCACTTTCCTATTATAATAATGGCTTCCAGTGGCGGCTCGTCAGGGGAGGCAGGGGAGGCTGAGCCTCCCTTTGGAAGAAGCAACATATCTTGCAATCTTCCAAATTAATATCTTTTACTTGTAGAAATTTCTACTTAGGTATATCTCAATTTTCAATATTGTTTATTGTTTATAGTTCATTAATTAATTTTCAGTGTATAAAAAAGTTCTGCATTTCCTTTCCACAAACATACCTATAACGTCACAGTCCGGATTGTCTTTTTATGCATATTTCCCGGGCGACCCGGTCTTTCATTGAATGAACAGAGCGCTTCGCTTGAGGCTTATACGAAATAGCTTCCAACTTCAAGGCATTTAGTTTTAACATAAATGACCTTGCATTACTTTTGCGTTGTCTAGCAACACTTCAAATAAGACAAGCTAGGCCGCTAGCCTCAGTCCTCAGTTCTTTATAGCGCATGTGCAGTTCAGGAGTTCAGGCACAGTATAGAGAAGACAAGTACTTTCACTCGCAGCGGTCTCTTTGATATTTGTTGTACTCGATTTTATTTGGTTCAGGTGATTCACAGGAAAACGAACTGTCAGTGGTAATTTGTCGTTTAGCCGGTTAAGATCAACTTGACATTAAAATACATAAAACATTTGATAGGCGGGCTAGAAATGAGTGCTCTAGGTGAAAATATTCCCAACAACATCTCTTGTTGTCCAGACGTGGTGGATTATTTGTTATTAAATGGATTTTCTACTCTTACTTACGACGAAAAGGTAAGAATTAAAAGAATTGCTAGGCCTACACCAGCAATGCCTTCGTTAGTTTTTAAAAGTGGAAAACAAAACAGAGGGTTTTGTGATAACAATTATAAAAAAATCGAGTGGTTAACGGCATCAACAGTTAGAAACAAATTATATTGTTGGAGATGTTTATTATTCACTAATGATCAATCCTCAATTTGGGGCAGGACCGGGTTTAATAATTTGAAAAATTTGTCGCGAGGTTTACAAAAGCACGAAAAATCCCAGGAGCACATTTCATCTTGCGTTAAATTCGAAATATTTGGTAAACAAAATATTGTAAATTATTTGGAATCTGCACATAAGAGAGAAATAGAAAATTTTAATGAAAAGGTCCGTGAAAATAGGGAAATATTAAAGAGATTAATTGATGCCGTTATATATTTATCTTCGCAAGAAAATTCTTTCCGAGGGCATGACGAAAAACGCGATTCGTGCAATAAAGGAAATTTCAAAGAGCTAATAGATTTTTTAAAAATGTATGATCCAAAATTAGAGAACTTTTTGAATAACGCCACTATTTTTTCCGGAACATCTAAATCAATTCAAAATGATCTAATTGAGAGTGTTAGCTCGATTATTAAAGGCAAAATTTATGAAGAACTATATAATTGCGAATTTTTCTCGTGGCAAATTGACGAAACGACGGACATTACCTGTAAATCTCAACTTTCCGTAATTTTTAGATATGTAATGCACGGCGAAGTTATTGAAAGGTTTGTTGGTTTTCTTGATGTGAGTAGTGGAAGAAACGCGGAGAGTTTATTTAAATTATTAATCGACGAATTTGGTAAATTTGATTTGAAAAATAAATTAATAGCACAAACCTATGACGGCGCTGCAGTTATGTCAGGGCATCTTAATGGACTCCAAACAAAAATAAAAGATATTGCTCCTCAAGCTTACTTCATTCACTGTTATGCACATCAATTAAATTTAGTTCTGAGTAAAGCATGTAACGGAATTAAAGAAGTTAGAATATTTTTTTCAAATATTACTGGTTTTTCGTCATTTTTTTCAAAATCTACCAAAAGAACTGATGTTTTAAATACAATTAATATGAAACATAGAATTCCGACAAACGCTCCCACTCGTTGGAATTTTTCATCTAGAGTTGTTTTCACTGTTGACAAATACAGGAAAGAACTTATTGACGTTTTTAATTTTATTTCGGAAAGTGAAGATTTTTTAAATGACGCTCAGACTTTAAGAGCAGCTTACGGATTAAAATCGTTATTGTTGGATAAAAATTTCATATTTTTTCTAAAAGCTTTTAACATGATTTTTGAGCAAACTGATGTTGTTTTCCAAATTTTACAGAATAAACTAACTGATATAACATATTCTAAAAATAGACTTAAGTCACTTATATCTAAATTAAAAGAATTTCGCAATAACGAAATACATTTCAATACTTTATACAATATTTTTTTAGAAAATACTGAAAACGTAGATGATGAGCCAGGGCCACAATTTAAAAAAAGAAAGACAACATATAACTTTGACAGGGCAGATATACATTACAAACAAATTTTTATAGAAATTTTAGACACCATTATAGTCCAAATTGAAATTAGATTTTCTGATTTAAATACTTTGCAATGTTACGATTTAGTAAATCCTAATAATTTTACAGCGTTTTCTAAATCATTCCCTACCAGTCTAATGGAGAAATTAATGGACCATTATCCTTTTTTTGACCGTATTTCGTTAAAAAATGAACTATGCGTGTTGTATTCTGACCAGCAACTTTTAGCAAATCCAAAATCATCTCAAGAAATGCTTACTTATATATATAATAATAATTTAAAAAGCTGTCTACCCGAACTGTACAAACTTTTATCATTAGTGTCAACAATTCCAGTAACCTCAGCTTCTGTAGAACGATCATTTTCAGCACTTAAACGCATAAAAACATTTACTAGAAACAAAATAAGTCAAGACCGCCTCTCAAATGTATCGCTTATTTCAATAGAAAAACATTTTTTGTCAGAATTGAAGAAACACGATTCATTTTATGATGAAGTAATCAACCATTTTGCTAGTTCCGAAAATCGCAGGTTACCACTCATTTATAAAAATATTTAGGCTTTACACCAAAGATTAATATAGTTGTTATTTTAGAAAAAATATTTATTTGCGTTATTTATTTTTTAGGAAATATTTTTTAATTCTTCCGCGGTTATATTTTTTTATATAACTTCTTTCTCAAAGCTATTTTAATTTTTATTAAAAGTTATAATTTTACACTATGGCAGTGATAATGAATACAATTTTTGTTTGTAGGAAAATACTTTAATTTTTTTTCCAAAACTATTTTGATTTTTATTAAAAGTTATAACTTAATTATAAGTGGGATAGTAGGGCTCCTTTGGATACCGATACTCGAGGCGTAGGAACGGAAATTTCATGAGAATGATTTTTTCGTCTCATTATATTTTCTATTTCCTTTTCTTTTTATTCTTTTATTCTCTCAAGTCGTGAATCGGTATCCTGGCGAACAACCCACGACAAAAAAATGTAACGCGCCGTTGTACTACCTCGAGGGTGGTGGGGAAATGTACAAATTGTAATCATATTGCAAGTTAATTGTCTTTCAAAATATCAAGCCTCCTCTGCAGAAAATATCACGAGCCGCCACTGATGGCTTCGTAAGTGCATGGTTTCTATTTACTTTAATAGATGGCGCGAGCAATACGGTCCTACAATTACCCGGGCATGTGCATCGTATAACTAACATAACCTCAAATTTTAAGGTGTTTTCGTTTATTCTCATATTTAATGTTTGTATAGGCATTTTTAGCTTGGAGCCATACTGGCTCCAAGCAAATATTTAAAAATTCACGCAAATAATTTTTCAATATTGTTGATTAATAAAAATAGACTGCTAATTATAGGTTAGATTCCCAACCTGCAAAAGTGTCTTATTTTATTGTGACAAACTATTTAAAACTTCATACATATTACGTTGAACTTGACTTTGGTTGAAAGTACAGGAACCAGGCAGAAATTTTAATAATAGTTACGTAATACCTGTAAATCTTAAGAAATATATATTTTTGAGGTTAATTGTGACGACACGTGCAATACTGCATGTAGTGTTACATATATTCTTTCAATGTTTTAATTTAGCTACTTAATGTCAGATGTCACTGGACTCTTGTCAAAAACAAGAAGCCGGGAATGTATGCAACACTGTATGTACGTATGCACAGAACCTATAAAATTATCTATCTATGCGTAAGTAATGAGAGAACTTAGTTGAGCCATCTTTTACAATATGTACGAAGTAAGCACTTATTAAGCCACTGTGAGGGTTGTCGTCGCATCACCGATTTAATACACCCTGGTCTACACTGAGAGATATGTTGTTTATTTCTTTTAATAGGTTGGATTTCTAACCTGCAAAATGCGTTTTATTTTATTGTGACAAACTAGATTTTGGTCGAAAGTATGGGAACCAGGCAGAAATTTTAATAATAGCTACGTAGTACTTTTAAATTTTAAGAAATATATATTTTTGAGGTTAGCTATGACGTCATGTGCAGATCCC
The DNA here is from genome assembly GCA_936432065.2 of Rutpela maculata. Taxonomy (NCBI): domain Eukaryota; kingdom Metazoa; phylum Arthropoda; class Insecta; order Coleoptera; family Cerambycidae; genus Rutpela; species Rutpela maculata. The sequence continues at coordinate 21,051,151 of OW386285.2, forward strand.
CATTTAAGGATACACTGAAAAGACAGTGTATTTCGAGTTGGATTGAAAAATATTACGATTTGAATTGCTTATAATTGGCGCCTATTTTCAATTGAGTTGTACACTAGGTTTTATTTATGAGAATTTTAATTCTCGGTTAATGTTTTCAATATTCCAAAATGAGTGGAAAAAAAAATTCACAAATCCAAACTTAACACGATAAACATCAACAGTGTCAAGATAAAAGTGAGGTTGATTGTTAAACAATTAAGAAATGGCGATGAGTATACAAATTTGGTTTTGGCGGGAAGGCTAGCCTTCGCCTCTGTATAGTTATTGTACTCTGTGGTCTAACCTAACGTTCAATAGACTAGTGTGTTAAAGCGTGCAGACTGTATGCTTAGTAAATTTGAGTGTCAAGTGCATCGAGAAATTACAAGTTTTTTCGACGTTCATAAAGCCCACGGAAGGTGTGAGAAGCCTTCGTGAACCGCTCACAAGCCCTACAAGTATAAGCAATCTCACCGGAACGTTTTCGGTGAGTTTTTCCAATAAAACTTTAAAAGTGACATTATATTTTAAAAACTATTTCCGCTACTTCCGCCATCCCGCCGGAAATTCTTCCGGCAACATAACCTAAAAATAGTGCTACATAACTTAAAAATAATTTAAGACATTGGTACCAACCTAAAATATTTTTTCGAAAACTGTCAAAAACCAAATTCCCCCAGAAAAACATTGAAACCAAAAATTTGACAGCTTACTTCCCCGACCGATTTAGTGAAAAATCGGCCGAGGCCAGAAGATAAAACAAAATATATCAACTCAAACTTAAACGATCCACCATGAACACTACTCCGGCCACATCTGGCAGGGAAGCTGCCCACCAAGAGTTATATGGTTTTTCCAAAAGATGGCCATCCCTACCACCCATTACCAACGAACGGATGTTTTCGTTTAGTTGTTTCCCGTATCAATAATCAAAATTATTAAGTGCTCTTGCCTACGAACTTAATTTTTATAGTGTTGTGTTTATTAACCTCCCCACAATAATTGTGGGAGGTTACTACAATTAATCCAAAATCGAAAATTGAGACAACATCAAATCTTTACGATTTCGAGGTCCCGGAAACCCAAAAAAGTGGTTTGTGACTAATGCCTGTGTATTAGCACGATAGCTACGAAGCTACTAAACAGATTTGGATGAAACTTTTACATGAGGATTTCTTTAGTGCTCCAGAAGATCTGAAAAGGTTTTGGTTGAGATCGGATTACGTTTAGTGCCATTTTGGCACAAGTTGTTTATTTTATGATTACTTAGAATTTGTAATTGAACCATTAAAAAGCAGTATAAATTCCAATTTCAACGATATATCACACTTGCACCCTTTCGATTTGGTTTCCGTTAAAAAAATTAAAAATAATTCGTTATATGTGCACATATGACAGCATCCAAAAAATTGGTATTATTGTTAGGGGAAAACGTATTTTGCCATCTGTCAAAAATATTTGGGTTGGTAACCTTTGTGAATGTTGATTTATAGCTTATGGTACGTGACGTCACAGCTAACCTCAAAAATATATATTTCTTAAGATTTAAGAATATTACGTAGCTATTATTAAAATTTCTGCCTGGTTCCCGTACTTTCAACTAAAATCTAGTACAGTGTAATGTTTATGAAGTCCTAAATACTTTGTCCTAATAAAATAGGACTCTTTTTGTGGGTTAGAAATCTAACCTGTAATTAGCAATATATTTTTTTATTAATCAACCATTTTTAGGTCACATGGTTTTGACAATTTTGACATTTTGCTTGAGGGACAACAAAACGCAGTTTGCGTGGTTTTATATATTTTTTTCTGATTTTCTTGAGAAACTGTGTGTTTTCGTAATAATGTCATATAGTGAATATTATCCAACCCTTATGGGTGATGTAAAGTGTCGCTACGATGAGAAAATCAAAATAATAGACAATATTGACCCATACACCCTTGGAGTGGAGACTGGAGACCTTTCTGCAGATTTGTCTATTTTACCTTGTGTGTCCGTAATTAATATGGTAAATTACTTAGTGTCGACTCACAGCTTCTTCGCAGATCAGCAGTTAAAGGCATACAAATCTTTACAAGCATATAAATATTATGAGGCCGGATTTGTGCAAGAAGTTTGTGCAAGAAAGATAAACTCAAATGTATTCATTGTTATGGGCAAGGCAAGTTTACATTTAAATAACTAAGTGCTAGATTTCAGTGATAAGCTTGTTATATTATCCGTATGTAGTATTCAATAGACTCTGCCAGAAAGTGATTTCTTTACCTTTCTTCTAATCTTTTTTACATTCAAAATAAACCTTATCTCACAATCGCACCTTGTCGCAAAAAAAGATGGTGTTTTATTTTTATTTCACATTTAAAACTGAGATTACTTCTTTGTTTACATTGGAATAAAAAGTTTGGTTATCCCTCATCGTGACGTCATCCTAAGATGGTCTATATAGAAAAATTATTTGCATGAGTTTTTTAACTATCTGCTTGGAGTCACTGTGGCTCCAAGCTGAAAATGCGTAGTCAAACATTAAAAATGTGAATAAACTTGAAAAACTTAAACATGTTATGTCCCTAAATATATTTCATAACCTAAAAATCAACAGTCGTAAAGGTTACCAACCCAAATATTTTTGACAATGTCAAAACTTATTTTAGTTGTTTTTTTTTTAAGGTAATAATTGTTTATAGCCGTGTTCGGATATTACGTCTGATTGATGGGACACGTCACAATCATTCATTGCAAATCGAGTTAACTGAGCTAAATCTTAAACGTTCGAATATTACAAAATAAAGGCCTCGGACGAAGCTCGACTTGCTCGACCTTTTTGATCGAGCAGGAAGATTTTAATTTGACGCATGCGTAGTCTGCTTGAACAGTCCATAATGTTATTGACTTGTTGGTTAGAGCGTCATTTGGGCTAAATTCTGTGTTATTTTTTTTTCATTATCCAATATTTTACAAAATCTTCGAAACGTTATCTGTTAATACCCTTATAATATCCGGCAATTGATTAATATGCAACATAAACAAACATGAGAGGTTATGTTTTAACAGATTTCTTGTAGTCCGCTTCAGTTCGTTCGATATTTGTTGATGAAATAAATGGCTCCAAAGTCACGTGTAATTTATCTGTTTGCTCAGTGCTCTGATTTCCGATGTAATATCCAAATACAGCTGATAAGGATCCACCGTGTGGGGAGGTTCCAGCCGCTTCCAGTAGCTGCCGATTTTTTCAAGAAACTTTTTTGAGTATAGGATGGTCGATCCTGATATATCTTCTGCAGCAGTGAATAAATTTAGGAACTATTTATGGTATTTCCTCAAGCAGCTGCTTTTTCATTTTTTTACTAAAATTGTCAATTGAAACTAAAATCAGGATGATTAAAGCATTAAATCATGAAGATGAATCCGATAACGAGACTATCAAACGTTTACAAATAAGAGAGGAAGATTTTATGAAAAAGGAATTGAAGAATTCATTTGCGCCGAAACTAAGAATTTTTTTACAAAATTTGACTTAGATCAACATGTTCTTTCAACTTGGTCTGAAAATGCTAGTTTAAAAAAAATTTAAGTCTTGTAAGAAAGATTAATGTCGTAAATGACTTAGCAGAGAGGGGTGTAAGTTAATAACAGATTACAACAAATCATTAAGTAAAAACGAAGATCAAAAACAGTATGTTTCACAGGTTGTCACCGATTATCGTCAACGGTTTCCTGACAGTAAGAAAGAAACATTACTTCAGCAATTATAGTAAGTTCTAAGCATGTTTACATTGTTTACGAACATAATATAAAATTTTTCTTTATAATGTTTTCTTTCCCATTAGAAACCTAAATCCAATTTGGTAAATTTTCATTCAACAAAATTATGGAATTTTCGGAGAAATAACTGAAAATTTCTTACAACAGGGTGCCTTGGGGCATGTTTTCCCGTTATCCAATCGAGCTCAGATTTTGCAGGGGTCATTTTTTAATTAAATGCAATTGTTCTGGGGGGTGTTGCTGACAAAATTTGAAAATCAAAAAATAAGGACCACCCTAACGTGTATGTTCTTTGCAAGGACGGGGGTATTTTTTAGCCTAATCTAAGAGTAGTTCTTCCGCCATTATTTAGGAAGATGACTGCTAAATATAAAACATAACCCTCTCCCTTGTTTTGAAATTCTTTACCATTCATTCACATTGATTTATAAATCCTGAAATGTGGGTTAGGTTTGCCTCGTTTTAGGGTGGCTTCCTTCTATTTTGTGGGTTGCTTAACCAGAGTAGAGAATCCTTTGCGATATACCAAAAATTATATTTAAATACAATACTTTTGCGCTTGTTAACTACTGTTTGCATGTATTTATTGTTACCACAAATCAGGAATGATTTTAGGATTGTTTATTCGCTAAAGGCTCAAAATTTTGAGAGCACATGGGCTTTTCTGAGGCCGGATTCGAATTCAGCGTCGAAAAATACTTTTTGTTTGCTTCTTCTGACCCAAATTTTGAAGCCGTCATATTGGACAAAAAATTCTGCATCAAAACTGAATTTAGCATATCCAAATACTTAACTCCACCAAGGTTCGTACATCTTTATCGAAAATTGGCTAGGTTACCGATTTTTGACACCTATTTTGGCAAAAAGCATCTCTGTGCGGCGCGGTCGTGACTCAGCGAACCACGCGGCTTGGGATGCGGGCTTCTATAAATAGCTACTAAATAATATAATTTACAAAAAATTAACGAATAACTAAACGCTTACCTCACATACACTCCATCTTTAGGGCACTTAACATCATATATATATGGTATAAATTCTATATTAGACATAAGATGATCAGGATCTATATGTGTCTCATTACTTTGGTACACATCATACCCAAGTCCTGCTTCAGAAGTGCCAGGCATGCAACCGATTTGACCGAACATTTTGTTGAATTCACAGCATTTGGGAATACGGAATATTGTTTTGCCATTTTCCTGCAAAATAAAGATGTAAATATTTTTAAGTAAGTTATATGAGTCTACTTCCCATATACTATACGTTTTAGGGAACTGAATAACGGACTCAAGCGGCTCAAAATTGCTATTTATGTACCTCCGTACTCCGTACCACCTCGAAATTAAAACATTTTTCGATGCGAATCGATTGCTAACAGATCAGTAAGTTTTTCCAAATAGGCATTTTTTTTGTTTTACATAAGTACAATTTTCGTTAAAAATTAACTCCGTAAAATACTGTAATAATAACTGTATGCAAACATCAATTGCATAACCACCACTTACTCACGTTTCTGGTAATTTTTTAATTAAAAATAAGAAACGTAATTGTCCGTACATTTAGATAATTCCCCACCATTTAATATTACTTGTTTTCGTTGTAAATGATCACCAGCAAACCGGAACAATAGACCGGCGAACGAATTGGACACTGAAGATTGAAAAATTCAACAGAAGGGGGGGGCTATTATCAGTTTCAGCTTCTTCTGTGGTTTTTCTGTAAGCGGTAATGAGCAAACGAGCAAAAAAAAACTGACAAATAATCATGAAAAAATGTTTTCATTTTTCGAATATAAGCCAACTTCACGGAGGCTATTTAAGTGAAATAATTAAAATGTGGCCACAAAAATGTTTTAGTGGTTTTCATTTAGTTGCATTTTGGTCATGTTATTTTAGTGGTGGTTTAACATAAATCTTAAATATAAGAATGATATGATAATATTGAATGTAATAATTTTATCTGGCCAGGAAATACACAAGCACAATACGGGGATTTTTTTAAATTTACTAAGAGCCTATAATTAGTAGTAATGTGAGTATCATTTGCACTACGAGTTCTATGGTTGTGTACAGGGTGGACCAAATTAGATGGGATTTGGGGTTATCTTTAAAACTATGACAGATAGACAAAAACCAATATAGGCTCTATCTTTTTCGACTACCAAGCTACAGAGCGTTTTTGAGAAATTGGCATTTTGGATTACCTCTATATCTCAATTGCCAAGTGTCGAATCGAAAATGGAGTAACACATTCTTAAGGCACTTTTTCGAATACAATCCGTTTCTGATAGGAAGAAAATTATGCATGCCTCAGTTTTCGAAATATAGACATAACTTACGATTTTTTAAATTATTTGCGATTTTTTTTAGAAATTCAATATTGATCGATGCAGTTCCCGGTGGGACACCCTTTATACATCGACTGGATGCAGAAGTAATAGCAATGAAATTAACATGGCGCGCACATAATGTGTTGTGTGATAGACACATTTTTGTTTTTTATGTAATTTCCATGCATTGAAGTTTATCCAAGAAAATAAATATGTATTTATTAAAATAACGACAATATTGTACCTATTTTATGTAATAATTGTTGGTTAAATTTCCATAACCTCTAAGTACATAACAGCGGATTTGACAAATATAATAAGTAGAGAGTACCTACACATGTTTTATTATCAGGGAATTATACAGGGTGTCTCACCGGGAACTGAATCGATCGATATAGAGAAAAGTACGCATCAGAAATTTTTGAAAATTTTGGGAGTTACTAAAGTCAGTGTGGCCAATCCAACTAAAATAATTACAAACAGCTTATACCGGAAGTCGATACTAACTTGCTTATTTTAAATGGAACACCCTATATATTTCAGGGTTTTCGAAAAGAGCGTAAAATTCTGAGTCAAAAACATGTAGGGATACCCTATGCCTAAATCCATCTGTTTCAGAGATATTTGACATTTTATAGAAACGGTTTGCAAGAACCGTTATAACTTTCTTCGTGTAAAAGATCCTCATTTGCTTCTTGGCACATAAAAAGAACACAAGGAGAACTACGTTCTACAACTGAAATAAATTCAATAATATCATACCAAGTGTTCCGTTTTTCGCGTTACATTTTGTCAACTTCAAACCGCGAAAACTTGTTTAGGTCAAATGGAACACTCTGTATTTTTTTACGTCAAGTTGTGTAAAACTAATTTCCCTTTTTTTGATATTAGCATTGTGGGGTTAAAGTTTTCAACTTTTTGAAATATTTGCGATTTTATTAGAAATTCATGAATTATTGTAATCATTTCATCAAAATAGCCATGATTAGAAACAATCAGTCATTATCTTATGTCAAAAAATGCCAGCACGTTTAAATTACACCCACGAAGATTTTTTAAATTTGTTTATTATTTATGGAGAATGTGATAAGGTAATATAAAGAACTTGCAGCACATTTGCTAATCGATATCCAGAAAAACGGAAACCGTCGTCAAACACTGTAAAACGCATACTGGAAAATTTTAAAAATTATGGCTCTGTCAAGGCAAAAATGCAAAGAAGAGAGCCTATTGTTGATGACGAAAACATTGAAATAGTCATTCTGGGATATTTTCATGCATTTCCAAGGATGTCATTAAGACAAGCTATTCTGGAATCGGGACTATGCAAGGATTCAATTCACGGAATCTTATTAAAACATAAGCTTCAACCGTTTTCATTCCATATGGTTCAAGGATTAATAGAAACAGATTTCCTAAGAAGACAGAATTTTTGTGAGTTTATTCTAATGAGGTCTGAGGGTGACGATTCTTATTTGGGAAATATTATGTGGACAGATGAAGCAAAATTTACTAAAAATGGACTTTTTAATAGACACAATTCGCATTATTGGAGTGACTCAAATCCTCATATGTTCAGAGAGCGAAACTTTCAGGAAAGTTGGCAGTTCAATGTTTACTGTGCGATAAGAAACGATAGAGTGGTGGCATTACAATTTTATCAGGAAAATTTAAACGGTAAATTAAATTTACTCTTCTACTAATATGTATAGGTAAATTTTTGTTTTTTTTTTAGGTGAAAGATATCTGAATATCTTACAAAATTTGAATAATGACTATTTAGAAAATTTACCTCTCGCTGAACATGGAAACATTTTTTTTCAGCACGACGGTGCCCCCCCCCCCCCCACATAACGCATATTTAATTAATAATTATTTACAAGAAACTTTTTATGATCAATGGATTGCCAATAATGGACCTTTCTTATGGCCTCCTCGCTCGCCCGACTTATCAGTTCTGGATTATTTTATTTGGGGAACTATTAAAAAAACCACTGCCCAAGGAATCACTACTTCCACATCCGGATTTTCTATCCAAGTCACACAACGACAAAATTTTTTGGAAATAATTGTTTATGGAACTTTAATAATATAATATTTGCAATCCTCTACCCCAAAAACCCATAAAACGATACCCCACATCGGTAGTGGGGTGGGGGTGGTGACAGGGGGTGGAAGTGGGGGGTAGATAAAGTAAAACAATATCAAACGGTTCCAGAGTAAACGTGTGCACAAAAAAAGTTACAGACCGACAGACAGAAATTTTTTTTTCGCTCAAACTTGAAATCTCGACGTTTCATGACATTCTAAGCCTATTTAAACAATAAAAATTTTAAAAAATTTTTTGTCGTTACTATACTTCCACTGGATGTAGAAGTAATAAAGTTTATGAGAGCCCATTAACAACCATTGAAGATTGTATGCAGAGAGTAAGAAATGCATTTCAAAACATATCACAGGATTCAATTAGAAGAGCTACCCATGAGGAACTAATCCGAAGGTGCGAAAAATGTGTCGAGGTTCGAGGGCGGAATTTTGAGCAATTATTAAATTAAAATGGAATCATGTTTTAAATTGATCTTATCTCTGCTATTTTAGTTCATGCTGTATCTTCAATTCGATTAATACGCATGTTACAGTGTTAGTGTTATTTTCCGTTTTTCTGGATATCGATTAGCAAATGTGCTGCAAGTTCTTGATATTACCTTATCACATTATCCATAAATAATAAACAAATTTAAAAAGTCTTCGTGGGTGTAATTTAAACGTGCTGGCATTTTTTGACATAAGATAATGACTGATTGTTTCTAATCATGGCTATTTTGATGAAATGATTACAACAATTCATGAATTTCTAATAAAATCGCAAATATTTCAAAAAGTTGAAAACTTTAACCCCACAATGCTAATATCAGAAAAAAGGGAATTCAATTTTACACAACTTGACGTAAAAAAATACAGGGTGTTCCATTTGACCCAAACAAGTTTTCGCGGATTGAAGTTGGCAAAATGTAACGCGAAAAACGGAACACTTGGTATGATATTGAATTTATTTCAGTTGTAGAACGTAGTTCTCCTTGTGTTATTTTTATGTGCCAAGAAGCAAATGAGGATCTTTTACACGAAGAAAGTTATAACGGTTCTTGCAAACCGTTGCACCTGTCAAATTTTCTATAAAATGTCAAATATCTCTGAAACGGATGGATTTAGGCATAGGGTATCCTGGATATTTTTGACTCAGAATTTTACGCTCTTTTCGAAAACCCTGAAATATATAAAATAAGCAAGTTGGTATCGACTTCCGGTATAAGCGGAAGTGCCAGCTGCTTGTAATTATTTTAGTTGGATTGGCCACACTGACTTTAGTAACTCCCAAAATTTTCAAAAATTTCTGGTACGTACTTTTCTCTATATCGATCGATTCAGTTCCCGGTGAGACACCCTGTATAATATGTATTGAAAGGATATTGGATATTAAAATTTAATTGCTATTCACCTTATTACAAAGCAGAACCCCATCATGTTACGGCTATGAAATGATCTATTTACTTTTTTTCTAAACTGTTTTAGTGGCGGTCAAGTCAAACGGAGATTACGATAATCGAACTGAACCGATCGTGTCCGAAACGTTACGAATAGACTGACTAGTCAGTCAGGAGCTTATGGAATGTTTGTAACTGAAGTACCTTAGGCTCTGACTATCTCAGCAACAAACAAACAAATACCCATTGTGTATTTAGAGATAAGTTCTTTGATCGGAGCTGCCAATATATTTGCAGGGTCCCATACATTTTTCCTAATAACGCTATTTACACTCACCGTTTTCCGATAAAATCCTGTCGCCTCTGGAATGTTTTTTCTAACATCGTCACTAGCATTTAAATAAAGCATGACATGACTTATGTTAAATTTCCTTTCTTTCGACCATAGGCCTAAATAGTCGATTTGGTCTGTTGTTAAATTTCCAGGCAACTGCAAATAGATATTTTGACCTTGATATGCTGCTAATGTACCGGTCGAATTATTTTCATCTGGTACCAGAATACCGTTCGAAGAAGGTACTCCTTTTCCTGCCCAAAAGTGGGCGCTGCTGTCAGATCCATCATAGTGTAAGTTTGATATGAATATTGTCTTTTTGTCAATCAGTAAAATAGGACCGGATGTAACGACACTACTGTTGAATCCCAATGTTTGATAAGAGTAGTTCGTAATCTGTAAAAAATCAATCAATCATTAGTCATTATGCAATTGTGTTCTAGACATACAGGATGTTCCTTAATGAGGTACTATTATTTCGGGGTGTGATTCCTTAGGTCATTTTATGAAGAAAAGTTCATATGAACATATGTTCGCAACAGCTTAAATTTTTTGCTGCGGTGTTGAGTTTTTTAAATCGTTATTTTTTAATATCTCCGAAAGTACTTTAGATATTATTTTGAATTTTGGTATGTGTTAATAAGATATAAAACCACATGTTTTAGGTAGAAAAATTATTTTATTGCTGCACCACTAGCGTCCCTGCAAACATGTCCTCTGATATTTTTTACAAAAAAAGTGGTGCGCCACTGACTTTTTCATGTTCAAATTGCTTAATTTAGCAGTATTGATTAATAATTTTTTGACGCATAAATCTAGTTATCATGGAATAAATGACGTTTTTACAAACATCATTTTCAAAACAATATTTATTAACATAAAGTAGGTTGTTGGTTGGTGTTCAAAAACAAAGTTTCCTTTTTTCTATTCTTCGCTTATAACTCGGAAACGATGCGTCGTACGGAAAAAGGTAATCTATGCAAAATTAAACATAATTAAATTTCCTACAAGTATGTTTATATTGATTTTCTTCCTATGTGTTATAGTTTACGAGATATTCGCCAGCCAAAATAGATCATTAATAAATAAATTAATTAGGTACCTTGAATATTTCTATCAAAGCGGTTTACCATGGTCTGCCAATAAATCACAATCACAAAACAATCTTTGTTTTACAATACTCGACGTATTTACTAACGTAATATTTTGTCGAAGTCAATACATTTCCTTAAATATACAGTGTGACTCACTTAAAATGAAGGCAGCCTTATAACTTTTTTATTTTGTTTACGATTTGAATAAAATTTTACTCCAGTATAGAACAAATTAGGATCTACATATGACCAGAAATACATTCGTCTGCTACAAAGGCAAAGCCACCTGCGGTACCAAAATATGCTGAAAGAAATTAAAAATCATATTAGTGGGTCTTGACGAATTTCACGTATCCACCACAAATTGCGAAAACTGAGGATACCCTTTGCCAGATGAGCTTATGTATGAAAAATCCCCCATCAATAATCAAATCCCATTTTGGTGTATATGTACGTTTGTGATGCCGATCCGATGCATTTTTTATAATTTTTAACATTCAAAATGTTTTTATATTTTTACGCATATTTTGGTGGCGCAGGTGACTTTGCCTTTGTAGGAAGAAAATTCATAGACATTCTTGTGGGAAATTTAATTCTGTTTAAGTTTGCATAGATTACTTTTTTCCGTACGACGCATCGTTTCCGAGTTATAAGCGAAGAATAGAAAAAATGAAACTTTTTATTACAATCAAATAATTATTACACTGATTTGAGGTCGAAAAAATGAAAGGGTAAGTTGTATTTTTAAAATCGTAAATAATGATTATCATGTCAGTTTTCACTAACAAGAAGATATATTATTATTTTGCTAATAATATAGAGGGTGTTTTACTTTTAATGAACTTAATGAAACTCTTTGTTTTTACACAATGTTAAGTGTATACTTATATTTAAAAAAGAAATACCACTGATTGTGAGTCACTGACTGACTCATCATTGTCTCATGCACATTCTCCAACAGAGGGACACAAATGTGCAATTTTAATCACAATTTAAATATAAATTAAGAATTAAGTTGCAAATATTAACCTTGTGGTACACTGCCTCTTTGGGCCACTCTATAAAAAATATGCAATCTCTACCAGAAAAAAAGGTTGCATTTTATCTACCTGGTGTGCTTTAAAAAACTTTAGTATTTCATTTAGTCGTATAGATATTTTAATTTAAAATCAAGCGCATCCTGTATATGTAAGCACATACATATATTTTTTGCATTACATTGTTTTTATACAAAATACTACTGGCATTAAAATGACCTTCACACACAAATTTGTTTGTTTTATGTTCTTCCAGGATATATATCGCGTCTCACCGTTTTCTGCCACAATTTTCTCCTAACAGGATCCTGCGGTAGACTAATAAACAGTTTATTGGGAGTTTTTACTGTTGGGTTTGCACATTTGGGCACAATACAGTATTTACAAACAAGGTTTCCCAAGTAGCACAATTAATTCCTCAAGATATCCCGAGGATAAAAATTTAGGAATTAGTAAATATCTTTTAGAGGTCTGTAAGAGTTCCCTAAGATGGGAAAATGTCAGCATATCAGTATTAAATAATACTTCCCATGGTAATCGAAAAAAGCTATTAGGATAGAATCCTGTGAGCAGTCTTTTGCATACCTATAGAATTCCCATAGTAATCTTTAGGATATCTTATCTCTTGCCCGAGGACATCTTTATAGGATTTCTGTTAGATGTACCGCATCGATCCTGCAAACAGATTTAATTCCTATAGTAATCTTTCGAGTATTTTATCGCTTATCAATATAAACGGTACTGAAAACATCTTTATAGGATTTCTATTAGATGTACCAACATACTTCTTATAGAATTGCCAGCAGCAGCTGGTGAAATGTTGGTTAATCAAAATCTCAGTATGAGACATCAGGCCCAAATCAAACCAAAGATTAGGATCGTTATAAGATTCATACAAATAAATCGATGATCCCTGAGAGAATTTGAACGTTGCAGTAATGTTATTAATGTTTTATAAATTCATGAGTATAAGATAATGCATGACTGATTATCGTCAGTGGTTTGTACATGGCGTCATCTAGGAATAATTTCTGTAACAAACTACGTGGTAAGCAAACAAATTTTATGCATTAAAAGAATTTCTTGCGATTTCTATAGGTGTTCTATTAGCGATAATAATAATATTTCCATTTTAATACTTTATTTGATCTCTGTAATACATAGAAAATTGAGCTGTATGGTAATTCTCCTTTAGAACTTCTAGAAGATGTCTACAAGTATTCTGTTAAAGATAATAATACTATTTCCCTTTTAATACTTCATTTGATTTCTATATTACTTAGAAAATTGAGCTGTATGGTAATTCACTTTTAGAACTTCTAGTAGATGTCTGTGGGTAACAAAAGTTAAAATTCCTACATAATGCCCAGTTTACATTTCCCCAGTGCACAAAAGTTGAGCACATATAAAGATTTCTCATTTTGATTTCGGAAGGACTTCTAGAGTACATAAATACAAGATATCCTCGCGGGCAGTAAATAGAACTTCTTAAAGATATCTTAAAGAATTCTGTGCTACTTGGGTTTGCTTTAGTTTTTCCATCACCTACGGTATCTGCACTATTCATGATACATTTAAGCAAGCGGCTACGTCTCCCGATGCGATCGAGGAGCTATTGACATCACGCAGCTATAACACTACAGCGCCACGCGTTGATGTTCTTGATTAATTTTGGAGACTATAGAAAATTCTTTTTTTGCATTTCGCTCTAGAATTAATAGATCTTTCAGAAAATGTAATAAAAAAAAATGCTAAGTGAGCCCATTTTATGGATTCTTACTTGCTTGTTTTACCTATATACCCCCATTTACCCAGACTCTTCAACGAAATAAGATGAAAATATAATCTAGTTCCAGATCTCTTTATAGTACATACGTGTTCTAAATTTCAAGTAAATATCCTAAACCGTTCCTGAGTAATTGTACGCACAAGAAAAAGTTGCAGACCGACAGACACAGACAGACATTTTTTTTGCCCAAATTTAAAATCTCGATGTTTTATGACATTCTAAATCTATTTGAACCAATTTTTTTACCGTTTCTTTATTTCCACCGTTCTACCCTGTTGTACCCTCTATGGACGTGAAAAGCGCTCGTATACATTTAACAACTACATTTAAAAAAATATTTGTATCTTTCAGCACGATAAAAATCCTCAGTCGAGTTACATTTAGACACCCTTCCATCCTTTTTCACCCCTTTCGGGAGGCGACACTTTAAAAGACGGTGCAGAAATCACCCTGAAGTACCCCCTAACGGTTTTCCACCCCTTTAGGGGGTGATTCTCAATAAAGCGGATGCACAGCGGTATCTTTGTTAAAAAAAAATATTGAACAACTCAGATGAGTACATCTAAAAAAAACCGCTGCCCAAGGAATCACTACTTCCACATCTAGATTTTCTGTCCAAGTCAGTCACAACGAAAAAATTTTGTATGTGGAAATAATTGTTTATGGAACTTTAATAATATAATATTTGAAGTCCTCTACCCCAAAAACCCACAAAACGATACCCCACATCGGTAGTGGGGTGGGGGTGGTGGTAGTGGATGTGGATGAAGAAAAAAAATATTTTGAGGTTCCTGGTTCTTGTACACACACTAAATCACATTTTTTTTTCATCCCCTTTAATAATGGGGTGGGGGGTGGTAATGGGGGTGGCTAATGCCAAAATTTTTTTTGAGACCTTAGCTTCTCTGCTATATACTAAATACCAGTTTTATGGACTCTTACCTGCTTGATTTACCTATTTACCCCAAATTTACCCCAATTTACCCCCAACCCTTCGATGGAACAAGATGAAAATATAATTTAGTTCTAGATCTCGTTAAAGTACATATGTGTACCAAATTTCAAGTAAATATCTCAAACGGTTCCAGAGTAAACGTGCGCACAAAAAAGTTACAGACAGACCGACAGACATTTTTTTAATCAAACTTAAAATCTCGACGTTTCATGACATTCTAAGCCTATTTGAACAATAAAATTTTTTTTAAATTTTTTTGTCGTTACTATACTTCCACTGGATGTGGAAGTAAAAGTGCTGCAATGACTGAACCAATCCTTGACGATATCAGTGGTCGCAAAATCACAATAGAATATTTGTTATGTTTCCTGAGTTCCATAGTGTTTTTTATTTTCAGAGTTGGCAACTCCTTTAAAGATTTCTCCAACCCTAATTCTAAAACAAGAGAGAGATTAAGGAAAACAAGAAAAAGCATTGAAGACCACTTTTTCAATAAAGTTTAGTGCTTAACTATGTACGTCAAAAAAACATAAATACATTCCAGACCACACGGAGAGGAGGAATTTATTTTTAGAATACCCCGGAAGGGTGGGCTCTTGTCACTCCCTGGAGGGGGTAATTTTTTTTATTATAGTACCGTTATTTTATGTTTTCTTCTCACCTCTATGAAGAGCGGAAAATATTAGAAGTGTGACTCAGCACAAGTACGACTGTTCTGCGATATATGAGTGCAACGATGAAAGAATATCTGACGAGTTTTTCTAGTTATTTTCACCCCTGCGAGGGGCGCAAAAGGGTTAGGGGGCGACGCAAAGTAAATGCTACACCTTTTTTGAGGTGTAGTACTCATCTGAGTGGTTCCATCACCTTTTTTTTTTCCAGAAAGATACCACTGTGCAGCAATGAAAGTAATTTTCACCCCTTGGAAGGATTAGAAAATGGTCAGGGATTGGCTCTGATTCATTGTTGCACCTTTTTGTGAGAAGTACTGTACTACTCATCTGAGTGGTTCCATACATTTTTTTGGAACAAAGATACCGTTGTGCAGTCGCTCTATTGACGATCACCTCCTAAATGGGTGGAGAATTAGGGGGTACTTCAGAGTGATTTTTGCACCATCTTTTAAAGTTTTCTGTTCAACTGAGCAGCTTCATATTTTTTTTTGGAACAAAGATACCGCTGAACAGCCGTGAAAGCAATTTTCACCCCCGGAAGGGGTGATATGATGAATGGATGTCTAAATATAAGTCAGATCCTTCGACAGGTTTTTTATGAAAGATACAAATATTTTCTTACAGAAATGTAGTTGTTAAATGTATATGAGTGCTTTTCGCCCCCAAAAGGGTGTGTTTTTGATATACTGGATCGGTAGAACAACATATAAAAAATTAGAGAAATTTTACGGATACCGCATTTCCATTTGTGGTATGCGTGTTCCTCCTTTATTTGTGAGTCTTCAGTTATTTTTTAGAGTTTCTAGTGCGAAAAAGGAACAGTTTAGTGATTAATCTGCTCGTTTCTGTTTAACCCCCATTACCACCCCCACTACATTATCAAAGGGGGTGAAGAAATGCAATTGTTATTTAGTGTTTGTACAAGAACTAATGGCCTCAGTTTTTTTTGCATCAGCCACTCCAACTGGCACCCCCTTTAATAATGGGAGGACTTGGATTGGTGGAGACCTGAATAGGAAATTTGGATGTGGAAGTAGTCATTCCTTAGGCAGCGGTTTTTAATTATGAATCTGTTTGTGAAAGTAGCCGAAATGTAAGTGGCTGATCAGAAGTCTTGTCAAGACAAGAGTGGGGCAACTCTAGTCTTGTCATTTCTATACAGCAACACTGGTTTTTTGTCGGCATGTTCCTTAGGAATCATAACCCACACCAAAAGAATCCCAAGACTAACCCAGAGGCTAAACAAACCCAGAGGCTAAATGGATCTACAGTAAGAACAATTAGAACATTTTATAAAACATAAATGCCATAATTGCTAAAAGGTGAATAATCTTGTTTGTATCAAACTAACCGCAAAACCACAAGAGATATGAAAGTGCTAGATAATAAAAAGATTTAATTTATTGTTATAGTCATTTGACGATGTCATTCATATTAGTAATATATTATGTAACCTATAGAAATAATCTTTATTTAATTGATGAATATTAATAATAGTACAAAGTAAAAATATTAGTAAACGTTTGCTGGTTTACTTATTATGCTAGCCTAATAAATATAGTACAAATTATCTAAAGAAATTTCAGTTTAAAAGCTATTACAAGTTCATCTCAAACTTATAGCAACATGGGACCCAGTGTTTCAATGCAAAGTTAAGCACTTTATCCTACAAATAAATTAGCTAGAAATTTAGAATATGCTTTTATTAAACACTTTAGTATTGCAACTTCATATTCTAACCTTCTAGCTAATTTATTTGTAGGATAAAGTGCTTAACTTTGCATTGAAACACTGGGCCTCATGTTGCTATAAGTTTGAGATGAACTGTAATTAAACATTTTGATAAATATTTTTTCAGTAACTTTTTAATAGCCCCTAACGAAGGAACCAGGGGAAAAAGTATATGATGTACTGGTCAGTGGTAAACCGGCCATTGTGGCTATGTGGTAATCACCACGAGGCCTTTGGCGCCAAAAAACAATATATTGGTTTCATTCAAGTCAAAGTTCAAAGTATTTCCGTAATAATACACTTTTTTTATCTAAATTCACTAGACTATAACAAATATTGCCTTGTGTTACATTTAGTTAACTTTGTCAATGAGAATTTTTGCTTTGAACAATAAAGTATCTCTCTCTCTTATATACATATTGAGTGTTTTGTTTTGTTACATAATAGGAAATAACCGATAGACTATTAAAACATTGCCCGACGAACATATAATATTTTTGCTGTTATTCATTACCAAAATGATTCATATGTTATGAAATATTGGTTTTGGTTGCTTTAAATGTAAATCACCCGTCTTTCCAGGAAGAAATGGCGACGAAATATGTTTGTATATATGTCTGACTAATGTCCAAAATAAAATATTGTCGATGATATATGTAATGATTAAAATGAGTTAATTCTTGCGTACTAGTCTTATTACCCATTTGACCCCACAAAATTATTTTCTATTGAAAGAAGAATTGTGAGTATTGGGAAGGTAGTGCGTTGTTTCTAACGATATATGATTAAAAATAATAAATAAGGTAGGTAGCAAAGGAGTTCAACGACTACTAAACTGAAATGAAATTAATTTTCTTGAGAGAAAATCACTTAGGTAGCTCAAACGACTAAACGCATGATTTCTTTTTATATAATTTTCACTTAATATTTTGGTTTATTTTTGCAGTTCTAGTTGCTCTGAAATTACATATCGTGACGTGCTTACACCCTTTTTGTAAACACCCTGTATCGTGGGTTCGGAAATTATAACAGCAGGGTAACACTAAACACTAATTTATTAACTTACTGATTACAAATTAATTACTTGACTAATAATACACTGTTTACTACAATTCAATTATTTAGTCACTTTATCACTGTGTTTACTCTCTGACCATTTCAAATGACAATTAGTACTGCACTAACTTCTGGTAGGTTCTTTCTCGAGTAGGTGCAAATACATCTGAATTAATTGTATTCATTCTAGGGGTGGCAACACGTCACACTGCCCCCTCCTTAAGCCTGAACGTCCCGGTCAGGCAATTCAGCCTCTTTCACATACTTCGCCAGTCTATCCAAGTGTACGATCTTCATCTTGGACTTTTTGTTTCGTTGAATCCGATAGACGACATCATTAATTCGGGTATTAACAGTATACGGTCCATCCCAAGGAGGTTGAAGTTTCGGGGGTCTCCATTCCTTCCGCTGTGGGTTGTACAGCCAAACCAGATCTCCCACCTTGAATCCCCCTGTACTGGTATTCTGATCATAACGAGCCTTCAATCGGTTACTAGTTTTGTTCATCTGCTCTCGGTCATTCTTCGGCTGTTCTCGACTTCCATTTCTGTAGTTGCTTATGGAAAATGGTTCCCCACGGGCAACACATTTCTTACACGTGCGACACCAAGCCTCCACATCCTGGCGACTATTAACCCAATAGAACTGTTCCCGTGCTCTACTCAATGTCTTGTTTATGCCGAAGTGTCTGCTGGACGTTTCATTATGCGCTTCCTGGAGTACTTCTGGTACACGACACCTGGGAATCACTAGACGCATGGCAACCTGCTTCCCATCTGGGCTTTCCCATGCTCTCCTCAAAAGCCCATCTACGACCGTAAGTGAATCCCATTGTGACCATAAAGCCTTCAGCCCCACTTCTTTGTTGGAAACATCCTTCCATACTGGACGCGTTCCCTCTTCTTTTGCTCTCAACATGGGTCCGATTTCTACATCGCGCAATTGATCTTGCCTCAGAGTTTTCTTTGACCAACTGTCTGGAAGATCGACCTTGACAGTGTTGACTTCAACCATGTTCGGCAATCTTTCCACCTGAGAGTAGCGCTTGCAATCTTCTTTGTCTGGTTTTCTGGATAATGCAGGAGTCTTGACTGCCTGCGTTGTCAACAGCCTGGTTTTCTCGCATTGGTCGTTCACTTTTGACATAATAAATTGTTCGTTCCCAATCCTTAAGACTCGCTTTCCTACGTCAACAACAACACTTAACACTTAATGGAATTTTGTTGGCACACTCTATAGAATAGTAAACAAATAAAGTTTGAGCTCCCACAAAAATACAAAGTACTGTGCGTGGGCTTCACAATCTGAATTTTTTACCTATTATTGGACACAGATGAATTGGACTACTGTCCACACTATTATCGAAACAGGCAACCTGCTTCGATATATACATTTTTTTTTTAATATTTAAATACAATCAATATACACTTATCGTACAACATATAAATACATACATTTGCAACCTAGTTGCGATTAGAATACTATATTAAAAAACCGCTGCCCAAGGAATCACTACTTCCACATCCAGATTCTCTATCCAAGTCACTCACAACGAAAAAACTTTGTATGTGAAAATAATTGTTTATGGAACTTTAATAATATAATATTTGAAATCTTCTACCCCAAAAACCCATAAAACGATACCCCACATCGGTAGTGGGGTGGGGGTGGTGATAGGGGGTGGTACTGGGGGGTGGATAAAGTAATAAAATATTTTGAGGTTTCTGGTTCCTGTACATACACTAAATCACAATTTTTTTTCATCCCCTTTAATGAGGGGGTGGGGGTGGTAATGGGAGTGGCTAATGCCAAAATTTTTTTTTGAGACCTTAGCTTCTCTTGTATATACTAAATACCAATTTCGTGGACTCTTACCTGCTTGATTTACCCATTTACCCCAAATTTACCCCAATTTACACCCCAACCTTTCGACGGAACAAGGTGAAAATATAATCTAGTTCTAGATCTCGTTAAAGTACATATGTGTACCAAATTTCAAGTCAATATCTTAAACGGTTCCAGAGTAAACGTGCGCACAAAAAAAAGTTACAGACCGACAGACAGACAGACAGAAATTTTTTTCTCGCTCAAACTTAAAATCTCGACGTTTCATGATATTTTAAGCCTATTTGGACAATAAAAATTTTTAAAAATTTTTTTGTCGTTACTATACTTCCACTGGACGTGGAAGTAATTAAAGTTGAAAACTAATCTACTTACATCTATTTATATTCAAATTGGTCTATTTATTAAATACAAAATATACGATATATACATGTATTCACACATAAATAAACATACACCTACATTCACGCACATTAGAAATAATAAGTATTTTTAATGTCAATCTCTTTATGTGCATACGAGCGGGGCCATACTGTTCCATAATGTCCAGTCCCAAAATGAAGTCATCCGTGATGTCAGCCACGATGACCCTGTGGTCAAACCTTAATTGTCCAATCTGCAGAGACAGGTCTACTTCTCCATGAACCGTAGCCCTGTTCCCCGTAGCCGTCCGGACGATCACTTCATTTTGCCTCTTGGTAATCTTTATACCCGATATAAATCCTGGCCGTACTATTCATGACGTAGTACCTGTGTCGATGGTAAACAAACATTTTCTTCCATTCACATAGCCTTGTAACAGCAGACTATTCGAAATTTCTCGAAGCTGGGAAATCTTTATTTCTCTGGGAGTACTGCATTCCCTAGCTAGCACAACCCCCCTGGTACTGTTTTCCTGCTTCTCTTCAAGATTCACAGCATTTATTGGATTCTCCGAGTTCTGCTGTCGACAGTCTCGCTTCATGTGTCCTACCTTGCCGCAGTTGTAACATTTAATACCTCCGCTCGGCTTTCCTTTATTTTGTTGTTTTCTCTGCTCCCCGAGATCATCCACTTTGTTGAATAATTTGGTAAACATTTTCTGCATCTCCGTCAACATAGGGTTCTGGTTCATTTCTGGTTGCGATTCCTCGAGAGTCACAGCTCGCACTCTCGACCTTGGAGTATCTCTGTAGGCGGCTTCTACTTCAAGTGCACGCACCAAAGCTTCGCTACTACTTTGGTGTCTCGTCAGCCTCAGAACTCGCCTGACCTCTTCGTCCCTTATACCATCTAAAAAGGCCCCCACGGCTAATTGTTCCTGGAATTCTTTAGGTGCACTCGGATACGCCAGGTGTGCCAGTCTTTCTATCGCAGCTTCGAATTCTTGTAAACTTTCCCCAGCTTTTTGCATCCGGGATTTCAGCTGAGCCTGGTATAATTGGGCGAGATGTTGGTCGCCATATCTCAGGTCCAATGCAGCTTCTAAAACTTTGAAGTCTCTTTGTTTCTCCACCGGGATGGTCTGAAGCAACTCTGAGGCTTGGCCCCTTAGCGCCAGAACTAATGCCATAGCCTTTTCCTCGTTATCCCAGTTATTTGCACTTGCAGCCGCCTCAAATTGTCTCTTGTAGGTTGTCCATGAGCTTAGGCCGTCAAAGGAGGGAGGTTTTAACCGAGGACGTGACAATGTTACTAGCTGGCCTCCTTTCTCAATCAATTGTCGCTCAAGTCGCTCTACTCCTCCTTCGACCTCACTCATCTTTCTTTTGATTTGACTGACTTCAGCCTTTATATCCTCCTTGATTTTGTTAATGATTGAATTCATAGCATCATCTTGGATTTTCATTTGTTCGTTCAGGATTTTCCTCAGTTCTTCCTGGCGTCTTTCTTGTTCCTCTTTCTCCTCTTGACGTGTTCTTTCTTGCTGTTCTTTTTATTTTTGACGTCTTCTTTCTTGCTCTTCTTTTTCTTTTTGACGACGCTTTTCTTCTTCTTGCCGTCTTCTTTCTTGTTCTCCTTGACGACGCTTTTTTTCCTCTTGTCGTCTTCTTTCATACTCTTCTTTTTCTTCTTGACGTTGCTGGGCCATCGTCCTCATTAACTCCGCAAATAGGTCCTGTATTTGTTTCCCAGCTGCCATGCTTTTTGCAAAATAAAACTGTCACGTCAATGGAACTTTCCAGAAAAATCTCAAAACAGCACGAAAAAGTCTTATCCAGAGTCTTTTGTCACTATCCAGTTTAGAGAATTTAATAATCTCCACTAATGTCCAAATAGAAAAGTTCTAGAAATGTTCATGCACTAACACAAATGAGTCTTTTTCAGTGTCTCTATCACTTTCCCGAAAACGCACTTTTTCACAGTTTTGGGTCCAAAAATAGTCCTTAAACAATGTCCCGTAAGTTAATCCTCCGTGTCACCACTAATTCCCGAGAAGAACACTGTAGAAACCTTCTCGAACAGTCCAGAAATCTCTGTTATAATTCCGCTTCTGACACCAATTGTGACGTGCTTACACCCTTTTTGTAAACACCCTGTATCGTGGGTTCGGAAATTATAACAGCAGGGTAACACTAAACACTAATTTATTAACTTACTGATTACAACAAATTAATTACTTGACTAATAATACACTGTGTACTACAATTCAATTATTTAGTCACTTTATCACTGTGCTTACTCTCTGACCATTTCAACTGACAATTAGTACTGCACTAACTTCTGGTAGGTTCTTTCTCGAGTAGGTGCAAATACATCTGAATTAATTGAAATTATTCTAGGGGTGGCAACACATCACAATATCTTCTACATTTCGGTACGTACACGAAATTTTAAAAGGTATTATAATTGACCCGAATTTTCATTCTTCTACAGGCACTATTAATTAGCAGTAGAATTTTTAACGTTTGTTGTCATGATTAAAAATGTAATTTTATGACACCGTTACTAAAAGTGGTTTGCTTTCAACACCAGTTTTAATATTGTTTCTTAGACCTGCGTTCCCTTTGGACTCGAACTTCCATGTAAGGGAACAACCATTATCTTTATTGGATGGTTCTCAAAGAATATTTTTACAAGGTGGTGATAGCATAACGATGAAGACAGTTCATGAAGGTAATCCGCACGTTATTGGATTTGGTACATGTGTTGGCACCTTATTGCTATAAAGGAACTAAATCTATAACTTACATTTCAGAATTTTGATTTTATATTTGACAGTGCATTAGAAATGTATTTTTAATTATAACAACTTTCAAATATTAAGTTGAATTCACACTACGTCAGTTCCTTGCTTAAAAGAATACACACAATATTTTAATATAGTATGTTATTAGTTTTTTCACATAATTTAACCTAATTATGCTACTTGTCATAGGGAATCCAAAAAGTGAAACATTTTTTCGATAAAGTAATACTTTTCGAGATATTTGACGAAAGCCGTTTGGAAATACCTTTTTTTTTAAGCTAAAATCGCAATTTTGAAGTCGTTATAACTTAAAAACCATCAATTTATGTGAAAAATTGCGTAGAACCTTTTCTTCTTAAAATTTGATTCTATTTCAGCTCCAGTAAATATATATATATATATATATATATATATATATTTTAATTGCTACTCCCTGAGAGGGGGTGGCATCCACCCCCTATAAATTAGCAAGCCCCCGCAAAATATAGAAACTTTTCTGTGAAGTATTTACTATTATACTGCCAAAAATGAACGAAATCCGTTCAATATGACATTATTCCGAAGTTAAAACCTAGTTACTGTACTATGTAAAACGCAATTGAAATCGGTTTTTGGGTTATAAAAATTAGTCAGGGAAAACTGAAGTTTATCAGTCATAGAAGCCAGAGAACTTTCATCGCCTTAATTACACTGAATTTTTTGTATGTTTTGATTGTTAATTTCAAACCAGACATCCTTTGACATTTTATAAATTTAATTTTTTTAAAAATGCTAAAAATGATTAATGTTCGTTTAGTTCTTCACTTTTTAGCATCTTTAGTCTATTCTTAGTAGTGTTTGTAGAAAAAATATTATATTATGTGCGTGTTAAAAGTGATTTTATTTTGTTCCAAGGAGCGGATCACTCTACTATGCGTCGTATCCCAAATTTCCCTTCTTATAAAATAAAATATCACTTAAAACTTTTATCATAATTAGCTGCCTCCAATCACAACAATATTGAATGGTACTGAAAATAAAATCATTTACCTTTGCATTGGACGGATTTTGTTCAGCTTGCACCTGTGTTATGGAACCGTTTATGCTGATCTGCAAATAAAATAAAATCTTATATAAATTCTTTATGTATATACAGATGTTTTAAATTAGGTGAGTAATAACAATAACATTAAATTAAGACATTAACATCGTGTAACCGTCGCCTTCGCCACATTATACTGTCGCCAGTCACAGCATGGATATGTGATTATGTTATGATAATTAACATTTATAATTGGTCAACGTGCATTGGCTGGATACACAGTAGCCTTATCAACAAATTAATTCAGTAAATAAATAATCAATAAATCGGGAGGAAATTGACACGAAAAATCGATTGAAAAAATGTTTTTCTCCACTAACACGAAGATGGAATGTACGAAATTTGTTGGACGATAAATTGATAAAAATAATAATAGTTATTACGTAATCAGTTATGAAAACGAGAGAGCGAAACGAACGAGTTTTGCAAATTACATGAGTCAAACAAAATTACTTTTCATAACGTGTTAAGTACAAAATGTTATCTAATTCCGGTTTAAAATAGAAAAGAAATGGCAATTTATTTTGATACTGTTTTGCGGTTCCAAACATAGCTACGCTTGTAACCGTACAAATAAGTTCTGTGTTTATCGCTTTAGCTAAGCGTTACTGTGGATTGACATTTATATATAAACAAACTTTACTTGTCAATCTGCTGAATTTTTTGAAGCAAATTAAGTCGAAAGTGGTTGATTCAGATCGGTATATTCCATCTGATATAGCGATATAACTTAGCAGTAAATTCAATAATGCGTAGTAAATCAAAAGGCAGGAATGAAGAAGTATATAAGAAATTTGAAAATTGGTGTCAACAAATGGGTTTAATGATAATCAGTTACGTAAAAATTCATTACATAACTAGTAGTAGAAAAAATTTCATATTAACATACAATTAATTCATTTAAACAGGCGGAGTCTAGCACTCAGCCACTAAACACAACCTTAACAGTAAGACTAATAATTTAAATTAAGATTATAAAGTTAGATCAAGTAAGTGATACCTATACGAAATACAAAAGTAGTGAATTATAATATATTAACATAACATAGTACAGAAATTGATAATTACAGATCCATTGTAGACAGTAGTTATTTTAATGATAAAAAATAAGATTAAATTTGTTAACCGAAGCTATTTATTGGAAGAGATTTGAATTCCGCGCTTAAGTGATTATATGCCAATGTCAATCACTTAACCACAGACTCGGCACCTCAAAACAAGTTGATTGAACCTAATTTACCGCTATCCAAAATCGCACTCCTATAAAGATACAGCCCTCTAAAGTTGGAAATAAAAAACATATTCTTTAAATGTACAAATGGCTAAAGATATATATTTTTTTTAAATACTGGTACGTTGCAACATGTGTCAAAGGGTAATAGTTTAAAGTAAAAATATTTTAAAATAAAGTTTTATAAATGGCTGATTTAGGGTTAAAGAACCCTTCCCTCTTTCCCTTCCCTTTTTTAGTGGTACGCCTATGACTTTTTTGGTATATTCTATTTTATAGAAAATTTATTTCTACAACCTTTTTGCACCTTGTGTTTTTTCGTTTTAGTGATCATTTCTAATATTTCCATTCCCATCGTTTAAGGATTTAAGAACACTGTCGGAAATATTCTGAATCTAGATTGAATAGGCTTATTATTAATCAGATGATTATTATACATTTGAGAGTACATATACAGTGTGTCCCAGGATAGATGTAACAAGAGGTGTAATGGATAAAAAATTTTGGAATTTTGGAATGGTATTTGGGGATTGAGTCCTGCTTGTTGTAAAACTAAAGTATACCAAAAATGACTTGATTTGGTGTTCTACAGCGTGTTTTATAAGCAAAGTTGTAAAAATCACCAATAATAAAGTACCTTTATTTTTCAAAATATGAAAAAATTCCAATAAGAAAAGTTATTTAGAATGCAATTTTATACCTCTATACCAAATTTCAGGAATATAAAATTATTTTTTTGAAACTTTTTTCAATAAATTAGTATTTTATTTTCAATTTCAATTAAAACTGCATAGAAATTATTTTTGGTGAATTAATATTTAAAGTTATGTAGAAGCTAAAAGGCTATGAGAAAAGCAATGGATACACATTTATCATTTATAGAAAATCCTAGGATGCCACTAAGAGAAGAGATCAGCTCTTATTAATATTAGCAAGTCTGAACTCCAAAGAATTTACAAGGCAAAGAAAATTATATAAAGCAAATTATAAACATACGCTTGAAGAGCGAGATGAAGGCCGTAGATTGGATTTTTGTTTGACCATTGAAGAAAAAATCATGGAAGAGAGATTTTTTCATCATTTCATAATTTTCTCAGATGAATCCACATTCACAACCAATGGTGTTGTTTCATCTCAGAATTGTTGGCGTTGAGCTTCGGAAAATCCAAATTTTAGAATTCATTGTAGAAGACAATATTATAAAAAAGTGAATGTGTGGTGTGCCGTTTCTTATTACTTGGAGTTATTGGACCTTATTTCATTGAGGGAAGGTTAAACCAGCACACTTATTTACAGCTTCTTGAAAGATTTTCTGGAGAACATTTAAATATTTTAAGAGATATCTATGCCTTTACTTCATTTTCACCATGATGGTTGCCCTGGCCACTCCACAGAAATGGTTAATCGGTGGTTTAATTTAAATTTTGGAGAAAATTGGATTGCCAGGAATGGACCGATCAAGTGGCCGGCGAGATCCCCAGACCTATCAATATTGGATTTCTTTTTATGGGGTCGCCTCAAGCAGTTGGTTTACGCTGAACCACTTCCTAACGATGTAGCAGTATTGAAGCAGATAATTACAAATGCCGTAAACTCCATACCGTTAGATCATATCCGAAACAGTTTTAAGGACTTCAGGCGAAGGATCGAAATGTGTGTGGATGTGGGTGGTAGCTACGTCGAATAATAAAAAAATTGTAAACATTGTTTTGTATTGGTCAATAATTATTTGTTTGTGAATCTTTTATGTTTTTGACATTTATTACTTGTTATAATTTTTAAACCTCATTAATCTTCTGTTAGTAATTGTTTCTTGTTTTACAATTAGTTCGATTAACATTATACCTTCTTACATCTCGTATATTCAATTTTTTATTTACCAATAGCCTACTTTTTGAGATGATTAACATTTGCTCCTACACAACTTTAAATATGAATTCAACTCTTAATTGGCAAAAATGGGAAGTTTCAAAAAAATAATGTTATATTCCTGAAATTTGGTATAGAGGTATAAAATTGCATTCTAAATAACTTTTCTTAGTGGAATTTTTTCATATTTTGAAAAATAAAGGTACTTTATTAGTGGTGATTTTTGCAACTTAGCTTATAAAACACCCTGTAGAACACCAAATTAAGTCATTTTTGGTATATTTTAGTTTTACAACAAGCAGGACTCAATCCCCAAATACCATTCCAAAATTCCAAAATTTTTGGTCCATTACACCTCTTGTTACATCTATCCTGGGACACACTGTATAAACTTTTCCAATCATTTTAATAGTGCCGATATTATAGTTGTTGTAGGCCTCAAATGAAAAAAGACGCATATCATAAGAAAGTTCATTTTTACTACTATGACCACTCTTTGTTGCCGAAAATTTAAATGTCAAAGACAATGAGAAATTTGAAGAAAAACCTTAGCGAATTTTCTATTGTTATTATACTCTTCGCAAATACGAAGAATATATTACACCAGCTGATGCCCGCGACTTTATCCGCATGGAACTTCGTCTAAATTTTCAACCCCCTTTTTCACCCTTTTGGGGGTCGAATTTCGAAAAATCCCTTCTTACTGGATGCCTACGTCATTCGAGGAACCTCTATGTAAAATTTCAAGTTTCTAGACCCAGCGGTTTGACCTGTGCGTTGATAGATCAGTGAGTCAGTCAGGGTATTCTTTTATATAGATAGATTTGATATACGCATTTTTAGAGCTGTAAATATTACTATAATCTGAGCAATAAGTGTAGAGAGTGGACACGCTGGCGCGCAAATTTACAAGCTTGGCAAATTTCATAATTTGTTGTGGCTGTTAATTTATTTATTAGCATTTAATAACTCTACGAGTTTTAACGATCTTAGACCGATAAATATTTCACTTGTCCTAAGTAAAATTTGAGGAATAACATCTATTTTGAAAAAATCAAAGCCTTCGATTGTGTTAATCATGGATGTTTATAGAATTTTTATAAAATTTTAAGGCTGGAAAAATGTGAAGGGGATATTCAAAAATCTAAAGGAAAAAAATAATAATAAACGATTTTGAGAAAAATGGAATTCGGCGTAAACTTCATATATCTTTTTTTGATAATGATATCCCTACTTTAATAGTATATTATGCATGGCTATTAAGACACGAGCATATTTTTTCTACATGTAATAAAATTGCCACTGGGGCAATTATATTACATGTAATAAAATTGCCCCTTATCCAGACAGGATTTTTTTTCCATAGTAAATTTTCCCCCAATAGTAATGGAATTTTACCCGCAAAGAGAGTGAAAAATTTTTATTTACCTTATATTGGGGTAATCCTCCATGTTAAATGGAAATTTTCCTGTCTCTTTGCGGGTAAAATTACATGGGAATTTTACACGCAACGATGGTAAATTTACATCATTTTTTACAGTGTGTAAAAAACAGGTTTTTTCCTAAAAAACAAATGATTAAAAATATAAAACTCGTAAAATAAATTGAGTCTTATCATTGAGGACATTACTGAATGTATTAAAACACTTGCTGGTTAGTGTGTGTAAAGTAAAAAAATACATTTTTTTTAGAAATTACGTCTATCATAAGCACACACCCTAAAATGATGTTACTAAAATAATACATAAGGTTAGCTTGACATTCATATAAAGATTACGTAACAATTCTTAGAAATTTCTATAGCATAGTTTATACCCAAAACTTTGGAATTAATTTTGTCCTACAGCCACCAGTGGGCGGCAGTGTTAAAATATATGTTGTTCAACGACGGATATAGAAAGAGATATTGTTGTATAATAGTTCCTTATAGCTGTATTAATATAGAATGGTGTAAAATACGCCAAATTCTTCATTTTACTGCCAATATAAAAATAGAATTAATTTGACACATTTTCTACAGCAGATGTTCAGGGCTGGCTCTAGGGGGGGGGGGGGGGCGAAGCGGGCGGCTGCCCGGGGCGGCAAAATTCTAAGGGCGGCAAATTCTTCAAATCCACAGTTACCAAAAAATGTAAAAAAGCTAGGAAACAATTGTTTCACTAATATAGTAATAGTAATGTTAACTTTATATAAATAATTGTTAGTTTTTTTTTGTATATACAGTAGGTTACATACATATATTCTGTTTCTTATATGTAATTTTATTTCTTGTCTAATTTCTGTGGTGTGGTATTTTTTTTAAGTTTCAATACGGTTAATTTTTTCAATTATTTTATTTTACTTTTTAAATAATACAGTAATCATATTGCTGAAAATCCAAAAATTGCTGTAAACCTTATAACTAAAAAAACAAACCATCAAGAGGTGACTCTTAAGACTGAAAATATGGTCAGGCGGGGTAAAAATGAGACAGACAGGTAGCGGGGTAAATAAAAGACAAGGTGATATCCAGCCCAGATTGAAATAAATTAAACTTATTTTTTTATTCGAGTTTGTTTTATACATTCAGAACTGTTTTATGGTATCCAATCAGGTCCTATGCCTACTGTTAATGCGGGAAAAAATATTATTCAGTAAACTCTTTAATTCATTTTTAAAAAATTTTTGAACGCACCTTAGTACTTTTTGGGGGATTTTATAGTTTCTCTATTTGCATTGTCTGTATTTGGCAGACGTCAACTAGAAGTATCATACTTCACATTTTGTGATCAAGTTTATTAATCTGCTAGTTTTAAATCATCAAAAATTTGATTTTAACGAAAAAATTAAAAGCGGGGTAAAAAAAAGAGACTAAATAAATGGACAGACTAAAGCAGGCACATTTCAGCTTCCTTCTGCAAGCCCCTTCTTGTTTAGTAAAA
Source organism: Rutpela maculata (assembly GCA_936432065.2). Taxonomy (NCBI): domain Eukaryota; kingdom Metazoa; phylum Arthropoda; class Insecta; order Coleoptera; family Cerambycidae; genus Rutpela; species Rutpela maculata. The sequence continues at coordinate 21,081,544 of OW386285.2, forward strand.
AATCTGAATAAACTACATATAAAAGAAAAAACCCTCCTCTGTCTTATTTTTGCACTTCCATTTGTACGACGTCAATAAGAATGGGAATAGATCACGTGTCTTTCATTTGCCCGCCACTGTCTTTTTTTACCCCACTTGGAGGGTAAAAATGAGACACTGTTTATTTTTGTTTATCAATTAACGGTACTTTTTAGTAAAAAGATGTCATTTTGTCTCATTTTTACCACGCCTGTTATTTATATAAGAGGGGGGTGGCAAAATGATACTGTGCCCGGGGCGGCAAAATACCTGGAGCCAGCCCTGCAGATGTTGAAAGTGTCTAAAGCGACAACACTAAAGTACTCTTTAGGAGAATTTCGATAAATAAGTTGTCATCATTAGAACATAATTAAAATCGTGTTTTTTTTTTTATTTAAATCAATGATTTTTTATATTTTTTTTGTCCAACCTGTAGTCAGAAGTCATATCAACAATACAGGCCTACATAAAATTATCAGCTCTTACAACTTGACTGGAGTCACGAACCACAATAGCGAAAGAAATAATTGAGACAAATATAATAGCTTGTGAAGAATCGCTCTGCAAGTCTGCAGGTATAGTAAAAATTAGGGATGCAACGGATAGTGTTTTGGCCGGATACCGAATACCGGATATCCGGCGTACTTCTTGTACCGGATACCGGATATCCGGCCAAATATCCGGCTTACATTGAAAGTTGGATTGAAAACACGTTTTGGTAACAAAACATACTTACTGTCAACTCTTCTAGACCCCAGATTTAAAACAAGTTTTTTCGATAAAAAATCAGGCTGAAAAATTCCATCAAATTATTCTGCTGGAGGCTTAAAAAAATAGTTGTGATGATTCATATTCAAGCATGATAGTGCAATTGGTTCTTCTCCTTCCAATAAACAAAGTAAGAGAAACCCACTAGATAATGTTACTGCTGATTTCACAACACTTTTTGGGACTGTTTTGAGGAAGTGGTGAAAAAAATAGTAGCGTTAATGAAAACGTTTCGGAGAAAAGTTCAATGGCCGAGGAGATCGATTATTATTTGAAAGGAGCACGGATTCAAAGAAATAGTGATCCTTACGCATGGTGGTATACTAACTCCAATTAGTATACACTTTTGTCAAAGTTTGTAAACATATATCTTTCAGCCCCTTGCCGTAGTGTATACAGTGAGAGGCCCGTTTCAGAAGCTGGCAACGTATACGAAAAGAAACGCAATCGTCTACTACCTCTAAACGCTAAAAAACTCCATCTTTATTCACCATAATTTACCATTGGTAAACTTTAAGTATTAATTTAGTAACTAATCTATAGATATTGTCAGTTTGTAGTAATAATTGTAATGCAGGATAATAATAAAACTGTTTCATTTTTTATACCACTTTTTATTTTTTAACTATCCGGTTTTGGCCGGATATTAGATCACTATCCGGTGCCCAGCCGAATAGTAATAAAGTGGCCGGATGGGCCGGATACCGGATAGTAACCGGATATCCGTTGCATCTCTAGACTAAAAATTACCTCTACCTACTGAACTGAAAAAAGTACTTGTAATTTTACATGCTTCTTCATGTAGTTCTGTGACCAGTGATAATGACTAGAATTTCACAGACTGGATGTAAAATTACACCACTGTTGTCTGTAATTTTACACGAGGGCTAGGAAATTTGCACTCAGTGTGGATAATTACATTGTAATTTAACAAAACAGTTGACGTAAATCACATTAGGACAGGAATAAATTCGAAAGTTATGTATATTTCCATGTGGCATGTATTTTTGCATGTATTTGTCTGTACCGATTTCTTATTTCATTATTCTGACAGTAGAATTCCATGAATTCTAATGTAGTTTTACGAGCACTTTTTTCAGTGTGGACAGCAGTTAATTGAGCTCCAGTTACTCTGATCAATTAGGCGCCTTACTACTAAGTTGTTATTTGTGCATTCCAACGTGGTGATTTGTCATTTTAAATATTATCTCGCCCACTCTCACAAAAAATGAAATAACAAGTCAATCAAAACGATTAATATTTCGATAACAACAAATCTGTAGTGCAATCTAGCAATGTGTTTTAAATACTATGGTTTTACTTTTGTCGCTATTTGTACTTTCATCACTAAAACTGCGCGCGTACTACCTATTCCATTCAATTTGAATGCATTCTAGCTCTTTGGGGAAATACATTGTGACCACGGCGAAAAACAAATTGAAATTTCAACATATTCAGTTGATATTTCAAGCGGTTTATTATTTAGTGAGTACTCAATAAATACTAGCACTATAAAATACGTAAAATAAACGTTCCATAATAGTTAGGGAGCCGTGGGCCCAAAAGTGTGATGAGAAGCTATATGTCTTCCGCTTTCTGAGGCGAAAGTACACTTATGTGCAATAAAATCCCGTATTTTTCACTATATTAAATCACTCTTTATTTATTTGTCAGTGTCAGTGTCATATTTTCGCAATGCCAAAATTAACTAAACATGAAAAAAATTTAATTCTTTCTAAAATTGAAGAGAGATGGTCTATCAGAGCAGTTGCTAACCATTATCAATTGAATAAAAGTACTGTTATGAGTGTGAATAAAAGTGGGAGGAGGAAGGTAGCGTAAAGAGAAAAGACGGTTCAGGCCGATCGAGAAGTTCAAATCTCGTTCAAGATGAAGCACTCCTTGACTATTTGCAACAGGAGACGCTGTGTTCATGACAAATTTTCTAGCATCGAGGTCAACAGCTAGCCGAAGGATAGGAAAATCGGAAATAAAAAACTGTACAAGTGCCAAGAAGACCATATTAACAGAAGAACAGAAGCAAGCCCGCATTATGTTTTGTTTAAATTGTGTCTATCGCCCGTTGGAGTTTTGGAACAATGTTGTGTTTACCGATGAAAAAGTTTTTCAGTCTTGTAATGACGGACATATGTACGTACAAAATATTAGGTTACATTATTTACAAAATAAATACAAACGCAGTTATGTGCAGTCGTATCTGTGAATTTTCAACGTCAATTTTTACATTTGTTAAAAATCGAGATCATTCCCATCGAATGGTGTAAAAAAATAAAAAAAAACGAAAATACGTATGTTTTTCTTCTGGATTAATATTATTCAAATACATTACTTTTGACGTTTCACAATCAATGTCAGTTTTTTATAACCTATATGATAATAAAAAAATCTAAATTCCAAAAAGACTGATTCACACCACTTAATATTAGGGAAAACTGGATTACTTGATTTTTCAAGTGTACGGGATTTTATTGCACAGAAGTGTATATACCTCAAAGACGCCAAATATAAAATATTTTTGAATTTGGGCAGGGCGCGTCCAAGAACGAAGGCAAGATGTTTTCAAAAAAATTTTGCGTTATATACAGCGTGTCGCACTTTTCATGGAGCCACCTTATATCTAGCTTATCTGGTATCCGAATTTTTTGAAATTTTGGTGGTGAATATGAACCTATAAAGTGAGTCTTTAGACGTAACCGCATTTGATTTTAGTCAGAGGCGTCCGATTCTAGGATGTAGAAAGGGGGTCGATTTTCAAAAAAAAAGTATTAGCGATTTTTTTAGAAAAAAACTAGTAAGATATTCTTAATCAGCACGTTCAGAAACCCATTTGTACAAGATTACATCGTAGTGGGTTCAAAGGTGTTTGAGATAGGGGCCGCCAAAAAAGCAATTTTTTGAACTAAAAATAATTTTTATCTGCAAAACGGATTCTCAAATGAAAAAAAACTATTCTTCATTTTTTGTTCAGAATAATGTATTGTACTAGTTTGAGTTGATTTTACAACAAAATAATTATTTATTTAAATAAGGCAAAAATTAAAAAATAAAATAAATGAAACAAAAATAAATAAATAAATAAAACCAATTGACACTCGCAATAACTTTTGTTTTCATGGCTTATACTTAGGTCTTTATTGAAGATTATTCGTTAGAAAAATGTTAAGCATGTACTAATTAGAATTCTTTCCTTATTAAATGAATAATTATTTTATTGTAAAATCAATTCAGACTAGTACAATACATTATTCTGAACAAAAAATTAAGAATATATTTTTTCATTTGAGAATCCGTTTTACAGGTAAAAATTATTTTTAGTTGAAAAAATTGTTTTTTTGACGGCCCCTATCTCAAACACTTTTGAACCCACTATGGTGTAATCTTGTACAAAGGGGTTTCTAAAGGTGCTGATTAAGAATATCTCACTAGTTTTTAACTGAAAAAATCGCTAATATAGTTTTTCGAAAATCGACCCCCTTTTTCCATTCTAGAATCGAACGCCTCTGACTAAAATCAAATGTGGTTACGTATAAAGACTCATTTTATAGGTATATATTCACCACCAAAATTTCAATATATTCGGATATCAGATGAGCGAGATATGAGGGTGGCTCCCCGAAAAGTGCGACACGCTGTATATGTCTTCCACTTGAATAATCTGTAGTAAAAAGATATCAGTTATCGTCTGACAAAGCGGAAGAAATTTTGGTCATGGCGCATTTGCAAAAAAAAAAAAAATTTTTGCCAAAACTTAGAAAAGAAAAAAATTATGTCGTATATATGCTTACTTTTAAGTTCTTTTACTTTATTATGGCCCTCATACAAACGAAATTGAGGTGGAAGACTTTTTGGGCACGACGCAGTCACAGGGTTGGCCAAAGTAACCACTTGAAAAACTTGCGCGTGCAGTTAAATTTAAAAATACATAAGTGTACCTGGGTTTCATTTTAAGCTTCTTTGGGAACCAATAAAACTAAATTCACGAGGGAAGAAGTTTTGGCCAATTTTACACCCCTTACCACCCCTTTCAATTATAGCTCTTTTTATAATTATTTACTGTACTATTTATCATTTGACAATTTCTTTTTTTCCATATTTAAGTGAGTAAAGTTAGCCTGACTGTTAGTTAATAAGAAAAATAATAAATTTCAACCCCTTACATAAGGGTTGTTCTTCTTAATGAAGTCAAATAGTACATTTTAGCATAAAAAGTTACACATGTGGAATAGATAAACAGTCAATTGGTAACTAAGTTTTCATGTTTTTTTTTTCTGTTTTACTTTTTCTGTATTTAATTTTTTACATAAACTATGAAGGTTAAGCGTCATATTTAGTGTTTATATTACATGCAATAGGACGTGTGGCTACAGCTCGTGTTACCGCTAAGCCGTAAAGTTTACAACCCTTTTTGCAAAAATATTCATCGTTTTCTTTTAAAAATGTTACTAATATAATAGGTACATAAAAATTTGTACTGTAATAATGAATAATTTTTATATTTTATTCGTCATCCTCCACTTCAGAGGTTGATTTTTTTTTGTAAATGATTTATATAAAATATAGAGAACGCGTAACCTCATCGAAGTTTACATTTATTTATCTTCATTTATCTACTCTACACTATAAATAAATTAATTTAGAATAAAAAAAAATTCTCCCGAGTTGGCAGAAGGTGGTATGGTGCCCAGGATTGATGCGACATTCCTTCTCTGAATCGCCAAACTGAGTTTCTCTACAATTGATAGATTTTTTAGTCTCATTTTTTGGGTCTATAAGGCCCATGGACCCAAAGTTTCAACAGAAAATGGTAAAGAAAAGAAACGCGCTTCCAGTTCTTTGTATTTACATCTCTTAGTATCTTTTCCGATACGATCAGCTTCTCTAGGTTTTTGGGATGTATATTTAATGTAAGATGGTGCCAGTGTATCACGACACGTAGCATCCCATAGAAGGCTTTTCCCCCTTCCCATTATGGACATTCAATCCGCTCTTTTTCCGTCGCTTCTGCAACACCCTACTGGTTCAGGTATTGAAGGAATTTCTGCCGAAACCAGAGTTCTCTTGATAATGTCTTTGGTAATTCCACGACGAGACCACCTCCCTGTACTTTTGCGGCATGATAAGCCATGATGACCAAAAATGTGTACGGGTTCACCGGAAGTACAGTTGTGGGGTTTGCAAAGGAATTGACCAGTTCGTAAGGCAACGGCGATATGAAAAGATGAGTCGTCTAAGAGAGTTCCTATTGAAGGCGATGGTAAAGTATTCAGCCAGGCGCCAGATTCTTTTTGTTGAATTGCGAACAAACGTGACTCCCCTTTGAGGGAGGTTGTTGATTGTTCGTAAATATTGCTTATCCCAATATCTCTGATGAATGCTGGTAATTGGATCCGTGAAATTTAGAATGGACCAATTAGCTAGAGCTTCATCAAAGGTTTTGTCAAGACACTAAGAGATGTAAAAGGGGACAAAGTGGTAACAGCAGTCAATTTATCTGATATAGAGATTTTGCAAATCTACGATGCTTACTATTGATATTATTAGTTCACCACTGCATTTTTTTGATAGGCGATTCCTATGGGCATGAGGTCCTGAACTTACGTAAAAAATGCCAACAAGTTTATTTTCGTAAATTCAACATTTTTATTGTTTGAACATCCTGTATGTTTGGCCCACAGCGTTTCTCCTTAAAAAGGACCCATACAATTCTTATATTTAGTTAACTATTTTCTCGTACATCCACAGGTATGGACTATTATATTCACAAAATTACGAAATTTTTAAACTATATTCATATTTCAACCCCCTCAAATCTACCCCTTTAGTGCTTAACTTTTTCTGAATATTTTTGTCCTATTCACGGGTTGAGTGTTAGATAATAGATAGATAATTTAAACTCAGAACTTCTTCCGATTAAACATGGGGTCCCTCCAGGCTCTGTTTTGGGGCCCCTACTCTTTATATTATATGTCAATGTTTTTTTCACTTTCAATCTTAATATTCCTGACCTAAGTGAGGATAGCTTTAATTCTACCAAACAAGCGTTCTCTTCGAATAATCTTAAATTAAACGAAGAACACCCAACAAATCATTTCCTCAACAAATAATTCACTAATCCATGGTAAAGTGTGGAAGCCATCTTTTTTTACTAATTTTGAGGTGCTGAAAAGGAATCCGTCACCCGTTTTGGCGAAAATCTCCGGAACACATTAAAAAACCACCCTTATTTGGGGGTGACATTGGAATTTTGCAGGAAATTCTCTTAAAATACTAAGTTTCGTTAACTATGTAGAAAAAGAAGTAATAAAATCAAATTCACCCCTTCAACCATCCTCGCCATTCTTTCACCAACCCTAAGAAGGTTGTAAGCTACTATATATTTATTTATATATTTTTAAAAAACCAGAACACCTCATTGAGTGGTTGCTATCAGAATATAATAATCTGATTAGTTCCGAGAACACTCATAAAGGGTGGGTCTCACCTTCTCAGGGATCGGTTTTAATTACAAAAAAAATCCTAATGCACAATTGGATGTTTTTTTATAATATTGTGATGTGTTGCAACCCCCAAATGTAGGCAACACAGAATTCAATTATTTCGGATGTTGTAGACATTTGCACCTACTAGAAAAAGAACCTACTAGAAGCTCTAGAGTGATCTGGAGAATAGTGACGTCATCACAGAAACATCGAGATCTGTCATCTTTAGGTATATAAAGCATGGAGTAAAGCAGAGTAGACAGTTTTAAGTTTGGATAGCAAGTCAGTAAGATCAGAAGAGAGAGTAAAGTGATCAAGTAGTGAATAATTATAGTATTTAGTAGTATATCAGTGAAGCAATTATTTATTGTAATTAGTAAATTAATAAATTAGTGTTTAGTGTTACCTCCGGATCCACGATACAGGGTTTTTGCAAAAAGGGTGTAAACACGTCACAATATTAAGGTGAATTGGCCAATTCAGATCACTCCTGAATATTTCTTACCTCTCTAAGGAGGGGGTGTACCCTACATCTACACCTACACTAGAGGTAATTTTTTCAAGTCACTATTAAGATAGAAATCCACGTAAGAGGTAATGAAGGATTTGTGTTGCAATAAAAACGAATCGAAAGTCCCAAAATAGTTAGTCCCATCCGTTTCGTGGGTAGATTTGGAATTTGAGGGCGCCATAAAATGAAAAGAGATCCCCATTGTAACAAACAAAAATTATTTAAATAACTAAATAATGTTTTACTATAAAAATCAAGCAACATTTTTTAAAGGGGATTAGTGACACCATACACCCCCTCCTTAGAGGGGTAAGAAATACTCAGGAGTGATCTGAATTGGCCAAGTCACCTTAATATGATAAAAAACATCCAACTGTGTATTATGATTTTTCTTGTAATTAAAACCGATCAATATCACCAAGAAGATGAGCCCACCCCTTTTAGGCTCATGGGGGTGAGGAGCCGTATGAGTGTACTCAGAAGTATCAGATTATTATATTCGGATAGCAACGACTCAATGAGGTGTTCTGGTTTTTTTAAAAATATGTAAATAACTATATAGTAGTTAGAGTAGCTTACAACCTTCTTGGGGGCGGTGAAAGAATGGCGAGGAGGGTTGAAAGGGTGAATTTGATTTTTTTACTTCTTTTTCTACTTAGTTATCGAAATTTAGTATTTTAAGAGAATTTCCTGCAAAATCTCAATGTCATCCCCAAATAAGGGTGGTTTTTTAATGTGTTCCGGAGATTTTTCGCCAAAACGGGCGACGGATTCGTTTTCAGCACCCCAAAATTAGTAAAAAAAGATGGCTTCCACACTTCACCACGGATTGGGCTGGCCATTTCGTGGGAGCTTGGCTCTTCTTCTTTTTTTTTGTATTTTTTGTATTTTTTTTTGTATTTTTTCATATTGTGTGAAGTATTTGTATATGTAGTGTATATGTATGTGTATACATTTTTTATATTTTTATATTTTTGTATTTTCTATTTTTGACTTGCGAAAAACGTGTTTTGTAACTTGGTCAAAAAAAATATCTATCTAAACTGTGAGAATTTGTCACAGTTTCAGAGTTTTAAAATATCATTTATTTTTCAACCCCCTTAAAAATGATACCCTTAATGTTTATCATTTTTTCACTATTTTTGGCGTATTGACACGTTTAATACCGTGCGTGTAATTTCCCATTAGGCATGTACATATTGTACATTCACGTAGCGCGAGAAATATGACAACACCGGCAGCCGTAAATTCGTCCGTTGGTGGAGCATCCCAGCTCTGTTATTTCATTTCAGCCAGCTGGCACACGCGATGTTGTAATTCTTACTCCCCATGCCTAGCCCGCGACTACACACACGGTATTATCATACTCACGAGGTTTCAGAACTTTAAAACTAAATTTATTTTTTAATACCTCAAGAACCACCCCCTTAGTGTCAAAAATTTTTCACTATTTTTCCACTGTTCTAACAATTATTTTAAGCTCATTTAGAAATTTGTCAAATTTTTCCCTCCTAAAAGTGTCAATGCTCGCTGTGCGCCGAATTATAGTATAGGTATATCTACTTAGCTCTAAATGGTATGGTTTGTATACTCGCATTATCCTATTATTTTGTCTGATATTTATCGGAACAAAATTAATTTAATCAGGCAATAGTATATTATTTATTTATAGAATTCAAGGCCATTCGTGATATTAAGGTATATAATTTTACAAGTCAAATTATAAACAGCTATATAAACCGTTTATGATTTTACTTGTGGTTCATTAATTCATATTCATATAAAGGTAAACGACTATATTATATTCATTAACATCTACGCGCATACCTGTCGAAGCGATTGCATAATTTCACAAATTAGGTAATAAATCAACCAGATCAACGTTAGTGTCTCAACACAATACAAACAAGTGAAATCGCGCGCTTCACAGGTTGTAAGTAAAATGGGCAGCATAACAATTTCGTTCGTGTTTTCTCTTACGAACGTCATGTAGGTAGACAATATTAGGTAAAACTATAATTTAAACGAGATGTAACATTATAAACAGTTTTTTAATAAGTTAATTTATTAGGTATAATTGTCATATTTGTCCCCCCCGATGATGCCATATTAATTGTCTAAACGCTCGTCAGTATACTATGTAGTATAGGGTGGCCCATCTCTATAGGGGGTGAATTTTTTTTGCGTATTTTTTAAGTCTCACCCCACGAAAATATACTATTATACTGGGAATAATTTATGTCAAAGTTTCAGATAATTCGGTGAACGGTAACCCGTGCCGCATTCAGGTAGAAATTTGTAGATAAGATTTTATTACGGTAACCCGTGCCGCATTCAGGTAGAAATTTGTAGATAAGATTTTATTACGGTAATACACTTAAATTTTACTTAAAATACAAATATCTGCCTCTTTTCTCATAATGTTTTATTGGTGTAATTATTTCCTAGAAATTATTTGTTTTGGAAGTTTGGAAATATAATGCACCTACGGTAGGTTTTTATGTCAGTTTGCAATTGTGTTTTACAGTGGTGACATTATAAGTTCTAGCATACGTTCCTTTTTGAAAAAACATTTAACGATGGCTGATGTTAGATCCTTACGAAAGGATACTTTCATTTGCTTAGTTGGACACTATTCGTCACAAATCATTGGCAATAAATTGCCGTCTAATAGACAAATATTGCAAGTGCTCTTTTATAACATTCGTGAAGTGAAGCTAAGTGTACATGAAAGTGCTAAATTAACAATAAAAGAGGTGTCAGTTTTTTGGGATAAAGCTCGCATTCCGACACGTCAGGATTTTCATTGTGTTAAACAACTAGATAAACTTTATGCAGAGTGGAGGAACTTACAAAAATCGGCTAAAAGGGCCAGTGCGGGAGTAAAGAAAAAAATTTCGTTGAAAAATTGGACGATCTCTTTGACATTTCTCATGCAAATGCATTGGAGTTGATGAAAATAGATGAAGATAAGCAGTTTTTAATTAACCAAAGAAAAAAGGGACATCCTGGATTTATGCATGGTATTGATTACCAACTTGCTTCTCAAGAAAAATCAGCTGAGGAGAAATTACAGAAATTATCCGAACGAATGCAACGAAGTCAACAAGAAAAAGCTAGATTAGAGGAAACAGTCACCTGTCCATCATCAAGTAGTAATTCAGCCGACTCCAACGAAAATGAAGATGAAATAATCGAAGCCCAAGAAGAGTTGTTACAAGACCAGCCTGGCCTGTCACAGCCAAAAAAGAGGAGATTGTATGGAACATGTAACATCATCACACCAAAAATAGCCGCTGCATTTGATGCTTGCAAAATAAGCGACAGGTATGGAGTCCATATTTTGACGGCAGTAGCAGAAGCACTAGGACATGACACCACATCTTTGTCCATCAGCAGAACCACACTTCAGCGCTCTAGACAACGCATCCGCGAAGAAAGAGCTGAAATATTAAAAACTGCCTTCGTTAATTCTGAATTGCCGGCCCCAGTCATCCATTGGGATGGAAAACTTTTACCTTCTCTCACTGGAATGGGAAATATCGATAGACTTGCTATCTTAGTTACTAGTGGAGATATTGAACAACTACTTGGAGTACCAGCTTTGCCCAATTCAACTGGAAGAGAACAGACTGAAGCAGTTTATGATGTGCTTTGTGAATGGAATTTGGACGAAAAGGTAATAGCTTTGTGTTGTGATACAACAGCATCAAATATGGGTTATATAAATGGGGCAGCCACACTATTGCAACAAAAATTAGAAAGAGATATTCTATATTTTCCTTGTAGACATCATATTTTTGAAGTGGTTTTGAGAAGTGTGTTTGATACAAAAATACCTTCCTCATCTGGTCCAAATGTGCCACTATTTAAACGTTTTAGGGAATTTTGGCCTAAAATAGATCAAAATAAACCAAAAACTGGATTTCAGGTATCAAAAATTAAACACATTTTACAACCAGTTAAAGCCGAAATTGTAAAGTTTCTAAATGCAGCTTTAACTTTGCAACAGAACAGCCTCGTGATGATTATAAAGAATTTTTAATGCTTTCTAAACTTTTTGTTGAAGAAGAGCCCACTCACACGACATTCTATCAACCAGGGGCATTTCATCATGCACGTTGGATGGCCAAAGCCATTTACTGTCTAAAAATATTTTTTTTCCAAGATCAGTTCCAACTAACTAAAAAAGAAAAAATAGGTATTGAAGATATATGTCTCTTTATTGTAAAGGTTTATGTAAAGGCCTGGTTTACAGCGTCATTTGCTAGTAAAGCACCGCTTCATGACTTTTGTAAAGAACTCATTAATTATCAAAATATTGACAAAGAAATATCTCAAGCCGCAAGTAGGAAAATAGTGAACCATTTGTGGTACCTTAATTCAGTAAATGTTGGCTTATCTTTCTTTGATGACGATATTTCAGTTACCACTAAAAGAGAAATGGTTAAAGCTTTGATTAGGAAAGCACCAAATCAAGAGGGTATTAAACTGACGTGGAAAACAAGGAAATTCAGGACTTCATATGCGAGAACACTAAACAGTTTTTTCAAAAATTAGGATTGTCTATGGAATTTTTGGAAAATGATCCAATAACATGGAGGGAAAATGAAAGTTATACCCGATGTTTCAATATTGTAAACAAAATTAAAGTTGTAAATGATGCCGCTGAGAGAGGAATCAAACTTATTACTGACTATAATGACATTTTAACAAAAAATGAAGACCAAAAACAGTTTTTACTCCAAGTTGTAAATGATTATAAATCACAGTTTCCAAATGTAAAAAAAGAAACCCTGTCGCATGCTTTGGCCTAGTGCAAAAAATATTGTTTTTATTACTATATGTCTTGTAGATTTAGGATAATATTTGGTACTATGTATGAAAAAAACGTTTCATAATAAAATACACAAAGATAAAACGATAGTTTTATTTCAAAAACTTCTAGCCTAGTTTTCTTAGACTACGAATTTACAGTAGTATGACACATGTCATAGTCACAACAGATAATGTCTTTGATATTTGTATGACTTGATTAGTCATTCTAAAGATAAATGTTGCTGATTAAAAAAAAAAACAATGCATCAACCAAAGAATGTAAATAATTCCATTTACTTTTATTATTGCATAATAATGCATTCTGCGGCACCCCTTGCCTTCAATTTGCCTCAATAATATTTTGAGGGGACTGTTTTTTCTTCAAATGGAACCATTTGCAGGGGTGAGAAATAAAAAATTTCGATTTCGAAAAAGATGGGCCACCCTAATTGTGGTCTACAATCTGATGAAAGGTTACAACACTCTTCATATGAATATATATATATATTTTTAAATGTTTCATATTTTTTTATCTCGCCTTTCATTTACTAATCGATTATTTTAAAAATCAATAGGATTCTTCTCGTAGATAACACAAACTATTGTTCAAATTCCAATAGGTACAATCGGACTTTTTTCTTACAAAAAACGTGATAAATAGGCAGGTGGACATTTGTGAATGTTGTATAATCACTATTTATTAACAATATGGTTAAAGCTCTTAAAATACTGCTGCCTCAATTAAACAAATTAAAACTTATGGATTAATAATGACTTTAAGAGGCAATAAAAACAAAAATGCGGCTTACAAAAAATTTCTATACACAACAGGGGAACAAGACTGGAATATATATAAACGAAAACGAAATGCCTTAGTAAAAATAATAGAAGTTGCTAAACGTAATTACTATGAAAAGAGCATTGATAACACAAAAAATAATCCAAGACAAATGTGGGCAAATTTAAAGGAATTAATAGGTAATAATAAAAAAAAGTCCGAATGCACTAAATACATTGAGCTGTAATGGAGTTAAATACAATAATATAGACGAAATCACAAATTCACTAAATATTTATTATGTGGGCAGCATAGAGGATGTGATCGTTAGTATTGGTGTAAATGTTGTTGACGATAATACCGAAACTGAACTGCAATATGTCTTCTGTTGAATTGATTTCATTGACAAACTTAAATAAAATAGTAGGTAACCAAGTACAGAAATATAGACGAGATAGGAAAGGAGGTAATAAAAAATACTTTTCATGTAATAGGTTATCCGTTACTAAATGTCATCGACAAGTCTTGAAAAAGGAAAGTTTTAAAACGTCTACAATAAAGCCCATACCAAAAATTCCAAAAAGTATCAACATAGCAGAGAACTTGAGACCCATAAATATACTTCCTTCTTGCGGAAAATTACTTGAATTAATAGTGTTCGATCAAGTAATCAAATATATAAATTCAAATAACATATTGTAATAACATATTGTCAATCGGGATTTCAAGGTAAACATTCTCGTGAAACAGCTTTAAAGTACACGGTGTTGCATGGGCTTGAGGGTTATCGTTCAATTCGTCAACAAGTAATCAAAGTAAATAATAAGAAGTCAGGGCCTATCGTAAACAATTTCGGAGTACCCCAAGGAAGCGTTCTTGGGCAATTACTCTTCATACTATCTATTAGTGACCTCGGGAATATCTTGGAAAAATGCAAGATCCATCTGCAGATGATACGTTAATATATTATTCTGATAATAATTTTAATAAATTGGTGGACACCGTAAACTTTGAACTAAGATACGTCTCAAATAAATTCAAAGAAAATAAATTAAAAGTAAATGAAGTTAAGTCAAAATGGATGTTTATTGGTTCAAATTGTTTATACAACTCATTTAAAGAACGTAATTATTTAAATGTCATTTTAAATAATGAAAATGTAGAACATGTAAAAAATATTAAATACTCGTTATAGACAGAGAAATAAAACTACATGATCACGTTGACTACATGTCTAAGAAAATAGGTAAAAAAAAATTGGCTTCTTTAGAAGAATAAGTCAGTGTTTGTCAATTGGAAGTAAAATGACCATATATGATTTTTTAATTCGGCCACACTTTACATTCTGTTGTTCATTAATCTATCTATACCTCAAATGCAAACATTGAGAGATTACAAAAACTTGAAAACAAAGTAATGCGAATTATTTTAGAATGTAACGTATACAAACGTTAACTTGATGTTAAATACCTTAAACTGGTTCGACACTAAAACCTATCTTTACTTGTACACAATGATTTTTATTTATAAAATTGTTAATGACTTATTACCAAATTACTTAAAAGAACAATAAGATTTGTAAGTGATGTCCATCAATATAGTACTCGGCAGAAACACAGTATTATTTTATATTTACACCAAAAAACCTCTAAAACTAGCTCTATGAATAGCTTGTTCCATTCTGGTCTTATCAATTTAATGCTTTAAATAGTGACATAAAAGGCGCTAGTTCTGTAAAATTATTTAAATCAAAGCTTCAAAACCACCTATGAGATCTTTGAGTTAAGCTATTTCTATTTACGTAGAATTTAGATAGAAATATGTAATATTAGATATAGAGTAGATAAGTATGTAATATTCAACTATTCAACTTATATGTACCTTTATAAATGAACCTGTGACATGTAATATCCTTGAGAAAAATAAACTTCATTTCATTTCATTCTTTCATTTTTTTTTATAGTTGTTCAGAAGCCAATGCTGAGTTGACACCCGATTAGATTTCGTCGGGATAGTCCTAATTTTAATGCATTGTCCCGAGTCCCGACGGCTTGCGCCTATGTCCCGATTTTTAGCATCTATTATTTCGAGGTAGAAGAGTACCGAGGTACTGTAGAAGAACACACGTCGCAGCGTCTGAAGGACGCGACACTAATTTATTTAGGGCTAGTCGCGTTCTCCCTTGTTCGTATGTGGTTTTCCACTCCCAGACGGGTTCTATATTTATTTATGGTTATTTATATTTATGGTCTATCTTTCTTCAGATATGCAGTTCTTTCTCAGACACGATCTCTTAGACTTGAGGGAGGATTGAAACGCTTTGAGTATAGTATTTGAATGTAGTGACATTCGATCTCAATTCATGTCTCGCCAACAATGTTAACATCACCTGGAGATGATTAAAACTGTTTTATTTATCTGAAGATAATGGCAAAATGATTGACGAAACACGCGATGAGTATTGTATTCAAGTGTAGTACTCAAGTGTTTTGATGTTCGTGGAAGCCACTTCGTCAAGGTTTTTTAGAAATAAACGGAAACGTGTTTCGATGTATAACAATGTTACATAAGAAATTTAATAATTATTACTGTTTTTACCGCTTTTAATTTAATAATTAGTGTTTTCCTACATCTTGTACAGAGAAAGCCTTGAATTGAATCTAATTAATTTTATCTGATTTATAAGTAAACATGTATGGACATTCCTAACTGTAATTATACATGGCACTGCTTCTCGTTGGTTTTTCTATTCCTATGCACGCGGCAGAGAATTCCAAAAAGAAAAACAGAAAAATTAAAAGAATGTCACAAATAACGTTTAAACAATATTTATTATTATTTTCGTAATTTTTCTTCCATTGTCAAAACAGTAGTGACTATACAAAAGAATTATCACTTTTGATATCCTAGGAAGTTCTAATTCATAGTTTATAAGATTCTACGGCTATTAGATACGGATATAATATTAAGCACGTAATTTCTTTTTGCGGTTTTCCTGAGTCGTGTTAACCGCGATATTTTAAAATAACCACTTCAGTCCGACAAATTATAAGAAGCAGATTGTATCATTTCCATTGATAGCACAGTACCTAGGTAAAAAATAGTAAAATTTGGGAATAATCTCATATGTAATGATAATTTTTCTTTAAGGTTAATTATTGTAGTAAAAGGTATCATCCTCAGTTTCTATATGGTTCCGGCACTTGCTCTTACTCTCAAGGGGTGAAAACTACCTCTAAATTTAGATATTTAATATTTGAAAAAGTATCACTGATTTATTTTTTAAACGTAGGATTTACAGATTTTTGGGATCGCTAATTACGAATCTAAAGTCAAAATTAAAAAATTCAAAATGGCGGCTCCAATATGACGGATGGAATTTTTTCTAAAGTAAGTGTTTTAAACGGACAAAAAATCTAGATGATTAACGAAGTCCCGCTTGATTGGCATTGAGTCAGTGGGTTTGGTCATGGATCCCAGTTCAATTGACCCCAGAATTCTCAAGTGATCAACCAGATGATCCGAATATTTTTACGGATCAGTTAGGACCTAATCCAGTCCAGAGAAGAACCTAGTCCAAAGATCAGTTTCAGTTCCTAGTCCATGCTAACCAACTCGCGCGGTGAACGGCTGAGCGGACTGGCAGACAAACTGGACTGGACTGAATTACAGGAAGTGCAAACGAACTCGTAATCTTGTACTGTACTAGTCGTACTCGGTTCGACCAGTCCATACGTCTATAAAGTGTGCACGCCGCACCGGATCTCTAAAAAGTTCAGCTGGACTGGGAGTAGTCGGAGTACTCGGACTAATATTCGCACCTGCCGTGTTAATTTATTAGTTGAGATCAGTTCCACTAGTTCAACCCACTGGACCTGTTCCAAAGTATCAGTTCCAGTTCTCGTTAGCCAACTCTACTGGTACAGCCTTAGGGCACTAAGTGCTGCCTCCTTCCTTACATGTAGATGTAGAGGAAGTAGGTCTAGCATTGCCTCCATAATGCTGTGGCACATTTCTCCTGTAATCCCTAAGCAGGCAAGGCGTTGCAACTTCTGCAACTTTCCTTGTGTTAACTTTTCTTCAGTTTTTAGCCACCACACATGATGCATTGGTGACGATGGGTCTTACAACCGAGTATTTTTTGGATGATCCTAGTTGAATCTCGTCGATTTCTTCCTCAACATAATAGTCAATTGCAATATATTCATCTTCAGTATTCTCAGTGTCTGCTTTACATGATTCTTTCATCACCGCAGTGCCTTCGTTGTCGATTTTGTTTTCCTTAAGCATATTGGGGACGTCTGGTACATTCTCGCAAGTTTTTCTTCTACAATTTTGGAATATAATGAAACACTTCATGCCTGCTTTGCGACAACCACAAGCTGCTCCACATTTCCTATTACATTTGCAAAATATTAATTTGAGAAGAGCCGATGGTGCAGGATCGGTTGTGTTGGTAATTGGTTCGTGCCCACGATCGGTTCTGCTCTAGCCCCATTTCTCAGGATCTGTCAAATCCGAGCCATGTCTGCACCTAATCAATATGTTTTTGGTCATACTGCTTTTTCTGTTGGTAATAATGTCGAAAGGTTGAATTTGCTTTTTGTAGCGCTTGAAGCGTAAAGCTTTATTAATTTTTCAGCTTTGTCACCTTCGTACAAAGCGATGAAGAAACGTTCCTCTGCTTTAGCAAAAATAGTTGAGTCCATATTTTCAAGTTGAAACAATTTCATCGTTTCTTGCAGCTCTTCATGCTTCTCAAGAATGTCGATGAATTTTGCGTTCGAGACACACTACATCCGCTGAAGGCGTGGAGGAAGAATAAATTGTCGGATATAGATTTATCGTGTTGAAGGTTTGCCGACATAAAATAAATGTTCTCCTTTCAGAGAATTGTGATACAGTCGAACTTCCATAACTCGAAATCTTCTATATCTCGAAGCAATTCAATGCAATAAATATCGATTATCTTTACTAAAAAGTTCCCATAACTCAAAGCTTCTCTAACTAGAACTGATTTTTAATCCTCTTGGGGATTCGAGTTATGGAAGTTCGACTGTATTTGTAATATTAAAGGTGGATTATATTTTCTTCCAGTGTTCTAAATATAAAGCAGTAAGTGACAGACTACATAACAATCTTTTTAATTATAATATTCAGGCTACTTTTAATATACTTTCTCTCCTCAGCCTCCATAATAAATAAATTTTTGATTGTATCATCGTTTTTTTGGAAGAAACGAATATTTTATTATGAACTTTATGAGTGAATGTTTAAAACCTGACTTAGTGGTTATCCTGCGGAACCACCTTATGTACGCAAAAATGAACTTTGACAAATAATGAATTAATTAAATTATGTGACAAAAAATATTTATCTTCTTTTTCATTATCTGAAATAATGTTGAGAATCGTTTGCCAAGAGTTGTTTGATTTTGTGTATTCGGTAGAACAACTATGGCTCAGGGTCCCACGCGTATTTGTACACAGTACTGAAGATCCACTAGTAAGACACATTTGAATCGCGAACGTCCATTGGAAGAAAAATTGATAACGATATTAGTAGAACTGGTAGACAATACCTTCACTACGAAAATTTGTTCCAACTCAGATAAGAAATCTCAGAGTTTCTAAGAGTAGACATCATTACACGTATATTGATGATAATAATAAGATTCATAAGGTAAGTCATTTTTTATTTACCCTGAAAGGGTTAAATAGGTTAACTTCGTATACTCTGTTGTTTTTCCTCTGTTGCATTTATAGTGGTTCTCCAATTTTGTTTGTCTTTAAAGAAATCCTGATAGACCCCAGGACGAGAAGCGTGTGCCCCTGTCTTTTCTCCTTTGCTGATCTTCAAAAAATAGGCTTGCCTTGAGAGTGAGAAACGGGAAAAAGCATACAGAAACTTTTTATGATTTTTCTCTTTTGCAAGATTTGAAAAAATACGCTTGAGGTATGCTACGCAAGTTCAGTTAATAAAACAAGAAGGTCGATAACTGTTTTAATGTAAAACTTACCAAAGACATGAAAAAGGAGAAAAGCATTTTTCAACCTATTAATTTTTCTCGCACTATCGTAAAATCGTAAAATATTAATCTACGGAAAAGTAAAATGATCAAAGTTATAGCTCTACAAAACTGTGCTTGCATTTTTTTCCATAACTTTGACAGGGAGCAAAATATTTCAAAAAAACTTAACACCATTTTTTTTTTCAAGATGGCGACGTTTCCACCGGGACAAGAGAGGGCAGAAACTTGCATACACATTCGGAATAGATCCCCTGCAAGCTTTCAAAAGGTATGGTCTCAAATTAATTTTCATTACCACTAATTATTTCAGGACACAGAATTTGTATCATATTTTTTTCTTTAAACCGGTTCTAACGATTTTGATTCAAATATTTGGAAGCTGCTTTAGTACCA
Organism: Rutpela maculata; assembly: GCA_936432065.2. Classification (NCBI taxonomy): domain Eukaryota; kingdom Metazoa; phylum Arthropoda; class Insecta; order Coleoptera; family Cerambycidae; genus Rutpela; species Rutpela maculata. The sequence goes on from OW386285.2 coordinate 21,101,361, forward strand.
GCATGAGATGGTACGACCAGCTCCTCTGAAATAATACAAGGACGGAGTCTGCACGTGTTGGGGATAAAAATGAATAATAAGCTATGCTGTACTGCATAAGTCTCGCTCTTCTATGGAGGAGTTAACCCCAGTTGTGTCGGATCGGACCACTATTTAAATTACATCAGAAGTTTGAGGTCCTTCAGGACAATTTACGACACTTTGACAATTGCAGTTTTCTCCATGAAAATTGGCATATTCCCCATATGCATAAGGCATAAATCACAATGATGTTAGAAGGATAAATAAAGCGATAAAAATGAAGCAAGTTATAAGTTTTAATTTGGTTCAAAAAAAAAACAGTTTAATTTTTTAAATCCTTCCTAATTTGTTTAATCCATCAAATGTTCAGAATCAGTGATCACTTATTACGTTGTGTGTAAACATCAGATTTCCGCCTAAATTCTTGTCTTATAATGGCGTTCTCTTTATTATGTTTGGCACCACTAATATAAGAAAATGCATGAATCCACAATATCTACTGAGACAATATAAATTTTTACCTTATACGTTGATATTCTGATCACGTTCATTAGTTCGTTTGAAATACTTAAATTATGATAAATTACATAAAAAAATTAATAAAACAATTGGATTCATTTTAATCTAAACGGTTTTTCCAAAAAGCAGATACACATTTATCTAGGTCGCGGAAAAACCACTTATATTAATAGCCAAGTAAGTAGACTTTACATTTTTGATATGTGAAAAAAATATTCAAATTAATACATTTACATACACTTTGTTCTTTCATTCTGAATTATTACCTAGCAGACTTTACGCAGAATCAAAGAATAATCATAATAAATTAACTTCCCCCCCTTCTTCAGAATTTGTTCCCAGACTCGATCAATGGATTCTCGATATGCCAGTTTATAAAAAATATTAAATACCTACTGTCAGATAATATCCAAATTCTGTGTTCCCAATTGTTTTAACCTTAAACAGTTGCATTTCTAGCAGGTGCGGTACACACGTACTTTGGTAAATTATTGAGATAAAAATGTATTAAAAATTTCCGCACCCACATTTCACGAGAGAAACATCAAGGACGCTTAATACGCGGTTGAAGCGTTTCATTAACCTTTTTTTTTTACATCATTACACTGACATTGTGTACACAATGTTAACAATCAATTTCATGTGAGACAACATGAAAGATATGAATGAAAACGCTGCAATGGAATTTGACGAGTTTCTCGTTTAATAACTATGGTAATATACCTTGTATTCTACGTATTAATTCGTTATAAATATACATACCGGTTTTATACTCGTTACTGAAGTTGTTTGGGTTGTGTTTAAAGCTCTTTCTTGCCCATGAATCTGCCAAATACTCAAACTTGCAAGCACTATAGTAATAAAATAAGTACGAACCATTTTAATACCTTTGTCTGTATCACTACCGGCACCAAGATAATCACTTAATCGATCAAATCACACACGAGCACAGTCAGACTCGACTTATTTGAGAAAAAATAACATGCCAATTACATCAATTAGTAACTGTTCATGCTCGAATACATTTTAATTTCACAAGGAACTATTGTCAGATTTATTTTTAACTATAATTCTATGTGGTCCAATTACATTTGTGTATGGAACCGCAATGAAAATAGTCCCGCTGGCGCTAAGCAGCAACATCTAAACCGCGTGAAAGTCTGTGACTGATTGAGTCGGACGGGTATTTTGTTGTTTGTTATTCATGGGAAATTTGATAATAGATACGGCTGGTACTCATTTCAAATCTACATTTTTATTGAATTACTTTTATCGCACTGTTCAGGCATTCACTTAGAAGTGGGTACTGAATGTGTTCTGTGTGGAATTACTTGTCTTAATTTTTATTGGAAGATTAGTCACGTCATTGGCGAAAAGTTCTGAAGAATTCGCGACGATATTGGGGATTCCCGTTCTGGACATTATAAATAGATACGCACGATGCTTGCACGTTATGTTGGCACTGACAAATTTGCAATTGTTTCGTAAGATGTCGATTGAAACAGAATAAAAATGCACACAAAAGGATATGATTGCTTTTATTTTAAAGTGTATTTAAGACAATTGTAAATCCGTGTACTTGTTATAGAATTTAGTAAAATTGGCCAAAAACGATAAAATGATTTTTTTCCAAACTACCATAAAATCAGACATGAAATTTTGAAACGTGCATCGAAAATTTTTGAAGTCGCCCTACGACATAATTCCAAAAGACGTCCAGCAACATAAATTTTGGAAACTGCATCGTCATTTTTCAAACTGCACTAAAATATTTATTTTGGAAGTTCGCTTAAATCTGATTTTTGCTAAGAAAATTCAAATTATGAATTTGGACGTTTTTTAACGTTACAAAGAGTGGTTTTCATCCGTTGACAAGGCAAGGACGGATTTAACTTTCTGTCATGGGGGGGGGGGGGGGGTAAACTCCCGGATGAGTACGATTTTTGAATAAATGCAGCATTAAAATTAAGCAATAAATAAAATTGAAAATTTCACACCTCTACTTTTTAACCAATAAGATACCTTAATTTTGACTAGTTACCATGGCAATTAAAAAAATTTCCGGAAATTTTTTCGAGGCGCCACGATATTTAAGTGAAAATTTTTTGACAGTTGAAAAAGGTAAACATATGATCTACAACCATTAAATAATGTAGATATACCTGTGAATAATGCAAAATTTCTGAATTAACATTATTATTTATTATTCGCTATAAAGTTTCATTAAACAGAAAACACAAATTTGTTAAATTATTATGCATTAACAATTTATAATTGAAAAAACGTAGGATGTACAAACATAGTAAGATTTAAATGTTGCTTGAATTCTAACCCATCCTCTCTTCTTAATGGTGAATAGGAAGGTGACGAATTAATTAGATGTCTGTGTTTTAAGACATATATGTAATATTTTGAAACAATTTTACGCAAAAGGCCATATTTACTTGACATCTGCAGCAGACTTTCTTGGATTTTCGTAAACAAACCATTCGACTCTAACGCTTCCTGATCGCAATCTTCCATTAAATTCGTTAAATATATTAATCTTGGATGACATATTTGCGCTTGACTCAACTATTTGCAGTATTTACATAAATTGTACTTTTCAAAACATTCCATTTCTCTCAAATTGTTTAACGCAAATGCTTACAAGAAATGTTTTACATAAAAATATCTTTGTTTGCTGGTTTACTATACAGTAACTTAATGTAATTTACCAATATAAACCTCATCTGTCAAAAGCATGGCCGCCTATATCACGGCCACCTACTGCAACAAACCATGTTAATATTATATTTTTTAAATTAGAAGTGTTATGGATTACTTTAACAAAAAATACATTTCTACCACCTTTAGTAACCTAAAATTATGAAAGGGCGATAGACTGAACTAATACCCATCTGAGTTTTAGCATTTGGTGTAACTAAAGTTGGTAATTTTTTTTTATTTGACGAAATATGGTGGATATACCTATATGATTTTTTTAGAATTTATTTCATGTTGAACTAATATCTTCATTGGCAAATCTCTAATGATATCGACTAATAAGCAAAATAATAACGAAATAAATTTAATTATTATAGGTTTTATTAATATTAAAAACACAATTATTATAAATGTTTGTGGGCTGGCTTGAATTGGTGGGTTGAATCTGGGTACTTTCTGTTTTATTTTGCATTGTGCTCTGATCATGATTAAACTTGCTAGTACTTGATGAAATTCTCCTCATGGATTCAATCATCTGATGATGATGTTCAACGTCCAATTGTAAGTAAGGTTTGATTGACTGACTATTATTGTGTCCAGTAATTTTAATGAGCTGTTGTTCACCAACTCCTTCCTTGGCCAATTTCGAAACAGCTGTTGCTCTTGCAGAATGATTAGTTATTTTTACTTTTTTAGTGTCAATTCCTATATCAGAGGCTGCTGATTTAAACCATGAAGATACAATGTTCATACCAACTGGGCTATTCTTTCAAAATATTCGTGCCCTCAAGAAAATTTTCGGAAATAATTTAAGCTCTTGTGATATTATAAGTGAAAACAATTTCTTTTTATCAAGTGTTTATTTTATTACTTCTTAAAGTAGTAGGAGCAGACGAGTAGATATATTTTTTACTAGTTTATTTTCCGTAAATGTAGGTTTTCAGACATTTTTAAGTTGCGGGATTTTGGGAAAATAGTTTTCAATACATTATTTAAAATGATAGAAACTACAAATTTATTATAAAAAGTGAATACAGTTTATCAAATGGAACGCATATAAAATATAAAAACATAATCATATTTGGAAAAAAACTAATTAAAAGCAGTACAACTTTTAATTTAAACTTAGTAAAATACATTAATTAAATAACAAAATCCGTATCTTTGCAATGGGCTTGGTACCGATAATTATTTTTTCGTTATTTTTTATGGCATTCAATAGAATTCAATCATCTAGATAAGCTGTTTAAATTTCAGCTTCATGAGTATATCCAATCATTAGATATTCAATTTTAAAGATTGAGTTCCAGTACAAAACGCTTCGCCGATTCGTGACGTCATTCTGCATAAACACTAATCATTTTAAACCAGCAAGAAGATAAAACAGATATAATTTACTACTATTACTAACATAACCTCAGTTGTTATGTTTTTTAGGTTTATTCTCATTTTTAATGTTTGTATACTCAGTTTTAGCTTGGAGCCAAACTGGCTCCAAGCAAATATTGATTGATACATGCTAATTAAAGGTTAGATTTCTAACCTGCAAAAGTGCCTTATTTTAGAGAATATTATTTAGGTATTATGCAAATCAAAACTTACACACTTTTTTATTTATGATGAAAATACCTACTTTCTGTATCAAAGGGAGAATTTCATACATGCAGAGCTTTACTCGATAATGGATCTCAATCTAATTTAATCACAGCTGCTTTATGTAAAAAAATGGGGTTGGAAAGCATACCTGTAAACCTAGCAATTGTTGGCATCGGACAAGCTGTGTCAAACATATCAAATAGGTGTTCGGTATTATTTCAATCCATTTTTCAATAACTTTCAATTAACCATTTCTTGTCTAATTCTACCTAAAATAAGTAACAATGTTCCAAGCACATTAGTTAATATTTCCTCACTTACTATACCAAATCATGTTCGATTAGCAGATCCTCATTACAATACTCCAGGCCTTATTGACATTCTCTTAGGAGCAGGTTTGTTCTATAGATTGCTGTCATCTGAACAGATTTCCCTTGGAATCCACGAACCGGTTTTACAAAAACCTGTTTAGGCTGGGTAATATCTGGTCCAGTTTCTACACAAATGCATACTCCAAAAACTTACTGTAATTTCAGTAAGGATATTGAAATAGAACAACAATTGACCAAATTCTGGGAAATGAAGAACCCCCTCTCCCTGCTTCAATCCTCTCAAAGGATGAACAAGCATGTGAGGCAAGCTTTGTTGAAACAGTAAGTCGAGATGAGAGTGGCCGATTTGTGTTAACAATTCCTTTCAAGGAATCTCCAACACTACTTGGTGACTCGAAAAATATGGCATTAAGTAGATTTCATTCAATGGAGGCTAAGTTGCGGCGGAATCCAAATTTAAAACAAATGTATTGTGATTTTATGTCAGAGTGTGAACAATTAGGCCATATGTCTAAAATTGAGGACAAGCCTGAAACTGATACTTCACAAATAACATATTTTCTCTCTCATCATGGAGTTCTCAATGAAAATAAAATTACTACGAAGCTCAGAGTCGTTTTCGATGGATCAGCTCCTTCTGATTCAGGGTGGTCACTTAATGATCTACAACTAGTCGGTCCTAGAATCCAAGATGATCTCTTAGCAATCATTCTTCGATTCAGGCAACATAACTTTATCATATGTGCTGATGTCGAAAAAATGTATAGGCAAGTATTAATACACCCCAATCACAGATCGCTTCAACAAATCCTTTGGAGGTCAGACCCTTCCAAGGAAATTAATACATACAAACTAAATACTGTGACGTATGGTACAACGTCTGCTCCATTTTTGGCTGTTCGTTGTCTGTCACAACTGGCTGCAGATAATGTCGAAAAATATCCACAAGCCTCAGACGTTATTTCTCATGATTTTTATGTCTTATTATCTGGAGCAGAAACCGAGGAAGAAGCAATCAGACTTGGCATAGAAGTGTCATCTATTCTTCAAAAAGCTGGTTTTCATTTAAGAAAATGGATATCCAATAGTTCAGAAGTTTTAAATAAAATATCTTCTAATCCTTCTTCTCATAACATTCAGTTTAATGAAAAAGAGGGTACCAAAATTCTTGGATTATACTGGTCATGCAACGTCGATGTCCTGATATTTACAATTCATGAATTTTCCAAACATGTGGCAATCACTAAACGAACAATCCTCTCAGAGGTTGCTCAAATTTTTGATCCCTTGGGATTGTTAAGCCCATGTGTCATTATCGCTAAAATCATTCTCCAAAAATTGTGGTTATACAAACTCACATGGGATGAATCTATTCCACTCGAATTGCTCACAAAGTGGCAGGATTTCAGGCTACAATTAATCAATCTCAACCAACTTCAAATTCCTAGGAGAGTGGTGTGCCAAAACGTAGCGATATTTTATTGTGACAAACTATTTAAAACTTCATGAACATTACATTGAACTAGATTTTGGTTGAGAGTACAGGAACCAGGCAGAAATTTTAATAATAGCTATGTAATACTTGTAAATCTTAAGAAATATATATTTTTGAGGTTAGCTGTGAAATCAATTTAAATCTCGACTGTCGCCTGATCAGCATGTGCAAAATGACGTCACGCGACTCTCCGCCCTGTTTTCGCGCGGTCCAACTTTGGTAATTTATTTCGGGGCTTAAACGTCCTAATAGAAACCTAAAAATTTGAAAATTGCCTTAAAAAGTGTTCTATTTTCGATTTCTAAAATAAAAAAAATGCTGAACGGGCATTACCCCCCTAACCCACCCCCGTAAATCCGCCCTTGCGACAAGGGCTTCGGAAAAAGGCAGAAGATGGCGACTTGGTCAAGTTTTATTTATGCCGAATGGCAACGAATAATTTATTATCGAAACTTGTACTTGATAAACGTCACTTTGGAACACATAAATTTATTTTTCTACTTCCAGTTTCAGCAGAAGTGGTACCAACTTTTAATTTTTAAATGAAACATTCTGTATATTATTACATCTTCAGATTCTCCATGATACCATATAAGTGACATATGAAGTGTCAAACTTTTTTTAATTCAATTTTTATTTTTTAGTTTAAGTATGCCATGACAATTCTAATTTATTCCAATCAACCCATATAATGCTAGAAAAATTAAAATCACGAAAATACTAATTTTTTTAAATGGAACCATATCGGTACCAAGGCACCATTCAATGTTTAATAAGGTGTCTATCCATATCTTCTATTTAAATGTGCGACTAAAACTATCAAAATGATATTTACTAACGTAATATTTTGTCGAACTCCTTTATACATTTCCTTAAATATATAAGAAATAAAACCAGATTGCAACAGCTATTCTCCGGACTAGTGCCCCGCTGAGCGCTGGATTACAGACTGCAGTTTCAAGCTCTCGTCAGTGTAAGGTAGGCCCAGAATAACTGGAACGAGACCCTCGATATCACTCTTGGTACATGACAAGATTTATAAAACCACTACTTTCTTATTTTTTTCTTATTTTTTTTTTCTTAATATTTCTTAATTTCCTTGAATATTTTTTTACCTCAGCCTGTACATGAACTGTGTTAATGCTTTCTTATAAAGGTTTTAATTAGCTTCAATTTATGTTGTTACATCACATTCGAAATTCTTTTTGGTCTTAGAGAAAAAAATTAAAAACACTCCGATTCCAAACTGAATTCTTTTAAAATAATTTTGAAAACAATGTAGTCGGGGAGCCCGCCCTAGCTGCACATCCTCCCCCCTTTAAAGATTAAAGCCTAAGGAACAATTTTAGACATATCCCCCCAAAAAAAAAACTGGCTGTACTTTCAAAATGGCGGCCATATGTTAAAAAAACTGTTGCCAACGTTGTTTTAGTCATGTAACACAAAAACTAAGAAAGATGGACAAAAACTTTTTTTCACCAAAAACAACGTGTATAAAATTTTCTACAATTTTGTTCCTATACAATATTTTGATAGGAGTTATCATTTTTCGGATAAATGAGTCCAAAATTAAGAAAACATGGAAATTCATATATCGGTAAATCATTTAGAGGAAATAACTGTGGCAATTATTATAAGGCGTATAATATAACTTTATATTAATAACATAATTTAATAAAATAAACTGAAAAAAAATAATTATAATAATAATAATATTATAATGCATTCGTTTACAAGTGCGACTCAAGTCAGCGTCTTTAAGGGAAAAGGAAAGATAAAACCCCTAAAAATGTTACTTTCTCCCAAATATACCAAATATGTTTTGTTTTCTTAAAATGTTTTCTTAACCGCTTCTCAAGTCACCGAAGTAACTCCTTGAAAATCCAGAATGATTTTGTGTTAGGTAAAGAGAAACGAGGCCCTACAGCTTATAGTGGAGTCCGAATCACTTCTTGGGGATAATTTTATAATTATAATTATTTCGCGATGGGCAGGGATTGAACCTGCTTCGCTAGGTACGCCAGTATGCAAGGTAGACGCGGTAAACCACTGAGCTACCGTCTGAACATTTCAAGATTTGGGGGCAGCTGGAATATTGATGGTAAATTAGTCGCATCATTAGAGAAGTTTACATGTGCCATATATGGATCAAAGACATGCGCTAGCGTGGACGAGCTTCGCCTAATAATCCAGTCAAAAAACCTCAAAAAATGACTCAACCTCCTGAAAAATCCGAAAGTTTTGAAACTTCGCACACTTATTTAGAGGTACCTAAGAATGAATATACCGAAAGTCTTCATGAATATGAGGCGAGCTCTTTGGTTTTTCGTTAATATCTAGAGAACCGTTCGTCGGAGGCAAAAGTTGATTATATACATAATTAAGGCTTATCAAATTTGCTTCAAAAATGATTATATACATTTTTCTCGTATTCCCAATGATTCCCGAGTTATAGGCGCTAAAAGAGAGCGTTTTGTGAAAAACCATGCTAGGGCGGTACAATATGGCATTTCTAATAATATTTGACATATGGTTTACCTACATTTTTGTATACTAAGGATAATTGAGGAGATAAACTTCACAGCTTTGTATAAAAAGCACATGATGTATGTTACTTATGATGTATATTGATGAGGCACATGATGTAGGTATATTAAATAATGAAATATATGAACAAACAAAATCCTGAGGTTATTCCAAGGAAAATTTTGTACAGAAAAATCAATCAGCTCTGAATCGCTTCTTGGTAGAAGGCCCTGCAATTTGATTATCTTGGCCAGCTTCTACACTTGCTGCCTGAAACAATATGTAAGTATGCATGAGATGAAGGTGTGAGAGAACCATTTTACAAATAAAACATGTAAGTAAAAGAAAGTATATAAGAAATAAATAAAAAAGAATAAGTAAATATAAGAAAGTAGTAAACGACCAGTAAGACAACATATGAACATAACAACCGATTTATGTATACTATTACAAGGTAAATGAATAATAAAAAAAATACAAATGTGCAATCTCACCTGACTTCTGGTTCCAGCAAGCACATTGCTTTGACCTTTATGTACCAAATGTTCAGTGTTTGTTATTTGCACTGAATGATCTGCTTCTTCAAGGTTTATGACATCGGGATCATCAGAGTCATCAAAGTCTTCTTCGAGGTTGGAAGTAATACCATTCAAGCATTCGCCATGGCAGTTGTGACAAATGCTTGTACACATTATTCCTGCCTTTCGACAGCCACATCTGTTCCCACATCCAGTTGTACATGTGCAACAAATGAGGTTAAGGACAGCTTCAGGTGCTGCTGGATCCTCTGTTGTCACAGAGATTAGCCGATAGCTTTCCACCTTCCATCACAAAACGCTCTCTTTTAGCGCCTATAACTCGGGAACCATTGGGAATACGAGAAAAATGTATATAATCATTTTTGTAGCAAATTTGATAAGCCTTAATTATGTATATAATCAACTTTTGCCTCCGACCAACGGTTCTCGAGATATTAACGAAAAACCAAAGAAAGTGCCCTATTTTCGCTAATTGCCGCTAGAGCTCGCCTCATATTCATAAGGACTTTCGGCATATTCATTCTTAGGTACCTTTAAATAAGTATGTGAAGTTTCAAAACTTTCGGATTTTTCAGGAGGTTGAACATTGTTTTGACTGGACTATAATTAGACAGAAATGTGGTAACAAAGATTTGTCTTTATCAATTGACATTAAAGTCCATTCTTCCATTCCACCATCAAGAGCTTGTCTTATCGAGCATATTAAAAGGAGTGTTTACCAAACGCGTATTTGGCGATTAACCGACGAAGGTATTCACAATATTCCAAAGCCTTGGAATAATTATGGATGGCAAGAAAATGTAGATTGTGTTCAGAAAATAAAATATTGCCTCAATCGCTTACTGAAATTCTTCAGGAGATGATTCTAAATCAGATCATAATAGACGAAAGTGAGGATGATAATGATATCATAAATTAAGCAATAGAGGAAGAAGACTTGGAAGAAATATTCGATGTATCTGAAAGCGAATGAGGTGTTACTTTTATATTGAATTTTATATTTTATTTTAAGAACTGAATCATTTATCTGGAAAATGGTGACTCCTATCCAAATATTGTATAGAAACAAAATTGTAGAAAATTTTATGTACTTTGTTTTTTGTGCAGAAAGTTTTTCTCCATCTTTTTTAATTTTTGTGTTAAATGACAAAAACAACATAGCAAATTTTTTTTTTATAAACATGGAGGTCATTTTGAAAGTACAACTAGCCTTTTTTTAGGGGACATGTCTAAAATTGTTCCTTAGGCTTTAATTTTTATAAAAAACAATGTTGAATTAAGCTATTCTTTAAATACATGTGCAACAAACTTAGATATACTATATTATAATTTTAAACAAGCTGATTTTTAAAATCTGTATTATCAATTACATCAAGTAGATTGGAATTTAAAATCAATATCTGATGTAGATAAGGCGTTTGACACATTTTATGAGTTACTGTACAATATATTTGACAATTGTGTTCCAAAAGTAAAAACTAAGAAAAATAGATTTTTTCCTTGGTACACGCCTGAAATTAGATGAGATATCAAGGCCAAAGAAAGAAATCGGAAGTTATATAAGAAAACAAAATTAGATCAATGTAAAATTGATTATAGTAATTTGAGGACCCAAATAAAAAAAGACATTAAAAGCTTACAAGCAATTTTGGAATTTTGTTAAAACGAAAAATAAGAGCAAATCTGGAATACCCAAAGAAATGATTCTAAATACCTAATGAGTTTCTCTCGGAGGGGGAGTTCTATTACTCAAAGCTTCGCCAATAATTTTAAGTCTGTATTTTAAATACAAAAAAATAAATAAATTCAACCAGTGTCAATGGTATAATTGATAGTGGAGATTTGGAATTAGTAAATATTTCGGAAATTACTGAAGCTGATGTCATTAAGGCAATAGATAAACTTAAATCAAAGAAAGCGATGGGACATGATCATGTACCTAGTTATGTAATAAAGAGTTGCAAGGAAGCATTTGTTAGGCCACTAGAAATAAAAAATTTCCTGATAAACTGAAAATAGCACGAACTACTCTGAAAATAGCACGAGTTATCGTCCTATTGCCATATTATTAAATTTATCTAAGATATTCGAGACCATTATACAGTGTGTCTCACTTTTCATCACTACACCTCAATATCTCGGCCATTTGTTGATCGATTTAGATCAAATTTGGTATACTACTTTTGCTTCAGATTGTGATTAGAAAGTTATTTAAAATTTTTTTTTTTTCGAAATTAAATACGCCTACTATGATCAAAAGAAATTAACAAAAATTAGGAATTTATATTAGCGATTGAGATAGAGTTTTTGTTTTTACAGAATCTTGTTCGGCATGACCTAAAACCCCTGTATACCAAATTTCGTTAAAAAATATTCATTCCTCTACAAAAAAATCACATCTCAGATTTCAATAATAATCACCCTACTATTCGAGTTATTTATTGTCGGATATTTACATAACTTGGTAGTCGTGTAATAATAACGCTAATTAAGCATTAGGACACATTTTTTGTCCAAAACACTATTATGAAATGAATATTTGAAAAATGGTGGCTATTTTTTAAAATACTTAGAACTCGGCATACCAATATCTTTGTTAACATGGAGTGCTTTGGAATGGATTTGACAATTCTTATTATTTCAATTTTATCAGCAATAATTAATTGTTGTGCAGCCATGTTTAAGTTTAATTTGAGATTCGATGCAATTGTCAAATCTATTCCAAAGCACTCCATGTTAACAAAGCTATTGGTATGCCGAGTTCTAAGTATTTTAAAAAATAGCTACCATTTTTCATAATAGTGTTTTGGATAAAAAAATGTGTCCTAATGCTTAATTAGCGTCTTTATTACACGACTACCAAGTTATGAAAATATCCGATAATAAATAACTCCAATAGTAGAGTGATTATTATTGAAATCTTAGATATGATTTTTTTGTAGAGGAATTAATATTTTTTAACGAAATTTGGTATACAGGGGTTTTAGGTCATGCCGAACAAGATTCTGTAAAAAAAACCCTATCTCAATCGCCAATATAAAATGCTAATTTTTGCCAATTTCTTTTGATCATAGTAGGCGTATTTAATTTCGAAAAAAAAATTTTAAATAATTTTTTAATCACAATCTGAAGCAAGAGTAGTATACCAAATTTGATCTAAGTCGATCAACAAATGGCCGAGATATTGAGGTGTAGTGGTGAAAAGTGAGACACACTGTATATATATTACTACCTGCATGAACATGCTAAAAAGGAAGTATCTAACTTTCAATATGGATTTCAAAAGAAAAGATCAGTAAATGGAAATCTAGTAGATTTTGTGACCTCTACGACGGACGCCTTGACAAACAATAGACAAATAAATGTGATCTATACCGACTTTGCTATAGTATTTGACAAAGTTGACCATGGCATATTGCAAAATAAGCTAAGAAAATTCCCAATGATTTAAGTGATTTAATAACATTTATGTCTACTTACCTTATAAATCCACAGCAATATGTCATGATCAATAATTTTGAGTCGAACTACGACACATCAGATTCAGGAGTTCCACAGGGCTCAAATCTAGTCCCACTTTTATTTTTTATTTTCATTAATGATATTGTAGATTCCGTTAAACATTCATCAGTTAGCCTTTTCGCTGATGGTATGAAAATATTTAAATAAATAGGTGATTATCAGGATTGCTTTTACAAGATGACAAAAGGGAAATATTTAACTGGTTTGTTCAGAATCAGTTGCTCTTTAATATTAATAAATGCAAGGTAATGACTTTCACGTTATGCAAAAATATGCTAGATTATAAATACAAAATTAGAAACGAAAATTTGGAAAGAGTTTATACAAAAGTTGATCTGGGTGTGATATTCGACTCGATACCGACATGATCATATAAAAATGTAGGTTTTATCTTAGGCAACTGCAAATCATTTAAGTGCAAAAAATTAATGTTATATTCGTCCTTTGTAAGATCAAAACTAGAATATTGCTCCACGGTTTGTAGTCCTCTCTGTACCAGGCACATACAAATGTCAGAACATGTACAAGAAAAAAAATATAAAACATATTAATTTCATTTTGCACAATAGTGTATACTAGTAACACTTCCTAGTTAGTTCAACTTACTAAGTATAATTTAATAACACTAAATAGCAGAAGAACTTACTTTGACATTGTTTATTTGCATAAACTTCTACATAATCTTTCGTATGACGTAACTACCTTAAATAAAATAATAATCAATGTGCCAAATGAAAGAACACGTTTTCAAGAAACATTTTCATATATTATACTAACTAGAAACTATGAACTAAAGTCACCTCCTGTGAGAATGGCAAAGAGCTATAATTCATTACGACGATATTTAAATCTAAACATATTTAGAGATACATATGGAATGTTCACAAACAAATTAAAAAATAGACTGCTTAATATTCAGACTGAAATAGAAATTTTGGAAGCATTTTATCTAACATGTCTATAATTTAATCTCGCTCTAATACTTGTTATGTGTCTTATTTTAGATATTTTAATTTAGTTTAAGTTAGGTTAGGTTAGGTGAGGTTAGATTACGTATATAGGTACAGTCTTTAATTGGCTTGTGAAAGCTGTAGACTTGTCATAATAATAAATAAATAAATAAATAAGATAATGCCCAAAAATGTAACGCAATGAGAAGTCATCTGTACAGAATGCTGTCTTAAGCAAAAAATCATTGTCTCTCTCTTGTCATTATTTAATACTAGCTTATTATTTAAAAACCAGTTATGAACCAGAGACAGACTGTTTTGAGCCTATGATATTAAAATGTTGCTATCTTTATGGCAATGAGCCAATGTTGTGTCATCTGCAAAGAGAGTGAGTTTTGCTAAGAGACTACTGTTTGGCAAATCATTAACATAAATGAGAAATAAAACCGGTCCCAAAACAGAACCCAGAATGAATAAATATCCTTTCAGATCATATATGAAACGTTATTTTTTAATAATTTTTTTAGGTACGAATTCGTTTACTGAAAATTAGCTCAAAACTTTATTTGAACTTTACTGAACCTCGCGATTCGAAATTACACACAATCAGCGTTTAAAAAAGTAAACTTTCTGAAATAGTAAAGTTTGGTCTATTCGCTATTATAAAATAAATATTTCAGATCTTATGTCCAATCAATTGGGGTTTTCTTATTTTTGCCGAGAAAAAGTCGTTCTTTATAAAAAGTTACGCTTGTCTTAGGAAGTCATAAACAGTTGTCAAACTTAAGATAAATTGTACAGGGCATTCCAAAAATTAGAAAATATGAAAATGACTAAGCAAACTACCTTTTTTTTGAATTTTTATTGAAAATTGTTTTTAACAAAGTTTTTTTCAATTACTCAATGACTTTTTCTCGGCAAATCAAAAATAAGAAATACAAGAGTGCGGTACCCCGTCCGGGGACACAAATTGTTATTTCCTTATATTTTGCAACTAAACTCCGTTTTAAGCTTTTCTTCATAATATATTAATTATAAATAAGATGATATTATTAAGGCGGGCGGAGAACATAATTCAACAATTCTCCTACATCCCTGGACCGATTCAAAAAAGTTTTTAATGGTGTTCTAGAGACAAATTATAGAATGGCTATTGAAAACGAAATAAGGAAAAACTTTTTTCTCGTGCGAAAATAAAAAAAAAATTGTGTTGATTTCAAAAGTGGTATCATTTTATCAAGTTTTCTCTTAAAGCCTATCAAATAATTTTTTCACTCGGTTCAGGGATGTAGGAGAAATTGTCGAATTACGAAACCATTTTCTTAAACATGGCACCGCCACCCTTAATAAAAAAAACCGCTGCCCAAGGAATCACTACTTCCACATCCAGATTTTTTATCGAAGTCACTCACAACGAAAAAATTTTGTATGTGGAAATAATTGTTCATGGAACTTTAATAATATAATATTTGAAATCCTTTACCCCAAAAACCCATAAAACGATACCCCACATCGGTAGCGGGGTGGAGGTGGTAGTGGGGGTGGATGAAGTAAAAAAATATTTTGAGGTTTCTGGTTCATGTACACACACTAAATCACAATATTTTTTCATCCCCTTTAATAATGGGGTGGGGGTGGTAATGGGGGTGGCTAATGTCAAAATTTTTTTTGAGACCTTAGCTTATATTATATACCAATTTTATGGACTCTTACCTGCTTGATTTACCTATTTACTCCAAATTTACCCCAAATTTACCCCAATTTACCCCCAACCCTACGACGGAACAAGATGAAAATATAATCTAGTTCTAGATCTCGTTAAACTACATATGTGTACCAAATTTCAAGTCAATATCTCAAACGGTTCCAGAGTAAACATGCGCACAAAAAAAGTTACAGACAGACCGACAGACAGATTTTTTTTTTTTTCGCTCAAATTTAAAATCTCGACGTTTCGTGACATTCTAAGCCTATTTGAACAATAAAAATTTTTAAACATTTTTTGTCGTTACTATACTTCCACTGGATGTGGAAGTAATATAATTATAATACAGCAGGAAAATTAGAAAAAAAAGTGAGGAAACCTGGACAAACTAGTAAAAATCTGAATTTTTGCACAGACGTTCTTTGAGGTGTCCCAAATCCAAATCCACAAAAATCCCAACATAGCTACTCAAGATGTTGAAGGTCAAAGTTTTTCGCAAATATCTCGCGTCCTATACATCGGATGCCCATGAGGTCAATATTAAAGTTGTAGAGAATTAAATTATGTACAAGTTGTCTTTTTTATTTTTTCTCTTATTTCGAGATATTTCAAAAATATAGTTTTTCGCGAATATCTCGCGCCAAAAAAAATCGGACAGCAATAAATTTAACACAAAAGTTGTAGAGAATTCAATTATCTACAAGATTGGTATTTTGCATTTTTTCCCAATACTCCAGTCAATAAAGGAGGTGTAGAGTGCGTGAGCAGCGACCTAAGCGATTTCTTTAGAAAGTTGTTCAGGGTGTTTAGGGAGTGAACATACTGAAAGTCCTAACGCCTAGGAGGTGAGCCGGAAAGGAGGGGGGGGGCACAAAGATAGTCCCACTTTTGGGTTTTTTCGCTTATACCTCTAAAATGGTGCGTCGTAGGGAAAAATTTTCTGATACCAAATGAAAGCTCATGTATATATTTTTTCGAATTCGCAACCGTTTTCGAGCTACACGCTCCGGAAAAGTGAAAATTTTCGAAAAACAGATTCAAACGTATGCATTGAGGCCTTCTAAACATTTTTTGTCTGTTGGAATCTTTTTATAACTTGCTAATTTTCCAATTTACAAGCAATTTTTCACGATTATTTCACTCATTAACGCTATAGCCAATGAGAGCCCGTTTTTTCAAAACATTGCACCAATCAAACGTCATTATTAGTGGTAATTCAAGCTAGATCGGCTTTTGACAGGACCAACATGCAAAATTTATCGCTCTAATTTTTTAGGTCGCTGCAGCGGCAAATATGCGAAAATTTTTTGACGTTTTTTGTCGAGCTTTTAAGTTTTATCTATAAATATCTTCTCTAGCTTATTACTAAGTAATTGTTAACGTACTTACCTTGTAAATTGTAATATTGTATTATGTAGTAGCAAACAAAAACACACCTCAATTCCAAAGCGAATCTTGTCTGAAATATATAGGCTGTAACTTTTGCCTATCTGCAACTAAGTATGTCAGTTTTCCTAGTGTTCAATCAGGTAACAATTACACACAAAGATTGTACTTAATATAGCTCATAATACAGGAACAAGTCAAGCACAGCTTTCAATAGCTCAATAACGTAGTTACAAAGGTAAGCAAATCATTTATTATAAATGTCAAGTACACATTCGCTCTGGAATAAACTAAAAATGTATAGTACTTACATATATGGTAATCTACCAAAAAGTAACTCGTTGAATCAAAGCTGTGCATCAAACATTATAATTTGTTGTATTTAAAATTCTCTTTGCTTAACAAAGCAAACCTCAACACAATTAATTCATAAACTTCGTAAGTTAAAAGTAAGGATTAAATACGTAAATATGAGTCGATGAACATTTATTTATTATGGAATATAACTTGTAGCGCTAGATGGCGCTCTCTATGCCAATCTCGGAACCATGGGTGTATATTTTATGTGGGCGAGACATCGGTACTAAAGTAGTGCTCTCTCTATCGTTCCTCGTCGTATTGCACCTCAGAAACGCCTGAAAGGTGTTAAGCCAGTCTATATATTATAATATCTAAGGTTTCAACTCGTTTTATTTACTAGTTGCCATGGAAACGTCACTAGATTATTTTAAAATATAGCGAATCTCCGTTGTTTCTACTGCGTTTGTTTCAGATTTGCTGTTTTGACAATATGAGTTGGTTTGGAAATATTTCTGTATATCAAATTAATGATGAAATTGAAAATAAAGGTCAGTAAACTCCAAAAAGTGACAAGAAAACGTCTGAAGGCAGTTAATGAGAAAACATAATATTGAAGATGTACTTAATGAATTATTTATTCGTGAAATATTCTCCACAAATACCACTCGTGCTTTAAATTTTGTCTAAAAATTTTTTCTCAAGCTAAGTCGCCCCTAGTTAATATAACTCGTGCAAATTGGCAGTTTATTATCAAAGATTAAATCCCTCCCGCTAAAGCGGTCGGGATTTAATCAGATAATAAACTGCCAATTTGCACTCTTTATATTACCAGGCAACACGCTTTCGAAAAAATTTTCGATAAAATTTTAAGCACTAGTGATATTACATACGATAAATAATGTACTGCATCTTTTGCACATTAATACATGAAAATTCGAAAAATGAGCGTGATTTATAATAGTATATTACGTAATGAGTTTTGTAAGAAGCATATTACGCACGAATGGAAAAGTTACGCACGATGCCGCGTAGCGGCGAGTGCGTATTTCCGTGAGTGCGTAATTGCTTTACAACTCGAATTATGTACTATACTTTACCTACGATCATATTTACTTATTTATTTAGTAAAATCTGAATTTAGTTTACTTGTCAACAATATTATTCAACAAATATTATGTCAGTTTTGACAGCGTTTGAAAATTACGTAGGCGCTTTTGTTTTTTTAAACCCCGCGTCAGCGATATAAGCCACCTATAATTGCGTGTCCCGTGCGTTTTGTTTACCGTGCGATTTGTTTACAGTGCGATTTGTTTACAATATGTAAAGTTCAACTTACATAGATCGCAGGTAGTGTGTTTTTTACTATTTACAGTAGTGATCGTAGGTAAATATTATTACAAAAAAATATAAAATCTGTATAGTTATACCATTTTTAAAGGTTCAATATAATTTTTAAATTGAAAATGACAAAAAAATGTAAAACCAGCAAGTTACAAAAAAATTCCAAGAGACAAAAAACATTTAGAAGGCCTTAATACATACGTTTGAATTTTCTCAAATTTTTCAATTACATATTTTCAAAGCGCTACAATTTCAAAGTTTGTTTTGTTTTTCTGAAAAAAGTCGGTGAAAACGCACTTTACTGAAAAGGTGCAAATAAAAAAAAGTCATGCATTTCGATGATACATTCACCTGAATTTTTTCAGATTTTTTTTAACTTTTATATTTCCCGTCCCCCACTTTTAGGAATTTTCCAGTCGCCATATCTCGAAAAATATGCATTTTTCAAAAAAATTCACAGGAGTAAAAACATCTTATTTTAGGCCAAAAAATGTAAATATATAATTTTTTTTTAATTTTTGACCTAATTCTACAAGTTACAGAACTCGTGATAAAAGGGATGTTTTTACCCCTTCCGATCATTTCCTACTCTAATCTTTTTTTTCAACTTTTTTATTAACGTCGTTACAAATATATTGCACAAAGCTTCAGCAATATCCATTCATAGCACTCTTAAAGGTGAATCCCCCCCCCCGTTTACTGGACTAATACGAAATTTAAGAAAAGTACAAGATATTTGCAATATTGACTGGATTTCAAGGATACCTTAATGAATCATACATATGTTCTGTGTTAGATAGGAATGCATGCAGTTTTTTTTTTGGTTTTTTCAGTTGGAATCGGAAGTCACCGCTTGACGGAGTGACTCATTTAGATCAAATTTTATTCCACTAAGTACTTTTAGCTACAGGGTGTCTCTGAAATATCCAGAGAGGGGTCGAGGAAACTTTCCAAATTTGATAAAAGTCTGTAAAAGCCATGTAAATAATATAGTTGTATGCACTTATTTGGCATCAAAATGAAGCTTGCATCATCACGAATCAGATTTCACCATAAAATAGGCTATCAGTATACCCAATGGAAAGTTAGAAGGAAAACTTCCTTTTAACTTCTTCCTTCTAAAAAAAATCGCCATAATTAGTATAGATCCGTGCTTAATAGATATCAAACAATGCAACAGTAATATAGAACATTTTCCTAAGACAGTATATCTAGATGTTGATATTTATGTAGGTACTGTATACTAAAAGTGCGTACTAAAGTGAGGTTATGATATATTATTTGTTCATCCTCCAGGCTGATGCCCTATTTAGCCCAGTTGTCAGAGCCGAAGGATAAGCTAAGAAAATTGACTCCAATATTTGTCAAAAAATTTAACTATATTTTTTTTTATATTTCTCATTGTTTTGGTAATAATAGACTCAGCTTTTCTGTATTTTAAGCGATTTAAAAAAAATAAGGCAAAAAGTAAATAACTAGAACCATAGAAATTTTAATTTACGTTTTCATTTTCGATTACAGTAGCAACGCTGGAATAACGAATAAATGTGCAGTGCGACAGAACCTCTCGCAGCACAAAAGCGGTCAATCAAAAATAAAATGCGCGGTTGACCTTTTTTTTTACACCGAATTGAGTGGACTAAATAGTTTTGTGAATATATCGCCAATACACAGACAGACCAAGGAAAAATATAAAAGTCATTTGGACTCGGCTTTAAGAATGTTTTATCAGGGTTAGGAAATAGTCTTCTGCTTTGCTGATGTTATAATTAAGATTTTTTAGTCTTCAAGAATACTTACTCTTATACAGTGTGTCCACGGCAAAGCGGTATTATAGGTGTAAATGACAATATTTTTTGGATTAGAAACACAATTTTTTGTATTTTGCTCTTGCTTCACCCAAAAACTATTTTTAGTATCTTGGACTTTATAGAGGGCGCTGGTAACAGCAAAAAAATAAAAATCGCATCAGGTACTTTACCTGATGCCTTTTCTGTGCGAAATATTGAAAAATATTCAGAGCTGGGCAAATATGTACTTACAAATACCTCATAAGTATTTAATTACTAGAAAGTATTTAAATACCGAGTATTTAAATACTTCTTGCAGCAAGTATTTGTATTTATACTTGCAAATACTTATCTGAAATATTTACTACTTAGTATTTGTGAAAATGATCCTAAAAGTATTTATAAATACTTAAAGTATTTAAATAACTGGGAAGTATTTAAATACTTTCAGAAACATTTGAATATCCTCTAAGTATTTGAATCTCAAAAGCATTTATATAAATACATATAATCAAATACATCAGGAAGACAGGCAGATACTCGTGAAGAATCAAGATATGTATGTGCTATACTATGTAGTTAATAAATACATTGCATCATTCAGTCTTCAGTCATTCACGTCTTAATTTCCAGAAAGTTGGTTGAGAGCAGACATAGACAGTAAGTGTTAACTGTTAATATACATGTTTTGTGATTGTGACAGAGAACAGTTGTACAGAATAGTGGTATTCTAGTGCCCTAGTCTCTGCACTTTTTTTGAGTATCTGCAGAAGACGCAAACACACACACCACAGATAGTAGACAACCCCCAAATCCAAAGCCAAGGCTGTCCGGAAGAGGGTTACACATTCGGAAAAACGCAGACATACATCCACACCCACCGGTGTTGTCAATACCGGGGCTGGGGGTCGAACCCAGAGCGCGGTAACGAGTCGATCAGCGTATTCGCCACTCAATACGCCTTAACCGATTGAGCTTCCGTGCCGGCAAAGGCCTACAGATAAATAAAGTCCAATACTCAACTAGAACTGATTAAGTATAGAGGTTTTAAAATAGTGTTGTAGAAGTTCAATGAAAGTCATGAAACCTAAAATTTTGACACCCCAAATAGTCAACTAGTATTTAATATAATAATAATAATGATAATAATAAGTCTTTATTGATTTCTACAAAAATAGAAAATACAATTTGGCGAAGTTTAGCCATTAAAGGCTATTGTTACACTTAACTATGCTTCAAAATATTTCAGTGTTATAAAAATATTTAAATATTCAGAAAGTATTTAAATACTAAGTTCAAACTATTTAACTACTTTTTTTTATTTATTATTTAAATACTTTTATCTTTTGAAAATACTTAATATTTAAATACTTTTAATTTTCTGAAAGTATTTAGTATTTAATATTTAAATACTTTTTGAAAGTATTTGCCCAGCTCTGAAAATATTATTAGAAAGACTTGCTCAGAACTGAAAAATATGACGTTGTACCAATTACAGAACTGGAAACTTTTTTTTAATTTATAAAATTTTAATTTTTTCTAATATAAATGTAATGATAATTTTAATTCAATTATTGAATTTATTTATTTCATTTTAAATTGAATCAGAATAAATATTTAAATCTACTGGAAACATTTTCTCATGAATATTTACATACCTTGCCACTGGTCGAAAAAGCACGTTTGTATTTTCAGCAAGATGGTTGTTCAGCCCACAGCACACAAATAGTAAGGCTGAATAATAATTTTGCAGAAAAGTGGATTGGACGATTTGGATCCTTTCTGTGTCCACCCAGATCACCTGATTTGACTATTTGCGATTCATCTGAAGCAAATTGTTTATTCTTATGATTTAACAACGGATGTGAATGTATTGAAAGAGAGAATTACAAATGCTATAGATTCAATTGGCCTTCAAACCATTCAAAATAGCTGCGAAGAATTTAAGAACAGAGTTGAGATGTGTGCTGAAAATTGAGGAACATGGGTAGAATAAATGAATTTAAATTATTATTAGATTTATAATATTAAAAAAAATTAAAATTTTATAAATTAAAAAAAAATTTCTTAGTTCTGTAATTTGGTACAACGTCATATTTTTTAATTTTGAGCAAGTTTTTCTAATAAAATTTTTTAATATTTCGCACAGAAAAGGCACTTACCTGATGCAATTTTTATTTTTAAGCTGGTACCAGCGCCCTCTGTAAATTTTTTTAAAGTCCAAGATATTAAAAGTAGTTTTTGGGTGAAGCAAGAGCAAAATACAAAAAATTGCGTTTCTAATCAAAAAAAAAAATGTCATTTACACTTATAATACTGCTTTGCCGTGGACACATTGTATAACAGTTAGTCAATATTATACCTTTCTTCACATTTGTTGTTCTATATGTAAAACATCCAAACATTTTTTGTTCAAAATCAATCAACTTTTAAAATTGAGGTTTCAAGCTTGTTTTTACTTGCTGGATTGCTGCTTATCACTTAGGTTAGACTTATTCAATTAAATTGAAAAACTACTCGATATGACTTTGATTCACATTTATGATAGCAGACGAAAATATCGATAAATCTTTCTTTTACAATTGCTTTGTTTATTATTAAAATAAATGATCTCACTTTTCGTTTTGCTTTATTAGACCAGATCATTATCAAGTAAACTAAACAAAAGGATTTTTTATAGACCATTGTAATTCAGAAGTGCCAGAAAAAACTACAAATCGTCCTCACGTAATTCAGTAAACAATGTAGGTACTAATTATTGCATCTAAGCAGTGTCTGACTGAAATGTTAGTATATGTTTTAAAATGAAAACATATTTAATATTTTGAAATACACGTATGTAGTATAATAAACATTTATTCTGGTGAAACCTCATGTTTTAAGATAAGACTTATTTATTTATGATTCAATATTTTTTCGTGACGTAATGTACAAATTGTAATAATAGATCGTGCAACTTGTCGTACCTATATCAGTGGTGACTCGTAAAATTTGATTTTATTTTATTAATATACTTTGGGGAAATACAAGTCTAAAAAGCCGATCATCATTTAGGTAGAATAAAAATTAGTACATTTTATGCCACACGTATTGACAGCCCAATTTTAGCCATAATATCACTGTGTAAACCTATAAAAATCTTAGATCAGATGTACCGGGTGTTAATAAATTAAGAAAACATCAAAATGCCTCAAGAGAGAAGTACCTTTATTTATTATTTTGGACAAAATTTTTATAAAACAAAGTTGTTTATAATCCAAAATAAAGCCTAACTACAAATTATGAAGTCTAAATTTTGACTTTTATGTTTTTATTATGTTTATCTTTTTACGTTGAATTTATTAATATGAATAAGAATTCAGATTAAGAAACAGAGTGTGCTGTCGATAATATTGAACTGACAAACGTCATTGTGACATTGTGTAGAATATTACTATCTTACATCTGCATTTATTAGTGTTCTGTTGATCATTTAAAAAATGTTTACCAAACAAGAAAGAATTTATTTGATCAAATGTTATGGGATTGGAGACGTCTCTTATCGATATGCAATTAACCTTTTCCACCAAAAGTTCTCTAACACAGCGGTATCGCGCCAATCATTGCGCAAACTTGTAAAAAAATTCAATGAAACTGGATCTGTATTGGATGTCAAAAAACCCAAGAAAAAGTACAATAAAGACGATGCGGCAACACTTTTGGCAATAAATTCAGTAATAGAAAACCCGGAATTATCTTTATGGAAACGCTCACAAAGACTGGAAGTAAGTAAAAGTCATTTACAGAGAATTTATATGAAAAACAAAGTTCGACCGTTTAAGCCAAGGTTCAGACATACACTTGAAAATGGAGATGAAGAGTAGCGATTGGATTTTTATTTATGGGTCGGTGAGAGTTACCTCGTAGATAGAAATTTTTACAGAATGTTTTTTTTTTACTGACGAGGCAACATTTTGTACCAATGGCCACGTTTTATCACAAAACAGTCGTTATTGGGCTTTTGAAAATCCAAATAATGTCATTCACAAACGAAGTCAACGTTATAAAAATGTGAATGTATGGTGTGGGATTTTTTATGATCGAATCGTTGATCCATATTTCTTAGAAGAAAATTTAAATCAGCATGTTTATTTCGACCTTTTAGAAAACATTGTATTGCCATTTATAAACACTCTGCAACCGGAAGTAAGGCGTAACATTTTTTGGCAGTAAGACGGTGGCCCAGCTCATTCCTCAGTTTTGGTACGGCAGTGGTTGACAGATCACTTCGGAGCCAGGTGGATGGGAAGATATGCTCCAATTAATTTTTCTGCAAGATCACCACAGATCACCAATGGATTTTTTTTGTGGGGTGTTTTAAAACAGAAAGTTTATGCAAATGACCTGCCGCATGATCGAGAAACACTAAAAGCTCGAATACAAGACGTGGTGAATGAACTGAATGTACCCTCAACCATTCGTAACATCTATGGTGAATTTATTAAAAGGATGGAGAAATGTGTTGAGGTTGGAGGAGGCTATGTAGAATAAATTGTTTTTCCACAATCGTTGAAGTTAATGTTATTATGTTATGTTAATGTTTGAAAAAAAATGTAAGTTGACATAGATGTAAAAGCCAAAATTTAAACTTCATAATTTGTATTTGGGCTTTATTTTGGATTATAAACAACTTTGTTTTATAAACATTTTGTCCAAAATAATAAATAAAGGTAATTCTCTCTTGAGGCATTTTGATGTTTTCTTAATTTATTAACACCCAGTACATCTGATCTAAGATTTTTTCGACAAGCAGAATTTTTTATAAACAATGACTTTTTGTCGTAAAATCAATAATAGAGATGTTTTCCTCTTGTCAACTCTATCCGGAGACACACTGTATATATATTCTTTTTCTCATAATTATTAAAAATACTCAAATAAATTTAATATACATTAAACCCATAATAATGAAATGCATTACTTTTAAAGTATGGTCATAATTTTTTCTTATGTAAATCTTCAGGTGAGGGTTTTCATAATTATTAAAAGTACTCAAACGAATTTAATTTAAATTGAACCCGAAGTGGTCGATGAGGCATTGTTGGTATATTGCGTCAAAACTGAATTCTCACAGCACTTCAACGGAGTTATGCGTGGTGCAGGATTCTCTCATACAGATTTTTCTAAGAAAACACAAATACGTCGATGATCTATCTCCTAATCGCCGCAGAAGAACAACACTGCCTAGAAAACATAACCGCATTGGGACACATCTGGACTGAAAACAGAGTTCAAGAAAAGTTTAATAATGAAGCGAGACCCGTCAATAAAAGAGAGTTGGACCAGCGGAGAGAGAGGAATACAAAATAGATGAATACTCCCTAAGAACAACCAACAAATTGAAGTACCTAAGAACAAACCTGACGAACCAACTGGAACGGAGAGAAACGGTAAAAGGAGACAATCAAAACGCATTACAGAGTCACAAGGGCAACCATACCGTCCATTGAGAAAAATAAACTATCGTGGGACCTTATCAAATGTATGTACATAGCCGTCATACAGCCAACGATGGCATATGGAGTCAAAAACGTGCAACAACAAAAGCCTATAGAGGAAGTTTTTGAGAAGATCAGAAAGGGACATCGTCCAACTACTCGCAAAAACAAGACGTAAACAGTGACATAAAACATCAACACTATTAAGAGGAAGGACAATTATAAAAAGGATAGAAATGTACGCCATGAAGAACTGGAGACATATCCGAGGAAGGGACTCAGCACATCTACTGAAGAAAGCGCAAGCACCGAACAGCAACAGACTAAAAATAAAGAGACCATACTACAGTGGAAGACAACAATTGAAAGGATCAGGATCAAAAAATGAACACCACGGAGAAAACGTAACGATATATCCTCTACCACTATCGGAAACCGAGGAATCAGAAGACTCAGAAAAAGAAGATTCGAAGAAGCAGAAACGCGAAAAGAGGAGCATACACTCCATATCACGACACAACGAGGCAACGTATTTCACAAGAGACTCAGAATAGGCAGAAGCCTAGAACCAGAAACACAATGCGGTAACGCATCTCGCAAATACTTACCCATCCCATATTCCTTTACCATGCGCCATGTGGCTTTCGCTGCTGGCAACAAACATGACCCTAATCCAGCCCAGCGTGGACCTAGCAGGCGCGGCTGTATGAGCCTGGGAGTGGCAGCAATGCCTACTGCATGCTGGTAAATCAAACAATCAAAGAGAAAGGGGTTAAATTGCAACGTATGCGTTCATTGTATTTATTTATTTAACAATATACTGCCTTTAAGCAAAAAAAACAATACACTGCCTAACAGAGCATTCTAATTACAAGGCAGGAGATAATAAGTACATACAAATATACAATGAAATATAGTAATATAAAAATGTAAAATACACAAATAAAAATAATGATAAAAACAGAAAATAAAACAAAAATTTTAATTCATGCAGTTAATCTCTTTATCTCAGCTACATTGCAGTGGAAGATATCAAACTGGTCTTGAATATTATTATAAGAATTTCTGTACGCACGTAATTTCTGTACAGATAGAAAAAAGAGTTTTGCTTAGAACCAGGTCTAGGTGTGAGTAAACTTAGTATAGCACCACAATCTATTATATTGTGTGTATTTTAAAAACAAATATTTTACTGTCAAATGTTACATCGAGATCACGGAATGTTGATAGACGTGTAAGCACTGAATCTTCTAAATAATAATTAATTTCGATAAGTTGATGTTTATTAGTAAAAGTTACAATATTGCACTTCCTTATGTTCGACTGTAATTTGTTTAAATTACACTATTCACTGATTTTATCAAAAGCAGAAAATTTGGTTGTGGAAGTAGTGATTCCTTAGGCAGCGGTTTCCTTCTACTTAGTTTCCGTTATCTGTCCAAACCATTGAATTGTAGTGTTTTCATGAAGGCAGCCTTTTATTATTGTGTATATTACGTAGTGCAGCACTTCTTTGCTGCAGGGTGACAATTATGACCTGGTGACTAATAGTATCAAATGCCTTTTGAAGATTTTTCACGGCTATGTGTAGTATTGTCCCTACTCTCCATTTTTCTTCCAGAATCCTTCTGGTGGGGTACATTTGGTTGTTCGTTGATCTGTCTGATGAACGTCAGTAGTGTGATGTGTTTCGTTAGCTTTTCGAGCAGGAACTGTGTGTAGTTTTGTATCCTACCCTGCAAATTGTTATTCATTTGAAATAATCTATTCTTTGTAATGGATTGATTTTGGAGAGGATTATTTGTACGGTCGTGTCCCATTCCGTAGGTAGAGGTGTGATTTCCATTCGTGTTTTGGAGATAACATCTAGGGTTTGTTCCTTTAGCATTTCCGGTCTATAGTGCACTAATTATTTATTTTCTTTATTCCAGGTGCAGTATTTTTTTCCACATCTAGCACTTATTAGGGTTAAGTAGAGTAGCTTCGGTTAGACTTCGCCCTATGTATTGTATTAATGATGAAATAAAGGCAATTTATTATTATTATTATTATTTCTAGCAGTTGATCCTTTGATGGGACTATTCCAAGGGTCAGTAGTCTCTTTCTTATAGAAATTCTATTCTTATTAACGTTTACGTTCCCTTCTTTCTTCAGTTCTTGGTCTAATGTTGAATATGTATCTTCTCGTATGCGTTTTGTTTTTTTTTCTCTTGTTTCAGATGTCTGAAGTTTTGATTTAGTGGTCCTGAATGGGTTTCTATGTTTTCGTCATAGCCTTTCCGCCTTTATTTTTTCTTTCAGTGCTTGTTTTAGTCTTTCGTTTATATTCCGCACCCGTTATTTGCCTGTGGAATTCATTTTCTTTATCTGTTCATATTTGTTATTTGTTTCCTTTTTAGCTGAATTTGGTAACTTCTTCCTTTTTCATATTCTTTTTGTTATATGCAAAAAAATGTAAAATTTTCACTGTATGTCGAATAATTTCGGAACTAATTACTTCAGGCAGATTTGGTCAAGAAAATTTTAGAGTAGACTTTTCCTGGATAAAACTTTTTATTACAAGCTGCCTAATATGATTTGTTTTTTTTTCGCATACTTTCGTGCCACAGGTGGCTTTGCATTTGTAGGAGGCGAATGTTTTTCTAGTCATAATTAGTTCCTAATTTGTTCTATACTTGAGTATAATTTGATTAAAATCTCACAATAAATAAAAATTTTAGGGAGATGTTCAGCTTTTGAATGTATATATCAATAAATAAAAATGTTGAATTAATTACATTGTAAATATATTATTAATATGCCAAATATATATTTCTTGTGGATGTAGATGGGTTTCACTTTTATGAAAAAAATTGCCAATTTTTGGAGGGCTGTATCTTGGTAACTATTGAACCGACAGAGCTGGTTCTTGTAGCAAATTTAATCTACTTTAAAAACGTAAACATGTTTTATGAAAAAACGTATAGTTTAGGAGATATAGTGAAAAAACCGAAACAAGTGCGAAAATTTCACGGTTTTTCGAGTGCTACGAAGTTGGCACAGGTCTTTCGAAGCTGCAAACTTGGATATACACTACTGGTAGTGATCCTAACAACATATTAAAAAATCAGAACTAGCCGTTAGTTTGCGATTTTAAATTATATGACTGGCCTATGTATGTTCTATTTTCTGTTTTCCAATGTAACGCAAAGTTGACTGAATAAAAACAAAGAAAAAATAACATACAAAATAAATGATACATATGCTACGCCGCTGATGGTACTTATATTTGGGAATGGTATGTCTGAACTCTGAATGAAAGAATAAATCGTATTGATTTTAACGTTAGCTATAAAGGAATATTTATTTAAACAAGGTAATCTTATCAATAACTAAACACATTAAAAAAATACATGTATTATTAATGATGACAATATGCTGTATTTTTACTCCATTATTTCTTATCCATAATTCATGTATTTATATATGGAGAATAGAAGAACAGAAAACATAATTATATAATTTGTTTGGTACGTTTACAATCATGAATTCTTTTATACGCTGTAATAATATGTATAATGATACACCTAATATAAATAAAATACACAAATATAAAGAACATGGTCAACAGAATCAAGCTTAAGAGGAAAACAATTTTTTTTTAAATATACTTGATTTATATAAACCTTGAAACTGTAGCAACTTAAAGATTTTGTAAATTTAAATTTAAATTTAATGAATTTTTTGCTAATGGTTAGTCTATACCCTTGATTCTTTGCAAGTTGGATGATCCAGTGGTGCGGTCATGAATGTAAGATGATGCAGAAGAGTTGTCAAATTTTTGTGTATTTCCAACAATACACAACAAGTTACTGGATCCTTGTTTTTTTTGTGTGCCCGTTTCATTTAGTTGGGTAGGACTTTTGCAAATTTTCTTGAAATACCAAATTCTAAAACGCCTATTTCGTTTATATAGAGATTCTGAATAGTTGTTAAATCTACTTAATATATCTTAATTTCAGGTTTGGAAGTTTTATACATTATTACTTCCACGTCCAGTGGAAGTGTAGTAACGACAAAAGAAATTTTAAAAACTTTTACCTACGATCACTATTGTAAATAGTAAAAAACACACTACCTGCCATCTATGTAAAATGAACTTTACATATTGTAAACAAATCGCACTGTAAACAAAACGCACGGGACACGTAATTATAGGTGGCTTATATCGCTGACGCGGGGTTTAAAAAAACAAATACGCCTACGTAATTTTCAAACACTGTCAAAACTGACAGTTGAATAATAATAATAATAATAATAATAATATTGTTGACAAGTAAACTAAATCCAGATTTTACTAAATAAATAAATATGATCGTAGGTAAAGTATAGTACATAATTCGAGTTGTAAAGCAATTACGCACTCATGGAAATACGCACTCGCCGCTACGCGGCATCGTACGTAACTTTTCCATTCGTGCGTAATATGCTTCTTACAACACTCATTACGTAATATACTATTATTGTTCAAATAGGCTTAGAATGTCATAAAACGTCGAGATTTTAAGTTTGAGTGAAAAAAAAAAAATTTTCTGTCTGTCTGTCGGTCTGACTGTTGGTCTGTCTATAACTTTTTTTGAGCTCACGTTTACTCTGGAACCGTTGAAGATATTGACTTGAAATTTTGTACACGTATGTACTTTAACGGGATCTGGAAATAGATAATATTTTCATCTTGTTCCGTCGAAGGGTTGTGGGGTAAATTGGTAAATGAAGCAGGTAAGAGTCCATAAAATTGGTATTTAGTATATACGAAAGAAGCTAAGGTCTCAAATTTTTTTTTGGCATTAGCCACCCCCATTACCACCCCCACCCCATTATTAAAGGGGATGAGAAAAGATTGTGATTTAGTGTGTATACTGTGTACAAAAACCAAAAACCTCAAAATATTTTTTTGCTTCATCCACCCCTACTACCCCCTGTCACCACCCCCACCCACTACCGATATGGAGTATCGTCTTATGGGTTTTTGGGATAGAGGATTTCAAATATTATATTATTATAGTTTATAAGCAATTATTTCCACGTACAAAATTTTTTCGTTGTGAGAGACTTGGATAGAAAATCTGAATGTGGAAGTAGTGATTCCTTGGGCAGCGGTTTTTTTTTCTGCGATAGTCCTCAATTTTCATTTTTACAAATACATTTTAAAATTAGCAAAATACAAATTCATAATTTGACGTTTCTAAAGCGAAGATCGTGAAACAACTTCAATTGTTTTCAATGCACTGAAGGAACCGGCTATGTATAAACGTGAAATAAATTTTTTCACGCTTTTTTTACTTTTTTTCACTATTACCATAAACATGTTTTCCGCACTAAAAATAATAAAAAAACGTGCAGTTTTTTAACAGTCGTCAAAATCGATAATTTTCGAAAAAATCATTTTTTAAATGTATATCAAATTAAAGGAAAATTAATGCTCTACAACTTCGTTTCTGACAATTTTTCTGAGAAACGATCGTGGGAGACACTAGAAGCAAATAATTGACAAAAACAGTTAGGTAAAAATGATTTTTCCGAAAATTATCGATTTTCATTAACGTATATCTCGAAAACCGTTGGAAATTCGACAAATACGTATGGAAACAATTTTATAGGAAATTTAATTAGCTTTCATTTTTATTTAGAACATATTTTTTCTGGAGTCCACCATTTCCGAGATATAATCGAAAAACCAAAGAATGGGACCTCCCCCCCCTCCCTCCTTAAGTTCACCCCCCAGAGGCGGGGACTTTTAGTATGTTTACCTACTAACTACTTCTAACGGAGTCCTGAAGTCAAAAAGTCTCGCATATTCCATGTACTCTTTTGAGCACTCATTGACTGGATTACAAGTTGATTGTAGTTTTTTTCAATTTCCACGGCATACTTACTTGATAAGCGTATTTTCTCGTTATTTTAATTATTATCTACAAAGAACTTGTGTATTTGGGTTAATATCAAACCCACTTTCGATTTAAAGGTATTGTTAACGGTTTCTTGCTCAGGTAGCTGGTTTGGAGATTAATACAGTTAATAAGACAGCTCAATCAAAATAAACAATTTATTTTTACAGGTTAAATTCAGCAGTATTTCATAACATACGTTTCGGTACAGGTTATTGGTTTTATAGGTCCGTATCTTTTACGGTTAGCATCACATAAATGAGAGAGCGAGAGAAGGCGAGAGTGTAATGTGACGATGAGGTGATTAGCTGCTACTGGGACGGCATCGGGCGAGTATCGTGGACTCAAGGAGTTTCCCAGCTCAACTCTCTGAAGGAGACCCTTAGGTCAGACTCACTCGCTCTGGTTCTGGCGGCGAAACGACGTCGTGGTATGACGAACGACTCAAGTGGTTCCAGCTCATCTCGTTGAAGGATCGCATTCGTTCCGTCGTGTTTGTGTTGTGAGATGCACAAAACTGTAATCTGTCCAGCCCACCTCGCTGAAGACAAATTGTCAGAAGTGTCCACACTGAACTCGTTACGCCAATATTCTTGGCTAAAGATGTTGGTCTCGGATGTCTGGGGTCTGGCGTGACTATTGCCCTTTACCCCAGTACATCGCTGTAGACCGGCGGGCGAACTTACTTTACGTCGGCCCCACTCACAAATGTGAGCGGTGCAGACGATTTCGGCTACCTCCCTGGGTCCTGGTTCGTTGAACCTTGCTGGCTAAGGCCTCTTCTGGAGTTCTTCGTTTTCTTTTCTTCGCCATCGGTCTGTTGGGTGTTTTTGGGTTTTTGCCAGGGACTGACTGCCGGTACACAGAATGCCAATTGACATCCTGTCATCCGGATCGTCGGTAAGGTTAGGGTAAGGATAAGCTGTGTAGCTCGAGGAAGGGCAGACCTAACTGCGTTGGTAGCATTTTTGGTCTGCCCGGAGCCAGGGTGACTACAGGTACTAGACGGTTGTTTGTCCGGTGCCCGCAGGGTCGTGGGTGGGTGGTTGGGTGATCGTCATGTCTCTTCCGTAGGGTGGCTTCATCGGACGGTGGTATAGTTCTCATACGCACCCGTTATCCAGAATTTGCATCTTCGGCCTCTTGTGCCTCGGAGCGTCGGCTGGGTCGTAACTGAACTCGTTGATTTCGGGCTGGGCTTTTATATCCGAGAATCCTCGCTTACTGGTGACGTAGAGCTCAGTGTTGCCAACGAGTAGATTTTAAATACCCGCAAAATCACAGAGAAAATACCCGCATTACCCGCCAATTATATAAAATTACCCACCAAAATGAAAAAACAGATAGACCTTGCAATTTTTTTGGTTGTGTGTGCCTTGGTTTGGTGCTAACGTTTTTTACCGATTTAATAGTGATGCTCGTACAAAGGAATGGGAAAATATTAAAACAATATAAATACATAACTCAATGGGTATTTTTTAAATAAATATAAAACTCAATAGAAACTATTAAAAAAATAACAAAACTCTAACAATGTAATAACAAAATATAAATATAATACAAAAATAAATATAATGAGTAATGACACAGCGCCAGCCAGTAGCTCATCTGTACGTGATAGCTGTTTTCTTTCGTGCTGAACGAACTGATTGCAATCACTAAACAGCCAATCAAATCGAGGTATCTTTGAAATCCATGATCTCTAAGAAAATAGCCAATGGAGTGAACTCGGACAATAGAGGAAAGTTTCTGTGTCTCCCTCGCACTTGTTAAACTATGTATTAGGCAACAGAGACAGAGAACCTGCGGATGCGAGCTTCTCCTCATTTTCGAGCACACTCCAGTATGTATAAAGCTCACTGGTGCCAGATCTCAAAATACCCGCATTTTACCCACATGAAGCCATTACCCACCAAAATACCCACACATCACTAAAATCCCCGAAATTCGGGTAAATAACCACCAATTGGTAACACTGGTAGAGCTGCGTATAGATTGGTGTCGGGTGCAAATCCGTGCCTTTAGACGGGAGCTTGGTAATTGTCGTGCCGCATGCACATTGATATCGTGTGTAAATCCGGAAAATTAGTAACAGGCTATGCGCACTCCTACTATTTTACAAAACCATGTCTTTAGTTTCTGTGTCGCTGCTTGTACTTGAATAATACGACGGCTGCGCAAATCTACATCTTGCCCGACTATCACTACCTTCGAGCATATAGGGGAAAATAGATCAATTTTACAACAATGCGTATATTTGTTCTGAACACATATGGGCAAGGGACGCGAGAGGCGTAGTAAACACCCACAAAACACAATAGAACACGAAAGTAAACAATTCGCAAATTATACTAAACGCCATATTAAAGAGCATCCCCTACCAAACATATTATTTAGTACCAGTCAAAAGAATCGGGGATTAATAGTTTCATGTTTACAGTTGTGGGCCGAACAAACAAACAGCCATTCACCGATCTCTATTTTCCTCTACATCCTCGAAGGTCACTACTTTCAGCTTTCAGTTGTCATTCCATTATTGTTTACATATGTGTCCTAATCCGTTTGCTTATTTGTAAATAACATATGAGTTTCCGATAAAATTGACTAGAAACGACGCTGTTCTGTTGAATATTAGAAACTGTGATGTTGTGT
Source organism: Rutpela maculata (assembly GCA_936432065.2). Lineage (NCBI taxonomy): Eukaryota > Metazoa > Arthropoda > Insecta > Coleoptera > Cerambycidae > Rutpela > Rutpela maculata. Next base: position 21,136,145 of record OW386285.2, read on the forward strand.
TGTTCTAACACGAGGACGTGAAAATGCATATTGATTTGTAAAGAACGTGGCTCCCAAGAAATTGACTAAAAATGACTGGCATTATTGAATTTTAAAGACTGATGGGTTCTACGTGTTGTGTTTCTACTTCTAAAGGACGGGACGTGAAAATGTATATCATTTAATTGTATTACAGGTATTTTGATACATTAGTTACTTTAACACTTTACTTATTGCAACGCAGCTTCAACATCTTAATACTTTTGTAATAATTTTACTTACGTTAGTTACTTTTTAAATGTATTTTTAAATGTTATTGCATTTAATGTACTGATTTTCCGTTAAGTTAATAAATCAATTTCTAGTTTCGAAATGTCTTATTTAATTTTGAGCCCACCATTAGACTATAAAAGTTCTTTGACAAAGATCTTTTATAAAAGATATTTCATGAGTAATTTGATAGATATTTTATCTCATAAAATATCTTTCATAAAAGATCTTTGTCAAAGAATTGTTATAGTCTAATGATGGCCTAAGAAATTTGTTTGAAAATCGTTTAAAATTCCCGCCTGTACCAACCCAAAAAGGCGGAATACAGCGCTGTCTGCGACGTAATGTTTGCAGTTTGAAAAAATACTGAGAGTTTCCTGTCTATATATAATATATAAGTCTTTAATCTATGCTTAGTAATGGAACATGAATTTATAAATGCTTCATTGCAGTATCAATGGATTTGTCGTGAAAATTAGTATTTAATTACTGGGTGACTAAAAGATGTTGCCATTTGAAAAAGTTGACATAATTAGAAATTAGTGATTTCGGAAATTTTGGTTTGTCGTAGCTATTAAACCAATTCGAAAAATCTCACGCTGCATCACTACTTCTTAGCTCAGGCGAATCTGACTCTCGTGCATATGACATTTTCTTTTTAGAATAGCATGTTTTGTCTGCCAAAATGTGTTATAGAGCTTTTCACCCTCTATAAATTAAGGAGAGAAATATTCAAATTTTGCAAATTATTAAAAAAAGGTATATACCTACGTAAATTGTGGTTTAGATTCTGTTTATATTTTATGTTTCTTAAGTAATTTATGGTTGATGGATTGATTACGCCTAAGATATGATAATTATTTTTGAACCACTTTGACGAACATGGACGTTCTTATAAATAACCAATAATGTGCATAAAAATTCGGTTTAAACAAAGTCACTGATTCGTGACGAATATTATGTGTCATTGTTATCATTAACAGGATATTGTCTTATTGCTTTAATTTCCTGTTTTTTTTTTAATATAATTAAGAAACAGAATATTAAATGTAAAATGGGGCTCTTAAGCATATCGCCGAATAATTAAGAATTTGAATGTTCCAAAAATTAAATGGAGACCTGAGAATAAACAGGTCACATAGAATATAGAAGTGAAAATTATATCGATGGTGTTAAAACACCAAGAAATGGATGTCAAATTTAACATTTTTTTTTTGTAAATGTAAATGTGTAAATGTTTACCATTTTCCGATTCACGTAAATGACTCTGTGAAGTTCAGGGATCTAGATTTGTCTGATTAAAGCGGAGGTATTTGTATTATTGAATGATTCATTAGCGAATGTCTATTCCCATTCAAAGCTAACCTAATATGACATTTGAATAAAGTTAAATTGACGGAAAAAGAAGCAAAGCTCCTCTCATATCCAAAAGTATGATTTATTACAAATATATACTGGCATTGGATAAGAGATTGAATAAATAAATGGTGAAACACAAAAGTATAATGCTAACCTATAAACGATTTATATTAACTGGTTTACACTATCAGGAAAAATATTAATTTTTGCGTAATATACAGGGTGTTTCAGCTAAAAGTCCCCGGATCATTATCTCGTAAAATAATAAAGATACTTAAAATCTGTAAATCGCGGATAATTGGCACCAAAAAAGGTCTTAAATAACTGCAGTTAGAATTGTTCCTTCGCAGTGTGCAGAGATGGCGCTGCGGTGAGAAATTATTTTTCGATGGCTGGAACCTTGAAACAAGATTCATACGATTAATGAATAAATTGTGAATAATTTTGACTATGTAAAAATTTTGTAAATACCAGCCGTTTTGGAGCTACATGAATTTTTTTCTCCATTTTTTTGTCACTGTAAATTTTGAAAACTTCTGTAACTTTTCTGTTTATCATTTTAGAACACCAATTATTTAGAACTTTTATCTTATTATATTCCATACTTCTTATATTATTAAATATTTTGAAAATTTTTATAATTTTCAGAATTTTTCAAATGCAACTAATTTTTAAAATTTGAAATTAGTAAAAATTTTCAAAATATGTAATAAAATAAGAAGTATGGAATATAATAAGATAAAAGTTCTAAATAATTGGTGTTGTAAAATGATAAACAGAAAATTTACAGAGACAAAAAAATGGAGAAAAAAGTTCGTGTAGCTCCAAAACGGCTCGTATTTACAAAATTTTTTACATAGTCAAAATTATTCACAATTTATTCATTAATCGTATGAATCTTGTTTCAAGGTTCCAGCCATCGAAAAATAATTTCTCACCGCAGCGCCATCTCTGTGCACTGCGCGGGAACAATTCTAATTGCAGTGATTTAAGACTTTTTTTGGTGTCAATTATCCGCGATTTACAAACTTTAAGTATCTTTATTATTTGACGAGATAATGACCCGGGGACTTTTAGCTGAAACACCCTGTATACAATAATATACATATACTACAAGGTCATCAAAATGAATAGAATGAATTGGAAGATAAATAGTCAACTCCATTATTTCTAATTTGCATTAAGTTAATTCGTTTTTAAAATTCGACTACATACTATTGATGAATTACAACATGCAATAGAGAAATTCTCAATACAACTGTTGATAAGCTACAGGACATAATATTCGAAAATATGAGACTGAGTCTCCGTGTGGACTTAGATACTCATGGCCATAATTTTGAATATAGTTATTTTAATTTTTTGACATCTACTTTTATCATGATCTGAAATAACCTAAACATTTAACACCTACAGTCCGCTTAAAACTCCGTAGAAAAGTTTTTATTGTGTAGTTGTTTTTATTCACTGAATTTTTCAATTCAGATATTTATACCCGTATGGCCTGTGTAAATATATTGATTTCTTTAGAATTAGATGTAATAATTTGTTTCCTGTTAAAAAAAAATGTTTCTGTTATAAAAAGCATGTAACATTTAAAGTTTATTAGTGTGGAAAACTTATTATTTTATTGTATTGTAAATTCGATTATTAATTCATTATTAACATACTCTTAAATTCTTGTAACATTGGTGTTTATTAACGCGGGAATAAATAGGACGAATGACCAGTCAGCCTAATTCTGACAAACTGAGCATGGTAAACTATAGATTATTGAATTTGAAATACCTTGTGTATTAGCGGCACTTTCCTGATGTTGTACTCTTCAAGTTGGGCCCAACAGTCTCCAGATCTCCAGTAAGGAAAGGTTCTCAAGGCACTCAAGAACTGGAACGCCACTTAGTACATACCTAGAGGTAAAAAATATGTAAAATTTAGTAATGACAGTTTGTCCTCGGATGGAGTTGACAAGAGGAAAAACATCTCTATTATTGATTTTACGGCGAAAAGTCATTCTTTATAAAAAATTCTGCTTGTCGAAAAAATGAATCTACCATATAAAAATTTTAGATCAGATGTACCGGTGTTATTAAATTAAGAAAACATCAAAATGCCTCAAGAGAGAAGTACCTTCATTTATTATTTTGGACGAAATGTTTATAAAACGAAGTTGTTTATAATCCAAAATAAAGCCTAAATAAAAATTATGAAGTCTGTATTTTGACTTTTATATTTTTATTGTGTTTATCTTTTTACATTGAATTTATTAATAAGAATAAGAATTCAAATTAAGAAACAGAGTGTGCTGTCGATAATATTGAACTGACGAACGTCATTGTGACATTGTGTAGAATATTACTATCTTACATCTGCATTTATTAGTGTTCTGTTGATCATTTAAAAAATGTTTATCAAACAAGAAAGAATTTATTTGATCAAATGTTATGAGATTGGAGACGTCTTTTATCGATATGCAATTAACCTTTTCCACCAAAAGTTCCCTAACACAGCGGTATCGCGCCAATCATTGGGCAAACTTGTAAAAAAATTCAATGAAACTGGATCTGTATTGGATGTCAAAAAACCCAAGAAAAAGTACAATGAAGACGATGCGGCAACACTTTTGGCAATAAATTCAGTAATACAAAACCCGAAATTATCTTTACGGAAACGCTCACAAAGACTGGAAGTAAGTACAATCATTTACAGAGAATTTATATGGAAAACAAAGTTCGACCGTTTAAGCCAAGGTTCAGACATACACTTGAAAATGGAGATGAAGAGAAGCGATTGGATTTTTGTTTATGGGTCGGTGAGAATTACCTCGTAGATAGAAGTTTTTACAGAATGTTTTTTTTTTTTACTGACGAAGCAACATTTTGTACCAATGGCCACGTTTCATCATAAAACAGTCGTTATTGGGCTTTTGAAAATCCAAACAATGTCATTCATAAACGAAGTCAGTTATAAAAAAGTGAATGTATGGTGTGGGATTTTTTATGATCGAATCGTTGGTCCATATTTCTTAGAAGAAAATTTAAATCAGCATGTTTATTTGGACGTTTAGGAAAACTTTGTATTGCCATTTATAAAAACTCTGCGACCGGAAGTAAGGCGTAACATTTTTTGACAGCTAGGTAACCGTCTTTGCCCAGCTCATTCCTCAGTTTTGGTACGGCAGTGGTTGACAGATCACTTCGGAGCCAGATGGATGGGAAGATATGCTCCAATTAATTTTTCTGCAAGATCACCAGACCTTACACCAATGGATTTTTTTCTGTGGGGTGTTTGGGGTGTTTTAAAACAGAAAGTTTATGCAGATGACCTGCCGCATGATTGAGAAACACTAAAAGCACGAATACAAGATGCTGTGAATGAAGTGAATGTACCCTCAACCATTCGTAAGGTCTATGGTGAATTTATTAAATGGATGGAGAAATGTGTTGAGGTTGGAGGAGGCTATGTAGAATAAATTGTTTTTTCACAATCGTTGAAATTAATGTTATTATGTTATGTTAATGTTTGAAAAAAAATGTAAGTTGGCATAAATGTAAAAGTCAAAATAATAGACTTCATAATTTGTATTTAAGCTTTATTTTGGATTGTAAACAACTTTGTTTTCTAAACATTTTGTCCAAAATAATAAATGAAGGTACTTCTCTCTTGAGGCATTTTGATGTTTTCTTAATTTATAAACACCCGGTACATCTGATCTAAGATTTTCATATGGTAAATTCATGTTTTCGACAAGCAAAATTTTTTATAAAGAATGAGTTTTCGTCGTAAAGTCATTAATAGAGATGTTTTTCCTCTTATCAACTCCATCCGGGAACACACATAATGATACTTTTCTTTTATGAGTGATTATTGTAGTAAAATATCTTTGAAACTATTAATCCAATATAAATATAAAAAAGCAAGAAACTTATTCCCAGTTTATAATCTTAATTTTTGTCTCACCATTTTTTAATTAAACTAATACGATCAAGTCAATGTCATAAGCTGTTCCAGAGTAGTCGTGCGCACAAAAAAAATATAACGACAAACAGACAGACAGAATTTTTTTTGTTCAAACTTAAAATCTGGAAGGTTTATGACATTCTAAGCCTATTTGAGCAATTTTTTTTTAACAGTTACTGTATTTTTACTCCACTACACATATGTGGAAGGAATAACCGTGCCATTTCATGTTAAGACATTATTTTACACACCGGTCTGGTCTGTTGACTATTCAAACGTAGACTAATTTTTCCCAAACACTGATTCAGGATTATGTTAACGGCACTGAGAACAAAATTGAATCCGGTCCTGAAATTCTTCCCAAATAGATTATTCTCTTGATTGGACCAAACGAGTATAATTTTATTCAAATATATACGGCCGTTCCAAAAATATAACGGAATCAAGAATAATCAAGAATCATAGCACACTCTGAATCTCAAAAACTATTATCATTCAAGCAGTCCAGTCGGTTGTGACGAAAAGTATCAAAATGTGGTGAAAATAGATAACTACGATTTTGTTGTTTTAAGTTGATGGGTTGGACTTCCAAAACAAGTTGAAAAATCGACTTTTCGCATTTAAATAGAAGGCTAATAATCTGAGGGGAAAAGTTCAAATGAGAAGTTATAGGTATTAAAGAAACCTATAAAATGACCCCCCCCCCGTTAAATTAAAAAAAACGGAAGTTTTTAATTTTAGCAAAATTTGATCAAAACTTTTGAAATTTAGTACTAAAGTGCATCTTAAGGAGGGGATATCTGGTAAAAATTCGATTTCATTCATTAATATCTAAAAATAAATGAACTACTGGTCCTGATGGAATTTCATCTTTTCTACTAAGAGACTGCGCAATTATCTTCGCGTTACTGCTGACTACTATCTTTAATCTATCTCTTAAAACAGAAACATTTCCTCAAATTTGGAGTAGGCCAAAAATTTGCTATATGCAAAAAAGGTGATAAGAATGCAATTGAGAACTATAGACCTATAGTCATCCTACGAGACTCATTTTAGCAGCGAAACAAAAAAATTTTTCTTTGCATTTTTGAATACATATATTCGTAGATAATGATATCAACATTTCTACCTACAAATTATGACCCAAGAGTTAATAAAAAGGCTATTAGTTTCAAATTGTCAAAATAATTTTGGCGACCAACGCGTATTTTTCAGGTAAAACTCGTATTTTAAAAAAATAGTAACCTGGGCCTTTTCGGACCGATTTTAATCGAAAGGTGGGCTCTTTAGCTTTAATTAAAAAAAAATTATTAAGTCCGTACATCTAACACAGAAGTTTACCGCAAAACAGACGACAGCGTATTCACTGCAAGAGCATAATTTCTCAAGTAATCTGTTAATAAAAACAAAATTGAATAGCCTGGCCCATTTTAGACCACTTTTAATAGAAGGTTGGGTTCTTTGGCTTTAATTTAAAGAAAAATAAAGTCCCTAGTACATTTAACATAAAAGTTAACCGCAAAACAGACGACAGCGTTTTCACTGCAAGAGCGTAATTTCTCAAGTAATCTGTTAATAAAAACAAAATTGAATAGCCTGGCCCATTTTAGACCACTTTTAATAGAAGGTTGGGTTCTTTGGCTTTAATTTAAAGAAAAATAAAGTCCCTAGTACATATAACATAAAAGTTAACCGCAAAACAGACGACAGCGTTTTCACTGCAAGAGCGTAATTTCTCAAGTAATATGTTAATAAAAAAAATTTGAATAGCGGCCCATTTTAGACCACTGTTAACCCTTTCGCACCGGGAACCGGATATCTACGCACGACAAGAGGTGCACTTAATTACTGGAAACATACGTATCCGCCTATTACATTATTAGCTTAACCCTTTTCTTACTCCTCCCATCGTTAGTTCATTTTTTTTGCTAGTGTACATATTTATATTTTATGTATGGTAAATACAAATTTTATTTCTATTATTAGCATTTTTTTTATTGACATTTCCCCTAAATTCATAAAAATGTTGAGTTTGTTAAGCCGAACGTATCTGAAAAAGCTACAGTTCGCGGCTACAAACGGACAAATCCGCAAGCGCAGTCCGCTGCCATCCTGAAAGGGTTAATAGAAGGGTGGGTTCATTAGCTTTAATTTAAAAAAAAAATTAAATCCCTAGTACATTTAACAAGTTTACCGCGAAATTGTCGTTGACAGCGTTTCCACTGTTAGCGCATTTTTCATGTTATTATAAAATAAGATCTATTAACCTGGCCCTTTTCGGACTGATTTTAATCGAAAGGTGGGCTCTTTACCTTTAATGTTAAAAAAAAAATAAGTTCCTAGTACATCTAACATGAAGTTTACCGCGAAATTGTCGTTGATAGCGTTTCCGCTGCTAAACTTTTTAGTTTATGGCGTTAGAAATCCAATAAAAAAAATCATTCAAATCCATTCACTATAGCCGTCATTTTTCACTGCACTAAATGTTTATGAAGTTCTAAATACTTTGTCCTAATAAAATAGGATTCTTTTTGTAGGTTGGAAATCTAACCTGTAATTAGCAGTCTATTTTTATTAATCAACAATATTGAAAAATTATTTACGTGAATTCTTAAATATTTGTTTGGAGCCAGTACGGCTTCAAGCTAAAAATGAGTATACAAACATTAAAAATGAGAATAAACTTGAAAAACTTAAAATATAAGGTTATGTTGGTTACATGATGCAGATGCCCTATTGTAGTGCTGTAGGTGTCGCCACCTAATAAAAAGCACTGTACTAAAAATCTTGATTGGGAAAAACCAGTTTTGAGCCAAACGGCTGGCGTTATTAAACTGAAAAAAAGATATTCTTTTAAGTAAATGAATATTTCACTTCTACTGAAGAACATTTTTAGCTAAAACTTGTTTATTAGGAAGATCTCTGTTCACATTGGCTAATAAACAAGTTTTAGCTAAAATGTTCTTCAATAGAAGTGTAGTATTAATTTACTTACAAGAATATCTATTGATCAATTTAATAACATGAGCCAGTTCGCTAAAAAATGTTTTTTGCTGAAAATTTTCTTTTTAGTACAATGTTGTTTTAGTAGATGGAGTCTCTTCGACATAATTAAAAATGATTGCAAAAATAATTGCATTTATAGCCGATGCGCACTCATTTCGTGTATTTGAATCTTGGTCCCGATGTGTTCTTGACCTTTCAGGCGTAATTTAAGTAGGTTCTCCTCGCCGCTCATTAATTTCGAAACTTCGTAACACTGCCTATGAATAAAAGGGCGCAAATATGTCATTAGTCTAGGGGCGCGTCAATCTTTGATCCGGCCCTGATTTGATCGCTTGCTCCCTCTTAAATTGGAATTTTTTATGCAAAAAAATCTATTTTTTTAAATTCAATTTTCACCATTTTTTTCTGAATAATGACCATATGGAAAACATTTGCAATTGTTGAACAACTCTCGAAGAATGGATTTTTTTTTCACATAGCAAAATCTGACGGTAAGTGAAGTACTTATAGCCATTTTTCCAAAAAGTTGAATCTATCGAAAAATTATATATCGATCTAAAATTTTTACCAGATATCCTCTCTTATATAACACGTACTTTAGTAAAATTGCAAAAATTCTTATAAAAGTTTGCTAAAATTAAAAAAAAATCAATATTTCCGTTTTTTTTTTTTAATTTACTTCAGACCTAATAAAGCTATCTTATCGTTCGGAGGCTCATTTTATAGGTTTTTTTAATACTTATAACTTCTCATTTGAACTTTTCCTCTCAGGTTATTAGCCTTCTATTTAAACGCAAAAAAACGGTTTTTCAACTTTACCACACCCTACCTCTCTCATCCGGTATGACATCACTTGGCACGCTATATGGGCTTGTTTTGGATGTCCAACCTATCAACTTAAAACAATAAAATCGTAGTTATCTATTTTCGTCACATCAAAATACAATCGACTGAACTATTGGGGGTCTTTTGACTCAGCTAAGTTCTACCTCCCACTGCACTATGTCATTTAAAACTGGGACACCTTGTATAACATGCTTTATAATAAGATGTTAATAATGCATACGTTCATAGCAAATTAATAAAAAATATATTTTGTTTGACGCCATTCATTCTCAAATTGTACCAGAGAAAATAAATAGTTTGCGACTGAACAGAAAAACAAGACCCGTTTTCAATTCCAAAAAGAAGGAATTTGTTAATTTGTCAAGTTAGTAAATGTAGAAATAAGGATGCTAGAAGTGAACCAAAATGCGAAATGTGATAATAAATAACTGTATGCGATGCTTGGTGATAGTAAATCTAGTAATATCTATCAAATACAAAAAGTCGTGTAAGTAGAGTGAAAGTAAGTCATCTAAGTAGGTATTGAAAAATTAAATCAGGTTCAATCCGGCATCAATTATGTGAATAAATAAAACTTTAAAAAATTTACATGGTGGTTCGTTCGGTCTTTTATCAAGTGTGTACACAGTGTAAAAAATAATAGTCCTCGTATGGAGCACAATTAATGTTATCGATAGAAGATAAATGTTTTGTCAATATTAACTAAAGCTCTTAAGCTCAGAAAGTATTATAATTACATTTACTGCAGATGTTTTTTTTTATTATATAATGTTTGTAAAAATTATTGCATTGGGAATCGCTTTCACAGTACTTGTTTAGATAATCGTTTATTTAATATCGGCCTATTACCACTACCAAGGTCAATTATTGGCGCCAGGAGATAAGCTCTTCAGTGCTATGTGAATATTGGCACCCTGATCTGGAAATTTGACGGACCTCCCACTTCACCTTAGAGTAGAATCCTCAAGGTACTCACATAACTGGATCACCAGGATGGAACGAAAATAATAAAAAAAAAATCGGTAAACGTATTTCACAAAACATCCTTCTCTGATTGGCATCCTTCATTTATGATTTTGCTCTGTATATTTTTTTTACTAAGTGTAACAAATTTTCTTCCTGGCAATAGTGACAACTACATTTCAAATATTATATTCCTCCGTCGTTTCATTGTTAATTCTTTTCTTAGAGTAGCCACACTGTATATTTTTCATTAAAAGTATATTTTCTCTTCTGTCTAATGTATGTAGTGTGTTATGTTAATAGTGTCTACTGCAATATTATTTCCACCACAGTTTTAAATTTAATTATTTTTAGGTAGTCACCCTGTATAATTTTTTTTTAAATTATAGCAGGTTTCTAGATAAACGGAAAATGTACATGTTTTTTTTTAATTTCCTTTAATAGTCATTAAAAAAAAATTCAAAATACGTCATTTCGAATTTTTTAAGAAAATTTTTTTGTCATGACTTTTTTATTTGAAGCTCAATTGTTTGTTTCTTAACCGCATCGCATGGGCGAGCGTAGAGGCGACTTTAATGTGAATATCAGTCGATATTCCGTTGAAGCAAAGTCGAGCGCGGTTAGTACTTGGATGGGTGACCCATCTTGGGAAATACAGCGTTCTCGTCTCACCTTCTAGCGGCTTGTATATCAGTGTATACGCGGAAGCTACGTAATTTCAGACGAGGATTACGTAGTGGATAGACCATCCTTCGGAGGGGATGTAAAGCAGGCGGTCCCGTGTCTATGAAATGTTAGACAAGTAAAAGATCCCTACTCTTCTTAAGGGAAGAGGTTCGGCAAAATTTCCAGGTTGGGGGTAGGTCGTCTCCTGGCGTAGGTGATAAGCCCTGGTAGCGGAAATAGGCCGACGTTAAATAAATAGATAAAAAAAACCGCATCGCATTTTTCGGAAGAAACACTACGTCGGAATAGCTTTTAAACTCATTAACTGAGACACCCCGTATTGTGCCATTTATAATCACAAAACGTCTTGCAAAAGTGAAGGCGGTACTTTGTCATCATCAGATTCCTCAATGGGCCCAACATTCTTTTCAACGCTATATTTATCGTCACGTATTATTCTTTAAAATTGACACAAAATTTAAAGAGAATATTTTTTGCTCAAATAAAAATCCTCCGTTTCTAACCACGTATGCGAAAATAACCAATCAAAATAACAAATCAAAATAACATTAAACTGAAATTTTTTGACAGTTCTAACAACCAATTAAATTTCGTTATTTCTTGTCATGTGACACAAATCACCCAATCATTTTAACATTACACTGATAACACCATCCAGGGAAATTTTCAATCACTATGACAATAAAATTATTTAACTTTAACCAATCTAATGCTGCGTTAAATTTTAGTAACTGTATACCTTTACCAACTGTACTTTTAATAAATAAATAATTGTTTTGTTGTGTTGCGACTTTTTTATTTTATTTTTTCAAAAAATTTTCTGACCGAATATCCCTCTGACATTGACAAATGCCCCGCCTCCGCCTTCGGCATCGGGCTGTTACCAAGCAACGTGCTTTCGATTATCATAAAATTATCTCGTACATTATCAATGTCCTAGGGATACTATAGCTGAAAATTTCCTCATCTGTCAGATTTGACACTGAGCTGTTTTTTTTTTCATTTTCAACCAATTTCACATATTTTTTGCACTAGTACAGTTATCACCTTATTGTCAAAAATATTTGTTGTATGTATTATTTTAATGTGATGTGGAACTGGATTATATTTTCATTTTATTCCGTTGAAGGGTTTTGGGGTAAATTGAGATAAATTAGGGTAAATGAGGATAAATAGATAAATCAAGCAGGTAAGAGTCCAAATAATTGGTATTTAGTATATAGAAGAGAAGCTATAAAGTCTCAAAAATATTTTTGGCATTAGCCACCCCCATTATCACTCCCACTCCATTATTAAACCTCAAAATATTTTTTTACTTTATCCACCCCCACCCCACTACCGATGTGGGATATCATTTTATATCATTTTGGGGTAGACAATTTCAAATATTATATTATTAAAGTTCCATAAGCAATTATTTCCGGATACAAAATTTTTTTCGATGTTAAAATCAAATCGTTATAACTTGAAAAATATCAATTTTCATGAAGAACTGTATATACCGCATTTTTTTACAAAATTTGATTCTCTATCAGATCCAGCTTTGTGATTTTTTTTGTCCACCTCTCCAGAAGGGAATCATCCCCAAATAAAAAGCCGAGTTTTACATCATCATCCCCATTTTTGGGAAAATCCTAGAGATTGTTCTCAAAAAAAGACTTGCAAATTACTTAGATAGTAATAAAATTTTAAATCGCTGTCAATTTGGTTTTAGAAACAAATGTTCGACCACTATGGCAGTTTTTAAATTAGTGTACGACGTAGTTGGGGGTCTTGTGGAGATCGAGCGTGTAGCTGTTAACTTGTGCGATCTCTCCAAGGCCTTTGGCTGTATATCACATGAAATACTTCTGGAAAAGATGGATTTTTATGGTATTCGAGGTTTGCCATTGAATCTTTTCTATCATCACAGACATCAGTGTGTCTCTGTAAACAATATAAACTCAGAACTTCTTCCGGTGAAACATGGGATGCCCCAAGACTCTGTTTTGAGACCCCCTACTCTTTATCTTGTATGTCAATGATTTTTTTCACTTTATGCCACCAACAAAATGCATCGCTTATGCTGACGATACATCCATTATTGATTTTAATTTGAGCATTCTCTACTAAAGTCAGGATTGCTTTAGTTATATCAAACTCTTCAAATAATTTTAAATTAAATGAAGAAAGAACCCAACAAATTGTTTTTCAACAAATAATTCACTAAGTAAAGTGTTAAAATTCTTGCCGTTGTCTTAGATGACACTCTTATCTGGTTCAATCATGTGGAGCAACTGTCACATAAATTATGGGGTTCTATATTTATGCTACGAAGACTAAAAAATCAACTCTGTTCTAAAACCTTAAGAACATGCTATTTTTCATTATTTCATGCTCATATTAATTATGCTATCCTTTTCTATGGGGTGAATCATCTCGTGCTGTTCTAATCTTTCATTTGCAGAGGAAAGCAGTCAGGTTAATTGTTAATACAGGTTGGATGGATCACTATTTACCAATATTTAAGAATATTGGTATAACGCCGGTTCCTTCTCTTCACATTTATGTTACCTTACTTGAAATTCACATGAACGTAAATTCGTTTTGTACTATAACTCAGAATTTCATTCGTATGACGCTAATTCTCTGGCAGCCTCGTCTTAGATTAACAAAATCACATAAAAACTCTAAACTTTCAATTATACAATCACATTCCTAATGACAAAATCTCTTGATTACTTCGATATCCAGTGAAAGTATAGTAACGCAAGAAATTTTAATAGTTTCAAGAATACAATAAAAAAACACGTTTTAAGATATTGCTTCTATTCAATTAATGAATTTTTATCGCACAAATTTGTTGATACCTGTTTAGTTTGCCTCCTGCTTGTTTGGTATGCTCTGTCTTCTTTTGTAGTTTTATTTCCACATCCAGTGAAAGTATAGTAACGCAAAAAAAAATGAAATTATTTATTGTTCAATTCAATTCAATTCAAAAATATTTATTAGATGTTTAGCATACAAACATGCACCTGAATCGTATCCCGGTAAATAGACTTAGGATGTTATCAAACGTCGAGATTTTAAATTTCAGAAAAGAAAAATTCTGTCTGTAACTTTTTTTTTGTGCGCACGATTACTCTGGAACCGTTTCAGATATTAACTTGAAATTTGATACGCGTATGTATTTTAATGAGATCTGGAACAAGATTATATTTTGATCTTATTCCGTTGAAGATTTGGGGGGTAAATTGGGGTAAATAGGTAAACCAAGCAAATAAAGAGTCCATAAAATTGGTATTTGGCATATATAAGAGAAGCTAAGGTCTCAAAAAATATTTTGGAATTACCCCATTACTATCTCCATAGTGTGTGTACAAAAACCAAAGGCCTCAACATTTTTTTTACTTCATTCACTAAAAGCCTATCAAAAAATTGTTTAAATCGGTTCAGGGATGTAGGAGAAATTGTCGAATTACGAAATCATCTGCTTAAGCACGGCACGGCCACCCTTAAAGTTCCATAAATAATTATTTCCACATAGTGGAGTACAAATATAGTATTAAATTTTTTTTTCGTTGTGAGAGACTTGGGATACAAAATCTGAATGTGGATGTAGTGATTCCTTGGGCAGCGGTTTTATATTATGTGAAGTATATGTATATGTATTTGATGTGTGTACATTTTTTATATTTTCTTTTGACTTGCCAAAAATATCAGACTTGTATCTTAATCAAAAATATCATAGCCTTAAAATGACAGTAAAGAAGGAATCATGAAAATCCATATACTGGATGAAAATTCCGAAGTGAAAAAGTTTCATTGACCCCTCTATAATATTATACACGTAACAATGCATACTAATATGCAACCAATAATGCACATAATATATATTTATACGTTGGAAACATCCTTAATCTTTTCCCTTACTAATGGAATAATAAATGTTAAAATTCAAATTACATTAAATTAATAAGTAATTGCAATAAAAATACTTAAATGCTCTATTTAAACAAAAATATATCTAAATTGAATTAAAAATTAACTATATTAATTTATTAAGTGGTGCTTAAATCGTGGGAGACATCGGCGCCGTGGCTTAGTTGGTTAAAGCGCCTGTCTAGTAAACAGGAGATCGAGGGTTCGAATCCCTCCGGGGCCTCAGTGGTAACAGTAATTTTTTTTTTTTGTGATTTTTTGATATAGTCACAATACCTCTCTCGACAAAATATATTCACCAATCAATATATTTATTAAATTTAGTTGCCCTCTCATAGAAGAAACTGTCAAATACAGCTATCTACTTCTTGATCCGCACGATGCATTGCAAATTTAATATAATTAAGATAGCTAATAATCTTTACCTACGACCACTACTGTAAATAGTAAAAAATACACTACCTGCGATCTATGTAAGTTGAACTTTACATATTGTAAACAAATCGCACTGTAAACAAATCGCACGGTAAACAAAACACACGGGACACGCAATTATAGGTGGCTTATATCGCTGACGCGGGGTTTAAAAAAACAAATGCGCCTACGTAATTTACGTAACGCTGTCAAAATTGACATAATATTTGTTGAATAATATTGTTGACAAGTAAACTAAATCCAGATTTTACTAAATAAATAAGTAAATATGATCGTAGGTAAAGTATAGTACATAATTCGAGTTGCAAAGCAATTACGCACTCATGGAAATACGCACTTGCCGCTACGCGGCATCGTGCGTAACTTTTCTATTCGTGCATAATATGCTTCTTACAAAACTCATTACGTAATATACTATTCTAGAGAGTAAACGTCGGTGCTTTTAGAATTTTTTGTGTTAAGGTATTCATTATATGCTGTCTTTATTTCTGTTATTATTCGAAATAAAAAAAAAGTTTCGTACAAAAGTTGTAGGGTTGTATATATATATTTTATAAATGCAATTAAAAAAACAATTTCTTGCATAGATCAGGTGATATAACAATGAAGGTTGTTTTTTAAATGGAAAACCCTTTACCTACTCTTTTAGACCTTTTTTCCCTGATTTCAAATATATAAGTTGATAGCTGTAATATCTCTAGCTAGCTAGGCCTAGCTGTAATATTTCTTGACATATCTTGAATAAAAGTAAAATCCGGAGAAGAACAATATTTTGTAACTATTTGTGGTTATAATTCACTTTGTTCTTTAAATACCCCTACAAAAATGCATCCAAAGGTGTTAAATCAGGGCGTTTGATGATTTTTTTTTGTTATTTTAGTTATTTTTTTATTTTTCATTTTTTTCTTATTTTTTTACAACTTTTATACCAAACTTTTTTTTATTCCCAATAATAACAGAAATAAAGGGGAGACAATATACAATTAATAACCCTGTACAACAAACATGATCCATAGTGGGCAATATAGCAATTCCTAATTTAATTTGTCTTTGAATTGTACCCACACAATTTGAGTTCACATCTGAGAATGGAAAACATAATCCATCAAAAATTGCTCAAGCACTCATTAACGTATATATACAATTCTATACAGATCGATAGAGAGAGCCTATGGGTAGTAAGGCGCCAAGCCGATCTGTTATATGGGTTAATAAAATAACTCGTAAATATATAGATAAAGGGTCTAGCGACACTCGCTTACTACCAAGTCAGGAGTCTTACTACCAAGTCAGGAGTTTTCTGGATACGAGAAAACAAATGAAAAGAAAAACAACAAGAAAACAAAATATATATTTTACAAATCAAATAAAATAACGTGTTATAATATTTGGAATATACATCTATTTCCCACGAAATTTTTATTTTATTATAGCCACGGCTATAAATTGGTGACCACGAACGAAGAACTACAAGTATTAAGGTACCTATGACCTAGTGACCCCGAACGAAAAACTACAAGTATTAAGGACCCTATAAATTGGTGACTCCGAACGAAGAACTACAAGTATTAAGGTTCCTATAAATTGGTGACCGGATGAACACATAATCTTTTATCCAGATATAATCAAATAAATTAAAGGCAAAATCATACCTATACTCATGCTCGCTGTGAAGAAATTTTTAAAACCACAAATTTAAGAAAATTAAACAGATAGAAATATAAACGGTATTTCAAAGACCGAAGAACACCTGATTATCCATAATCAACCAAGAAGAACTCGTAATCAATAAAACATTATACATTACCAACTCCAAGAATACTAAAATTTTATAAACCAATAAAAGGAAGCCAGAAATTATTACTATTATTACAATACAAATTTAGTTTACGATGGTCAGAGTCCAAATGATCCTAACTTTTTAATTAGAAGAATATGCAGAGGATTGGCTGATATTAATTTTTACTTTTGGATTATCAAATCGAATTATCAAATTTCATTCCATCCCCATTGAAGTTGAAGGAAATATTACTTTTAAATTGCTGTCATTTACTGGTAAGTGAGTTAGCTTGCATTTTCCTCGTTATTAGAGAGAACAGTCGGACAGTCAATCATCAATCTAGCAATTATGCCCATACAACCTTCAGACGAGGATTTTCCTCAAATCCATTATGTCACATCTGTCAAGCTACGCCCGTTTTGGAAATCAAAACCTGAAATTTGGTTTACCCAAATCGAATCACAGTTTTTTGTTGCAAAGATTGTCAATGACAAAAAAAGTATGACCAGGTTAATTTGCCATTAGATGTGATAGATAACATATACGATATAATATCTAATCCCCTGAGACAGATTTATATATCAATTTAAAGAAAATTTTAATTTCACGTTTATCATCGAGTGAGGAGAAACGTCTCAACGATTTGCTCTCAAGTTCCCAGATGGGTGATCTGAAGCCGTCAGACTTCTATAGATCCATGCTGAATATGGTTGGAGGTTTCAGCATGGTTATTCAAGATTTATTAATTAAATTACGGAAAAGACGTTTGCCTCAAACTGTGTACATCGCTATTACAAACTTCCGGGAAAACGGACACCAAAGAGATTCTCGATATTGCAGATCGGATATGGGAGTCTTGTCAAAATTCGATGGTTGCATCGTACTCTAAGAATCCTCTTGACTTCGAATCAACCCCGTTATCAGATTTAACTACTACTATCAAAAATGCTCAATTACCTTCCATGATTCAATTAATCAAGTCTTACAAAGACAAGAAGAAATTTTTAATTCTCGATTAAACTCTTGAGAATCTAAGTTACCTAATCAATCTTTCGAGCCTCAACCTTCTACTTCTTTCTGCAATAATTGTAGGAGTAGAAACAGTTCACAAACTCGTACCACTAATCGCAATCGTTCACCCGGCCGTAATAATGTTTCCAATAAATTTGATCATACTAATAATACTATTTGTTACTACCATCAACTTTACTGTACCAAAGCTTATCGTTGTGGTGGTGAATGGTGCAAATTTAATAAAAGTTGTAAACAATTTAATAATCATCAAAAATGACTAGAGTTTGATAATTTTATGACGTCTGACTTTGACATTTCTGGCAGCAAACGTCGGCTTTTTATTTATGACAGATCTAACAACTTGAACTTCCTAATCGACACTGGGGCCGATTTATCTGTAGTGCCACGTAATGTTTTCACGGATTTAAAAAAGAATTTTGATACGATATTAACCGCGGCTAACGGCTCAACTATTTATTTATACATACGGAAAGAAATTGTTAAAAGTCAATCTAAACTTACGCAGATTATTTCCTTTTGTTTCCAATATTGCAGACGTTGACATTCCGATAATTGGAGCGGATTTCTTGTCTCATTTTGGTTTAGTTATTGTTCTTAAAGGAGCTCGAATAATTTATAGCAGGACTAATTTGTCAATTAATTGTTTTATTAAAAATAGTCCTTTAGACAATTATAGATTAGACCACCCTTAAATTATTTCGTTTAACAGATAAATATAACAAATTACTTTTACAGTTTCCTAATTTAATCAGTTCACCAGATTACAATTTACCTTTTTCACGACCTCGTAGATTAGACAATCTTAAATTTAAAATAGCTCAAAAAGAATTTAACAACTTGGTGGAATTGGGTATCTGTAAACCATCATCTTCTCAAGTTTCTTCACCACTTCATTTAGTAACCAAAAAAGAGAAAAATGATTGGAGGCCTTGTGGAGATTATCGACAACTAAATACAATTACTATTCCAGATATCCATTACCTCATATTCACGACTTTAGCTCTCAATTGCGCGGCTGCACTATTTTGTCCAAGATTGATTTAGTGCGAGCGTACCATCAGATACCTGTCGCTGAAAATGACGTTTATGACAGCCATAACAACTCCTTTCGGACTGTTTGAATTTTCCCGCATGCCTTTTGGCCTACGCAATGCCGGTCAAACTTTCCAACGTTTTATGAATGAAGTGCTTGTCAACTTACCTTTCGTTTTCGTCTATTTGGATGATATTTTAATCGCAAGTCAATCAGATGTACAACATTTGGAACATTTGGAAATAGTTTTTAAAAGATTGGACATATACGGAATAAACATTAAACCATCTAAATGTATCTTAGGAGTTGACAATTTAACCTTTTTAGGTCATCACATCTCTTCATCAGGTATTTTACCATCAACTGAGAGAGTCGAAGTCATTAATAACTTCCCTTTACCGACAACTCTCAAACAACTACAACGTTTCACCAAGTCAGGAGTTTTCCGGATACGAGAAAACAAATGAAAAGAAAAACAACAAGAAAACAAAATATATATTTTACAAATCAAATAAAATAACGTGGTATAATATTTGGAATATGCATCTATTTCCCACGAAATTTTTATTTTATTATAGCCACGGCTGTAAAGGGCCTAGCACATTCTATTTGGGAAATTACTTTCGGTCAAATTGGTTGAATTTTTAATATCTTGTAGATTTCGACTTCCTGATCAAAAGCTCTCATGGTCCCAACTCGATCCTATGTCTAGTTTTCGAGATAGACCTCAAGAAATGTACAAGAATGACCTCTTGTACAATTAAAAAAATTCGAATTAATGATTTTTTCCATACATTTTATATTGTGATATGTTCTAATAGCCCTTTATAATATTTTGCACTAAAAATAGTCGTTGTTTTAATTAAAATAGCGTAGAAAAAAAATTAAAGTTTGAAAATTTTTGTCGAAGGCGCCGGGAAATCTATATAAAAATAACAAGTGATAAAAATATTCGATAAAATTAGCTAAAACATTTTTTACATAAAGTATGTGTCTTCCTGATCAAAAAACTTTAGAATCTATAGCTGTGTCTCGGAAACTAGAGACACATGAGAGCTTTATGTCAGTTCAGTGAGCTATCACGGAAGGGTCGAGTTGTCTCCCGTTGACCGCAGGTAAAATTGTAGCGCAACCGAATTGTCTCCCGCTACGGGCCGAATTGTCTCCGGTGAATCCAGGTATAAAAGAAATGGCTGAATGTGAGATATCAATTTCCCCGGCAAGGATTTCCTCATCTCTCTTAGTAAAGGCCCATGTTTCCGAGCCGTATGTTAACACTGGTCTTATGAGTGTCTTATAAAGTTTAACCTTCGTACTTCGAGATATGTTCTGTTAGCTGAGCTGCGAGGCTAGTCCGAAATAACATCGGTTGGCCATAAGGACCCTGCGTTTTACTTCTGATGTTGTGTCATTTTGGCTATTGACTGGCGATCCAAAATCACAGACTCTAACTCCTCGTTTTCGATGTTTAGAAGCCGCTGTCTCTCTCTTGCTGGTTGTGCTGCAGGGTTACAAATTCAGTTTTCAAAAAATGTTAGCGGTGGTCGTGTTCATCGCGGAAGACATTGTGCAAGGCTTACATCAAAACTGAGGGCGCCTATAACATAATTACGGAGTCCGTACTGCTGCATAACCACGAGAAAAATCCTACAAGGTTAAATAGTCAACTACTGAGCAATAGTGTAAAACGTGTGGCTGTTGATGACATTTGTGAGAAACCAATGAAAATTATTAGAAAAGAATTGAAGAAAAACGACTCAGAAACAATAACAACCAAGGTGATTCAACGAGTTCGAAAGAACTTGTATCACGTCAGATCATCACATCTCCCGAAGTTACCAAAAAATCGAGAAGAGTTCAATAAAGTGTTGCGACAACTATCGTTGAAGACCAATAAAAGTGAAATATTTGTCAAGAGAAATGACAGTGAGAACAATATAGTAATTTTTTCATGTGATACTAATCTGAAAAACTTTTAACTATTATATTCTGCTTACTAAATTTTAGTAAAATGAAGTATATAATTGAAAATATTGTTTTATTTTAACCCGTTAATCGTCTGGTGTATTCATATCTACTGGTTTTTATACCTACCTATACCTTTCTATAGAACTGCTGAACCCGGGAGACAATTCGGTTGTGACCTTTTTATATTACAGGTACTCTACCCTTAATGGGAGACAACTCGACCCCGACCAGCTATCAGATATACACAGATATCACCACACTCTTGAATTTTATCTAGTAAAGCATTATCTTTAGCTCTTCTTTGGGCTTCTCTATTAAAGGAGTAAACTGGGATGAATTTCCCATTTCCCTTTGAATCTCTGTTTGTTGCACAAAAGTAAATCTTATATTGATAGTGTAAATAAACATTTTTGCTTTTGTTTCTAAAGAAAGTAATTCAGTTTTATTTGGAGACGACTCTCTTTTTTTATATAAAACGCTCGCTTATAGAACCCCCGCACTAAAAAAAGTGTTTATTCTATTCCCTATGAATAAAAATCCGACACCTCTTTCAAAGAATGAAAAGCCTCCCTCGTTACATCTTGTAATAGCTCGGCATTGTCTTTTTACACATAATGTAATCTATTTCTGGCTCCACAAATATTTTTTCGAATCAAATAATAGGTAGGCAATACTTTCATTCTATGAAAAAATCCTGGACAACCTGAATTGTAGCTTAAAATCATGGGAAATTTTCTATGACCTATCGCGAGCATTCGATATCATAAACCACACAATTCTATTGGAAAAACTGGAATTAGAGGACCTGCCTTAGAGTGGCTAAAAAATTCATACTTGACAAATAGATATATGTTAACATATTTAGCACAAAAACATACTCTAATAAAATTCTGGTTACTTCTGGCGGGCCTCAGGGCAATGTGCTAAGCTCTTATTTATAATTTTTGTGAACGATATCTTTAAAGCCTTCAATAATACCTTCTTAGCCCTATTTGCTGACGACACGTCTGCAATTTTATCATCTAAAATTTAAACCAACTTTTTAACGAAGCAAACATGTTTTTCAAACTATGTCTGACTATGAGTGGGTGAAAACTACCCCTCACACAACAGGAAATTTAAAAAAATGCAGTGATTGCAAAAAAAGCTTACGATGCCCGGTTATTTTAGAAACAGTATGTAACTGCTGGTGTTCACAAAATGGTCTACTCAATGTAAGTAAGACTAATTTAATGACATTTTCCCCAATAAACGAAAAAATTGATTACAGCCTCCTGGTAGAAGCGAATAGTAAAAGTCTAAAACAACAAAATGAAGTTATCTGGGAGTTTGGTTAGACAGTAACTTATCATGGGATAGCCACATAAACGTCCTTTCAGGGACCTTGGCAACAAAAAATTGAATTATCATACAGCTACGAAATAGTGTTCTATTGAAACTTTAAAAAACTTTTATTATGCATCAATTTATTCAGTTCTCGCATATGACCTAATGTGTTGGAGGAAACTCAAGTGGTGTTTCAAAAATATTTACCCTACAGAATTCTTCGAAGTATGCTTGGTCTATCTTACGATACATCATACAGATCTCACGTGAAGGAACAAGGTATTCTTACCATTTATAACATGTATATTTATCTGTGTCTGTGCCACATTGGAAGGAACATTGAATCCTTCACCACAGTCAGAGAAATCCACTCTCATAATACTCGAAATGCCGGTAACATCTCTGTACCAGCGTATAGAACAACATAGGTAGGAAAGAATCATCATATTATAATGTTCACAAAATTATATATTCATCATCCCTGGCAGTACAAACACCAAAACAGCCTCAAACAAATCAAGTCAAATGTTTCGAAATTCTTAAATGAAAATTGTTTTTATTCCTTGCAAGAATATTTCTTATATAATGAGGTAGGCAGGTCTTTTTACTTTTATTATTTTTTCTCTCTGTAGAAAAAATGCTAAATTGCTTTACGTTGCTTAGTAAGAAGTAGAGACAAAATGTTACTTGTGTTGTTTTATACAAAATGTATGTTCCATATTTTATGCATTTATATTCTATTTTATGCTTGTAAATTGAAATTCTGATACTGTTACCAGTCAAATGGAAATAAACCTATTATTATTATTATTATCATTATTAATACTAATTATTTAAAAAACTTACTTTCATGTTCCATGATTTAAACGACTCAAAATATTTACTATAAGGCCCATTTTACAATATAAGTTAATAAAAACCAGTAAAAAATATTTGTTGACTACCTGAAATAGCAGCAATAACTACATTAATACCAATATTATGGCGTATGCTCTGTTCCCCAGCTCTAATGTAGAAAAACTAACAATCACATACAAATTTTTCAAATAAAAACATTTTTTTCGACTTTAATCCCCACTTTACTTCGATTCACCATCCTTCTAACTTCGATAATAAAAGATTTTGTCCTATGTTATATTTTACGATGCACTTTACAATTTTGTTCGACATGTTCGAGTTTTTATATTTTTTGTAAAAAATATGTCGTACAAAGAGAACCTTTCGTTTGACTATAGCTAATGAAAAGGTTGAAAGAATACCTTGCTAAAATTTAAGTTCTATATCTCTAATAACAAGCGAGGTATTAAGCGAGAAATATTAATTTTTCTTTTTAAAAACATAACATAATATGAGAGCGGCAATATGGCTTTCAAGAAAAAAAAATCTGCTCATGATACAGTAGCTAAATTGACATCACTCTGTAGACCAGTTAAAACCTTCATTATGTATCTTCCTAGACTTACCGAAGTCTTTGGACACGGTATGTCATGAAACACTTATAAATAAATTACTACCCAAGTAGCACAATTAATTCCTCAAGATATCCTGAGGATAAAAATTTTGGAATTAGTAAATATCTTCTAGAGGTCTGTAAGAGTTCCCTAAGATGAGCAAATGTCAGCATATCAGTATTAAATAGTACTTCGCATGGTAATCGAAAAAAACTATTAGTATAGAATCCTGTGAGCAGCCTTTTGCATACCTATAGAATTCCCATAGTAATCTTTAGGATATCTTATCGCTTGCCAATATAAATGGTCCCGAGGACATCTTTATAGGATTTCTGTTAGATGTACCGCATCGATCCTGCAAACAGATTTAATTCCTGTAGTAATCTTTCGGGTATTTTATCGTTTACCAATTTTAACGGTACTGAAAACATCTTTATAGGACTTTTCTATTAGATGTACCAACACACACTTTTTATAGAATTGCCAGCGGCAGCTGGTGAAATGTTGGTTAATCAAAATCTCAGGTATGAGACATCAGGCCCAAACCAAACCAAAGATTAGAGATCGTTATAAGATTCATCCAAATAAATCGATGATCCCTGAGAGAATCTGAACGTTGCAGTAATGTTATTAATGTTCTATAAATTCATGAGTATAAGATAATGCATGACTGATTATCGTCAGTGGTTTGTACGTGGCGTCATCTAGAAATAATTTCTGTAACAAACTACGTGGTAAGCAAACAAATTTTATGCATTAAAAGAATTTCTTCTTTATATTTCCATTTTAATACTTTATTTGATCTCTGTAATACATAGTAAAATGAGCTGTATGGTAATTCCCGTTTAGAACTTCTAGAAGATGTCTACAAGTATTCTGTTAAGGATAATAATACTATTTCCCTTTTAATACTTTATTTGATTTCTATAATACTTAGAAAATTGAGCTGTATGGTAATTCCCTTTTAGAACTTCTAGTAGATGTCTGTGGGTTAACAAAAGTTGAAATTCCTATATAATGTCCAGTTTACATTTCCCCAGTGCATAAAAGTTGAGCACATATAAAGATTTCTCATTTTGATTTCGGAAGGACTTCTAGAGTACATAAATACAAGATATCCTCGCGGGCAGTAAATAGAACTTCTTAAAGATATCTTAAAGAATTCTGTGCTACTTGGGTAGACATTTGTTCAAAAGCTATTTATATAAAAAATAATAATGTATAAAAATTGATATTTTGCGCGAACCCGAAATTGTGACAAATGGTGTACCACGAGAAACGGTGCTAAGGCCCATACTCTTCTCAGTTTATATAAAGAATATACTTACGCTTGCTATTCCCAGAACCTGACACAGTTATATTTTATGAAGCAACATATCCTGAGAAATTCTCAAAAATTTAGTTGAATAGGACCTAATCCAAATAAAACCTGCATTTGATAGCCTAAAATTAACAATAAATTACAAAAAAACCCCAAAAAAATCTCCCAAATTTTAGTAAACTGGACATATCACAGGAAAATAAACTTATCCATATCAATGCAGCAGAAAAAGTAAAATATTTGGGAATTTGCATGGACTGCCATCTAAGATGGCAACATCAAATACAAAATATTGTCCAAAAAGTCAGAGATCTGTTGTATAAATTCAAACAAATTAAATATTGACTAAAGATTCCACATTTAATAGCAATATATAACATTAGCAGAGTCCATCTTGAGAAATGGGATAATAGGTTAGGGAGGGCAGGAGTAGTGTATTTAATGCCATTTTAAAATCGACTGAAATGGTTTTTAAAAATTATTTATGAAAGAAACACACTTTACCCAAGAGAAATGCTATTTCAAAACTCTGTCTTTAGTAATTTAATGTGATGTCACCCTTATATATCAATATAATAACAAACTAGGGATAAACAGCAGGATTACATGAAAACCAGCAAAATTACAAAAAGTCAGAGATGGGTCAAGGAAACTTTCCACTGGAAAGTTTCCAGGAAATTTTCGGAAGTTTTCGGAACGGAGTTTTGATAAAAATGAAAGTTTCCTTTAAAATATTTGAATATTCCGAAAGTTTCCAAAATTCCAGGAAAGTTTCCAAAACTCCGGGAAAGTTTCCAAATTTTTCACGAGTATTTACAATTGTTCTCATAAATTTGAAATTGCCGCCACGATGATCTAACATAACCTCAAACGCCAGAAATCCACTTTTAATTTGTTGATATTCTTTCGAAATTATCAAAAATTAATCGGATGTTTGATGACGTAGGGTTTCATGTGGTCACCGCTCGGATTATTACTATTGGCACAGAATTTCTCTAATTTCGTGTTATTGGCTATGATCAAGAATGAGTTGACAGACATATGATAGGTTACTTTTATTTGTTTACCCACACTATCGCTTCTCGATGAATAATATCTAGCATTTTTTTCTGTTGCAATAAAAACGAAAATGATTAAAAAGAAATGTACTTTTATTTTTTTACAAATTATAAGATATTTAATAGTTTTAGTTTTATTTTAATAAAATTATGATGAATGTTATCTTGTGTTATAGTGGATGGTTTAATTTATTTTGATATTATTTTCTTATTGTTATTTTTGAAGTGTTAAAATTTAAAATTGAATAAACATTTATTTATTATTTTATTTATTTGTTTTACGCTTTTAATTCAATATAACTATAATATGATATTTAGATCTTATTTCTGTCTTGCCTTCTACATTTCCGTTTCTGCACAAAATAGGAGTTACAACTTACATATGACATTTACATAAATTTTTAATTTTATAATCCCCATATTTATCACATTCTATAAATTATTTTATTTATATTTAATTATTTAATAATTCAAACAAAACAAATTACTGGGTAACCACCCAATTGCTCCATATTCTTCATATAGCACAGGGCACATATAGCGGGTGTCATATAATATCAGTTATTTGGTAAAAGTCTGTACAAGTAATGTAAATAATATATTTATATGCACTTATTTGGTATCAAAATGAAGCTTAGATCATCACGAATCAGATTTCACCATAAAATAGACTGAATATTCCCAATGGAAAGTTTCCAGGAAAGCTTCCTGGAAACTTTCGGAGTAATCAAAACTCCGGGAGTTTACCCATCTCTGCAAAAAGTATGAGATAAAAGTATTATGTATATATAGGGCAAAAACTGTTCAACATGTTGGATAAACAGACAAGAGATGCTCCAAATATTCAGAAATTCAAACGAAAATTAAAGAAATGAATTAAATCACAAGATATAAAGCTATATTATTCATCATTTAAATGAGTATGGGTGTACTTCTGGTATATAATATGTATACAGGGGTATTATGTGGGTATTTCTGTATAGTAAGTTAATTAATAAGATATGTAATAGATATCAGGGCTTTAGAAAGTTCATTTAACTCATTTTATTGTATGCAGTGTGTTAGGTAATTTAAATTTAAATGTTGCTTGTTATACTTCAATTAGGTACTTACATGAGACAGAGAAACAAAAACAGACTTATCAGCATTATAAAATTCACTTAGAAATGCATGGTTATGACTAACAGCGATTCGCAATCAGGTTTTTATTTTTTTATTAAAAACTTACGCGAATTTAATTATTTAGATCTACTATTTTGGCAAATTAATACTAAATGATCATACATACAGGGTGCCCAGCTAGTGTTCCCTCGGAAGATTGTCCAAAAACCGCTAATTTATAAAAAAACTTTCTTAACAAAACTTTCAATATTTCATCTCTCTACTAAAACGTAAAATTATTTTCAATTATACAAGGTATCACGAAAACGAGTTACACAAGAAAGTATAATTTTTTTAAATGGAACATCCTATATTTTTTTGGCGCCAGTTAAGCCACCAAAGGTCCTGTATTACACCCTAAAATATTTTGCCAATCGGATGCAGAGTTGGCAAGTTAAGATTTTTTTTTCCTGTTTTTTTTTTGGCAATTTACAAACATTTTTTTGACTCCACGATTTATTAATTGTTCTTTCTAAACATGTGGGATGTTATTTAATAATGATGTATGTACTGAAAAAATTTTTTGAAATAAATTATTATATCGGGTGCTCAAAATATTTGTTTACTTTTCTTGACATGTAACTATTTTTGTCCATTTTTTTAAATATAAAGCCTATAATTTTATTACATGGATGAATAACGCATACAATTTCTTACATTTTGATATCTTTAATTTTTTAAAATAATTATGAACGGTTTTTGAGAAATAATTTTTTTCACGATATTGAAACTAGCCAAACAATTGCTCAAAGTGTCAACCATTTTGATTCACGTAACACTGAAATCTCTTGATAAATAAACGCCTTACATCATATAACATATCAACATTTATACGATTGAAACACTGACGAATCCTTTCCATCATATCTTCTCGAGTCGTTGGTTCTACTTTATAAACGTCTGACTTCACAATTCCCCAAAGGAAAAAATCCATTGAAGTCAGGTCGGGTGACATAAGCGGCCGTGCAATGGGACCTAACATAATTTAATAAAATAATAAATTAGATATATTTTAACAGTTTATTAAAATATCAGACCTCCTCTTCCTATCCACCTTTTAGGAAACTGGTTACTAATGGTTTGATGAACATTTCAACTAAAATGTGGCGGTGCACGATCAAGTTGTAACCACATATTATTTGTAATATAATCAGGAATATGCTCGCTCATTTGCATAAAATCCAAGAAGACTGCTCCATTTACATTTCCCCCAAAAAAGTGAGAACCAATAACATAATCATATACAATTCCTCCCCAAACATTTAAACTCCACTGGCTGCTGGTTTCCGGGTCTTCTTCCGTGTAGACTTCTTCTTCTAAAACGAAGAAGAAGACCACGACAAAATGGTCGAAACGTCAAGCACTCAACCAGGTCTACACGGAAAAAGACCCGGGAACCAGCAGCTAGATCACCAGCTTCGCGAAAGCCTTAGCACCAAGATTTAAACTCCAGTTGTGCTGGTAATGATTTTTCTGTACAACATGATAGTTTTCTCTGTCATAATAATGAAAATTGTGCCTAGTCACAAATCCATTGCGATGAAACATTGATTCATCCGTGAAGAACACAAATTTGAAAAATTCTTCATTTTCTCCAATTTGATTTTGAGCTCACTGGTAAAAATTTATTCTACGATTTAAATCCACATCCACGAGCTCTTGATGCAACTGTACTCGATAGGGGTGAAACTTATTTTTACGAAAACATAGGGAAACACTAGATTTACTGACCTCTAAATCACTACTTAACTCCCGAACACTTTCCGTAGGATTTTCGATTATCCTTAAAGTTATGGCCAGCTCATTTTCTTCAGTTAATACATTTCATCGTCTCGCCTTCTTTTCATATGTAACAGTTCTAGTACGTTCAAAACGTTCTTTCAGATTTTCTAGAGACCTTACATTAAGGTTATCAGGACACCTATCGGGATATTGTTGATGATACACTCTTGATGCCAATAAACAATTTCCAGCACATTCACCAATAATATACACCATATCTAATCTTGTTAACAATAATTATAGTTCATATTTTTAAATATTACTTATTATTTAATTAATTCAACGATAATTTTAAACATCTTTTAAAAATGTCATAAAGTGAATAAGAAACGCAAAACAAAAGACCAAAGCATACTAGATTGTAATGCTAAAACAAAGAGCACCTCAATTTAAGCAAAAATTATTTGAAATAATCATATCTCAAAAACCGTTTGAAATAAAAACAAGCTAAAAACGTACTCTTCGCTTAATCACTGAACTTTTTATATAATTGTTACACATTCTATAGGATACTCTTCGCAGTTTTTTGTAAATAATGTCAGTTTTAGATATTTTTAATTTTATAGTACGAGCTAAAATCAGATTTTCACGGTTGTATATTACATTATGAAATGGATATTTGTAAAATATATAAATATTTGGATATTTAAATGAAATATCATTCCACCAGATTTCTCTTTAGTTACAAAAACATAAAAATCAAAAAATTTTTTTTTCAAAGGACAAGGGTAGATAAGCTATATAATTTTCGCCCACTAATTTCATAAAAAAGAAAAGTTTTCCTTAAAGTCGTTAAGCGTTATTTATTTATGGTTGAACATATGATCTTTATGTTTCTATATATTTTACATTTGAAAAACAACAGTAGGTCATAGTAATATCATTTTAAAGTGGGCATGTTTGCAGTTTTTTAGTAATTTTTGACCTTTTTCCGAACTTTTAATGTATATTTCAGTTAGATGCACTCGATGAAACAAGATAAACTGTACCGCATTTCATTGTTGAGCATATAAGCTTTTAAATAATGGTTAATTTATATTGTTTCATCAAGCGCTTCAATGTATAAAAAACAAAATCGTTTCCGCGGGAGTCGTAGTAGTGTCGACGTTGTGTGCGAATTTAAACGAGTCAGCGCTCAAAACCACATATTGTGGTATGTATTGAATAAGAATATGTTTATCCACGACCATCGTATAATCATTGCAATCTACATTTAACAATTGTCAAATAATGATAGTCATTATTCCAACCAAACGTATAATGAACATAATCTGATTCTAACACATATTTAACCAACCAGGAACTAGTTATTTTCATTCTAAAGCACCTTTGACCAATCAGGAACTAGCAATATTCATAAGGAAACGGCGAATCCATTTTTCCATGTTTTCGTGCATATTTTCGTGTTTGACGTTTAACACGTCAACGTTTTACTGTAAATGAACTTTATTTTTTCAGTTTTAAACGATTAAAACAGTTAAAATATGCGATAGTCGTGGATAAATTATAGTATTCAGTTCGCGTATAATGGCTATTACACACTCGGATGATTTACGACACGCCTTCGTCTCGTGCCGTAAACATCACCCCCGCGAGTAATAGCCATCATTATACGCTCACTGAATAATCTACTATTCCAAAGAACAGTTTTTTATTATTCGTCAAGACATATACTACTCGGAAAATATAATGACATACAACATGGCCGATGGGCGGAAAAAGGCCCTTATCTACCCTCGTCCTTTAAATCATTAATAACATATTTATTTACCGATCGATTTTGTTCAAAAACAATAGGGTTTTTTCTCTAGCTAACATTAACTTACTGTGCAAATTTCAGTACAATCGGATTTTTCTTCAAGAAACGTGATGGACGGACGGACAGACGGACATTTTGAAAGTTGTCCAGAATTCGTTTGCTAACACAATGATATGAAAATTGTTTGTCTACAAGCGATATTTCCGGTTTTGGAAATATGCCGATCAAATGCAATATAGTCTTCGTTTTCGTATTTGCGAAGAGTATAATAAAGTGTATGATATTAACATGTGGGAAATTGTATACTTTATTCATCTATGTAATAATATTATAGGCATTCCATTTAGAAAAAAAAAATGAGAAAAATAATAATTAAATATCAAAAAATGTAAACAAATATTTTGGACATCCGGTATAATAATAATTGGAGGCTTAACTGGCGCAAAAAAATAGGGTGTTCCATTTTAAAAATTATGTTTTCTTGTGTAACTCGTTTTTGTGACATTTGACATTTGTATAATTGAAAATAATTTTGCATTGTAGTAGAGATGAAACATTGAAAGTTTTGTTAAGTAAGTTTTTTTATAAAGTTAGCCGTTTTTGCACAATCTTCCGAGGGAACACTAAGTGGACACCGTGTATGAGGTATATTTAGATATATACAAATTACTGTAATTATATATGTTGGTATAAATAAATATTATTATTATATTATTATAAAAGATATATTTTCTTGGTTTTTTTATAATTTTTGCAAATAAATACTTTTTTCTCAAATTTCGCAATTCCCAATGAATTGGCGAACTCAAATTAGAATCTGGCGGGAAATTTTACATAATAATCCCCAACTATATGGGCGTCCTTATGAGGACTGAAGACTTGATACTGCTTTTTGAGGGAATATATAAGTTATTTATGTGAGGTTTCAAAATTTTTGCAAACGTACTCACGACATATAACCTGATATAGTGGAGTCAATAAAGGCTAAGAATATGCATTATTTCGGAATAATTACGGGAAGCTTCAATTTTCCTAAAACCTTTTGATATCACCTTTACATAGCTTAAAATTTATTTTACCCATAATTTCACGAATTTTCGAGCAAAAATTTAATGTTTAAGATAAATCCCCTTGAAGCATCTTATAGTACACATTTCAAGCTTTACAGATCTAATAACCAGAGATGGGTCGATGAAACTTTCCATATTTGATAAAAGTCTGCAAAAGTCATGTAAATAATATAATTGTATGCACAAAACGAAGCTTGCATTATTACGAATCATATTTCACCATAAAATAGCATATCAATATACCCAAAGGAAAGTTAGAAGAAAAACTTCCTGGAAACTTTTGGAGTTTTCAAAACGGAAAGTTTCCAAGAAGTTTTCCTTATAACTTTCCACTGGGCATATTGATAGGCTATTTTATGGTGAAATCTGATTCGTGATGATGCAAGCATCATTGTGATACCAAATAAGTGTATATATACAATTATATTATTTACGTGACTTTTACAGACTTATCAAATGTGGAAAGTTTCCTCGACCTGTCGCTGCTAATAATGCGATTTAAACCAGAGTAATAGGTGGTTAAAGTTAGTTACATATATCAAATTTTATCGGATCGTTTTATACATTACTTCAAGAGTAAAATGTGAGTACATAGAGAGTACAAGAGTACATAGTGGTAAAAAACATAGTAGTGTGTTTTACTTAGTTATTTGTGCAAGATGATTAACTACCGCAGAGTAACAGCTCCTTCAATCAACTTTTTAAAATGTGAAAGATGAAATGAAATGTTTTATCTTAAAAATTTTGGAAATGTTAGAGCCTTTACCACAAATCTCTTTATGTTCCGACTTCATATATGTTCTGTTCCTACATACATTAATAATAATAATAATAATAAAAATAATAATCTTTATTGACCATTTCTGATACATATTGTATATATGGCAAGTCATTTAAATGTGTATAAATAATATATTATAATATTAATAATATTAAACAGATATTACAATGGAAAAAAAAAGACAAACATACGAAACAAATACAACAATAAATATGCAGACATATTATCAAGTCAAGAAATATTAAAAACAGAAAAAAAAGTTAAAATTATTCGGATACAAATTCGTCAACGCTATAGAAAGCATTTTCTAGTAGAAAGTTTTTGATTGACTTTTTAAATAATCTTGGGCAACTTATTTCACGTAAGTATTTTGGAAATAAGTTGCCCAAGATTATTCATTTTTATATTTGAAAAATATAATAATCCAATAGCTAGACGTTTCTTCTTTCATTTAAGTTTTTGTGAGGTCAATTTCATTAATTAGTTCAAAAGTTACAACAAATTTTGTGTTGCGCGCCCGAGGCTTCGCGCGCTTCGCGCGCCATTCTTACGCGTTCCATTATCCTGCGTTAAATAAAAAAATCTGGAGCTTACATTTTTGATCGTCCAAAAAAATTTCATATACATTTTTGGTGTGAAATTTCCCGTACTTTTGAACGGTGCAATTAGTTTTTGAAAGGAAAAATTATTTTAAGATATATTTGATAAAAACTAGTATTTTGCAACTAATTTGTTTAATAAAAAATTACGCTCAACGACTATTGTTGGTAACTTTTGCTATGTTGTTCCTGACATGTATTCTCAAAAGTTACCCCTTCCCGAAATTTTCCACTCCACTAATGGGGGTAACGGGACTTCACTCCGCTTTGGAACTATCTCTATGGAGACATCAGTCTCCTCGTTTCGTGAGACCTTGTAACGCTTCGTAAATATTATCAATTAAAAATTTGTCATTGGGCACAGAAAAAAAATCGTTAAATTGTCAACCTAAATTTATTTAAATTTAACATTGAGGCTTTGTCCCCTCCTAGCCTCGCTCAGTCCCGCCAATGCAGTGTATCGATTATACCATATATATTTTTTAGTAGTATATTTATGTGTAGTTTGTGTCAGCTTCGGACATCTGAATATCATTATGTCTTTTTAGGTGTACAATTATCGTATTTTCCTTTGAACGTTGAATTATAATCACGTTCATAAACATATTAATAACGTAAAGTAATTGGTTGCGCGGTTTATTGGGACAAGTTTTTACACACCCAGACGTCCTACTTCAGCAGACGTCCTTGTTCATTTGAGGTCACAACTCGACTTACTAATTAATTATGTAGATCTGAATCCTGCTTCGTAAGTACCTTTTGTTTATCAAAGGAAAATGCAGCGCTACTTCGAACTGTTTCATAAGTGTTTAGAAGCAGTATGTGTATTACGCTGTTTTTATTAATAACCGATTTGAAAGAAAAATAATTTCATAAAGGATTTTGTTAGTAGAGGCAAAATGAACAACGGAGAATTTTAAAAAGAACAACCGGCAGCCACGGTCACCATTCCACATATTATTATTGGCATTTTGGTGGAATTATAGTTAGTAATACGTTCCATATAAAGACTATTCAAACAGCATCGTAATGTCTATTTTAGTAGTAAAAAAAAAACTCTAAAAGAATTAAGTCGTCATAAAAACAAGGCCACTGAAAATTATGAAATAAAACTTCACCCGCACGAAGAGAAATCTTTTTGGAAAATTCTACACAACGTTATGGAACGGTGCTGCATTTTAATTTTATACATTTTAATTGTGCATTTGTGAAGAAGACTTCACCAACTTTATTTTCGCTGTAAATTCACACAGGTCCACAAAAAAAAAATAGCCTTGTCCTAAGGTTCTGATATAACTTTTATGAAGTATTTTGACGCGCTGAAGCCAATTTTGGTTACAAAAGAAATTTCTATCGTGTCAGTATCTCTCTACCCCCTCCTTTTATAGTCTAAAAAGGCCAAAAAGAGACCTTGTCTTAAGGTTCTGATCTAACTTTTTTCAAGTACCTATTTTAACATGGTGAAACCAATTTTGGATACACAAAAATTTTCTATCGTGTCAGTTTTTATGCCCCAAAAAGGTCAAAAAAGGTCTTATCTTATGGTTATATTTTAACTTTTCTGAACTATTTTGACGCGCCACCAATTTTGGACACAAAAAAAATTTCTCTCTAAATCTCTCTAAAATCTCATTATTCAAAAGTGCAAGTATTTATCAGATGCGCTGCCGCATTGTGTTGTGGAGGGCCGTTTAAGGTCTCTTTTTTGTGTGTTTTTGTTTCTAGACTTCTACCTCTTGTGAGTCTACTGTTTCTTCCGTTTCTGAATCCGGTAGAGCATATATCCTTACGAGTTCTTTTTTTTCTTGCCGTTATTTCAGGATTTTGTTATTTCTTTGACGTATTTCCAGTTTCCCATATTGTATATTTTTTTTTGTGATTACCTCTGTTGTAACCCCCGCCTCCTCCCAGTTTAACCTCCTTGGCCCGCTCTCCCGTTTCTCTACCTACCAGGATGTAATCATTCGTTGCTCCATTCAGTATTCCGTCTATTATAGTGGCTTCTGTGAGTGGGACAGACATGTCACCAATTTATAACCTAACGAGACTATGTCCCGTTTTCGAGGATTCTGAACACGATGGCGGTGGTTTAAACTCTTTCCGAGTTAACTCCACAAGAAGCTAATCAGAATCACATCATTTTTTTTTACTTTACAAATGTCTACCCTCATAGTGTCTCGTAGACTATCTGCGTTCTTACTATGCCACAGTATAATAGTGTCATCCGCAAATAGCGTGAAAGTTCCTTGGATGTTAATAGTAGGTAAATCGTTGATATATATCAAAAATAAGACTGGCCCATGCACAGATCCTTGAGGCACACCACAGTTATTCTCTGCTATTCTTCTGCTGTTCATTTTTCTTCATAACGACGGACGCGCCTGGTGAATTTTTAAACATTTTTTACCATTACACAATCTCCTGATGAGTAAGTACCTTTCACCCTATATTTAAAAAAAATCGCATTGTTTATAAGGGAACTGTGATATGGGAGTCATGAAAAGTGAGACATACTGTATATGGTCATAGAGGTTCTAAATAACTCCTTCTATCACCCTCTTAAAATTTTTTATTGTTGTACCAACCACTCTATATAATAATCCATTTAACAATTTTGTCTTAATTTATATACTTTGTAATAATCAAAACTATTCAAAAACCAACCCCTGTCTGATGCATTTGGTGCTGACGTTTCCTTTATTAAATTGTTATATATTTTTGCAGAAGAGGCAAAACACCCAATAAAGAAAAATAAAATGCGATTTCTTTCGCACGTTCCCGATATTAAAAACGTCTGGTCTCTTATCCCTATTAAAGAGTTCATAGGAATGCCTGCACCCTCCACATATCACAACTACTCATAACACAACACCACGGGAACACATGAAATTGGGGAAGGTTGATGCAAGTGCATCGCGGCGTTGGTTATGTCCCTTTATGGTGTCGTATGTTATCGTATAGGGTAGTAGCTCCCCTTTTAGGGGGTGACGACTTTAATAAGCAAATACACCAACGGCATTTAATGAACGCACTTAGGAGTACGTGTACATATATCGCTAGCGCCAGGGTGCACAGTGCACGCATGCAAGGGGTGGAGAACTTGGAAACCTTGTTGCTGAGATACGGCATTAATTATTCTGCAATCGTGCTGAAAGTTGCTAAAATAAACGGCGCCTTTTTATCTACGTATGGTGGGCGAGTGAAAATGGGGATAAAAATAAATTAAAAGATGAGAATAGTTCAAAGAACTCAGGGAAAAGTTTGCTCTAAAGTTTAATTAAAAATGAAACAGAAATACACAGTAATATAGAACATTTTTTAAATTAAAAATCTTATAAATATAATCTAAGGTTATTCCTATTTGCATCATGTAAAATTTAATATTAAGCACCCACGCTGTGAGCTTTGTATTTATTTATATCTCACTGTAGGCGAGTCATTTTAGGTGAACAAAAGATTAAACATCAAACTAATTGTAAAAGAAATAAATTAAGGTTTTTTAGACTTGGAATAATATCCCTAACAACATATCAAAAGTCTAGCAAAATCTAGGTATGGGAAAGCCGCCATATTGGTCGACATCTTGGATTTACTCTCGAAATCTGTAAAATGCATATATTGCTCCGATTACCTTCAAATATGTACCAAATAGAAAGTTTTTTGAACCAGGAATCATATAAAAACTTTATCTAATTTTGTTTCTATCATGTTCCATTTATTACAAAATGTTAATAAGCAAGGAAGGTAATTTATGAACATTATAATGATACGGTATAAGTTTTTAAATAAACTTTATTAAACTTGTACAAAATCGTTTAAATTACTGTCATTTCCGACATGTATCTCTCTCCATCGGAAACACCATCGTCGTATACATCTTCTATATTTGAGTTACTGCAGAGTATACATTGACATTCACTGCAAGCTGATGAACATTCCAAATCATGTTTTCTGCATGAGCACCTTGGAGTACTACAATCTGTCTTGCATTTACATCTTATGGTATCGAGCAGAACTGGTGGTGCTGGATGAAGGTCAGTGAGTACTAGTAGGAGTTGACTACCCTGTAATTGCCAACCCCAATCCTCAGGTAGAAGAGATGTATTTCCTTTCCAATCCTGAACTTGGTAGTAGAGCCGTAAATTATAGAATTTAGCAGCAGCTGAAAAGTCTGTGGAAGTAACTGGGCTTGAACAGCTTGAACCATATTTTTGTTAACCACCTTTGTACTGAAACATCTGTATCGTAGTTCATCCAAAGTATCAGATGTCTTTTCTCCAAACATGGCAACAACAGTATTTTCCCCGGCAGTAATTATATCTTCTTTCAGACTGTTTGCATTGTTGAATACTTCAACATACTCCATAAATGATGTATTTTTCATGATCTTTGTTAGACCTTTGCTTTTGCCAATCCCAAACAACTGTGACGTGGTGTCACACCCCAAAATGGCGTGAATATCTAGCAAGCCGTTGCAAACATTTAACCCCAATAATTTGCAGTTTAAATGTTCCATTGCCGTATGTTGGTTGCACCACGCATTGGTTCTGGTTTGAATGTTACTTTTTTATTTTCCATTTTAACATAGAAACACAGAAGTATCAGGACATCAGTGTCGTCGGCAATGACAGTAACGTCTCTTTGTTCAGACGCACCACAAGCTTTTATTATTATTTAGGTTTAAGAAAATTGTTACACATTCTATAGGATATTCTTCGATGTTTCCTGTAAATAGTGCCGGTTTTGGACATTTTTTTAATTTTATAGTATGAATTTAGTTGATGAAAGACTCAGTGTAAAATAAAGTAAGAATTAAAAAAAAACTATACCAAAACCTATGTGGGTTTCTAACCCGGGACCCTTGGATTCCTAGTCAAAAGCGTAGGAACTACACCGAAAGATTAAAAAAAAAACTTTGGGATTGCTTAACCATGACGACCTGATACAATTTAAAAAAAAAAGTCACTTTGGGTCCACTGTGCGGTGGTTCGCTAATTATAACTTGTAGCACCCGCGGCACGGAGGTCTGCATCGCATAGCTCAGCGGTTAGCAACTAAAGTAATGCATTTTCCAAACCACGTAGTGAGGAGATTCCAACCACTTCCATTTTTATATGCAAAAAAGGTGTTTTTTTTTTCATAATTTGTAAAACCTATCATGTTTAAATAAAAGAAATGTCCAAATTGTAATTGCACACTGAAAGCTCAATGAACTGTCTTTCTTTAAATGCAAAATTGACAAAAACTTACAATTTTCTCAAAATGATTAATAAGGTTTTTAAAGAACTTCTCTCTTGAACTCTTAACTTGAAGTAGCATATTTCTTATACGAATCTGAAATCTTTTTTCAGCCATTTGATTTCTAAGAAATTGGAAATTAGGTTATTTTTGCATTTTTTTTTTTTCAGGGAAAAACTACACATTTTTACTTTTCGTAAAATGCCTAACTCTTTTTTTTTGTACTAGGTATAGATTTAGATTTTTTTTCGGTGCTATAATACTATTCTCAGCATGCAATAGCGCCGACTTTGATATTTTTATGACCGGTTGTTATGGCCTTTTTTAAGTGTCCAATACATTTGTAGACAACTATGACTATAGTGCAGTATGTATTATTACATACATTTTTACCCCCAGAGACAACTGTTGAAATTCCCTCTAAATTCCATGTATAAGTAACAGAAAACAATTAAGTTAGTTAGTTAGTTTGGCAATTGTCCCAGAGATGGCGCGCGCTCTGTCAAAATCTAGAAACGTCGAGAAAAGTGCTGACATCTATCTGCAACATTGTTGAATGTGCTGGGATGTTGTAGAACCAGTTCTACCGATTTTTCAAATTTTTTGCTTAAAAAATTGCGCCAGGTCAAAGTGGGCGAAAAGGGTGTAGCCGGATAAGCATCTGAAAAATGCCCATAAAGGAAATTACCTGAAATGGGTATCAAAATATTCCTTTGACTGTAAAAAAATATTTGTTACAGTTAATTATTTTTATTTATTTGCTTTTATCATGATTAGAGAATATTATTTAGGTATTATACAAATCGCAACTTACACACTTTTTTATTTATTATGAAAAAATACCTACTTTCTGTATAAATAAAAAAGTGTGTAAGTTGCGATTTGCATAATACCTAAATAATATTCTCTAATCATGATAAAAGCAAATAAATAAAAATAATTAATTGTAAAAAATAAATCAAGAATAGGCTTGTAAATAATGAATGAATGTTTCTATATTCTACTGATGAGAACTAGCGAGTTCGAAAAAACTTGTACAACTTTTCTAGAGTTGAAATAGAATGTAAGGTTCAATAATTCTTGTGAATGACTGAATTTCAATAAACAAAGTGCATAAAATTTTCTATAATTTTGTTCCTATACAATATTTGGATAGGAGTTACCATTTTCCAGATATCATTGTTACCGTTTTCGAGATAAATGTCTGCAAATTACAATATTATTATTATTAATTTTTTTCAATTTATCTTATTTTTGTTATGTTAATAATATAAAATTATATTATATGCCTTACAATAATTGAAGAGCTAAGTGGATAAAGGTGTTATGTCACAAAAACACGTAATTGAGTAATTTAACTCGAAAGTTTTTAGGCGAGAACTTTTTTGTTATAACGACTATATAGCTTGCATTTTGCGATGATATTGACATTTGATGTACTTTTCAGAGACAAATAACTAAAGTTGTCAATTGTCATTATTTTCGAAAATTTTAAAAAATGAATGTACATAACACCTTTATCCGTTCATAAGTTTCTCTGAAATGAATAAGGAATTAGTGAATAAAAGTGTTAAGATATTAAACATATTTTATTATTATTAAAACATTGTACAATTTTTAGGTAGTCGGACAGTTCTACGCTTTTGAGCCACAGTTTGGTCATTTCCAAGTATGTTGTGATAATACGGCCTTACCATTCATTTATGAATGGTAATTGCTCATTAAGATTGGCTAGTTTTCCTACACTTCGGCTGCCCTTGTTTTCATTAAACACCGTTAGAGCAATACAGTCGGAATTTATCTTATGCATATTCCTTTTCTTTAAAATATCGACTTTGTAAAATGGAGTAATTTCATCTAGTGATGTAATAGTAGCACCCATAGGTGCCATTTTATACCGTCGTGAAAATAAACCTTTTCATTGTTCAAGTTTTTCTTTCTGTTGTACAAATTGAATTTTGAGGCAATTCCATCAATATCCTTGAAATGATTCTTCATATCTATGACAATGGCGTCTTTGGGAGTTCTTAAAGTTTCTCGATACTGGTCCGGAA
Source organism: Rutpela maculata (assembly GCA_936432065.2). NCBI lineage: Eukaryota > Metazoa > Arthropoda > Insecta > Coleoptera > Cerambycidae > Rutpela > Rutpela maculata. Next base: position 21,176,987 of record OW386285.2, read on the forward strand.
CGTAGATGTTTTGATGTTTCCTTAAAATCTTCTCGACTCTGCCAAAGTCTCTGTCTGAATCTAAATATGAATGTCCCACCTCCGAAAATTTATGGTCGATAACTTTAAATTCTCTCTTTAAAATCAACAACTGGCAAAGTGTAATGATATTGAAGTTTTTATTTTGTCCACCACAGGAGTCGGGCCATATTATAATGTGATCGATCTTTTCTTGGAAATATTCATTGTAAATTTGTGAAAAGGTATGTAAGCAACTAGCAATTTCTAGGCTTTCACGGCTGGCCATATCTTCAGTCCATGTGAAAAAGTACGTTTTTTTTTTCAGTATTCCTCAATGTATGTATGCCAAGGTTGTAAAACCACATTTGACGAAGGTAAAATGCTTTCGATGTACTTAATTTTGGCAGCGGCATGGCTTGCTGAAGATCTAAAGTAAGAAGGCAAATCGTTCTATCTACTGTAACTTTTGCTCCGTCACGCTTTTGTTGTTCGAAAGCTAGTTTGTAATTTTCTCCGTATTCTTTAGTATTATTTATTTTATTTTTTTTTATTTTTTTTAACCCAATAGATGTACAAACCCAAATGACCTTTGACTTGATTGGCGTAATTATCATACTTATTATTTTTTCCGCAAGAATTTCGGAATTCGCCAGATTTGCCTTAAACAATTTAATGCTCTTTCAAAATATTGGGTGGGCAGAAGCCATACCAGATATCAGTTTTGCTCTTGTCATAAAAATGTCTACGGCCCAGCCCTCTTCTACTTGTCAGCATAAAAATGTTTGTACAAAAATCAACACCGCAAAGCGTCACTTTTCAGTATATCTGATTTACAAACTAATTTGCTAGAATACTTTGGTAAATTCGTATTTTATTATTGCATTTTATATTGATAATGTTTTGTTTTTAAAACATTATTAAAACTTGCCTGGGAAGAAATTGCCACTATGTGACTGATTTCTGCTGAATTGCCAAAAGGTATAAATGTGTTTACAGCAATTAGATACTCAAGTAACATCTCGACTCTTGTACCATCTCATACCATTTCGAAATTGAACGAAATGAATATATGGATTAAAACACTATAAGCACTATTTCCAAATATCAGCCAATTTATAAACATCTTACATGATTCATGAAATCGTTTATTCATTGCCATTTGTAATATCAGTTTACTACGACTGACCATTTTCACTATAATAGTAAGAAACACTTAAAACAACTTGTCACATTAATGTCAATATAACATAACTTTAAAAGCAAAGTGTTTTGGATTAAAACAATTTAATATCGCACAGTAATGGATAAAGGTGGTATGTGATCATGACACCTTTATCCATTCAATTATATAAAAACCATATGTACATAACACCTTTATCAAACATTAAAACGCATTTAGGAAAGGTTTATTATCCCAAAAACTTATTGAAATGATAGATTATAAGTTAAAATAGTTGTCTGTGTAGAAATCTCAACATTTTCAAAAATGTCACATAACACCTTTATCCACTTAGCTCTTCAATTGTCACAGTTATTTCCTTTAAGTGATTTACCGATATATGAATTTCTATATTTTCTTAATTTTGGACAAATTTAGCTGGAAAATGGTAACTCCTATCAAAATATTGTATAGGAACAAAATTGTAGAAAATTTAATGCACGTTGTTTTTTGTGAAAAAAGTTTTTGTCCATCTTTTTTAGTTTTTGTGTTAAATGTCAAAAACAACATTGGCAACAGTTTTTTTTAACATATGGCCGCCATTTTGAAAGTACAGCCAGTTTTTTTTAGGACATGTCTTAAATTGTTCCTTAGGCTTTAATCTTTATGAAAAATATTGTCCCCAAGGTTCGGGGCGGGGGGGGAGGGTGCACGTACAGCTACAATTTATTTATTATTTTTTTAGTCAAGGGAATATTTTGATGCCCATTTCATGTAATTTCCTTTATGGGCATTTTTCATGAGCTTATCCGGCTACACCCTTTGATTTGAAGCTAAAATATGAGTTTTTCGTAGCTTTTCTCTGTCTCTCAGCATTAAGATCGCATAGTTCATATCATTTTCATTTACTTATAAATTATTTTTTTTGGAGTTGCTTACAATGAAGCATTTTTCTAAGTACAAAGCATAAAATTTTGCGTGCAAATGTAAATCTTTCTCTTTCGGATTTTTCATCCTGAATATGGCAGCCTTAAGCAGTATGCAAATTATTATAAACGACTAATAAAGTAGGCGACGAAGTGATGTTGCAATTGACAACATTCAGCGAGAATAATTGCCCGCAACGGTCCACTTGCACAGAAATGTATATGCCCATTTATCGGACGGATTATTGATGCAGAAATAATTCAGCAAACGCGATCACTTTATAATTGAACAGCTACCAAGTACCGTCTGGTTAAAAGTGGGCCACCACCCTCTGACGTTCCCCAGGGTTTTAACGCTTAAGCATAATTAGTTGTCCCCTAACTATCTATAACCCTCTCTATAAATGAAAATCACGGCACCCTCAGCTGTTTTAGTTTTTAGCAATTTAGCAAAACTTTTCACAGTAAATAGGAAAATGATAACCATAATTAATTAAGCTGTAAAATCTCAAAACATTTTTGAAAATTGATCTGTTAAAAAGTCAATATTTTCTACGTATCATTGGTGAAGTATTTGATGATTTCGAAGCATGCTAACTTTTACTGTTAATTCATTTTGTTAGTTCAGTATCTGGAAATGAAAAACATGTAAAACTTATACTGGAGCGGATCTGGCGAGAAAACAAGGAGTTTTGAAACAATCTTTTTTTATTATTATTTTTTTTTTTTGACAATTCAGTTCCACTCGTTCTATTTTATCATGTTATCATGTTAGTCCAGCTTAATCTCACGGGGTGGGGGAGGAATTCGCAAAGGAAAATTATTCAACCCCATATAACTTTCTTTCCCGTCTTGCGATTTTGAAAAACCAAAATGGAATTTGTTCGCTATTACCTTTAATATTTTATTGATTAGTCTTTTTTATTTTTTTCGAATAAACAAACTTGTGGGAGGGGAAAAACCTTTTGCATTTGCACGAAGAAAAGGGTTCAGAGGAGTATATTTTTACAGGTAAGTGAGGGTTTTTTCCATGTTAGTTTAAAATCGTAATCCAAGCAGGAAGGAATGGGGGGGGGCATAATGCGGGAATAAAGGGTTAAGGAAAGGGGAAAGGGACTTCGGACCTTGATTTTCGGCAATATAAATCTTTTTTCCATCTTAATATTTTATCAATCTGCCCTTTGAATAGAAATTTTCCTATAATTTATTTATATATTTAACTAATATATATTTCATAACAATAACAATATAATATATAATATTAAAACGTAGACACGATTTTCAAATAGTGAAATTATATTAGCATTACTATCGCTTTCGGAAATTCATTGTGGTGGTGTCATAGGTAGAATTTCAGCTTGAAATTATTTGGGGGTTAACTTGGACAAACGACTAACATTTAACATACATATTAACGAAACAGTACGCAAGGTCTACTCCATGTCCAGGAGTCTGTACTCGCTCCTAGCCAGTGGTAGCAGGCTTAACAGGACAAATAAGAAATTGCTGTACACGATGGTGATCAAGCCGGCCATCACATACGCGGCGCCGGTGTGGTGCAGGTATGCTGCGCCACGACGATGCGAAAATTAAAAGTTTTGGAACATAAATTCATGCGCCTCATTTCTGATTCCGGCAGATACACCTCCTCAGAGATTTATATGATCGTTGCCACGACCTAACCCCACTGGGGGACTATGTCCAAGAAATATCTCGAAAATTTCATCAATTCAAACTGGGCGATAGTCCGCTAACCCGCAACATAAACCGAATCAGACAGCATAATGCAATCCTTTTCGATATTCGACACACCCTACCATACCAGGCGTTGCCTATTTTCCGGCAACCTCTTCCCTAGCCATTCTTTCCTATACCATAACATATAATTTCCCCACATTTGATGTTTACCTCGACTAAACTAAACTAAACTTCTTCTATCCTCTCCCTATTTGTTTAATTTTGTTCTTATTTGTCCTTTTTGTCCTCTTTTGTTTTTAAAATCCCCTTTTGGCCGAATGATTCCTTCAAATTTAAACATTTTATAAGAAAACTTCTATTTCACCACATTTTCCTGGCGGCAGGAAGACCACCAGGGTGGAATTGTTTCGAACAGGTTTTTTCGTTGAGTTTTGTTTTCCCGTGCCAACAATCCAAATTTTTTGGTGCGTGTGTGCAACAATTAATTTTAAGAAGTTTTATTTTAATTATTTTTAAATATTTTTGTATATTATATTTAAATTGTTTATTGTTAATGTTAAGTTTTTAATTTTTAAACAGGAGCATTGACTCAAAAACAATTGTTAAACCGAATCGAACTGCCCCGCCCAGACCCACATTGTCTTCCTGGCTCCGGGTCAGGCTTCGGGGAGGCGCATAATTGTACTTCTAATTATAATAAATTCTTATTCAGCTTCAGCTGCAGCTTGAAATCCAAGAATCGCAAGTTTGAAACACAGGCGGGTTATTATAGATCTAGTTGTTCCTTTTTACTTTTTTTTTATACTGACAAGTGTTTTATTAAATAAATCGTCAATATAAGATTTAAAATGTCCAAAAATTAACATTTACAAAAACACTGGGGCGAGTATTCTAAAGAATGCGCAACAATTATATAAAAAGTTAAACAAACCGGCGAAGAGTTTTTTAAGTTTTTAATTTACCAACCGTGGATGAGTGCCACCTTTAGAGATTGAAGAGGGAATATATGCAAAACTTATTTAATAATAAAAAGATCATAAAGAACGTGGAAATCTATTAGCAATTCATTGCAATACCTGGCCAACAATCACTCATTTGCTATTTTTTTTTCGAAAACTGCTAATACTAGAAAAAAGTTTCAAATAAAAAAGTTACGTCCATCTATTATCGTCGTCTCTTCTCGGAACACTTGTATCTATTTCGAAAGATAAAAAAGTTTCCCGCATGTTACATTTGAGAATGCAAATTTTCGACATAGCCTTAGAAAAAAAATAATGCTTTCTACACTTATTAAAATTTGACCTACGTATTAACATATTTCGTTAACAAATATATAGTGATAACACGATAAACATTTGAGAGTAATCCATTGTACCGTTTTTGAGTTAGAACGAGTTAAACGGAAAAATAATTGTTTTATATGTCCAATCCACTTAAAACTAGAGAAATGGGCCGCGAAAACTCGTGACGGTGTTAAATAATTATTTATAATAAGTTTAACATTTGATAAGAGTTAGACTGATAAAATATTAAGATTAAAAAAAGATTTATATTGCCGAATATCAAGGTCCGAAGTCCCTATCCCTTTTCCTTAACCCTTTATTCCCGCAAATGCATTGTGCCCCCTGCCTCCCTTCCTATTACTTGGATTGTGATATATATATATATATATATATATATATATATATATATATATATATATATATATTTAAACTAAAGATGGAGAAAGGGCTCACTTACCTGTAAAAAAATTCTCTTCGTACTCAAAAAAACGCATTTGAAAAAAAAATGCAAAAGGTTTTTCCCCTCCCACAAGTTTATTTATTGGATTTTTTTTTTTAAGTAATCAGTCAAATACTAGGATAATAACGAACAAATTCCATTGTTGTTTTTGAAAATCGCACTACAGAAAAAAAGTTATAGGGGGTTGAATAATTTTCTTTTCCCTACCCCCATCCCCTAATTGGCCCTCCACCCCCAACCTCTGACTCCATGAATTCTTATCTATTTCACCTAACTCAAAAAAATCGTATCCCCATTACTTCTTTTTTTCGTGAAAAAATTAAGGAATTACTTTTCTGTATGTTAGTGTTACGGCAAAAAAATGCTTATTTTAAAATATATTTTTCATGAAAAGGTACCGTCCGATTTAAAAAAAACTACCAGATTATGCGCTTCCGCGAGATCTTCAGTTTTCAATTTTATTTTTAGGTGGGTGTTTCTTGTAGTAAAATGTATCTTCTTCAGTTTTTGTAAAAAGTATTAGTGATGTATTTATTTCTAAAACGTAGTTTGTTTAAGTTTTTACGGTAGCTGAAATTAAAAAAAAAAACAGTATAAGAGATGGAAGTGCATAAAATATTTTGCAAATGAAATGTTTAACTGTCAGGAAAACTAAAAAATACAATATATGATTTATAAAATAAAACATAATTTTATGAAGTTTGGATTGTACACCTTATAGTACAGAAACATGACTGAACTCAAAAATTTAAAGTGTGCTAGAAACTAAGGGGACCTTTTTTCCCTCCTAAAAATGCCGGTGTTCCCTTGGGCAACAAAATCAGGTGTACATACCTGTGGGTATATAAGGTATTTTCCCTTGACGTCGCCATCGAACATGGCGAAACAGAAAATGTAAACGTTACATATATAGTCTATGGCCCTCGGAAAAAAAACGCCATTTGATGATACAAGCAAACCACTTAGCGCAGGTGTTAAGGACGAAATTTTAATCGATTTAGCCCGAGACTAGCAAAAATTTTTCCCTTAGGACTCGAGATTCCGCCAATTTTTCAAAATGGCCGCCGAAAAATCACCAAAATTTACATCTGCACAAAATAGACGTGATTATACTCATTTCCATATAATTCGGGTGTGGTGAAATCAAAAAAAATTATTTCGAAGCTGTATGACCTTGTTTAACCTTGAAATAATTGATTTTAAGGTAAAAAATGTTATATTGCATCATTTTCTTTCAAAAACATTCTTAAATGGCAGTTTAAAGTTATAGGCTTAAATATGCACAAAAAAAATTTGGAATATGTGTAAAAAAAGACTATTTACTTCTTCTAAGTAAAATAGTCCGGTCAAAATAGCTTAAACTTGAAAACAATTTCAAAACTTTAACTAAATGGATGTATGCAATAAAGTACTACTATGCGAATTTAATTTCAGTGGAACTCTTTACTCAAGCTAGACGAATGTTTGTTTTTTTTTCTGGTGACCTTGACTGATCATGACTGGAATCGAAAAATACTAAAATAGTTATTTTTTTCAAAAATTAGTATTAAAGAACACGATCACATTGTATTGCAAATTAAGTAACTTTATTAAAACATCAATTAACAGAATATCAAAAAGTAAAGGATGGATCAAGTTTCTAATATGTTACATTATGACATTCACCCCTACAATTACTGCATGCGGGTGTGCAAGGCGACATGAGCATCTCATACTTTCGCACATTTTCTTACAGCCGCAACTTTTCAAGTCCTCCAGCTCCGACCAAACTGGACACACAGAGCTCCATTTTGGTATCCATTTTTTGTCGGAAAGCACCCAATTTTCAGGTGATGAATTTTTTTCTCCGGTCAATGCGCGGCCCCATACTTGACCCGCTTGAAATGTCGCTCTCTTAATGTGCTCCACAAGGCAAGCTTTAGTTGGTGGTGTCGGTCTATTTCCACCATAAAAAAGTATTTTCCGCAATATATTGATGTCGGTATATCAGTGCTGATGTCATACATAAGAATAGCGAATTTTTGCAATGCTTATATGACATCATCAGGAAATCTCTGGAACAGCTTTTACTTCACAAGTATTTAAAAGCAGAAGTGAACTGTTCCTACCAAGCTATTCGTTTGCCTCTATTTGCAAAAAATTAGACAGTATCACAGCCTGTGTAAGCATGGAAGCCCCGCAGTGCTACCGATTTATCAAGTCCTAAATTCAAAACTATGCTGTGTGCTGCAATATATCTTATGAGTTTTTTCTGGAAGATATGAATTTTTTCTTCATCACTTGAAAAGATGCACTTATAAGAATGCACTTTTCGATGCAGCAATGCAATTTCATAAAAGTACAAGACCAAAATATGGCACAAAGTTTCTAGACGAGTTAACGAAGCGAATGCAAAAAACCCCATGTCAATCCGACTTACTGCAAAAAAATTGAAGGTTGGGGCTATTTTTGTGTTATATTTCCTCGACTATTATCGCACATTTTAATACTGTTACGGTCGATTTTCACATTTAATAATGGCCAGAAATTTATGTACTAATTTTCGTTCTTTTCCCAAATTTTATTGTGCATTTGAGCCTATTGATACCGTCTTTCGCCATTAGATATTAATAGAGTATAACTGGTTGCATAATAGCACTACCTGGTTCATGTTGGCCATTGAATGCGTTTTGTTACGGGTGAGTGCGTTCAGATATTCATTAAGAGAGTGCATTGCAAAAACGCCCTTTTAAAGCTTCTACAATGGCTAGTATTGTTGATTAAACCTTCTTTTGGTGGGTAGATTTATGAGGGGACGGCTTTCAGAGTATATTATGATAATATTTGTGGTTATAAACGAAGTTAGGAAAATCTATTGTAGTTGTGGGGTACGCCGTGGAGTGGAAATTCTGAACGTACTGAAACGGAAGACAAGAACTTGACATTTTGATAGAGGACATTTTCTTGGTCATTTTTCCTTTTGCTGCTAGAAGATTGAGTCGTCTGAATACGAGTTTTAGCAATATTGTAAGTTTTGCTCCATTTATGGGATTTAGTATTCATCACGACAAGATTAGTTGTATTTTCATTTGGTTTTGAGTATCGTTTTGGGGAAATGCAGCTACGGATTTCCGGATAAAGTCAATTTTCAAAGCACGTGGCGTCGTCTGAATGCAAGATTTTGGAGTGCCATTTTGACGGCAAAGGACCTCTATCAGCCCACATCACATCTCAGGTACGTCTCTGAAAACCCAATTAAAGTTGAAATAGATTTGTAATTTAGGTTATTTTATTGCAGGGCTGTTTGTTTGTTTGTTGTTCGTTTGTTAGTTGTTTCCTTGTTAAGTATATTACAAGTATTGGGATCTATTTGTTAGTTTATGGCTATTTGGATTGATACCTTATGGTTTTACTTGGATCTGTTACTCGTATTCTACTTGAGCTTTTATGTCACATTCTACACTTTACGAGGGACTTCCAGCCTGACTCTGGTTTCAACTTCTAGTCCAGATTTTGGTGTCTGATGGTGGATTATTGACTGACATTTTGTGTATGTAAGGTACTGGGGATCTCGGCACGTTACCTCGTAGATGGTCTACCACCTGCGGCTGTTATCACCTGAACTACGCTACCCTGGTAGGACGGGAAAAGGTATTCAGGCACTACCAAAGGTAAGCGGAATCATATTCTCTTAACGAGGAATCCGGTACATCAACTCAACGTCCACGGGACAGTAAAATAAAATTTCAAGGAATATTGGTAATATTTTGCTCGTAACGTAAATCTCAGTAACATTTTAGATTTCAGTAATATTTGGTATATTTTGTGTATCGTTATTTCACTAATTGAATAGTTTTGCCTTATTTTACAAATAGATGTCAATAATTTTAAGTAATTTTATGTTTTACCGTACCTTGGGTCACTTGTAGTTTTTTGTCACGCTTCTGGCATATGACCTTTTGTACATGTATCAAGGATTTATTATTTTGTAAGTTATTTTATGTATATTAGGTTAAGCGTGTGGGCCCCACTTACTAGTGCACTTTTTAGGGTATATGGAGATATATTGTACCGCGTACCGAGTTATCGGTGACAATTGTGAAATATTTTGTACTACGTAACCTTATATTTTATTAAATGTTTAATTAGAACGACGTTGTCTTTTATATCTGACCACCTACACCACCCCAATTATCGAAGCCACCCCCAAGGACCTGACTAGTCAGCCATGTGAGACTCCCTCCTCACTAGCGTATTGCAGAGGGGGTACTGCACGTAAAATATTAAAATTTTGTTCAGGGCACAGGGTGACTACCCTACTCTGCGTTCGAGGTTTAGCAGCCTTTGGGGCCCCCTTTTATAAGTGGGCCTAGGCCCTGTAACAATACGACATATGAATGAATTCCTTATTAATAGTACTAACAAATGGTACCACGGTACCAATATGGTTCCATTTAAAACAATTGAGTTTTGCCCCAAAAACCATTTTAATGAACTTTATTTGCTCATAAATCCGTAATTTAGCATTTTTGACGGATTTCGATTTTTCTAGCATTACACGGGTCATTTAGAATGAATCGGAACCGTCATGGCACACTTAAATGGAAAACTAAAAATTATGTAATAAAAAAATATTGTCGTTTGAAATGTCACTTATTTGGTATTGTTGGATTCAGAAAATTATGGAGAATTCAAAAATGCAATAATATACAGGGTGTTCCATTTAAAAATCGAAAGTTAATGTCACTTCCTGCGAAACCGGAAGTGAAAAAAAAATCAGATGTACCATCATCCTGTTACACCCGGTATAGTTGTATTCGTTGGAATAATAGGAAGTATATAAAATAATTTTAAAGATTATACTATGTTTGGTTGTTTAAATATTTATAATAAACCGGAAATAAACGCATATTTCCCTCTCACTTTGCAAAATCCTATCATTAACTAACAAAATTTCGTTGTTTATGAGGATATGGGGATATATGAGGTTTATGAGTTTATTTACTGAAGATGAATTATTTCCGAATTTTATTTTCACACAGATTTAAACGAAAGGGAACTTACCATATTTTTACATAATGTGTGTAACAACTGTAAACAAAAAATGGCTCCAAAATCGCATTTCCACTCAAATACTGAGTCACGTGGTTTTCTAGTTCAATCTGCGATAATTATATTATTTGATTTATAGCAATATCCTCTTGAGAAATAAATAAATCAATAATAAATTCCTTTTACGAGAGAAATTATTTTTATGTTTTGCCAAAAATGTTATATTATATTTTTCACCAGTGATGTTTTCATTAATTTCAGAACATGTACTTGATTATCACCCGTGAGGTGGTTTGTCGGACATGAAGCATTACATAAATATGTCATAATGTGAAATAATTGATATGAAAACTTCCTGAAGACACGGGGTCATCTTGAAATAAAATTAATAATTTAAATACTCGTAAAGTCTATGTTTACGACGAAATAATGAAGTTATAACTGCTGCTAATTATTCAGCTGAAAGGCATTTAAAGGTGGAACCAACCTAGGGGTGAATCAAAGGGGAAACTAATTGCATTTCGCATTTGAATTTTGCATTTTATGCTGCATGGAACATAAAGCGGACAGCTAAATTTGAATAGTAGATTGAATTCCGAAATTGTCAATTTACAAAACAGCGTTTTAATATGTCACATGTGCACTCATTGCATTACATATCTTGCTGAGTAGCAATATAGGCGCCTAATTAGCGTAATTGCATTATTAGGCTCTTGTTTCATCAGTACAATTAAAAGTGCGAAAAACGGTTGCCATGGTAGAGTAATACAATTATTTCGTATGTCTAGCTAGATCAAAGTAGTGACGTAACACTGTTCAACAGAGGTTGTGTAACATGGGTATTTATGGATTTAATTTGACTAGACTGAATGTCTTTTATCTGCTGATATTTATGGTAAAATCAGGATTTGTCCAATCGTGCACATATTTTATAACCTTAGTACAGTACGTAGATGTGAAAAATATGTAAAATCTCGAAATAATTTCATATATAATGATTATTTGCCTTTATGTGTTATTATTGTAGTAAAAGGTATCGTCTTCAGTTTCTGTATGGACCGGATACTTGCTCTTACCCTCAAGGGGTGAAAACCGCCCCTAAATATTTGAAAAAGTATTACTAATTTATTTTTCTAATTTTGACATACCGGGTGACACAGGAGATATGTAACACCCCGTAGCATGTTTATTTAAAGAGATATTATCTTGAAATTTCGTAGACTTATATAATGTGTGATTGTCCTTTTTTTAGTATAAACAACTTTTTCAAAATGGCTACTGAAAACCATTTAATTGCATTAAGTCAAGTTGGCTATGATATGAAATGTAGCGGTAATTAATGCTTAGTGTGCTGTGATATCAAAAGAACACTGGTACACAATGTACACAATTCTGTGTTTCGTATTTGTTTTGTTCTAATCAATATCCCAAGAGACTTTGTACAATTTTTATATTAAAGAAAAATCTCTAGACTAAATCCAGGAAATCATAAAAGCTAATATAGAACCACTAATTTTAAATTTTATCCGTTTGTAAAATATTTATTCATATTTCACTTTTACCGGTTAGATGGCCCCCGAGGTAACCGGATCTTACGCCACTTGATTTTTTCATATTGGGCCATCTCAAGGAAATAGTTTATAAAACTCCACTGTAAAATAGGGAAGACTTGGAGATATGAGAGGTTAGCAATAAATGAGATTACTGAATTGCAGTTAGAAAATGTGCTTGGAGGTACTGTTATAAGAATTCGACCCTGCAGGGAAAATAATGGTAAACATTTTGAGATGCTTCGAAAACAATTTTATTTAAAAGCAAGTAAAATCAGACATAACAATGAATTGTATTGGGTAAAAGTGAAAGATGAATTTTACAAATGGGTCAAATTTAAAATTAGTGTTTCTATCTTAGTTTTTATGATTTCGGGGATTTAGTCTAGAGATTTTTCTTTAATATAAAAATTCTACAAAGTCTCTTCGGCTACTTATTAGAACAAAACAAATATGAAACACAAAATTGTGTACCAGGATTCTTTTGATACCGCAGCACATTAAGCATTAATTACCGCCACATTTCATACCATAGCCAACTTGACTTAATGCAATAAAATGGTTTCCAGCAGCCATTTTAAAAACGAATGCCATTTTGCTATAATACATAGTTGAAAAGAGAAATTTAAGTAGAATCAAATAGGAAAAAAATATATACAGAGTGCCATTTAAAATAACGAAGTATATGTCATTTCCGGTGAAACCGGAAGTGGAAGAAATTTCGTGTTTGTACTAAAAAAAGGACAATCACGCATTATATAAGTCTACCAAATTTCAAAATAATATCTTTTTAAATAAACATGCTACGGGGTGTTAAATATCTCCTGTGTCACCCGGTATAAAATGACACTTCAAAATTGACGTAAGTGTCAAAATGTCCAACTTTTCATAACCAGTTATGAACAATACAAACAATAAAGCATGGTGCAATAAAGTGCAAGTTAAACCTGATTAAAAATTAAACCTCGATTAGTTATTCATCGCTTAAAATGTAAACGGTGCAAATGGCTGTTATCTGTTACAAGATCTTTAGAAATATGGAAAACCATAATAAAAATAAAAGAGCAAGATCCGTTAATTTCTCATTAGATGAAAAACTTTTAATAATAAATACGGCCACAAAATGCAAGCATGTATTAGAAGATATCAATATCGGAATCGAAATCCGTCTCACGAGTTGTGAATTTTTGTTTATAAAAATAAAACGCTCAAAAGAATGAAAATATAACAAAAATTGAGGTTATGCACAACATCGACGACTGCGCAGAAATTACGATTAAATTTAATCGCCCTTTAAGCGGCTAACTTTGGGAGTTTAAGTTAACACAAGCACAGAGTACAATAACTACACAGAGGCGAAAGCAAGCCTTCCCGCCAAAACCAAATTTGTATACGCATCGCCATTTTTTAACTGGTATATCAATCAACCTCACTTTCTAAATTCACTTGTCATTGCTGTCAAAGTCAAATGGCGTCTGACTGAACTTAAGAATTGAATTTTTCATATTAGAGTTTTTATGGACATTATGTCATACAAAATGGCCAGTTTTTGTTGTATTATTAGTTGTTGAAGTGTGGCAATCCGAGAAAACATCAGTTTTTATAAAATAACGTCGATTTACAACCAGAAGAAATTAGGGTTAAAAGATTCCAAGCAATTAAAAGGAATTATTTTACTGAAATATTCCAAGTATTTTATTAATGGTAAGTTGTTACTTGTTAATTTAAGAATTTGATTTTTAGTGTGGATTTATGTTGCAGGAAAGTCCGTAATTCAAGACCACTATGATCCATCCAGTTAGATGTTTATGGGATACAACTTTAAAAGCTAAATGTGGAACTAAAAGTGCTTGTGATAATAACTACTGCTTAAGCAAACAATAAACAATTCATGGTAAAAAATAACACTTTATATTAATTTGTCAGCATTTTTAATAATCATTTATGTTTAAATTTTAGTTGAGCGACGGTAGAGCTGATGCTGAGGGAGAAAGAAGCGTATTAGCATTTTTTAAATCAGGTATCTCAAGAGAAAAATACACAGACTACATTAAAATATCTGATGAAGTGCTTAAATCAAAGAAATTTAAAGTATTGCTGTCATTGATTGATCTGGAACTAAACGTCCTTTTAAAATATATTGTGTGGTGTTTAAAAACCCAGTGTTGGGATTGTTTAACATTCAAAAACTATGAAATTAAGACTGAAAGTGATCCTCCAGTCAGTGAACACATAAATAAAGTCCGAATGGGTTTTGAAAGTGTCAAATTGTAGCAAATATTCTTTGAATTATGTAATTACAAATGTTACTTATTACTACTTAGATATTAGTATGTGTATAATATAATCATTTATTTTTTATTGCAATATAGATCTTTCTTTATATCTCCAGTAAGTTTCTTGTTAATTCTTTTTCTGGGTATTAATGGAACGTTGGATAATAAATAATTTGATATTTAGTAAATATATTTTGTTTTACTTTCAGTTAGATGCAAAGATGCATGTATATATAAGTTCTACATAATCGACTATTTTAATTTACTGCTAACAACAATAATGCAAGTGATAAATAAAATATAATAAAAAGTGAATATATGTATTTAATAAAATACAAGGGATATTTAACAATTGACCTACCTACATAAAATAATAAAATACGTGTTAGACATATTATACAGTATCGGAAAGTTCTACCGTTGAGATTGCATAGTTTCAACGACTTAACCGACTGCCTACGATAAAGGCGTCTACCAGTACCCTAGCAGAGGCAAAGCAGACACGTCCCTTAATGTACATCATTGCTTGCTTTGCTCTCGCTTGCTCTTATTGCCGCACCAAATCAAACGCTTTCCGATACTGTATAACATTAAGAAGACACGATAAAAAGATGGTTTGTATAGTTCCATCTATAGGTATATCATAGCAAAAACTGGAAGACGTGTACACCTTTTCACATATTTCAAGTAGTTCAATACTCCAGATCTTCATTGTTTACTTTATATGGTATTTTTCACAGAATTTATAACAGTTAATCCTTCGAACATAGCCACCGTGTTTACTGCTAAAAATGTGAAAGGAAAGACTGATGGGTAGTGAACGATTTTGTCTAGATTAGTAACACAGTCACAATGAGTAATCCAAGGAGTCGATGGTTTTTGTTGAAGATGCTATGCTAAGAGTTCATAACCTGAAAAATGAATTTGCATGTTGGCAATTATTCATTAAGCAATGTTTAATCAGGTAAGCATATATTGAAAAAAAAGGTTGATCATCGACAACTAAGTCTTACCTTTGCAAAAAGCTTTTATCCTGCAAATTTCTTGGAGAGTACTTCTTACACCCAACCACATATATCTTCAAGATTTTTGAGTGCCTTGAACTCATCCTTTTGTCTACGCATTTCTCTCAAAAACCAAGCAATTCTCAGTATATTATGAAATATTTACACCAACATTTGTACTAGTCATTCACCATTTCTCAAAACGTTAGCGATTTATTGTCAGATTTGATAATACTTTCACATGATACACATTTTCTCTCCAAGCTGATTCAATATTATTCAATTCTCGCCAAATTATATAATATTTTATTTTGTAGGTTTCTCAGCGATTGTCAACTAAAATACTGGAATATATATAAATCTTCCTTTTTAGCTTACATTCTGAAAGTATAAAACATCGTATTAAATTTTCATCATTTCGAACACATTATAATAACTATAATTAAATAGGTATTCAATCAGTCAGATACGTTTTTCATAACATGAAGTTTAAAAGGTTATGTTATATTTTTATACATTTCTTTCTACTCACTTTATTTATATAGTCTGGAATGAAGACACTCAAATAGAGCTGAACTAAATAGAAAAAACAAAAATTCACGTTCAAAATATTTCATAGAGCCACTAACAATAATTATTATTTAAATATTTGAGAAATAAAAACTAATTCTGTGTGTGTTGCTTGGGTATTTGCTTTGCTTTATAGCCAATTTGGCCGGCCGGGCGGTCGGAAATCAGAATGGCGCCTTATTTAAATATATTAGAAGGTATATAGTTTTTTTGAAAAATACATTTCCTTGGTAAGGAAATTAGAATACTCCTTCCTCACATTATAATAATATTTTTAGCTCGAAATCGAAACAAAAAAATATCAAGTGGTATCATTATAGCAATTATAATAATTACATTTCAGAAAATTTGCTAGGGCCTAACTCAATTGAAAATAAACGCAGTTTATAAACAATTCAAATGGTAATATTTTTCTATCCAAATTGAAATACATTTTTTCTTCAGTGTATCCTTAAATGTAGGGTACAGAAAAAAATTAAAAACATATTTCTCTCAGTGTAGACGTAACTGGTACTCAAGGTCACAAAAAACGAGCCATCAAAAATCAAAGGAGCCGCCAAAGCCTTCGCCTCTGTGTAGGTACTGTACTCTGTGACACAAGTTTAAGCTAATTTAATCAAGGATTAAAGAACGGTGCAAAGCATAGTTTAAATTTAACGGAGGATTTAATCCTCTGTTAGACAATACGGTACAAGCAGCTGTTAATTACGTTTGTCAATTGTGACATTAAAATTACAATGCGTAATAATAGCAGCAAAGGTAATAACTATGAAAAAGACTACTTAATTTTTAAGATATTTTATCCACGACCACTATATTAGGAAGGTAAATACGTCTATTTTCCGTGGATTAAAGTCCCTTTAAAACACTAGTGGATTGGAATTCATAATACCACGCTTCGATTTTGTAGAATTTTTTTTAGAATTATTATTAATATTAACATTAACATTTATATCAAGAACGATCTTCTTGTCATTTTGACCGGTATTAATCAAATTAACTCGATAGGATTTTTCTGAATAAGAACTGGGTCCACAACTTCGCCGACATTGGCAACCGTGCTAGTCGATGTACACGATAGGACCTGGATTTTTTCAGCGATTGCCATCTTGCTGAACAGTGATTCTTCTATATAACTTTCCGCTACCGTAGCCGATTTCCAACCACCGTGACGCTTGACAGTGGTAATATCGCCCCCAGCATTAGCCAATAATGTTGCCGAAGAACGCCCCATTCCATGTCCGGTAAAACTTTCTGGATCAAGGAGCCCAAGAAATGAAGCCACTTTTGAAAAGGTTTTCGAAATTGTGTTAATGCCTACATGTTGTGTAGTACATTTTCCAGCCACATATCGCAAGAAAAACCTCCCATCGGTTTTAGGTCGCAAATTGATGTATTTTCGACACATTTCTACAGGATTGACTGAAAAAGCTTCTTCCATGACCGTGAAACTTCTTGAAATGTTAGTTTTCGTATCCGGAATGAGTACCTACAGGTAACTACCTTTATCTTGAACATGGCTGATATCCAAAAAGGTTAATTCATTACACCGACAAGCACCTGCAACTCCCATGGTCGTTGCAACCTGTAATGAGTTCAAAATAACAAGCTCAATATATAAATTGAAATATTGACATCGTGTATTTCCTACCTTAACTTGTAAATATTCCTCATCCGGTGCTTCTTTTTTTTTCGATTTGGTTTCTCTCCAGTATCTTTGCCTTCTCTCCAGTATCTTTGCTTTCCTTGGTTTATAATTTCTTGATTCGGCTTTCAAATATGAAGTAAGTTTACCATACTTTGAAATATCAATACCTTTGTGCACTTTCAACGTTGATTTTAACATGGAATACTTTGTCCACGCTGAAGAGGCAGCAAACCGTTTCTCCACATTGAAAAGGTACGATAGTAGCACCTCTTCTGTAATTGCTCCTTCTCCTATGCCCCTTTTTTTTCGCCAGTTGTCGAATTCCGCCAATTCCTTCTCGTATACACTTTTGCTTTTCGTTGGCAACATACGTAATGCTGCTTCTTCAGCTTCTTGCACGATTTCAACCGGAATGAAGAAATTTTCAGCATTCTCACTCATTTTTTCTGTAGATTTTTTCACTTTCGTCAACTAATAAACAAACTCATGTCATAGAAACCATTCAAAGACCTTCTATTTTTTTGCTCAAAATCAAAAGATTCTTAGTCAAAATAAACTTGTCAAATCTGACGTTTTTCAAAATCAGATTTTTTCACCTGCTCTCATACGGTTTCACGCTCCTAATTTGGCCGTGGTCGTGAATAAAACGTTGAATTACAGTCGAAAAAATGTGACTCTCGCCTTGCACATTTTTTCTCATAGATTAAAGACTTGTTAATCCCCTTATATAATTAATAACTATAAATACACTTACTTCATTTATGTGTAAAGGGATTTTAGATGTTTAAAGAAAAAAATCTTGTATGTAACATGTTCCGAAAGACAATTTTGTGTAACCAGGGGCGGACTAATTGGGGGGCTTTAGGGCCTTAAGCCCAGGGCCCCGGATAGTGAAGGGGCCCCCGAACGCTGAAAACGGACTTAAAAATCAAATATGATATGATTATGACTATGCTATATGATCTCATTGACGGTATAAATATTAAGTCAGGAAACTTTCCATATTTGATAAAAGTCCGTAAAAGTTATGTAAATAATATAATTGTATGCACTTATTTGGTATCAAAATGAAGCTTGCATCATCACGAATCAGATTTCACCATAAAATAGGCTATCAATATACCCAATGGAAAGTTTTTCTTCTAGTTTCCGAGATACAGCTCAAGAAATGTACAAGAATGACTTCTTGTACAGGGTTATTCACTATATATTGACCCCCCCCCCCCGCCTTTATTTCTGTTATTATTGAAAATAGAAAAAAAAGTTTCGTATAAAAGTTGTAGGATCTTACCTATATTTTAACGAAACGTGATAAAAAAACAATATGCATACGAAATAAATATATGTTTTTTTAAACGGAACACCCTGTATATTATTGCATTTTCGAGAAGCCCTTTTTCTCCTGATTTCAAATATATAACATTGTATAGGTCTATCTTAGATACTTTTTGACATATTTGACATTCAAAATTCAAATAAACTGCTTCATTGACAGATGATTGAGACATGCGTGTCAAAACACAAGTGAAAGAAAATAACAAGGTAGGCCACGAAAATAATTATTTTATTGTTTATTCAATTTTGACATTTCAAACAGTCATTATTAACATTTATTTAATCAAAATGGGTTATAGTGAGGCTGAAAAGGTCGAAATATTTTCTCTTTATCTGAAAAATAATAAAAGAAGAGAATACTTTTTATTTTACTAGTGAATAAACAACTATTTACGGTTGTTGCTATGGAGTTGCTATGGAATGATGGTTTGAAATGTCAAAATTGAATAAACAATAATATAATTATTTTCGTGGCCTACCTTGTTATTTTTATTTCACTTGTGTTTTGACAGGCATGGCTCAATCATCTTGCAATAAAGCAGCTTATTTGCATTTTGAATGTCAAATATGTCAAAAAGTATTTAAAAGTATTTTTGACATATTTGACATTCAAAATGCAAATAAGCTGCTTTATTGCAAGATGATTGAGCCATGCCTGTCAAAACACAAGTGAAACAAAAATAACAAGGTAGGCCACGAAAATAATTATTTTATTGTTTATTCAATTTTGACACTTCAAACCATCATTCCATAGCAACTCCATAGCAACAACCGTAAATAGTTGTTTATTCACTAGTAAAACAAAAAGTATTCTCTTCTTGCGGCACACTTATTTTTATTATTTTTCGCATAAAGGGAAAATATTTCGATCTTTTCAGCCTCACTATAACCCATTTTGATTGAATAAATGTTAATAATGACGGTTTGAAATGTCAAAATTGAATAAACAATAAAATAATTATTTTCGTGGCCTACCTTGTTATTTTTCTTTTACTTGTGTTTTGACACGCATGTCTCAATCATCTGTCAATAAAGCAGTTTATTTGAATTTTGAATGTCAAATATGTCAAAAAGTATTTAAGATAGACCTATACAATGTTATATATTTGAAATCAGGAGAAAAAGGGCTTCTCGAAAATGCAATAATATATATGGTGTTCCATTTAAAGAAACATATATTTATTTCGTATCACGTGACTTATACATGATATTGTTTTTTTTATCACGCCTCGTTAAAATATGGGTAAGATCCTACAACTTTTATACGAAACTTTTTTTTCTATTTTCAATAATAACAGAAATAAAGGGGGTCAATATACAGTGAATAACCCTGTACAATAAGAACATTTCGAATTCATGATTTTTTTCATACATTTTATATTGAGATACGTTCTAATAGCCCTTTATCATATTTTTCACTAAAAACATTTGTTGTTTTAATAAAAATAGCGTAGAAAAAAATTAAAGTTTGAAAAATGTTGGCGAAGGCGCTGGGAAATCTATAAAATTAACAAGTGAAAAAAATATTCAGTCAAATTGGCTAAAACATTTTTTACATAAAGTATACGTCTTCCTGATCAAAAAACTTTAATTGAAAAACTTTCGGAGATCGCTCCTTTGACCTCTAATACCCCATCAATAAATTAAAAGTTCGACAAGATACAGAATTTTAGAAGAATATATAGCTGTATCTAGGAAACTAGTCATAGAATCGAGTTGGGCCCATGAGAATTTTTAATCAGAAAGTCGAAGTCTACAACATATTAAAAATTCAGCCAATTTCACCGGGGGCCACTTCCCATAAGATCTGAGCGGGGTCCTTTCGAGTCAATATCATAAACCGTTTCAGAGTAATGGTTTGCATACAAAAAAGTTAGACAAACAGATTTCTTTTTCTTAAACTTAAAACCTCAATGTTTCATGGCATTCTAATAGTACAGTAAATATAGAACAAAAATTACCTAAACCTAAACATCCAAAAGGTATAGGCAATTCTTGTCCCAGGTTGTTCAATATCCTCAGTACAACACGCCATGAAAAATCCCGAAGTTTGTGGCGTCGGGTTTGGGAGGGGAGGGGGCGGTACTGACTATCCTTTTTCCACAGTTTTGCTCTGATATCTCCAAAACTATTAGGTTTATCAAGATCATGAACATAAACAAAGTTGTTGTACATCAAATTTCTGACAAAAGTCATTTCCACCGAGTGTACCATCAAGTGCAGCTCTGGCATGGTGTTGCAAAAGATCCTTTACAGTGGGGCTGGAAAAAGATTGGAAGGCAACTCCGCCCAGTGACTACATCAATGGCTGCTGCACCAGATGAATTACTGCGGCTTATTTCCTGTTGTTGCACCGATGATTATACTCGAAACTGTGAGTGCAGAAAGAATGGTCTGCAATGTTCAAGGATGTGCATAACGTGTGTAGGTCTTGACTGCACCAATGGAGATGAACCTGAAGAGTTCGATGCTGAGCAAATTTTACTGTCAGATGATGTTCTTCTACTAGGAAAGGACTATGATTCAGATGACAGTGGAGAAGAGACCAATGATGATGATGAAATCGAATAAGTTTGAAAATACTTTCTGATTTTGTAATAATCTTAATACATTATTATCTTGTAATAAATGTAAAACACATCAAGATTTGTTCTTTTTTACGCTTCAAATCTCAACTTATACTGTTTCTTACATTTAACCGTCTTCCCGTCCCCCCTCTCCACATCCCCCCTGGTACTATGGTTACCATAATTTATTACTTATTCATGCTCTACTTCAATCCAAACAATTTAAGCTCCAATCAGACAATTTTAAGGCAATTTTTAGCTTTATTTGTCAATTTTTAACATTTCACAGATTTCTCCCCTATCATATCTAAAAGTTTTGGGGATGTCAGAGCAAAACTGCGGAAAAAGGATAGTCAGTGATACCCCCGCCCCCTCCCCTCCCATACCCGACCCCACAAACTTCGGGATTTTTCATGGAGTGTTGTACTGAGGATAGTGAACAACTTGGGACAAGAATTGCCTATACCTTTTGGATGTTTGGGTTTGTTACTAAATTTAATGTACTATAAGTCTATTTGACCAGGAAAAATCAAATTTATTTTTACCCTACTTTCAGTCTATTATGTGGATGTAGACGTAATTAAAACAAAGTTGTACAGAGAAAACATTAGCGTTTTAAAAAATTTCTTGTCTTCCCATAAATCATTTTATTAAGTTCCCATAATGTACATTATTGAGTACCCGAATCACTCATTAATATAAGATGTAATCTTGTTTTATATTAACTAGAGAGGATTATTGTAATCACGCCTCTGTATATGCCATATTTGCTATCAGATTGAAACATTATGTCCGTCTCTTATATTATTTTGATGTAGTTTAACTCCGCTGTGCTCCTGAATGCCAAACGTTATCGGCACGTCGCATGCAGTCGGTGCACTGCTGTGAGAGTTTTTCTTAAGGGGAGTGGCAGCACAGAGGTGGATTTAGAAGTTTCTGTTGTCCATAGTTTAAATCACACACCTACAAATTTTAACTTTCATTTTGTATCGTTAAGCAAAACCACTTATTTGCATCGTTTTGGTCCCAGCTACGTCTAACATAATCATAAAAAAATTTGTTGGCTCTAAAAATTGTAGTATCTGACCTAACTCATATATTATGGTATAATTTTAATAAAAAAAGCAATTAATTACATCATGCGAAAAGTATTTACCATTTTGATATATATTTCAAATACATGTTATATACTATATATTTAATTAGAATATAAGCCCTTTAATCAGAAAATTAATTATTCTTCTTGCGATTCTTAGCCCGTCTCTTATAAGTTACTTCTGGAGCATCGCAGAAGTCAATTTGCCCTGGTATCTTTTTTCCATATTTTGAATATCCTGGTGGAATCTCTCTCCATGCTCGTCACTTACTGCACCACAGTTTTCTGGGAAGTAATATAGGTGTGAATTTAGAAAGTGGACATTTAATGACATATTGCATCCTAATTTCTGGTAGCAACAAAGAAGATTCCCAACAAGGTCTCTATAGTTTTCTGCTCTTTTGTTACCGAGAAAGTGTGTTGCTATCATTTTAAAGGAATTCCAAGCAGCTTTTTCAGTACCTTCTAGAATGTTGTCAAATTCAGCATCTTTGAAAAGGTTCTTGATTTGAAGACCCACAAAAATTCCCTCTTTAATTTTCTCATTACTAAGTCTGGGAAATTTTTGTTTTAAATAACTGAAAGCACGTCCTTCTTTATCCATAGCTTTTACCAAGTTTTTCATAAGTCCCAGTTTTATGTGGAGTGGTGGCAGTATTACCTTTTGTGAATCAATTAATGGAATGTTAGCAACATTTTTTTCTCCTGGTTCAGAATCCAGTCTTAGTGGCCAAATTTTTCTTTTGTAATGTTCTAATCGCGCTCGACTGTCCCACTCACAAAGAAACAGCAATATTTGGTATACCCTTGCTGCATATCAAGTAAGATAGCTATCACTTTTAAATCTGCACAAATCTGCCACTTATACTTGTTATATTCTACAGTTTGTAGCAATACATTCATGTTACTGTAATTTTATTTCATGTGGACAGCATGGGCGATTGGAATTGAAGGCAATTTATTTCCATTGTGGAGTAACACAGCTTTTAGACTAAGTTTCGAGGCGTCAGTAAAAAGTCTCCAGTCACTAGGATCATGGGGAATGTGTAAAGCACTCATTAAACCGTCAATGTCCTTGCAGGCAACCAAGTCATTTTCCATTTTGAAAAAAGGTAATAAGATCTTTTTGACGACTTCGATACATGAAAACTTTAACATTTTCTTGTAGTAAATTCCATTGTTGTAATCGAGATGCCAAAAGCTCCGCTTTTGCCTTGGACAGACAGATCAAGGTCTCTTATAAGATCACTTAATTCGCGTTGATTAATTTTGTGTGGTTCACCTCCGGACACTTCGGCAGAGAAATAGGGATTTTGTGATATTGATGGCTGGACTAAGTCGTCATCTGCATTATCATCTGATTCTTCGTCAGAATCAAGGCCTTGATGTGGATTAGGAATAGATAGTTCATCACTATGAAGAACCGGGCGAATAGCAGATGGTAAATTGGGATATAATATAACAAAAGTTGTTAGGTGTATCTACACAATCTCGAGGCATATTTTCAAAATAGCACTATTTACTTTGAAAATGAACGCTTATCATGCACAAGGTACAAATACGTCTACCTAAGAATGAATATTAGTTTTAGTGACAAATAAAGAGGTATGTAGTTAGTATGTCTATTTTTCGTAGAATTCTAATTCTACCTGTTATTTGTGATAGGACCGCCCATAAACTAGAGTATATAAGAGGTCTACACACGATCCAGCTGCAGGGAGCCAGCCTTGTCGGCATGCTTTGAACTCATTCGTAAAAGTGAACTGGTCCGCTGGAATTACAATTATCTTCAACGCGTACCGACAATGTCTGGTCTCAGCAGCTAAATCCTATACCTGCGTTACACTTTATTACCTGTATTGGGAAAACCAGAGCCAACTTGAACTTTTGCTTTTTATATTGTTATTTAGCATGACGAAGTTACTAAGAATTTGCTATTTTTACTTCCAATACATGTAGGCTGTAGAATAGTGTAATTAATGATATTATAGAAGGATTACTTTTCTTGAATACTATCTGCATGTTCTGTAAGATGCAAATACATTTAGGTGAAACCTTTTGCAATGTATTTTTAATAAAAGTTTACGACATGCGTTTTTTTTTTCAATATTGGAAAATTAATTTGAAATTAATTTGAAAATACTGTAATTCCGAAGATTCGAGTATTTTATGAAGAAAACTATATATATTTTTTATTACGAATCTCTTGCCAAAAATCTAAATTTAAAATGGCAGATTCAGTATGGACGACTTAGATTGGAAAGTGGCAAATTTTGCAGAATCAGAAGTATATATTTGCATCAATAGATTTAAGTCAAAAACTACTTCGGGGCTTGATTTATAATAAGATATAGTGCTGCATTATGTAATAAGATATAGTGCTAATATATTTACGTATCCGTTGACCACACTCTATAATTTAGCTTTACAAATGCGCATGTCCCAATAGTTGTAAACTATCTAGAAGTACACCAGATCAAATCATCAATCATCAAGCAAATTATCTAGAAGTACACCAATGTTCTATCATTATTGTTAAAAATCTTGTCAGGATTATTAAAATACTTCTGAATGAATACACTTCTAATTACATGAAAAATCAACCATATCAACACAGATCCATGCGCGGCAGGTCAACCATCACTAATTCCTTATCTAT
This sequence comes from Rutpela maculata, assembly GCA_936432065.2. Lineage (NCBI taxonomy): Eukaryota > Metazoa > Arthropoda > Insecta > Coleoptera > Cerambycidae > Rutpela > Rutpela maculata. The sequence goes on from OW386285.2 coordinate 21,202,249, forward strand.
CACTCTAGCTCATTGGATGCTGACATACGGACAATTGAAATTTATACAGATTTTTTCTAAGGCTTTCGACAGACTGGATCACAATATCTTACTCTTTAAAAACTCTTTAATATATTTTTTCCAATGCTCCTGGAATATTTCGTGTCTTAGTGATGAAAAACAATTAGTGTAATATTGTGGTGACATCTACTTCTGGTGTTCCACAGGGCTCTAATTTAGGCCCATTGTTATATAACATATTTCTAAATGATATTGGATCAGATTTAAATGTACCCTATATGATTTAAGCCGATGAAATGAAATTCTACTCCACTGTTAACAATAGACCTAATTATGGTAACTTATGAGCAAATCTGGGATGTCAGTGATGTACAGAAAATAAATTATCTTTAAATGTTCAAAAAGGTCATGTTATGTGCTTCATAAATAAATTACAATGAATACATTTTAACATTATCTAGGCCTGACGCCAATAGTAACTTCTGATTCTCGTTTCATGATAAACTCATTTTCAAAAATCTTATTAATAATGTGATACCAGAATCTTATGAAATACTACTGTAATCGCCAACTTTTCATATGCCGACTCCGAGAACAAATTTTAAAAAGTTTTCTCGTATTACTACTTAAATGCATCGAATTTCTTCATCTGCTGAAACTTTTTCATTTTTCTTATATGAAATTTCGAGAAGCTTGGAGAACAGTGCAAGTCAAATTTTCTGCACCCGCAAGCTGGTCCTTAATTTTCTCGATAAATATAACAGGCTAGATTTGGAAAAGGGAAATCTGTTACTACAAGTGTAAAATTTGACCTTCATATTGACACATTTTGTCAACAAATACATAGTGATAACACGATAATTTTAAATTAATCCATTGCGCCCGACATTGTGCCGGTGTTAAATGATTATTTATAATGTAAACTAATATAGTCCAATAATTATAAAAATTTCCATAAAAAAAATGTAATCTGAGATTTTCCTTCAGTAACTGTTAGTGGACAAAACCACAAAAATCCGTTCTGGAGGTGCCCCCCCCCCCCAAAAAAAACACCCCTTCGGTGAAAAAAGCCTTATTTTACTGATAACTCGTTGACCGTTGAAGATATAAAAAAATGCGCATGAGAAAAAATGATGCTTGACTAATTTCCTAAAAAAAAGTCCTATTGTAATTTTGTTGTATATGCCATGGTTTTCGAGAAAATCGATATTGAAAAAAATTCCAAAATTTGTATTTTTAATGAGCGCGAATTTTCATTTATTTTTTGCGCGCGGCCTATAGAGAAAATTGAATTGCTCGAAAACCATACAAGCTAGGAAGAAAAATCAAAGTGAGTTTAAAGGGGATATAAAATACTCTCTTGTGTTGCCATTTTTGATGGCTATTCATATTTATTATTTATTAGTATATAAAAATGACAATATAATATAGCTATCTCTTAACTTTTTGCGTCTCTAACTATTCACAGGCCCATAAAAAATAACTGACTTTAATATAAGTTATAAATGCATTATCTTTTAGTTCAAGGTAGTACTTCAATGCAGAAAAGTTAGGAATAAAAATATTAACATTTACAAATTTACCAACATGCCAAATTTTGGCCAATATTTTATTGCTTCCTAAAAATAAAAAAATCCCAAACATCTTGAAAATTTACCTCAAATTTTTTTTTTGAGTTTATATATCATATAACTATTGTTTCTAATCATTTAATAGTTAAAAAATTGCATAGAAAAATATCAAAAAATTGAATAAACAGCCTTTTTTTGGATTTTTTTTTTAATTAATCTAGCGTCCTTGTATTTTAATATTTTTAAATGTACTCGGTCTAAAAATAAAGGTAAGACTTCATATTAATTGATCATACCATTTAAAATTATACTATATTTCTCAGGTAGAAAAAAATGCTATTGAAAGGGAAAGAATTTTAACGCGCATCCCTGTGCATTGTATAGTATACTAAAACCTACAACAAACAACTCAAATACAACAGTTGCAAAGAAATATTCTTCTGCTATGTGCATCGTTTTACAGCCACGTGTTTTTTCGACATATTCTAATAAATTTTGTTAAATTGAATTAACTATTAAACAAATAAAATCATTGAAATTTCAAGTGAAAAATAACTGGATTTACAATAATTTTGTTTAATCATATAAATTTAAATACGTATTTCTGTTTGTCTGTCTGTCGGTCGGTCTGTAACTTTTTTTTGCGCACGTTTTCTCAGCAACGGCTTGAGATATTGATTTGAAATTAGGTACACATATTATGTACATGACGAGATATGGAACTAGATTATATTTTGCACTAATTCCGGTGAAGGGTGGGGGGTTAAATGGGGATAAATATGAGAAAATAAGTAAAGCAAGCTGGTAAGAGTATAGTAACTTGGATTTTGGTGTATATACTAGAAGCCAAGACCTTAATTTTTTTTTTATAATATTTTTCAACCCTCCCTACCACCTCGACTCCATTATTAAAGGGGATGGTAAAATAGAATTAAGATATTCGCTTGAAATTTGGTACAAGTATGTATTGTATTTTTTTTTATATAATATTTTTCAACCCTACCACCTCGACTCCATTGTTAAAGGGGATGGTTATCTAGAATTAAGATGTTCGCTTGAAATTTGGTACAAGTATGTATTGTAATGACATCTAAAAAGTTATTAAACGAATGTATTTCATATGTGATTCTATTTTTTATAATATGTTAGCAATTGGCAAATATATATTCAAAAAAATCGGGAAAAAATCAATTTTTACTAACACTACCTTAAAAACCCTAGTAATCTAGTTACTTTTATAATTTTCTATGGTGAAAAATTGAAGGTTATAAAAATATCTTTCATTTGCTTACTTATTTTCTTAGATGTCGACAATTGGCGAATATATTAACGATTATATAACGCATTTTCTAAAAATCCAATTTTTCTTATATTTTCAATATCGATTTTCTCGTAAACTATGGCATATACAAAAAAATTACAGAAGGACTTTTTTTTTAGGAAATTAGCCAAGCTTTCTTTTTATAATGAACAATTTTTTTATGTCTTCAACGGTTAACGATTTATCAGTAAAATAAGGCCTTTTTCACCGAATGGGTGGTTTTTTGGGGGGGTTGCGCGGCACCCCCAGAATGGATTTTTTTTTAATGCCTTTATTTAGATTAACGTCCTGGGGAAGTTTAGCTAATGCCACTTACAGGACGGCGAGATGAGATACAGTCACCAGTCCAAGTGATGGACCCCTTTTGTGGTTTTGTGATGTATAACTCCTCCACTAACAGTTACTGAAGGAAAATCTCAGATAACATTTTTTGCGAGCTTCTAGTGTATTTTTTACTTTACCGACTGGCCTAATAGACGAACCGATAAAAAAACATTGTAATGAAGCATTCTTTAAATTCCTGCTCCATTACTAAGATTCCGGATTTACACTCGACACCAATGTGCACACGGCCCGCAAATCTACCCATCTCCCGTCTAGAGGCATGGATTTGCACACGACACTAAACTATACGCAGTTCTACGTCACCAGTAAGCTAGGATTCTCGGATATAAAAGCCCGGCCGCAAATCAAAATAATTCAGAGTGGATAATTCTGCCAATCTGTCTACAGCGTGCTGAGCTGGACATATTGCAGTTTTGTGCATCTCCCGACGCAAACACGACGGAACGAATGCAATCTGACCCTGGGAATCCTACAGCGTGTTGAACTACGTCACCGTCGTTAGTCATTCCTCGGCGCCGTTTCGCCGCCAAAGCCAGAGACGTCGCATCGCAACCGTTACACACTCTCTCTCTCTCTCTCTCTCTCTCTCTCTCTCTCAGATAATAGAAAATGTTGTCTTAAGAACCGTAAAAGATGCGGACATATAACCTGTACCTGTATGTTATGTAACACTGCCACACATTACCTGTTTGAAAAAGTAAATAAATTATTTATATCTTTATTGGGCTGTCTTATTAACTAATCTGGACCCTGATTAATCTCCGAACCAGCTACCCGACAAGAAACCGTTACATAATTTGGCGCCCGAGCAGATTTTGAGACTTTAGTTTATTCCAGATAGCCCAAAAAGAGACGTTCACGAATGAGAGAGAGATATAAAGACATTTCAAGTTAATTCATAGAGAAATGAAAGCATTCCAAATCAAGAGAGAAAACGAAAATGAAAAGGATTTTGTGGTGGCAATCCAGACTACTACAATTGTAACTCCAGAAGAGACACATTATAGACGATAGCTGTACCGTCATATATGGAGCAGTAAAATAATTTAAATTTATGTCCAGAGTCCCGAAAATACGTTAATCGAACCGATGTCCAGAAAAAACTCCAGATTACTGCATTATAGACGGAATCCTGTACCGCCATATATGGAGCAGTAATAATTTTATAGATCCCGAATTTTCCAACCCATGGAAACCCTGTATCCCGCAACCGTAACGAAAACAAGTCCAGTAAAACCAGAGTCATCCAAAATAAGTGATGAAACCGGAAGTCCAAGTGCCAGACCTGCTGTCACCTCTGCCTCCGACACCCGAAGCCAAAAGGCCGCCCCCAGTCCGAGACGCAACAGCCAACCCCGATTCCGTCCCCAGTCCGAGACGTACCGTCCCCGATGCCATCCGTAGTCCGAGATGTACCGCCCCCGATGCCGTCCCCAGTCCGAGAAGTACCATCCCCGATGCCGTACCCAGTTCGAGACGTATCATCCCAGATGCCGTCCATGATGCCAACCCCGATGCCGCCCCTAGTCCGAGACGTACCGTCCCAGATGCCGCCCCCAGTCCGAGACGCACCATCCCCGATGCCGTCCCCAGTCCGAGGCGTATCGTCCCCGATGCCGTCCCTAATCCGAGACGTACCGTCCCCGATGCCGTCCCCAGTTCGGAGACAGCCCCAGCCCCCGAAGCCACCGACCCCAGGTAGGCCAATTGCTGCCTCCAGGTGTTTTTCCAGGACAACTACGCAGCCCTCCCGGTCCCAGCTCCGCAACGGAAGCGACAGTTCAGGCGCCACAACCAAGATGGCCCCGCTTCTAGGATCCCTGGCACCGTCCCCCCTGTCCGCCATCGTCCCTGCAGTAAACGTCCGGAAGAACCACATTTGTATTTGTATACCTGTTTCTTGCAATTTTTTTGTGCTCATTTATTTTAACTATTTTACTTGTACCATGGCTCTAAGATGTTTTACATACTGTTTATGTTATTTAAAAATTTGTTTTTCTCTACATATGCACATACATATATACCAGGCGTATACGAAAGAATTGGCCATTCTTTCTTTATTTTGTTTGAAGATGTTTAGTAACTTGTTTTCCCATTGCTGTATTTTGATGTTAAGTTAGCAAAAATTTTCTCTTTGATAGAATTTTGAAATTTTTTTTTTTGTAAAGAAAGAGGGGAGTGTAATGAAGCATTATTTAAATTCCTGCTCCATTACTAAGATTCCGGATTTACACTCGACACCAAAGTGCACACGGCCCGCAAATCTACCCATCTCCCGTCTAGAGGCATGGATTTGCACACGACACTAAACTATACGCAGTTCTACGTCACCAGTAAGCTAGGATTCTCGGATATAAAAGCCCGGCCGCAAATCAAAATAATTCAGAGTGGATAATTCTGCCAATCTGTCTACAGCGTGCTGAGCTGGACATATTGCAGTTTTGTGCATCTCCCGACGCAAACACGACGGAACGAATGCAATCTGACCCTGGGAATCCTACAGCGTGTTGAACTGGGACCCCTCGAGTCGTTAGTCATTCCCCGGCGCCGTTTCGCCGCCAAAGCCAGAGACGTCGCATCGCAACCGTTACTCTCTCTCTCTCTCTCTCTCTCTCTCAGATAATAGAAAATGTTGTCTTAAGAACCGTAAAAGATACGGACATATAACCTGTACCTGTATGTTATGTAACACTGCCACACATTACCTGTTTGAAAAAGTAAATAAATTGTTTATATCTTTATTGGGCTGTCTTATTAACTAATCTGGACCCTGATTAATCTCCGAACCAGCTACCCGACAAGAAACCGTTACAACATTCAGGTGGCTTCGTTAATAATTGCGACCTGTAGAGTGTTTCCGTACATATGTACGTACAGACCAACTGACGGAGACTGGAATTTTTCAATAGCAATTTTAGAACTTAATAGAAGTTCAAATCAATCCGAAAATGGTACCGTTTTTTAGAATAGCATCTTCAATATCATAAATAGTTCCAGAGTAATCGTGCGAACAGAAAAGCTACAAACAGATAAAATTTTGTCTTTGCTCAAATTTAAAATCTCGATGTTTCATGATATTCCAAGCCTATTTAAACAAAACCGTTTCAACTATATGGAAGTAATCGTTGCTAAGGTAATCGCTGAATCGTTTTTGCTGATTAAAAAAAAAGCATGCTCTACAAAGTCCCCTTGGAAGGATGTATTCATAAACTTAATAGGTACATCTCTTTGTCTTTTAGAATAGAATTGTTTAGTTTTCAAAAGAACCACTGCTTCCAGTACAACTCTGTTCTCTACAAAGCCAGGGAAACGCACTTCATGCTGTGTGTTTATTTATCTCCAAGCCGATCAAACAGCAAACGTAAATATGTGTTTGACGACACTCCTCACTTACTGGGCTCTACCCATTTTGGTAGTACATATTGCAATTTATAAGGAATGAGGATTTTTTAAAGCATGTTTTTAACCTTTCAGAGCATTGTTTGTTATGCAAGTTTTGTGGTTTCAAATAAATGTTTGAGTTTCTGATAAATATAATATTTGACAATCAGGGAATTAGGTAATACCTATCCTGTCACCGAATATTTTGAAACGTGTTTCTTTTTTTGTAGATAATGTAATTTTTTTTTAAATCCCTCAATAATTAATTGACTCCTCTGCCAAAATAGCGGTAATTTTTGTGAAACAAGCAACTGCTATTCTCAGTAACTCAAGAGCTTAATAGCGAATATGTTGTTAATAGAAATTTTCTTATAAAATGATCTCCAACTTTGTGCCTAGACATTTATTTCATCCAGCTTACAACCTCCCAAGAAACGGTTAACTTTCGAAAAAATAACGATAAAAGAACAATGTTAAACTAGTGGAAGTATTATACTCTTTGCGGATTTACTGAGCTTTTTATATAATTGTTACACGTTCATCTTCGCAGAATTATATTTTAACGGATTAGATATATTATTATGAAATATATGTATATTAATGAAATGTCCAAAAAAAACATCATAGAGAATAACGTTTCGCAAGATTTCTATTTAAGTACAAAAGACAAAAATTAAGAAATTTCTTTTTTTTATTTAAATGATTAATAACCTTTTTATTTACTAATTGATTTTTTTTTCAACAATAGGGTTCTTCCTCTAGCTAATGCTAACTTACTTTCCGAATCTGTGGTAAAGTGTGGAAGCCCTCTTTTTTTACTAATTTTGGAGTGCTGAAAATGAATCCGCCACTCGTTTTGGCGAAAAATCTCGGGAACACATTAAAAAACAACCCTTATTTAAGAGTGACATTGGAATTGATATTAGAACTTGCCACTATAGGCCAGGAAACGAAGACATTAATTCGGAAATAAATAGTGCTCAACGGATTATTATTTTAAGTTGTAGGGTTGACCCTTAGGAGTAATATACCAAAAGTCCCCAGCCGTGGGCCTTGTGCGTTAGGCGGGAGGGGGGTAGAAAGGGTCGGTTTGTAGGTTTTTCATTATTATCTCGAAAACTAAGCATCCTAGCGAAAAGGTCATTCTATTCAAAATCAAAGTAAATTAAATTGTCTACAAAAAAGATCCTATTCATTTTTTCGCTAGGAGCAGTAGTTAAGGGCGTCCGTGAGTTTTAAAATGCGAATAGCTGGAAAAACTGTGTATTGTGGGAGGTAATGCTTAACAAGTAGAAAATTTTATAATATTACAAGTATTTACAAGGCCATATTAAGTAATTGGTCGAGTTCATCGACAAGATCATCATCATCGTCGTGCACCCGCAAAATATGTTATTTAGGACGGATTCTGGCGTAACTGAGTCCGTGCTTGTGACGGGGGTAAGGAAGCCATCCGACCCCCTCATCCATCCCCAAGCAGTTGGCTCCTGCTGCTGATCTCCATATAGCCATTGCTGAATCTGCAAACAATAATTCGTCCTTTGTAGTTTAAAAAAATGTGACACAATCTTGTCTAAGCAAATACAAAACGAGTTAATGTAAACAAGCATATATTGATATAAACCTGCAAATGGGAGTGTTGGCGAGCAGCCCCTCTGGTGGGTGGAAGTGCTAAATACCGTGATACTGTTGCAAAACCTCGGAGAATCGATCTAAGTAGGAATATTGCAAAAACTGATTTAAAAAGTTTTCATCTAAAAGACCTTATTGAGGACAACCATTGGGTACTGAGTGTAATAATCCCGGACTTCCGAGGGGCCCGCCAGAGATGTTGACAAAAAAAAATCACATTTCTACCCCCCCTCCCCCGGTATCAAAGGTATGCCGAATTTTTTTGTCTCCCGACGGAGTCAAAGCCATCTAAGCACATTGGCAATATCTTGCTTGTTGGCAATATCGGAAACTGTCAGTATGATAATATATCTGTAACGGTCTAACTTTCTTCATTTTCCTTTACAGCTTCCAGATATGGACCTCTAGGGAGCCAAATAGATGGCATATTGATGCTTTCAAGAGACCGCTTCTTATAAATTCCATGGATAGTCTATCACACCAACTATATTCTCCAGGAGGTACTTCCTTCAAAACGACCCCTCAACATCGTATTCTCTAGCATCTTATACTTTTTTGCTGCATAAATCGGAAAAAGATAACCGTTAATGATTCATAGATAACCAGATGACAAGCTGGTAGGGGAAATGCTTTGGTGAAGCCATGCGGCTAACAGACAATTACGCCAGATGCTGTTGGTCGTTCCATATAAGCAAGTGAACCAATGTAATAATGCATGAGTCACAATACGCCATAATTATTTAGCAAATAGCCAAAAGATAATAACATATCAAATGTAGAAATCTGTCTTTTTTATATTATCTAATATCCAATATTTCCTGGCAAAAATTACAGACCTCTTCAAATAGTTTAAATAAATCAAGGTTGAAATCTGTGAAAAGTTTCGTGTTTGTGAAGCATTAAATTTAAATAATGCCATTTTGAGATAGAACCTTCTTAAAAAAAAATCGATATAATCAGTAATATAGAGTTCCATCTATCAAGATAAAACCTTGTTGCATTAAAATAGCCGTTTTTTGACAACATTGCACCAATCAAATTATTAGTGGTAAACTAACCTAGATCGGCTTTTGACAGTACCATCACGAAAAATTTACCGCTCTAATTTTTGGTGTCGACGCGTCGACAGATATCGCGGTAATATTTTGATGTTTTATTTCATGAAATGTTCTCCGCAAATAGGACCGCTCGTGCTTTTAAATTTTATCTATACATTTCTTCCCTCGCTTATTGCGAATTGTTGACGTAACTTGTAAATTGTATTATTGCATTATATACGTAGTAATATAATAATATAAAGATGAACACAATTTAAATACAAATGTCTACCGAGCAGGCAAGTCAATTATTTCATGTTAAACACAAATGTATTTATGTACGGTAATCCATCACTGTATCCTCCACTGCAATAATTCATAACACTTATTTCAACTCAACTCTCAGAGTATAAATTTGCTCTGCTTAACTAAATTGAAAACAAGAATTAAGTAAGTAAATATATATCAATAAACACTATATAATACTTCTTGTATATTACACTGTTTGGCCTGATTCTATATAGCGTTTAGCGTTACTGTTACTAGAGGGCGGTGCCACAACCATATTTCTGTTTTTTTATAATGTGATTGGTCGAAGTATGCCTAAGGACTATTTACAGTGAAGACTCTCAGCAGTTTTGGACCAGTCTATGCATTACAATACCTATGGTTCAAGGTATCTTGGTTTATTGATTACAAAGCCCCACAAAGAAAAAGTGTATCCTTATGTATTTGGACCCGCCGAAACCGAATCCGAAGTCAGAATTGTCAGATTAGCTCGTTTTTTACCCCCAACCCCAAAAAACACCTCCCCAAAAAAATGGTCTGTCCGGCGGAGCAGACCAGTGTATCCTTATGTACTCGGACCTGCTGAAACTGAATCCGAAGTCAGAATCATCAGATTGGCTCGTTTTTCACCCCAAACCCCAAAAAACACCCTCAAAACAAAAAAAAGTGGTCTGTCCGGTGGGCTATACCAGTGTATTCTTATGTATTTTGATCTGCTGAATCAGAATTCGAAGTCAGAATTGGCAGATTGGCTCGAGAATTTATGTTAAACAATAACAATTATTCATAGAAAATCATTAGAAACATATAGAAGTTGAAAAGAAAGTCTTATAATATTATAATATTAATTACAAAAATACATACATTTAAAACGGAGATGACATAATAACGGCAGTCTGTAGAGAAGTTAGTTATAAAACGACGAGAAACGGGTACTAATTTAGAAACTCGCTGATAGCGACGGAGAAAAAATACAATCACGACAGTTTAATCTAACATTATATTTAACGTCAAATTCAACTAACGTTCATAGGTTACAATTCGGTATAGTTTAACAGCATCTAGTTATGGATAAATATAAGTACAGATAGTGTTTTCTGCCGTACTGTGTAAATAATACCACCAATTCATCAGAAAAACTGTTGTGTTTCAATAATAAACGCTGAACGTAATAATGAATGATTCAAAGCCACCAGAGAAGGACCAAGTCTTCTTATTGTGGAGACCATTTCAATATCAAGTAAAGTAACAAATTACAATGTATTCTAAGCTTTTTATTTGTGGTAAGTTGTATCTTAATGTAGGAATTTGATTTTTAATATGGGTTTATGTTGTAGGATAAACGGCCACATTACAAGACTTGTGTGGCGTTCTAGCTGTTACAAATTTAAATTACCCGCCAAACTGGTGGATAAAACAGGGTGTATTACTGTATTCTTAACGGCTCTAGATTAGAATATTATTCATGTTTTGACTTCCTAAAAGGAGGGAAATGGCTTTAATCTGCTTTTATGTATTTTATCTAGTTTATGTTGGAATAAAGTGCAGTTGTTTTTGTTAGCTATTGATTATTTATGAAGCTTCCTAGACGCCCCATAATACTAGGATGATCAATAAATTAAGAAAGGAAATTTAAAAACTCGCCGTTGAAAAACTATATGAAACAAATTGTGAAAGTCGTCTAAAGTCGGTGAACACAATCAGTCGGAAATGGCTACGAATGCGTTGGATTGTGGTTATAAATGCCCTTTGAATTATGTGTGTTATAAATACATATCATTGTTTATTGCTTAGATAGATACTAGCATAAAGTACTTACCTATTTATTATTTTTTGTTATAATACAGACCTTTCTTGATATCTTCGTAAGTCTCATTCTGACTCTTTAGTAGAGGTTCAGAATTCGAAAAAGTCGTTTTGAAACGTGTCCCGTGGAACATTGAAAGGTAAAAATGTACTGATTGCGCTATTATATAGTACTTGATATGTATATACACCCCCTAAATTCGTCTGGCGATATCGGTGTCCAAACAACCCACAGGGGTGAAAAACCGAAAAAAACGGAAAATTAGATTTTTGCTTTATCTTTCTAGCAGTTTTTTAATTTTTGATGAATTATCCATAATAACAAAGTTATGACTATTTATATGCAAAGGAACTGTATTGTTTAAAGCGTAAAATATTTCCTAAAACCTTGCGTGGCTCTCTTATTATGCGAATATTTATTTTGTTATTTTGGCAAATTCGTTCCACTCGTGATTGTGGACAGACCAACTAAAATTTTAAAAATTTAATAAGAATAAAAGTTGTAGCGTATACTATCAAGATTCGATTACTTTTTTCAGTTTTGAATTTCGATCATAAATAAGCGAGTTATGAATTAAATAGTTAGTTGTTGTCAAAATTATGCCACAACCTCAGTCGCATCTATCTCTACTTCAACCGTTTCCCGTCGCATTCTAAGATGCCTGCCCGCCCGTCACGCGGCCCGCGGAGCTCTATATACTCACGCGCGAATGCATATTTATAATAGGTACTGGCATGTAGAAAATTGTTAATTACATCTTTTTAGTGTTTTTTTGATTAAGTACCCTTATATATTTATACAATTATTGTAAAATATGGAGTCCTCATCTAGCAATATGGATTAAACGACAAATGTTTATAAATCAAATTGTATAATTTAATAATTTGTAACTAAACTGGTAAATTATGTGAAAGTACTACTGACTAAAACTGTTTAAAAATAATAATTTTAGTAAACAATGAGGAGTGTGTAACATTATTTTGGATATTAAAATTCAAAGGTAAAATGCATAAAACCTATTACTCTGTTTTCACAAGCAAAAAAATATTTATATTTTAAATAATGGGAAGATGCTCTGTAAAGAGACGCGACGTTGCAGCAATCAGATAATACTGCCGTAGATCGATACAACTAATTTTTTTAAATAAATATCATTTCAGGATGCGCAATAGGGTAGTTCAAATTTATACCAGAGAAAAAATAGGTTCGATTTTTTCTGTCTTACCGCCAGATATATTCGAAAATTAACTGTTCCTCTTCAAATTTAACCCCCATAAGAAAGACTCTTTCATAGGGTCCCAAAGGCGACCCCGTAGTCCACAGAGTATCGCGAATTCCCTGGTTGACTGGTGGAGTAGCTATGTTAAACTCCGCCAGGACTTAATATAAATAAAATTATTATTATTATTTTTGACATACACTATACACTATGTTTTAATGTTTATGATATTGTTCAAACAATTATAATTTATTTAACAATTTTATTTTGCTATAAATTTAATGTATATCAAAATATAATTGTTTAAATAATTTCAAATGCTTAAAAATGTTATGAAAAACTCAAACACTAATTAATAATATAATATAATAGGTTGTACAAAAAAATCACAAATAAACAAAAATAAAAATCAAAAGTACGCGATACTCTATGTTTGCCCTTACGGTCATTTCTAGAACCCTATAAAAGGATCTTATGGAGGTTCATTCAAGGAAATAAAATAGATGGTCTCGGAGGCACGTGTTCAGCCGATTTTGCTCGATTTTCTTTCTTTTCACTACAAATTTAAATTGTCCTCCTGAAATCAAATATTACAGAAAATTCACTAATCTTTGCTGAAATGACATTTATTTAAAAGTATATACTCGAATTACGGTATTTTTGTCTGGTTTACAATAATTCCGTAATTTATTCCCGCTGGTTCTGATTTCAGTCTCTCTAATATAATATAATAATATCCACCTTCCTATTATTTCAAAGAGAAATATTTTTTTGCTTGTGAGAGTTTTATGCCACATTATCTTTGAGTTTTCAATGGCAAATATTTTGCACAGTCCACATTGTTTACTAAAATTATTATTTTTAAACATTTTAGTCAGTAGTACTTTCACATAATTTACCAGTTTAGTTACAAATTATTAAATTATACAATTTGATTTACATTTGTCGTTTAATCCGTATTGTTAGATAAAGACTCCATATTTTACAATAATTGTATAAATATATAAGAGTACTTAATCTAAAAAACACTAAAAAGATGTTATTAACAATTTTCTACATGCCAGTACCTATTAAATATGCATTCGCGCGTGAGTATATAGAGCTCCCCGGGCCGCGTGACGGGCGGGCAGGCATCATAGAATGCGACGGGAAACGGTTGAAGTAGAGATAGATGCGACTGGGGTTGTAGCATAATTTTGACAACAACTAACTATTTAATTCATAACTCACTTATTTATGATCGAAATTTAAAACTGAAAAAAATAATCGAATCTTGATAGTATACGCTACAACTTTTATTCTTATAAAATTTTTAAAATTTTATTTGTTCTGTCCACAATCACGAGTGGAACGAATTTGCCAAAATAACAAAATAAATATTCGCATAATAAGAGAGCCACGCAAAGTTTTAGGAAATATTTTACGCTTTAAACAATACAGTTCTTTTGCATATAAATAGCCATACCTTTGTTATTATGGATAATTCATCAAAAATTAAAAATCTGCTAGAAAGATGAAGCAAATATCTAATTTTCTGCTTTTTTCGGTTTTTCACCTTTAGGGGTTGTTTGGACACCGATATCGCCAGACCAATTTAGGGGGTGTATATACATGTCAAGTATTATATAATGGCGTAATCAGCACATTTTTACCTTTCATGTTCCACGGAAGTTAACAAAGGTCTTGATTTCAACTCTACTACTTCTTAGAAGTGAGTATCAATGGACAATAAATAATTTATTTAGTAGATAAACTTATTTTGTTGTTTTCAGTTAGATACGCATGTATATAGTTAATAGGAAATAAAACAATGAAAAGGAAATATTTAATAAAATACAAAGTATAGTTAACAAATTCATCTAAATTAAATAATAAAATACATATTAGACATATTATGTAATATTAATAAGATAAGATAAAGTTCTTGCAGAAATTACAATAGTTTGTACTGTCTATAGCAGCTGTAACGCAAGTACCTTGCAGCTTTTGCACTTCCAACCATTGCAATGTCAAAACGATCGTCTCTTTTTAAAAATTCGCTGACCATAAATATATCTACCGCAAGTAGAATGTCAGAATTAGCTTTTACAGATATACTGCCTTAGTCGTTTTGTAAAAAAATATTAACAATAACTGCAAACATCAATCACTGCTAGCTAAACGTCAAATTTACTTTTGACATATGAGGTTATTTTCTTTCTAGTCAGCAATGTCAACTTATTCGTCTTCATCTGTTCTGCTTATAAGTTCACATCTAACTGCCGTTATGATGTCACTACCGTTTTCGCGGCACATTCAAATAGTCGAAGTTTAACAATTTTTTAAAATATGTTGCGCTTCCAAATTAAATATATAACTAAATTAAGTCCTCCACTACCATATTTCACCATTTTTGAAAATTCGTCAACAACCCAATTGTGACTTCGGATTCCGATTCAGCGGGTCAAAATACATTAGGATACACTGGCACGTTCCGCCGGACAGATCACTTTGTTTTTGTTTTGGGGGTGTTTTTTAGGGTTAGGTGTGAATAACGAGCCAATCTGACAATTCTAACTTCGAATTCGGATTCAGCAGGTCTATACATAAGGATACTCTGGTGCAGTCCGCCGGACAGACCACTTTTTTTTGTGGGGCTGTGTTACCATTACATTTAAAATATGGCAAATTCCGTGGACTTTTAAGTTTATGTAGCTGAGATTGTTAAACAATTATACCTACTTTCTTCTTTATTAAATGAATCTGTTTGAAAATACATTTTTGTGACGTAAATAATGAAATTGAAAATAAAAGTCGTTAAACACTAAGAAATTATAAGAAAACGTCTGGAGGCTAAACTAATAATAATAATAATAATAATAAACGTCTTTTATTTAGAACAAAATAAATTATCCACAATATAGGGCGAAGTTTAGATAACAATCTATTCTTACACTTAACCCTTAGACATATTATGTATTATAAAAAAAAAAAGAATTAGCCTAAGAAATTTAATTGAATTGGTGCCTCCAATCCGTACAACATAATATAAATAAATGTATAAATAGATATTATATAACAAACATAAATAACAAACTAATTATATGTAAATATAGGTATATAAACATACACTCATATACATTCCTGCTCACATATACTTCAACAAAAATACGCTTATACAAACATACATAATACACACAAACATAATTATCCTTTATCTAAGTAAATTATTTATTTTTTATTAAACAGTGGTAAAAATCTAACTTTATAATTTAGTGACGAGAAATCAATTAAGTTTTAATTAATTCAAATTTAATTGCTCATCCAAAAGTAGTTTCCTAATTTTTTTTTTAAAAGTCTCAACAGACAAACGTTTATAATCGGTGGGAACATTATTATACAAAGAGACTGACCAGTAAGAAAAACTTTTCTTAAAATTGGCAGTTGTATGACGTGGCATAGTATACAAATGTGCTGATCTAACATGGCGAGAGTGAATACTTGATCTTTTGACTAGTCGTTTGCAAAGATAGGAAGGTATTGAAGTACTAACTATTTTGTGTATAAATACAAGGCTATGGAGTTTACGACGATTAGACATATTTAACCAATTAAGCTCGGTAAATGTAGGAGATATGTGATCATATTTTCTCAAATTACAAATGAAGCGACAACAAGAATTCTGCACTTTTTGTATACGATTCTTTTCAAAAGAGTCTATGCAATGGCCATAAATCGAATCACAGTAGTTAAAGTAGCTCAAGACTAATGTTTCGCATAAAACTTTCTTAATGTTTGCGTTTAAAATAGCTTTGTTTACATATAATAATTTTAATGAGCTGTAGGCTTTGGCTAGTAAGGAGCCTACATGAGAAGAAAATTTTAGGTCATTATCGAGTATAAGGCCTAGGTTCTTTGCTGAGCTTACGGGGGGCAAGATGTTATTCTCAATTTTTATAACAAAATTGGGGGTCAAATGATCAATTT
The DNA here is from genome assembly GCA_936432065.2 of Rutpela maculata. NCBI lineage: Eukaryota > Metazoa > Arthropoda > Insecta > Coleoptera > Cerambycidae > Rutpela > Rutpela maculata. Next base: position 21,218,816 of record OW386285.2, read on the forward strand.
TTCTTTTTTGTCCAAATAAGAGTAACTTGCATTTTTTTGGATTCAGTTGTAAATTATGATCAAGAGATTTTTTCCTAATTGTTTCTAGATCATTATTAATTCTAACTACTGCTTCAGGAGCTTGTTCAAAAGGGACACTATAATATAATTGAGTATCATCTGCATATGCTTGCAACTGACAATGTTCTATTGAGCTCAGTATATCAGAAGTGTAAATAGTAAAGAGCAGAGATCCTAAGACAGACCCCTGCGGTACACCCGAAGTAATAGACACAGCAGATGATCTAATATTATTTAAACATACCATCTGTTTCCGCTTGGATAAGTAGGACTTGAAAAATGATACTGCGGTATCATCCAGGCCGTAAAATTTTAATTTTTGTGATATTAAGGCATGATCTAAAGTATCGAAAGCCTTGGAAAAGTCAAGTAAAACTAAAGCTGTAACTTTCTTTTGATCTGCACTCTTAAATATGTCATCAGTGACCCTAGCAAGAGCAGTTGCCGTACTGTGTCCTTTTCTGAACCCTGATTGATAAGAGGCAATAATGTTGTTGGAATCAGCATAGTCATAAATTTGAGCATACACAACCTTCTCCAAAACCTTCGATAAAATAGGTAATATGCTTATGGGTCGTAAGTCGGCTACAGAAGTAACGTTAGCGTTTTTAGGTATAGGTAGTATTATAGCATTTTTCCAAATATCTGGAAAATAACCTTGTTCAAGGCAACAGTTAATAATATGGGTAATATACTGATTAATGTATCTGCCACAAAGTTTAACCATATTTAGAGATAAGTAATCATATCCACTCACGTTTGACTTAAGGTCATTAACAATTTTACTTACGTCCTCTACTGTAACTAGTTTGAAATGAAAATTACTGTCATTAAACCTATTATTTTCATAGTGGCTAAGATCAACATTAGAGTTTCCAGTTCGAAATGATGTTACAAAATAGTTGTTTATGAGTTCAGCATTAGCAATGTCAGATGGGATACATATATTTTTGTTCTTTTTAACATTCATTGATTGTAGTGTCTGCCAGGTATATTTTTTATCGCCTTGTTCACATATTCTATTGATACACGCTTTCTTTTCATTTCTAACTGCTGTTAATGTGCGATTGCGTAAATTTTTGTAATTCAGGAGATCATTCGGGTTTTTTGTTCTTTTATACTTGACTTTTGCTTTGTCCCTTTCTTTCATTAATTTTTTTAGATCATTTGTTAACCAGAGAGCCTTTGGCTTACTAACTCTAACTTCTCTTAATGGAGCATGTATTTCGAACAAATTTAGTATTAATCTTGTAAGCAAATTAACTTTGTTTTCAATATTATTGCACCGTATAATATCAAAAAATGGCACGGTTTCTAAGTCACGCATAAAATTTTCATAATTGAAGTGTTTGAAATCTCTAAACTTAATAAATCGTTGAGCAAATTTGGGACATTTAATAGATAATTCACTGTATACAAGTTTGTGATCCGATATATGCCCAACATCAAGTGTTCCACTATTAACAAAAACGGTTTTGTCAGATAAAAAAATAGGATCCAATAAAGTCTCAGTACCATTACTTGATATTCTTGTGGGCTCATCTACAATTTGACAAAACCCATATGAGTCGAAACAATTTTGTAACAAGTTATTTAAATTTAACAAATTTACATTCAAGTCTCCTAGACAAATTAAGTTATCAACAGTTGGAATAACTAATGATAATAGCTGATCAATAGTTTCCACACCTTCCTGTAAATTGCCATTCGGTGGCCGATAAAATATGCCTACAGCGTGTACCAATCTATTAATTTTTACTTTTAAAAATAAATATTCCAGTGAGCCATTGTTTTGAACATCTAGGATAATTGGTTCAGCATTAATATTGTTACTGATGTATGCTCCTATACCTCCTCCTCTAGATCCAGTAATACGATCTGATCTAAAGAACCTATATCCAGGTATGCTTAAAAAATTACTGTCTGTACCATTATTAAGCCAAGTCTCTGTTAATGCAAATATATTATACTTTTCAGTCTCAACAAGATCAATAAAATCATTAAAACTACTTAAGAGGGATCTTACGTTTAAATGAGCAATTTTTAGATTATCATTCAACATAATTGCAGTTTAAAATATTAATAATAACAATAGTAAAACAACAACAATAAGAAAATATATAATAGACATTACAAGTAATATAAAATTATAGTAGAAATAAATCAGTTTCTTATGCTAACTTATTTATTTCTTTGCATGTGCGCTTTTATTACTAGAGGATGAGTTGGATCTTAATTGCTTTTTGTTCTCTGTAGGCGTTGTAGTCTTTATTTTGCCCTTATCCGTTTCTGTATTGTTAAAGTTTTCTGTCCTAAGAGGAGGTAATTTTTTAATAATTTCCTTTTGCTTGCGAACTGGTGTCACTCGATTTTCAAGGATCTGGGAATCTTTACTAGATGAAGCAAAACTTGCTTGGACGTCGTCGTCCTCAATGAATACTGCAGAGATGATTTGGTTGGGATTAGGTGTGGGTGGCGCACTGTTAGATTTAGGTTGTATTATTTCACTTTGTAGATTTTCTATATTTTGCTCACTAACAATGTTCATTTCCCTAAGTTGGTCCAAATTATAAATATCGTCATTTATTTGCAGTGTTTTCCCCTTTATTTTGGCAAATAAGTTTTGCGATCTCGCTAATTTTAAATGCTGCCTTAGTATTTGCTCATCCTGTCTATCAGTGTAACAGAGATCGTTTGCAATGAATATCTTCGAACCTCTCAATTTACTTACGTTATTGAAGACAGCACGTTTTTTTAAAAATGATATAAATTCTACTATAATTGGGGGGATACTTTTTCCACTTTTTAATACAAAAACGTTATTAAGATCTGACTCTGCTATATCAATGCCCAGTAATTTTTTAAAGTTTTCTCTCACAAAAGATATTAGATTTACGTCTTTAGGAATTTCAAGACCAAAAATAATAATGTTATTTTTCCGTAATTGCCGTTCTAAACTCAATTGATGTGATTCAAGTTTTTCGCACTTTTTATTCAATATATTTAATTTATCCGCTTGAGTAGATAATGCCTCTGATAATGTTTTTGTTTCAGCTTGAATTTCCAATTTTATGTCCTCTTTTATAGATTTTCCTTCTTCTTTGATGACCTTTATTAGTGTCGCAAGAAGATCATTATTAGATAGATCACAAGAATCTTCACCAACCATAATTAGTTCAGTAAAAAATAAGTAATGATTATTTGCTTCACACTGTAGAAATGATTATTATTATTTATCAACTTCAAGGTTTTTTTTCCCCTTAGGTGCAAAAAGTCTGTACTCATTTATCAGGAATCTTATCAGTTTAACACAATGTTTTGTCTAATTGCTCTTCTCACAAAAAAAATTGTGTATCATGAGGAATGAATCGTAAACGAATGACAAAACTAATGTAACAGTTGTTTTATCTACTTTATTTATTCGTGAAATATTCTCCCTAAATACCACTCGTGCTTTTAAATTTTATCTATAAATTTTTTCTCAACCTACGTTGCCAAAAGATAATATAATTCGTGTAAATTGGCAGTTTATTTTCAAAGATTAAATCCTTCCCGCTAAGGCGCTCGGGATTTAATCAGATAATAAACTGTCAATTTACACTCTTTTATTACCAGGCCACAGCGCTTTCGAAAAAAATTTACCGATAAAACTTTAAGCACTGGTGATATTACATACAATAAAATAGTAATTATACAATAAGTGGAAAACCGAGTGACATTCAGAACTAACAAAACCGATATCTGTCTGATCTATTTGACGCAGAAGTTTCATTCATTAAGTGTTTAAATATCTTTGCAGAAATGGTAAAATAAAGAGTAAATAATTGAGGAAACACTTGTAATAATCTTATTTTCAATCTTCAATCAAAATGAATCTTAACATTAGTGTTGCCGTCTAGACAAGACAAGACAAGAGTTGCCCTACTCTTGTCCTGTCTTGAAATTTCAAGACAAGACTTACCTAAGTCTAACTCTTGACAAACTCTATACAAGAGTCTAGATTAGAGTCTAGAAACAAAGTACATATCTAAACATAATGATGGCATACTGATTAGGAGAGCATTTACTTCTCTCGACGTTCCATGATCATAATTTAAGTATAAAACCCAAACATCGTTGTCGGTGGGCAGCGGTCGACGCCGTAATTGACATTAAATACCTAATCTTAATGGAACTGAAAATTGATATTGCTGTGGCGCACAAATAATAATTGTTTCTTTCACTGCAAAAATTTGTTTATATATTTTTTTAATCGGGCTATATTACCGATGCCCGCCGCTAGTCATGCGACATAAACGCGCCATTGTATGGAATTTGCATTGTATAATGTATATCAACCCATGAAATGATCTAGTTCTCAGAACGAAAAAATGAAGCGTGCTGTGAATTGTTGTAAGTCTCTGCAGCCAAGGAAAGAGGTTTTGCATAAAGAACAAATATCTATAGCTATACACAGTGCTACTGATATTGCATCAGTTAATAAATTGGAGACCGACCCAAATCTCAAACACCCCTACGATATTATTACTGATAGGAGCGATCATAGTTTGTCTGCTGATGAAGGCAGAAACAGTGACACAGTCATGCCATCAACAACATCCGATGACCTGTTATCAACCACCGCAACTAATAAACTAGGGCCCTCTCAGACGACAAAGGAATTGGAAGCGAAAAAAAAAAAAGACCGGGACATTGGGTCATTCTGGAAAACTTCTACTTAAGTTTTTCGAAATGAAGAAAATACGAAATAACGACAAAATTGGCATCTGTAAAATTTGCAAGAAAGAAATCCAAATGAAAAACGCTAACAACACTGGACATAAGAGGCACCTATCTTCACGTCATCCGAAGCAATATGTTGAATTGTTTCCCAAAAATATTTCTAACGAGCCAAATTTTATTTTGGTATTTTTGGTATCTGTTTAACTTCCTTAAACAATTTCCTAAAAAGAGGTACTATTGTTTGATACCGATAAAACGACTCACTTTCAAGAAAAAAATATTTTTTTGATATGGTGTCCAGGATAAAATTCACATTTTTTGCCCAAAAAATTTTTAATTAATTTAATTCAGTGGGTCAAATCAGCAAATATTGAAAACCTACATAAATAAAATATTTTTAATAATAAATACAATAAATCCTAGAAATGAATGAATTGCTTAATTCCTAATAATGATTTTCTTTATGAAACTACGATAGCAAATAATTAATAATTTAAAAAACGAAAAAGAAACTTGTGAGAATTTTTTCCCGAAAAAGGGTCGCTTTACCGGAATCAAACAAGAGTAGCTTTTTTTAGGAAATTGTTTAAGAGACTTAAAAAGTCGGCAAAAATTCCAAAAATGTGTCAAATGCCCAAAGTTTAGGGGTAAAAACTGTTTGAGGTAGTCCGCCCCTGCCTTCTTAAAAAGATACGAAAGGCGCCATATTTCTCAATTATAGATACCCACTAACTGTGCATATTGTCCAAATTTTATAAGAATCGATACAGGGAGTTGGGAGTTATCTGCAAAAAACCTTCTTCACAATTGAACCTTTTAAGGGCGAATAGCTACGAAGTGGGGCGCCCTAGGAAAAAAACTTAATCTTACTTTTAGTGTTATTTTGACCCCCCGGGGTACTTCCGCGTACTTATACCGTATACATATAGTCTAATCAAGACTCTTGATCTTTGAGGGACTCACTCTTGTCTTGTCTTGAAATTTCAAGACAAGAGTTTGTGGGGGTCTTGTCTTGAATTTATAGCTCTAATCAAGACAAGAGTTAGAAATTCTAACTCTAGACGGCAACACTACTTAACATCCTAATTATCATATTATAATTGAAATACTCCTATTAGTTATTTCTGTATCTCACTAATTGATTTGCCTAGAATGCCAAAAAATCTAGTAGTTTCATTTGCATAGGTCTACTTTCAACTTGTCGGTATAAATGAATTATAAAAATAAACGTAGATTAATTAGTCTTTTTATACTCTTCACAGATACGAAAACGAAGATAACAAATGGTGGTGTAGATGTAAAGAAAAACTTGACTCGAAATCCAAGGGTAGTGGGTTCAAAACACCAATAAGGTTGTATCTAATTTCTTTGTTTTTTTTATATTCCTTTATACTAACAAATGTTTCATCAACTAAGTTAGCATTATAAAATTAAAAAGGTCTAAAACGAATATTATTTACTGCTCAATATTTTGCTAATACCCTTGCGATCGCTTCGTCTTTGAATTTTTTCCAAAATTTCAGAAAAAGCGCATTGTTTGTCAATAATAAATTTCAGCTCGCTGCTGTTGCTTATTATACTCTTCGCAAATTCGAAAACGAATAGTATATTGCCTTTGATCGGAACATTTCTAAAACCATAAATAGCGCTCGCAGACAAAAAATGTTCATATTATTGTGTTAGTGAACGAATTCTGAACAACTTTCACAATGCCCGTCTGTCCGTTCGTCCGTCCGTCACGTTTTTTGTAAGCACGATAACTCAAGAAAGAAAAATCCGATTGTACTGAAATTTGGGCAATAAATTAGTGTTAACTAAAGGAAGAATCCTATTGTTTTTTAATAAAATCGATCAGTAAATAAAAATGTTATTAATGATTTAAATTTGAAAAAAAAATTTTCTGTTTTTATATGTTTGTAATTGAATAGAAATTTGGTGAAATGATATTTCATTTAAATATTTAAATATTTATATATTTTACAAATATACATTTCATAAGTAATATACATCCGTAGAGATATTATTTTAGCTCGTCTCTTATAATGTAAAAATTTGCATTTTTCAGACCATCGGATGAACTTTGCCATTGGCTCGAACGGGTTTTTTCGTTGAGCTTTTCCCGTATCAGCAATCAGATCTCCTAAAATAGTGCGCGTGTGCGTCAGTGCGCGCGTGCTAACAAAAACTCATTTCCTTAATTTTTAAGTGTTTTTAAGACTGTTCTATTTATAGTAATGAAATTGTTAGGTTTAAGTCTTTTCCCTTGGACAGTAGTCCTAACTTCGCATTCCAATTGTTGTTCCAGCTTGGGTCGAACCCGCTTCATCCGACCGTACGTTCACCACGACGCTGTGCGATGTAGTTGTGCGGTCGGCTCTGAACCGGAATCCGACTCGGGCGCATATTTGTATGTCTAATATTTAATAAATTTGTTTGAATTGAATTGAATTGAACTCGGGATCCAAAGGTCCCGGGTTCGAAACCCGAATAGGGTATGGTATAGTTTTTGCCAACTAAGTTCGTACTACAAAATTAAAAATTATTTACAAATAAACTGCGAAGAGTATTCTATAGAATGTGTAACGATTATATAAAAAAATCAGTGAACAGGCGAAGAGTACGTTTTTAGCTTGTTTCTTGTTGTTCTATAACTTGAGGACGACATAGTGTGACATTAAACAAAAACACAAATTTACAACTGTACTTTACTACTACTACTTACAGTAAATACTTTTAAACTGTTTAATGAATTGCCACTGAAATTAAAATTTCAAAAAATGTTGGAACTTTTAAATAAATGAGAAGAATGTAATATTTAAAGGTAAGTACCTAGTTTATAATATTTTTTAATAAAGCTATATCTAAATTAAACAATATTTTGTATTATAATAATTTTTTTAATGCTTGTAACAATATGTTATTAATTTTTGTAACTAACAAACTGCTATATAAACTACTTATTTATTTATTCATTTTATAGGTATTTATTCAGTTAACTATCTAAAAGTAGTAAAGGTTTTTTACTTACTCCTTTTTAATTTATGTACATGTGATGGGCATTAGTACAACCAGTTTTAATTTTCAAATATTAATATTATTAATAATTGGTTGTGTTCTGTAAATGGCAAAAGGATTAAAACAGAAAATTTTAATATTTTAATCGCATACAGCGATTAATAGAATCACCTAACCGTTATGTTGTTAATATTGATTGGATTACTTTTTAATTAGATGGGATTAGAGAATTCCTGTAAGAAATACTGCAGTTTCTAATCTATAGGGAACTGCATACTTCACCGTAGAACTTTGTCCCGGTTGGACGGTTTCTTAGAAGCCTCAGCCAATGAGTGGCGTTCTCCAAAACAACTAACACATTCTTATAATAGATAGATAGATAGAAATCATGAATACACGTTTACTGCTGCTAATAGAATATTTATTACAGGTACAATATAATAAGCATGTTCCTGTTTCTGTGATAACTATTCGTCGTAATTCAAATTAAATTATTTTAGAAACTGTTGCTATTATACACCACAAAGTCATTGTATCACAAGGCGAAAGGCCATGACTTATACAGAGTGTATTTGCTGTAGGAGATAAATCAATACCATTGTCGTCGTGAGATGCCCATTATAGGTGTAGGTGCAATGTTTACTCTTCTTTGTTTATTCATCCGACAAGAGCGTTCACACAAGTACAAGGCAACCGTATACGCCTTTGGGATAAAAACATCAAAAATCAGTCTTAGTACAGATTGCTGTACAGGGCGAGGCAAATTAGATGAGATTTAAGGTTTTCTCTAAAACTATGGCAGATAGACAAAAACCAATATAGCTCGATTTTCAAGAAACAAATGGCGCAAATCGCGATCATTTATCTTTCTCGCGTTTTTGGAAAATTTGCATTTTTGGATGACCTCTATCTCAGTTACCAAGTGTCGAATCGAAAATCGAGTAACACATTCTTAAGGCACTTTTTTTACAGGAGGTATTGTCCGAAACGCAGCTAATGTTTTGTTTTCCAATTCTTCTATGTTATTAGAACGTTTTCTATATATAATATTTTTTAAATAACCCCAAATCCAAAAGTCGGCAGGGGTTATATCGGGAGAACTAGCTGGCCACAAAATGGGACCATTATTTCCTAAATATTAAAGAATATCTATACTACTTCGTTGGTTATTAACAGCCATTTAACCCCGAATTTAGGGATGAAATGTCAATTTGCGAAAAATTGAGCAGTGAAACGTATATTTTTGATTTGATATTTGGAAACAACGGCTCAAAAAACATGAGGATAGGAAAATATATATTTTTTTTGTGTGTGCCTGTGTTATTAAATAAGACAGTTAATTATACTCAATTATGTTAAATTACTTCTATTTTTAACAGCATTGAAAAAATTTATTAGGAAAATTGATTAGAAAAATATATTTCAGAATTCCAATTTGTTTATAAATCGCCATATTTTTACTATTTTGAAAAAAAAAAAAACTAAAATAAAACCTGTATATCTGAGAAGTTGGCTTGTGGTTGACAGTGATATTTATTTATCCTCGATTTGTCATTTCACTGTACAACATCATTTCTACTTCATTATTAATAATAAATAAAAATACATTTTTCGCGTAAAATGAGAAATATTGTAACGTGTTTCCACCCCTAGGAAACCACCCTTGCAAATTCCGTGGGAAGAGACGAACCCACGGGGGGTTATGGGGGGGGGTACGCTCCCCCTCCAATGTTGATTGAGTTGGGAAAATCACCAAAAATGTAAAAAAATCTTTATTGGGTATAATTGCAAAAAAACGAATAATGAGTTGATAAAAATTAAATTACACTGTCACTATGACCATTTTTTTATAAATAATTTTAATTGATATTATTTATGACTAGATGCGACTGATGTGAGAGCCACCGAATAGTCGACGGACAACGCACAACGCCGACGGGCCTACGCGACGGGCCAACAAAATAAACTCGTCAACTCGCGGAAATTCGACGTTCGACCCAGTAGACGGCACGGCCAGAGCATACAATTCACAAAGACTATCTTACATTAGAAATACTAGAATATTACTCCTTTTTGCCTTTATCAATACAATGCTTTGTCCTAGCTATAAAGTCGTTGGTTGTTGGTTTATACTGAGTATCACTAGTATCAGTTACCAACCTCTCAACGAGAGATAATAATAATAACAAATTGTTGTCGGTCAGAAATTGTTAAAATATTAAATACTTAGAGGACACTGAATCAGAATCTGGGACTATTAAAGAAGTCTACAAACGATCCAGCTGCTGGGACCCGACATTGTTGGTACGCTTTGAAGATAATTGGAATTCCAGCGGACCAGTTCACTTTTACGAATGAGTTCAAAGCATGCCGACAAGGCTGGCTCCCTGCCGCTGGATCGTGTGTAGACTCCTTAATGCTACCTATTGCGCGTAATCGTATTTTATCTTGTTTTTCTCCACGGTCATTAAACTATAACGGTTACCTCATCCAGTAGCTTCTAGACGAAGGAGAGCGCGGGGTCAACTTAGGTCTAGCGCCTACATCATGTAGTTTAGTTAAACTTCTTTTGCATAATATTTGTATCGCTAGGCTAACTTATAGATTAAGTCTGAAATAAAAAAAAACATAAGGAAATATAAGTTGTAAAAAAAATGGGCAGTTGGCAAATTAGTTGTAGCTTCCCCCCGCCCCCCCCCCCCCCCCCCAAAAATAGCTGGGTTCGTCTCTGTCCGTGGGCTCCAAAAATTATAACAAGAGATGTCCACTAACACACTTTATTCAATAATTTTCTGGATACTTCACAATACTATTATTTACTTAAATGCACTTTACTGACTAAAAATAACAATGTTTATCACTTTGTTTTCACTTTGTACTCTTAACCTCACTTGTCAACCAAACTTCAAAACTACTTCTATACTTCCTCAACTACCCACTGAGAATGTGGTCTTTTATACCTAAAAATGACAGATCTCGATTTTTCTGTGATGACGCCACCATTCTCTAGATAATTCCAGATGTCGTCACTCTAGAACTACTACTGGTAGGTTCCCAGGTAGCAAGGGTACGTTATAATGACGTCAAAATGGTGATTCTGGTCAAAAAGACGTCAGGGCACTAAAAATCGAAGACAGAATGTCGTCTTATAAATGACATTAACATGACGTGCTACACATCACGTCATATTGTCGTCTTTTTTTGGTGTTAAATTTATTTATATTTTATCGGATTACAAACTTAAAAACTCGCTAATGGCATTTTGTTATCGTAAGCAGAGTGTAAAGTTTAAAAAAAAATAAACCGTGTCGTGAGGGATAAATATTGGCGTTTTTATTCGAGGATATAATGTTTTTTAACATTATCCAAAATAATTTATATTCGAAAGAGTTTGCAAAGATTCGGCAGTTTATTTGTTTAAATTATATTTCTATCTATTCTTTTAATAATAAAATTAGATTAAAATGCATTAAAAAGCAAAATCTATCCGTTGCGTGTTCCAGTTCCAACTATAAAGTCTTTAGGTAAGTAGCCTCAGAAAGGTTGGTGGCCGAGTGCTTAAGGCGTCGTCTTCCATAATTACAAATGCAAGAAATCGCACAGCTAAATTAATTTCTCAAAAACCAAGAGAAGAAATCATCCCTCGTGAGATTGTCGATCTCATACGTTTCAAAAACAGAGTAAAAAGAAAATGGCAAAGATTTCGAAGGCCAATAGACAGAGACAGAGTTAAGGATTTGCAGGCGAACATTAATAACCAACTTAGTAAACATAGAGAAGATTCATGGAATAATAAAATTAAAAGACTTACCACTAAAGACAATTCACTATGGAAAATCTCAAAACTATTCAACAAAAAATTCCCGCAAATCCCTACCCTTATCAGTAACGGCCAAACACACAGCCTAGACGTCGAAAAAGCTGACGTCATCGCTGATTATTTGCAGAGCACAAATACCACCCCCCCTAATTCTACCCCTTTCCAAGAGCAGGTTACGGCTCACGTTCGTAACCTGCGTCCTAGATACCCTATCCCTTCCAATAAACTCCCTAAACTCCTTACCACCCCCTCTGAGGTTCAAAAATTTATCAAGTACTCCCCAAACAACAAAGCTCCGGGAATTGATACAATCCCTAACATCGTCCTCAAAAACCTCCCCAAAAAAGCGATAGTACAAATCACTTATATAATTAATGCAACTATTAAACTGCAATATTTTCCCTCCAAGTGGAAAATTGCCATTGTAATTCCTATTCTAAAGCCGAACAAGGAACCCCACAAACCGGGGAGTTATCGGCCAATCTCCCTTCTTAACACCCTCTCAAAATTGGCCGAAAAAGTGATTCTGGGACACCTAAATAGGTTCGTGGGGAAAAAACACCTATTACCTACTCAGCAGTTCGGCTTTAGACAAGGACATACCACAACGCATGCTATTTGCAAACTAGTGCAGGACACGTTGCACAGTTTTAATAAAAAACAGTGTAACGTCGTCCTGCTGGTTGACATAGAAAAAGCGTTTGATTCCACGTGGAGGAATGGACTCATCTACAAAATGGACGTCATACATCACTTCCCCAAGTATATTACAATGCTGATAAGCTCCTTCTTGTCAGACAGGTACATCCTGGTACGGGTAAATAACTCGTTATCCAACAAGACTAGGCTCTCCGCAGGAGTTCCTCAAGGGTCCTCTCTTTCACCCATCCTCTACAACCTATTTACCTCCGACATTCCCTCCTACCCCAATACCTCACTACTCCTTTACGCTGATGACGTAACCATCTATGCCAGCAGCTTCTATGCCCAAACCGCCACCCAAAAAATCCGCTACCACTTAAATAAACTAACAGCCTATTACGAGAAATGGAAAATCAAAATAAACCCTAACAAAACGGAATCAATTACTTTTAATAGGAAAGTCACAAACATAAAAACAATTACTAAGCTAAAAATCGGTGGGCAGGAAGTTGCTGAGCACAACACAATAAAATTTCTGGGAGTCTCTTTAGACAAAAGACTGTGCTTTGGGCCACACATTACGCGGGCAATAAATCTAGCCTATGGGGCGCTCAGTCGTCTGTATCCCTTGGTGAACAGGCGGAGTAAATTAACCACAAAAAATAAGTTAGCATTATATAAAACCATCTTTAGACCTATCCTGCTCTATGGCTGCGTGGCCTGGAATGGGGCCTCCAACACGCAGCTGGGCAGGATACAAGTTACACAGAACAAGATACTCCGTCTGCTGACCAACTCACCTAGATATACGACGATTGAGCACCTCCATAGGATTACTTCAATGCCTATGGTTATCGATCACGTCAGAGAGGTCTCCCAGAAATTTTTCATGCACAAAATCCATGTTTCGGAACTTACCCGGAGTATTGCCGACCTGAGAAGTTACGACAATCCATCCCATACCCATAAACTTCTACACCAAAAATTGGAGATATATAACCTCAGGAGGCAATAGTCCGGGGATACCCCACAAAAAATCCTTTCCCAGCACCTTCCTAACCCCGCAATACACCCCCTTTGAGGAATCCTGTATTAGGATAACATAAAATTAAAAGTTTCTCGGACCAAGCCATATCCTCTTAAGTCGTATCTCAATGAAGATATAAATTTTGCCATAAAAACCTATCAGTTTGCTATAAAAACTCTATTTTACACTTTGACGACAAGCAATTATTTCAAGCAGGTTTTTTAGGTCTTTCTTTTCCTGCGTTAAAGACACACATCTGTATACCTCTTGAATCTTATATTCTCCTATTATCTTAAGCTGCGGCATGACTAAGGAAATGCATATTAACTTATGAAAATATGCATATTGCATTTAAATAATAAAGAATTATGAGAGCAATATCTCCCGGCTACCACCTGCCATTGTTTGGGCGCATCACGCCGACGCGCGTTTGTTACGCCTGTTCAAAAAACATAATGATGTATTTACATACTATTTGAGATAATGCCATTAGATATAATTCTCCAAATGACATGTACATATAAAGTTCAATAAAGAAATGTAATCGTAATCGTAATCGTCGTCTTCCAAGTCATGAGGTCGGCGGTTCGGCCCCTGCTCATTCCGTTTTCTTTTATTGCGAAAAAAATTTTAGTTGTTTTTTTTTCCAACACGCTTCCCAGGTTTGTATAAGTACCTCAACTTAAAACTTTAATTCTTAAAATAGTTGACTCCTGACTTCCTCTCCACCGCTCATCAAATTTGAAATAAGGAAATTTTTTTTTTCGGATTTCTCCCTCTCTGCTCTTCAATTTCGAGATCTGGGGAAAATATATTTTTTTTAACGAACCGCCACTAATACTAATTAATGCAATAATTATGTTCAACAACTACTCGTACTTCTCAGGTGACACTGGTGACAGTTTAATTAAATTAAATAAGTTCTTCTTAATAATTATAAATAAATAAAAATACTAGTAACTCGAAGCGAGAGCCTGAAAGATTTTCATATAGTTTAAATAAGGCAAGAAATTCAATTTCACATAATAAAGACTTCATCACCACAATAAATACTGCTTTTACCATCCGAAATAGCGGTCGCCAAGCTAGCTCAGTAGGTTGAAGCGTCAGTACTGTAATACGGACAATGGGAGACATGTAGGTTTGAATCCTACGGACCGCAATTGGTAAAGGTAAGTAAAAATGAATTTAATAACTTAATAAACATAATAATTTGCAGGCAACCCTTGTGAGAAAAAGTTGGAGTGATGGTAAACAATATTAGATATGTTAATGTAAATAAAATTACGGATGGCTAACAAACAAATTCATTAGGACAAAAATTATTTATGCATTAATTATTTTATTTTTATCAAGTAGATTACTAACTAGTATGTAGTTTTATATGTTCCTATTACTAAAAACCTGTGGGGGGGATTACCAAATATAACCTGAAAAAGACGTCATTCGTCTGAGACATTAGGAAGTCATTTTCACGTTTCATTTACGTCATCTAACTCGTCATTTCTCGTCACCCCTGACCATTTTTTCACGTCATTTTCACGTGCCTTTGCTACCTGGGTTCTTTCTCGAGTAGGTGCAAATACATCTGAATTAATTGAAAGGGTTGCAACACATCACAATATCTTATCCTCTCTAACTACGGACATTCTGTATACATAATATGTGTGTATTTCTGAAACCTACTTTGTAGCTCTCGAGATAATTACCATTGCACAGATATATGCCATTGTGATAGCCATTTTGAATCCGTCGTTTTAGTTATTTATTTTTTTGACATCAAAATCGATAGCTACCTCCGAAAATACAAAGGCAATCCCGACGAAATATATGTTTTGTAAAGTTTTTGAAAGTTTGACCCACTGTGCACTGGAAGTAGCTGGATGAATAGCTACAATGGGATCATCGACGATCAATAATATCCTATGGTTTATAAAATATTATCATTGTTATAAATAGAAAACTAAGATTAGTAGTTAAGTAAGGAGAGAATGAGCCCACTTCAAGGTCAAGCTGGAGCTGTGACGTCAGCACGCCCGCAGCCCCGCAGGTGGCGCGCAGGTGATAGATGATAGATCCTATGATCTAGGTTCTAGTGTGAGGTGAGATAATGCTAGATGATAGATCCTATTATCTAGGTTGTAGTGTGAGGTGGGATCTTCTTAGATGATAGGTGATAGGACCTAATGGGAGGGGGGAGATCCAATCCCCGAGCTTAGATATTAGATTATAGCTAAAGATAAGAGATTATATCTAAGAGGGGGTGGCTAAGAGTATATAGGATGTATCTAGTAATAAAAGAAATATACAGGGTGTATTTAGTAATAAAAATAAGTATATAAGGTGTACTAGTGATATGGTGTATCTAGTAATAAAAATAAGATGGCTGCCGTTTATTGTTTATAGTTATTGGCGAATAGTATTGCATGTTTACGTTAGAGGGCGTTAGAGGTTAAGAAAATGGCTACAGACATCCATCATTGAGTTTAAATAGACAAGTCTTATATATGGAATAAATATTCATCTACTTCAATACGTAAATTTTATATTTGAATGTTAAAACTGTGACCAAATGCAGAGACGTTATCGGATTCCAGGAAATTGTTAATGTAAATAAATGCGACTGTCTACGGCTATATGTATATTTAAAACGTGATTAATTGTCTTTAGATAACAGCATCCGGCGGTTATAATACAATGACTAATAAGTCACGTGATCTATTATAAGGAGCGTCTCAGGGTTTGGAGAGAAATAATGTAAACAATGAAATCATCATATTTTTTCCCATATTTTTCTGCTTACTTGATACGAAAAGTGGGGGTGGAATACAGCATAAAAGTAAAGACCTGAGATCGCTGCATTCATTCACAATCTTAAAGTCGATATATACAAGCAGCAGCAGCAGCAATGTCTTTCACAAAAATTAACGTTGAAGCTCATGTCACGCCGTTCATGAAAATCTATGAGCTGGAAGTCGATAGAAAATATAAAGTGCTAGATATATATAAAGCACTTTCACCGTATGGTATCCAGGTCCAAGTAATCCTCGAAAATTGTAAAGTGAGTCTACCAGCCAGATACTCACGCATTATTTCTGATGATGATATGGTAACGCTACAACAAACCATTATACTAAAAGAAGTGTACTTGGTATATAGAGGGCTAGCAGGCACGACTACTAACATTGAATTCATCGAGTCCTAAAGATGGATCCCGAAACATATAAGAAGAGGTTACAGCACTTTATAAACAATTTAAAATTACTCGGAGAAGACGTTAAGTACGTTGAAGTTTTACGTACATTTCAACATGTCAGTATCCAGCCGAAGAAGTCCAAGAACAGTTCAGTTCAGCGAGGACGTTAAAATTCATCACATTTACCATTGGAGCTATGCCCATAGAACTGCTAGATGTGGTAACTGGATGCAAGACGCCCGCGATCGAGATCGTTTTCAAATTAAAATATTACGATACGCTCAAATAATTAATCCAGTACTTGAACATAAATATTCTGTTATTATATCACAAAACATGTAACCTCTTTCTTATATGTATTAATAAATTAATTTAAAAAATGGTTGACTATTATTACCCATTTCCTAATTAAATGAAGAATTCAGATTTTTTTTCAAGTTTATTGTAACGAAAATGTTCATGCTACATTTTATGTCTTTTTTAATGTCGAATTTAAATATGCAATCAAAAAAATTAAATCTTAAAAAATAAAGCCAGCCCAGGCAAAAAATGAAAAAATTCATATTTTTCAAGTTTATTGTAACGAAAATGTTCATGCTACATTTTATGTGTTTTTTAATGCCGAATTCAAATATGCAATCAAAAAAATTAAATCTTAAAAAATAAAGCCACCCCAGACGAAAAATAAAAAAATAATTTAATTTTTATAATATATTTTATTTATCTGAACGCATAATACAGTAATAAAGCTTATATATGTACATGGAATACATAACCTATAAAAATAATAGCAATAATAATAATAATAATAATAATAATAATTAATATAAGTGCATAAAAATTAAACAATGCTACTTTTTTCAATCCAACTGTTATGGGAACTGTCAAATCCAAGCCATTTAACGAAAACCTTATTTCCTTTCTTCCTTAAAACTTTCTCAACGAGATACATGTCTGAATGTTTAACCTTCTGCAGTTCTTCAGTATAGAAGCATCCTTCTATTGGTTGTTTCTGTGCATCGGTCAGTAAGTATGTTATGGGGCTGGTATAATTAATTTTTGAAATAGTAAATATTTCATTAGACCAATTAGGAGTATAACCTTTATCGAACACGCCTCTGTACTTGCTTATTCTCACATGATCGTTAATTTTAAATTTAGGTAATTGCGAGTATGTAATTGTAGGATAATTGTAAACGGATTTCAAGAGTATTTTTTCATTCTTTTTATTTACATCTACAGGTTTCATGCCGATGGTACGATGCCTAGTATTATTATATTTCTTAATAATATCAGCAAGTAAATTATACCACCGAAAAGAACCATTTATACTAAATTCTTTATACATCATAGATTTTATAGTCCTATTTACGCGTTCGACTACTGAACATTTTTTAGTGCTATACGAAGAATAATGATTAATTTTATATTTTTTCATTAATTTTTGAAAATTAATATTATAAAATTCGGTTCCATTATCAGTCTGTAAATTGACTGGGATTCGTTTATCTGCGACTAATATTTTTTCCATAGCTCGAGTAACATTTACGCCAGATTTAGATTTAACTGGTTCAGCCCATACGTACTTTGAAAAAACATCAATTACAATGAGAATATATTTATAATTTTTATTGTAATTAGCATATGGAATCATTTCGACTAAGTCAGCCTGAAGCAATTCATTTAAACCTCTAACTACGACTTTTCGTCTCTTAAAGTTAATTCTAGCCGGCTTATGTATTTCATTAACAATATCTCTTTTTATAGCAGACATGTTTACAGTTCAACAATAATTTACGTACTGTTAAATTAATCCAGCGGTTCGATTATTTTACTTTCTAATAGTTCCTCTAAAATTCTATTTATTTCATTCGTATGACTTGAATTGCCTGCCTCCTGTGAAGCTATCAAAAGCCTAAGACGATCGACGAGTTCATTAGGATCGTCCCAATATACGTAATCAATAGCATTATCGGTGACTTGCATCATTAATTCGCCGCCTTTTACTTTACCAGGAGCACGTTGCCGAGGTTCGCGAGCGTAAAGCATCGGTTTAATAATATGCAGGTACTTCCAGCTCTTACTACCGGACTTTTGCTTTTCAGAATCATAATTTCTCTTATGTGCGCTAGTCCTTTTTACAATATCAATGTACTGTTTCTTATCATCATAGTTATAGTGATGCGAACGTTTTTTAAATAGTAATTCATAAAGACCGCGAGTGCCCTGATACTCTTTATTATTTATTATTAAATTGTCACCGTCAAACTGAATGACAGAATTTCCAATATAATATTTATCTTCTTCGGGATTATATCGTACACCATATCGAAAATCATGTGTATTTTCAGTATCATGCATCATCTCAGATATATACGTTTTAGGCAGATCGCTAAATTTCTCAAGATACTTCTCATCTGACTGGTCGCCTTCTTCAGAGTCGACAATCGACGGTGACGGTGTAATATTAATATTTTTTTCATCCTCTGAGGGTTCAGACTTTTTCTTAATGTTTAAATTCTCGTCCGTCTCAAGCTTGATATGTTTAGCTATTGAATGTAAAGGTGCGGTGATTGGAGCAAAAGACTTTTCGATTTGCAGATCGTGCATTTTGAGTGCCTCTAATTTGCTCTTTACGGCTTTCCGAGCTTCGATAATTTTATTAGTAATGTCCATGTCGACAGGTGCGTCAGATAACATGTGTAATTATCAACTGATTGAGATAGTAAAATCACAGGTATATATACTCGTCAAACCCCTTTCTGTATCGGCCATGTTTAATATCGCTATCTTTATCTATCACTAGGAATCCGTATTTATCTTTCCAGCATAACGAGCACATATGTTTGAAATCCTCAAAGCTCATATCGGTATTAACGTGATCGGAATATACATGTCTAAGATTCATGTCATCCTGCTTGAATAATATCAGTAAATTTGCATTGTCTCTTATCAGATGTTTTGGAATGCGGGTATAGGTCTGACAGAGATAGAAGCTGTCTATCTGTTTATGCCGTCCCATGCTAAAGTAGTCACGCATCACACTTTGATTGTCGCAAGCTACGTCATCAAATATAAAAATGGAATTAATTTTAGCTTGCGCAGGCGTCATTATTACATCGCTATCCTTGAATTCATGATATCCCACGATCGAGCCGAGTACTTTTCTAAGATATTCATATTTAGGCTGGTAGAGAGATTTCGAGTAGACGTAAACATTCTTGAAACGCAAGCCGTGTGGATGAGTCAGCAGGCTTATCACGATGTTTGTTTTCCCACAATTTGAAGGTCCGCAAATGATACACCTGATGCTGTCGGGTAACAGAGGACCATGTCTACTATCTTTTTTCACATGACTATCGAAATCGAGATTATCGATTTTCAGACTGTTACCTGTCTTGATGAAACGCATGATTGACACTGAGGTATTTCCACCAGGAGTTTAAGTATAAATAGCTTTCGGTCACCTGTAACACCTCAGTCTACTATTACATGTGATAGAGGTAACATGGCTGTAAACGCTCTCATAAATAAATTACCTTTCGAAGCCCATATCCCTGGCTATCGTTTCTGCGGCCCGGGTACTAAATTAGAAAAAAGACTGGCGCGAGGAGATCGCGGAATTAATGGTCTAGATGAGGCGTGTCGTGACCACGACATACAATATTCTAAAGTCAATGATGTGAAAGGACGGCATATTGCCGATAAAGAATTGGCAAAACGTGCTCTGAAGCGAGTATTTGCTAGGGATTCGTCCATCGGAGAAAGAGCGGCAGCAGCCGGTGTAGCAGGCATCATGAGTGCTAAAGTTAAATTAGGCTTGGGATGTAAAAAAAGAAAATGTGGCGGTACGATGACGTTTAAAAAAATATCCAATAAAATTCGTAAACTAGTACGTGGAGCTCCCTCTGTCGGGGATGCTATTAAAAAGGCCTCTCGTGCAGTACAGCGTATTAAAAAAGATAAAAAAATATCACCGATGGCTGCTCGCGTTATTCCTATACCGAAGACGGGTGGCGTTCTACCGCTAATACCAATATTTGCTGGACTTAGTGCTCTGGGAGCGCTAGCCGGTGGATCTGCAGGTATAGCGAAAGCTGTAAGAGATTCTCAGGCGGCATCCTCCCAGCTTAAAGAATCTAAACGTCACAATCAGGCTATGGAGAGTATCGTCCTAGGTAAGGGACTCTATCTTCGTCCCTATCGAACGGGACTTGGACTATACATGAATAAAAACACCAACAGCAAGTGACTAGTAAAATTACCAAATCGAGCGCTCACCGACGTGGATCTGAAAAAATATGTTAAGATGTTAAATATACCTAATTTTCGAGGAATATTTATGCGAGACCGACTACCTAAACGCGTACATAAAATTGAGACGGGCATTGTGAACTTGGATAGTGATAGCGGTAATGGTACTCATTGGACTGCATACTTTAAGAACGGTTCGAAAGCCGTTTATTATGATAGTTTTGGTAATTTACAGCCTCCTCTCGAATTAATAAAATATTTAAATTGTTCTATTGAATACAATCACAAGCAGTATCAGTCTTATGACACAGTAAATTGTGGACATCTGTGTTTACAATTTCTATATAATGCGTCATGCTTTTAAGTCACGTTCATTCTCAGAGCTAACCTTGAAGCCGCAACATGTCTTGTACGTTTACATTATCCGGCAAATCATCTAATTTAACCGCGCACTTTTCCCCACCCATAGACCTTGAAGACGGCGCTGAATATTCGCTTGCTTTAATAAATTTCGAGGCGTATAACTCCATACCGAACATAGACGCTACAAATAATCATATATATTATGATACAGACGATAAGTTTATAAAAATTCCGGAGGGCTCGTATGAAATAGAAGATATAAATAATTACGTAAGAAAGCATTTTATTCTGAATCATGGTAACGATAGTCATATTTCTATAGTATCCAATAAAAATACGTTAAAAGTGGAAATAAAATCCAATAAGATGATAAATTTTGAAAAGGCCGGCGGTATTGGCAGTTTGTTAGGATTTACATCTCGTCGTCTAAAACCGCTCGAGAAACATATATCTGATTTCCCGGCAAAAATTCAAAAAGTAAACGCTATATGCGTGGAGTGTAATCTCATCACGGGCAGTTACATGAATGATAGATCTGTACACATTATTCATGAATTTTTTCCTAGCGTGCCTCCCGGCTATAAAATAATAGAGTGTCCCGCTAATGCAATTTACCTACCGATTAATAAGAGGCATATAGATAGCATATCAATTAAGATAGTCGATCAAGACGGTGATCTTGTTAATTTCCGTGGCGAGGTCATCACGGTAAGACTGCACTTGAAGAAGAATGGGTCTTAGTTTCCGAAATAGTTTAAAAGGAACACCTGCTCGCGCTCGAAACAGTTCACCTGCAACCTTCAAGGTGTTAACATCTAAAAATAGACGTTTTCTTTACTCTCTCGGTTACAAAGTGCTAATATGAATCCGAATATTTTAAACGTGTTTGAGAAGCCTACGTTTGAAACCGCGATAACTAATTTTGAAAATCATAGTCATGGACCATATTCAATCAGAAATTTAAATAATAACGACGAAATTCGTATACCCATTCAGCAGCAGGATGTGTATACTGCGCCGTATGCTAGTTCGCTGTATATGCGGGGCCGGTTACTTAAAGAGGATGGTACGGTTTCGAACACAGCGGTCTTTGATAAAATGGGGTTATTGTATCTGTTTGACGAGATACGATACGAAGTGAGCGGTAAAATTGTGGACAGCAGTAGAAATCCAGGCCTCGCGACTGTTATGAAGGGATATGCATCATTCACTCCGAATGACGCGAATCACTTAGAAAATGCTGGGTGGACTGATGTGGATGATAATTTTGCAGACGAGAACGGTTACTTTGACGCATGTATACCTTTAAAAATATGTCTGGGGTTCGCAGAGACCTTTGAAAGAATTATTTTAAATGTCCGTCAAGAGCTGGTACTCGTTCGCAGTAGTATTGATACAAACGCAATCATAAATCTTGTAGCCGATGAAAATATTAAAGTAGAATTGGAAATCGTTCAATGGCGTGTACCACACGTGACTGTATCTGACGTTGAGCGATTAAAATTAATGAAATATCTAGAGAGGAATATCGATTTGCCTGTACCGTTTAGAAGCTGGGAATTACATGAATACCCCATGCTGATGGAATCGCAGACGCATACTTGGAATATTAAAACTTCGTCTCAGTTAGAGACACCGCGATATATTATTTTCGGCCTTCAAACGGGTCGTAAAAATGCAGTCGCTAAACGTATGAGTGAATTTGATCACTGCGAGTTGACTAATTTTAAACTTTTTTTAAATTCGGAATCATATCCCTATGATAACTTGAATATTAATTTTGAGAAGAATTTCTGTGCTACTCTGTATGAAATGTTCTGTCAATTTCAGAAATCTTATTATGAGAAAGAAAATGAACCTCTGCTTACTAAATATAAATTTAAAACTAAAGCTCCTCTGGTAGTTATCGACTGTTCGTGTCAGAATGAGGTTGTAAAGTCGAGTGCAGTGGACATTAGGCTGGAATTTAGCACTAATAAAAATATTCCGAAAGACACTGCTGCATATTGTCTTATAATTCATGATAGATTGATTTATTACAATCCTTTAACCAGTATAGTTCGTCCATACTAATATGTATATAATAGACGTGCAGGGCTTCCAGCATAAAAAGGAGTTAGCGTTTACATGTAAAGAAATTTCAATTTTTAATATTACCGATGTCTCGTGTGTACATCGGATAATTAAACCGACTGTTAGTTACGGGCTTCTTACACACAATATTCAGAAGCAAATTAATTGGATAACTGATCATGTGCACGGTCTCCAATGGTCCACGCCTTATGATAATCTCCGGTACGGCGACCTGCAGGACTTCATCGACAGCCACGTACTTGGGAGAGAAGCAAAAGTTTATGTCAAGGGACTGGAAAAGAAGCGATGGCTTCAGCATTATCTGTCTAATAATAATAATATTATAGACTTATATAATTGTAATAATATGAATAGTTTAATGTTAAATAATTTAGAATATCATTGTCATAAACATATTAATAATCATTTACGCTGCTCTAGGCAGAATGTCTACTCGATATATCAGTGGTATATTGTAAATAAAGATAAGGATTTTGAATAAACAAATTTATGCTAACCATACTGGCTTTTATTTCTGTATACATGTGTGCGTGTATGAATGACGAGTGAGGTGGGGGGTAGAGAGGGAGAGAGAGAAGTGGGGGGAGAGCTCTCGCCTCGAGTCAGAGCGCGGTGATCAGTTAGACGTTGCAAAGATGCACAATCAAACGGGGCTTAGAGAGCTGATAGCGGGCAATATTTGCCAATGTTCGATGTGCCAAGTCCCACCGGAGGGCTGGAGGTACCTGGGGCTGCCTCAGCCCCAGGACCCCGTAACGCAACCACCACCACCACCACAGGAGATGCCCCGGCTGATGCTCTTAGCCGACATCATGAAAGGTATTTAAAATATTTTTTCTGTTTCGTATAACTCAATACTTATAGATATTTTTTTAAATTGTTACAGACTCCATTGAACTCAGAATTTCTTCGGAGATTTGGAGAAGTCGATCTGTCAGCCGGCGAGACCAATAAATTTCTTTTTTTAATTAACATACGATCTGCCCTCCCGCCGGATAGCCAGACCAGTGTTTTTATTATTTTATTAATTCTACACAATTTTAATTATAATTTTTTTATATTAATAAAAAATGTTATTAATAATCTTTTTTTTATTTCAATGAGTTGATAGCATCTCATACTTATTAAGTGTCTGAACAGCTCGAACAGCTCCAACAGCTCCAACAGGTGTAACAGGTACCGTACCTGTTACACCTGTTGGAGCTGTTGGAGCTGTTGGAGCTGTTCGAGCTGTTGGAACTGACCATATATAATACACGTATATGTATATGTATATGGGCTGCTTGAACAGCTCCAACAGCTCCAACAGCTCCAACAGCTCCAACAGGTGTAACAGGTACCGTACCTGTTACACCTGTTCGAGCTGTTGGAGCTGTTGGAGCTGTTCGAGCTGTTGAAACTGACCCTATATAATACATGTATATGTATATGTATATGGGCTGTTTGAACAGCTCGAACAGCTCCAACAGCTCCAACAGCTCCAACAGGTGTAACAGGTACGGTACCTGTTACACCTGTTGGAGCTGTTGGAGCTGTTGGAGCTGTTCGAGCTGTTGAAACTGACCCTATATATTACATGTATATGTATATGTATATGGGCTGCTTGAACAGCTCCAACAGCTCCAACAGCTCCAACAGCTCCAACAGGTGTAACAGGTACCGTACCTGTTACACCTGTTCGAGCTGTTGGAGCTGTTGGAGCTGTTCGAGCTGTTGAAACTAACCATATATAATACACGTATATGTATATGTATATGGGCTGCTTGAACAGCTCCAACAGCTCCAACAGCTCCAACAGCTCCAACAGGTGTAACAGGTACGGTACCTGTTACACCTGTTGGAGCTGTTCGAGCTGTTGGAGCTGTTCAAGCTGTCTCACCTGCCTCTCTCATGATCATCATGTCAGGATAGGTATTAGGAAATAAAAACACACATTTTATAAATAATTTAATTTATTAAATGTAAAATATTTATATTACAATACTTTAATACTAATTACAAAAAATGTAGACGAACTATGTCAAGCGTCTTAACATAATCTTCTAAGGTAGTCGATGGCCAGTGCCCGCTGTCTGGACCAGAGCTCCAACCAGTCGGCTGCCCAGAGCGACCTTTGGATATATTATCCTCCAGCCATTTTATTAGCTGCTTATGCTCTTCATTGAAATTAATATCTAATTTGAAATGTATATTATTCCTACCAATTACTCGAAACAAAATTTCAAGAAATTCGTATTGTGTAAAGTAAGCTGCCTCGCAAAATGCTTTATTAATCGACCAATCAATACTTTTATAATTATCAGAAATATTTTTAGCCGGGTACGATTTCGAATAAAAATCAATTGACATATAATCATCATTACACGTTAATAATTCTTCTAAAAAAATTCTAAAATAACTATTATTCGCGGCGGGATAATGT
The DNA here is from genome assembly GCA_936432065.2 of Rutpela maculata. NCBI lineage: Eukaryota > Metazoa > Arthropoda > Insecta > Coleoptera > Cerambycidae > Rutpela > Rutpela maculata. The sequence goes on from OW386285.2 coordinate 21,244,431, forward strand.
CTGTTAATTACTTCTCGTAATCGATACACGGTAAGGTGAGTAATACATTCTCTTTGGAAAATATATTCCAACTGTTGAATAAAAATATCGTTTTGAAGTTTTTTCGTAAATATTTTTTTCATTAAATCGAAATTAGAACTATCTCTTAAAGCCATCCAGTATAAAGCTTTGTCCGGTATAACAATCTTTTCTAAAATTTTATGAACTAATTGATAATTACCCCGATTCAATGCATTTTGAATGTACCTCTCATATATGTCGCGAGTGATAAGTACAAGCTTGTACTGCAATTCTTTTTCTAACCCGTCCATCGCGATCAAAGTCTCTAAAGTAAATGAATCCGAACGGCTACTGCCAAGCGCTTCACTGCGTCGATGACGTCATCTGACGAGCCGAGACTTGTTGGAAATTATATCCCCAAGGTTTCGTATCGGTATTTATATAATTTATAATTCTTTTATCATCATACGGACTGAGTGCCACCTTATTCTGTTTGATGGTATATATTTCATGTTTCTTTGATCGAATTAATCGCTGCTCTTTGGTCAAAATTTCTTTATTAAATAGACAATTCGTAAAGTCTTCAAATGTAATTTTTCTGATTACCGAACGCGAGAGACCCTTGATTTTTTTATTTACCTATGACTACTGCTATATTATTATATGATGGAATATAGTAAAAATCATAACGATGTTGTGCGTCTAACAGGTAACCAAGACATATGGCGTAATGCTGTCATACGTTCCATACAGCAAGCAGAAGTCCAGTAGGATAATTCATGAATGTGAATCGATGTAAATAATAAGAACATCATAATATATCCCTGTTAACCAGCGTCTTTGTAGAAAATTCAATTAGCTGATTGATGCATGACACATTGCCTCACCATCTTCGTATTCTATCTTGAGAACAGAACGCGGGATATTCAAATCATATGTATAAAATAATCAAGTACTTAACTCGTTTAAAAAATATCATTAGTTCGAGGATGCTGATGTGAGGTGAAGTACGGTACCGGTTTCAGTGGTGAGAAATCGATCAGTGAAGTTAAGGCACGCTGTTTGAGTCCGATACTTGGATGGGTGATCGTATCTCATCTCGCCGTCCTAGTTAAGTGGTGAGGTAGCATTAGCTAAACTTCGCCAGGACGTTAATATAAATAGTACAAATAAAAATAAAAAATAGTAATGTAAATGTCTTTTACGAAAGCTAAAATTAATTCTATTTTACCTTTTGATGGCGTAGCTAGTGACAAGCAAAGATTGATACAAGAGACCTTTAGCATGAAAACGATAGATATACGGCTTCTATCACAGTCATGCCTATACGCACATCTGATACAAAAAATACTAATTTTTAAATATTCAAGCAGGTTCCATTATTATTCTATATATTTTATTTCCGTATAAGCGTCCGTATAAGCGTCTCTATTACAGTATTATGTATTTAAATAAATGAAATATATTATGAGTTTTTCACATTTTTGTCTGAGGTGGCTTTATTTTACAAGACTGAATTTTTTTTGATGACATATTTGAATTCGGCATTAAAAAACACAGAAAATGTAGCATGAACATTTTTAATGCAATAAACTTGAAAAATCTGAATTTTTCATTTTTCGCTTGGGGTGGATTTATTTTTTGAGATTTAATTTTTCTGATTGCATATTTGAATTCAGCATTAAAAACACATACATTGTAGCATGTACAATATTCATTTCGATGAATTTAAAAAAATGATTTTTTTATTTCATCCGAGGCGGCTTCAACATGAATGTTAGAATACTAATTTCTTTGACTTAATGACTGCCAATAAAGTGAGCTTCTAGTGTTTAGTTGTATGTGATACTTCACCCACCACTCTTCGATGTCTTATAAATATAAATATATTAATGAAAAATAAATTAATTGACTGCATTAATATATTAGCTTCCCTAGAATAAATGTCAGGATCCGAACCTATGCTTCCATACGAAAATTAAAACTTAAATTCGATGTCTTAAGCCACCGACTTCTTTAGAGATTTTTAGATTTGATATTATGAATTAAGAAATTCCTCAAAACTGATATCTCAATCGCACTGCTTACAATTGTTTGTCCTAGCCTAATATTTTAATATTTCTGTATTAATTATTAAAATCTTACTATTCACTTCATTATCGGTATTTAATTTAGTCACTTAAATTATAAAGTACTGATATTTCTTGATATATTATAATGTCCGGTTCTTAACTGAAAATATCTGCAATTGTATTAAAAACTTCAATCATATTGTTTACACTATTTTTACATTTTTAATTACGTACAGTTCCTTTCAGTTCGCTGTCTTCATCTAAAGTAATTAAGTTGCACTAAGCGTATACATATACCTACTGCTTGGAGTCATTTTAATAATCGATCAGCCGTTGTTTATATTAATAAATTCCTCGAAACTGATAACGCCTCTGCATTTGACCGCAGTTTATACATTCAAATCCATACCTATCTTCTGAAGCAGGCAACTACAATTTTTCCTCATATAAGACTTGAATACATATATCGATGATGGTTTTATCATTATTAATAATATTATTATTGTCATTATTATTGTCATTATTATTATTATTAATATTTATTTACATAGACATGCGGCCATAAATAATCGCTTATATTAGCCATTTTACTCATATATTAACACACGCTCTTCTTAGACCGAGCTCTAGTATAAATATTTGATAGCTCCACTCATCACAATGTAGACTGGGAGATGATGCTGCTTTTTTACTCGGCAGTCGAGGGTCACGTGACTTTGCAGTGAACGATTTCTAAAAGGCCCCCGAATTTTCATAATCTGTTCGTCTTTTACATATAAAACAATGTTAAATTGCTATATCGCTGCGGGGTGGCTACATATTCCCATAAGAAACCATGTATTGTAAGACACAAAATTCTTCGCATGCATCTTTACCGTATACCTATCTTATGTTAGTAGGCTATCAGAAATGATTTCATTTGTTTACATTAACAATTTCTCGGAATCCGATAACAGCTCTGCATTATATTCTTATTAAATTGAAATCTAAACGTAGAGAAGCGAATGAATATTTATCTTATATAAAACTCGGGCTAAAGAGACTTGTCTGAAAAGCGTTTATATTGGGTCTCGATATTTCCTTTGATCTAGCCGCTGTAGTTATCTAAAGGTAATTAATCACGTTTTAAATATACATATAGCCGTAGGCAGTCGCATTTATTTACATTAACAATTTCCTGGAATCCGATAACGTCTCTGCATTTGGTCACAGTTTTACATTGAAATCTTAACATATAGAAGTAAATGAATATTTATGTCATAATTATAAGACTTGTCTATTTAATCTCAATGATGGACGTCAGTAGCCATTTTCTTAACGCCCACTAACGTAAACATACAATACTATTAGTCAATAAACGGCAGCCATCTTATTTTAGACACACCCTGTATACTCTCAGCCACGTCCTTTTAGATATAATCTCTTATCTAAGCTCGGGGATTGGATCTCCCATCTCCCCCCTCCCATTAGGTCCTATCACCTATCATCTAAGAAGATCCCACCTCACACTACAACCTAGATAATAGGATCTATCATCTAGCATTATCTCACCTCACACTAGAACCTAGATCATAGGATCTATCATCTATCACCTGCGCGCCACCTGCGGGGCTGCGGGCGTGCTGACGTCACAGCTCCAGCTTGACCTTGAAGTGGGCTCATTCTCTCCTTACTTAACTACTAAGATTTAATTCAAATATAGTGACATATAACTTCTCTCCAATTTTTGCTCAGCTACACGCTTTTGTTTCAAGTTACTGCACGTAAGTTGAAACAATAATGGAATACCTCCGCGCCATATACAATTTGGCACAGATTCGGGAGAAATTTCTTAAGCTACAGTAATCATTCATCGAATTGATAGCCTCCTCTTTTTTTAATTTTCTTTAAGCCGGTTAAAAAGTTGATTTCGGCAGTCTTGAATTTTTATATTCTCTTGCATTGTTATTAACTTGCTGCCTTGAATCAGGACGTAGTATGTAATGTATAATGGTTACAAGTCTTCTCGCGCAATCGCTACATCAGGAATACCCTAGAGTCAAATTTTAGAGCTCTACTCTTGTTATTTATTACAGACGTAATAATATATCTTGCGAAAACTTGTTATATATGCTAACGATTTGTTAACATAAATTCAAATGTCGATATATGTATTTCTTGAAGGGTAAGTTTTACAGCTGTACTATAAAGAACATTAAATACGATATCACAAGGAACTTATAACTTACATAGTTATTTAAAAAATCAACATCCATTAACTTAACAAAAACATAAACTCAGTTACAAAAATACTTAGATACCTACATATACCCATATCCCATATCACAATTTGGGAGTATCACAATAAACAAATAAATATTTTTTTAAAAGTAACAAAAAGGTAGATAAGTAAATATAAAAGTGAAATGGGAATATAAATAGTTGGCGGGGGTGGCTGGTGTCAAAAGAAACTTTAAGACCTTTGATCCATTTAATTATTTAAATGGATCAAAGAGTGGGGATGGCTAATGCCAACAAATTTTTAAAGCCTTGGTTTCTCGTATATACACTAAATTTCAATTTTATGAACTCTTGCTTGCTTTGACTATTTACCACTATTTTCCCCCAACCCTTCGATGGAATAAGCTTAAATATAATCTAGTTCCAGATATCATTAATTTAAGTCAATATCTTAAACCGTTCCAGAGTAATTGTACGCACAAGAAAGTTACAAATAGACAGATCAGATCTACAGACAGATTTTTTGATTAAACTTAAAATTTCTACGTTTCGCGACATTCGAAATCAATTTATAAAAAAAAAAATTAAAAAATTTTCACTTAGACAGCATCTGCTAGGAAAATGCTACCGATTCTTCCGTCTGCCAATTCGTTATTTATTGTACCATAAGTAGGCGAGTCATTTTAAGTGAACAAAAGGTTAAACATCAAACTAATTGTAAAATAAATAAACGGTTTTTTAGACTTGGAATAATATCCCCAACAATATATCAAAAGTTTAGAACGATCTAAGTATGTTTTCTATCATGTTCCATTTATTACAAAATGTTAATAATAAAGGAAGGTAATTTATGAACATTATAATGAGACGGTATAAGTTTTTAAATAAACTTTATTAAACTTGTACAAAATCGTTTAAATTACTGTACACTCTTTGAAAAAACTACTAACACAATTAAAAAACCACTGTCATTTCCGACATCTCCATCAGAAACACCATCGTCGTATACATTTTCTATATTTGAGTTACTGCAGAGTATACCTTGACATTCACTGCAAGCTGATGAACATTCCAAACCATGTTTTCTGCATGAGCACCTTGAAGTAACTACAATCTGTCTTGCATTTACATCTTATGATATCGGAGAAGAAGTGAAGAAGCACTTGCTCTAAATGTTACAATATTTATTCGTCCTTTCATATTTGTAATATTGCATCATCACCTAATAATTCTGTAACTTTCTGTTTCATATAGGTACTGTTCAGAATATGCATGATATTCTGGACCAGAAGACTACAGATTTGCTTCCATTCTTTTCACTAAGTCACATATGGTTATTTGGTCTTCATCATTATTTTTGAGGTATGGTGTGCCAGCAAGAAACTATTTGTTCTATCGGCCTCTTAGTTGCAGCTTTTCATTTTTTGCTTCATTTTGTGGCACATACCTTGCTGGAGTTGCTTTTCCATTTCTGAAGTTTACGTTACATTGATTGTGGTAATCCGCATCTACGACTGGAAGGTCCTCAACAAGTACAAGTATTGCCAATACTTGTTTACTCCATTCATCGTCCCTACTAGTGCATACATTAATTTAGGTAGAGTAGCCGATGGCTAAACTTCGCCTTAATAAAGACTTATTATTATTATTATTATTATTAATTGAAATTTTCCCAAGGTAAGGTGTTTCACTGTGCGACTACGGGCAGCGCGCATCACTTGTGAGGTTTTTTTTCTTTTAACTATTTAACGTCGGCCTATTTCCGCTACCAGGGCCTATCACCGACGCCAGGAGAGCTACCCACAAACCTGGAAATTTTGCCGAACCTCTTCCTTTAAGAAGAGTAGGGATCTTTTACTTGCCTAACATTTAATAGACAAGGGACCGCCTGCTTTACATCCCTCCCGAAGGATGGTATATCCACTACGTAATCCTCGTCTGAAATTACGTATCTTCCGCGTATACACTGATATACAAGCCGCTAGAAGGTGGGACGAGAACGCTGTATTTCCCAAGATGGGTCACCCATCCAAGTACTAACCGCGCTCGACGTTGCTTCAACGGAATAACGACTGACATTCACATTGAAGTCGCCTGTACACTTGTGAGGTACTCAACAAACATATCAAATGCCTTTCTCAAGCTTATTACTGGTAAAAATGTTTTTAAATTGCTTTAAATAAAGTTCCTGGTTCAAAAAACTTTCTATCGGAGCAATATATGCATTTTATAGATTTCAAGGGTCAATCCAAGATGTGGGACAATATGGCGGCTTTCCCATACTTTTTCTAGGCTTTTGATATGTTATTGGGGATATTATTCTAAGTCTAAAAAACCTTAGTTTATTTCTTTTACAATTAGTTTGATATTTTCAACTAAAATGACTGACGCAAAAATTGTTTTTGATCAATATAATTCACCGAAATGTGATTTTTTTGCCATTTTGAGTTGCGTCTGCTATAACATTGTTACCAGAAAAATCGTCAGCCTAAGTAGAAATGGCGTCTAAACCAACTATATTAGCCACCCCTGCAAAATTTTTTTCTCGATCAATATGGTTCACTAAAACTTAAAATCAACCCATTTTGAACACACCCTCCAAGTTAATGTTACCCCTTTTTAGACGGCAGACTATCGGTTTTGACATACCAAAGACCAAGGAATGGAGTGCCATCAGTGAAAATTTCAATCATTATCGTTCACCATAATATTTGCTAGCTTTCCTAATATGATTGAGATATTCTTCGTAAGAATAAAAACAGTTTTCCAGAAGTAGGTTCTTTATTTTTATGTGTTCTAAGAGGCGCGGAATCAGATATTAAACCAACAATGAACATTTTATGGTAAAATATAAAAATGATTTCTGCACTTTTGAAAGTCTATATTGAGGTAGTCGTGAAGACTTGTTATTTCTTGTATTGTGCTGTCTCACACTTGGATTCCTGTCTTTAACAACCAGTACCATAAAGAAAGTAAAGCGTCCTTTAAACGTAAAAGTTCCCTTTTATCTTTCAGATTTGTACCATACCAATGTTAAAGAAGGATTAAGCAAAAAGCTTCGTTTTTTATAAAGTCTCAATTTTAGCGCTTTACGCATAGTTAAAGTCAACTTTATTGTGAAACATAACCTACAAATTTGATGACAGTAACATTTCCGTTCGTATTCAAGCTTAAAATATAATAAAATGGGAGGTTATTTGGTATTATTTGATATTTGATATTTCTCACAGCACTAGAACTATAAGCCACTCCAACCCACTCCCCAGCCTTTTCCTAAAAAAAATCCATCACCTGATCTTCTACTGTGTTTGTGATAAAATGTACCTTTTTCTGAAATCGATCGGCAATGTCTACATTTTCGGCGCGATTTCAGATCGAAAAATGCACAATTCCAGTATTTTAGTCCGTTGCTAAGAAACTATCAGAAAACAGACCGGAAAAGATCCGTTGCCAAGCAATGATCAACAAAACCGTACGGGAATGTTATGTATATTTTAGACAGTAAATAAATACACGCAGACAAATCAACTCACAATAAAATTGCATTTATTAGTAAGCAGTTAGATTGTAATGAAGAAATGTTATGCATTAATACAAATTCCTTAATTTATAATAATATTGATTGTGATTTCAGAGAAAATAGTATGTGTACTTCGGTGTGAAAGCACATTCCCGGACTTCGATGCTTGTTGGCCTCGGCTAGCGCCTCGGCCAACATGCATCGTCGTCCGGGAATGTATTGCTTTCACACCTAAATACACAATATACTATTTCCGCATTTGCCGCTTTGTTTGTTTCCTTGTGTTCAATAATTTTTTTCTGTGCATAGATTACCACTACCAGACGAAATTCGTCTTCTTTTGTGAAGGGCGAACTTTTCTTTCTTTTCTTTTTTAAATCTTCTGTCATTATGCTGCCGAAAAACGTAAATTACAACATAATTGGACCACACTTTGGATATGGATTAACACAAACCTGACGAGAACCAAATAAAACAGTGAAAACATAGTCCTTTTGGGGGCAAAAAGTTAGGTTATATTGAAAATGAGCTGTCAAAAATTAGGTCACGTAACGCCGTAAGCACGGTAAGAACTTCATAAATCATTACAGTTTTTCCAGTCCAGCCAGCATAACAATAGCAAAGAAAGCCTCCATTACCAAACTGGCAATGGAATTTGTTTTATGGTACACGACAGACTTTAAAGGTGATTGAAAGTTAAATTTAACCATAAAGTATCCTTTACTTAATGATCCTTTTGGCGTTATTTATGGTACTGGCAGTAATTAAAAAGAGGCACTCTATAATAAAACAGCAGGGTAAAGGCGTAATTCGTTTGAACAATGGTCTGCAATGTTCCGAGTAGCCAACTTGTGCATTAATTTGGACTTCTCATTTTAGCAGGCAGAAAATCCTCAGAGCATGACCTGATGCTTCCCAAAGAAGGACTGAGTAAGGCATGATGCTGTGGAACAGGGCAAAATACGCCATTTTTACATGTTGTGGATATCGCATTATCTAACTGTCTTAAAACATAAATTGATGTGGCTAACCTACCAGCTAGTCTACGTGAGGTAACCATAAAAAATGAGTCTTATAACAATGACATAATTTCTTTGTTTTTTGTGTTGAATAATGGAGAAGTCAATGCGCTGACATATACCAAAAGTATATTGTGTCGTGATTTATGCTCGATAGAAATAACTAACTCAGAAAAGGTTCCAAAAAAAGCCACCTAGCTCCCGGACTGTTACCTATGATTGGTTTATGTAATTTTCACGTCCATAAAAAACATTCTTTTCCTACCGGGCGATTTTTTACCACAAAGCAAGACTTTTCTCAGTCCGACACTGTATTTTTTTTAACTCAGTATTTTGTAGTGCGCGAGAAATTGAATATCAGATATGGGTGCCATGCATTCTCATATTTTAATGACATCCTTTTGTATTATCTTAATTTGTGTTTTCCTCTGAAAAAATTTTATACCAATACATCTCTCATTAAAAAATGGGTAAATACCGAGGTGATAGAGTCCAGCGTAAATTTTAAAAAACCTTTTTGTTCTAAAGACGATGTGTTCTAATATGTCCGAAATTTATAAAAATGCAAAAAAGAACCACAAATTGTTGATAAGAAGAACTAAAAAATCTTATTATCAAAATAAAATTACAGAATCTGACAACCCTGCACGGTCTGCTTGGAATGTTATAGCGGAAATATCAAATAAAATAAATATTTTAATAACATTAATGTAAATGATGAAGGCGTGGTTCATGACGATCCCAAAATAGTTGCTTCACTTTTTAATAATTTCTTTCTACAAACCCCAGAGAACATAGTCAAGCAAATCCCGAAGCTAAGTAATAATGTGCATATCCCTGCTCTAACTAATTTTTCTCAGTCGTTGTTCTTAAAACTGTTTACTACTGATGAAATGTTACATTTATTAACAAACAAATTCAAAACCAAAAAATCATCTGGTCCTGATGATATTCCCCGTTTTCTGATAAAAAAGTTGTAAGTTTTATCTTTCGACCACTCACTTATATAATCAATTTATCATTCGAATCAAGGACATTTCCAAATAGTTTGAAAACTGGAAAAGTGGTACCCATTTTTAAGAAAAAGGATAGAGACATTTTGGAAAATTATAGGCCTGTAACTGTACCTTTTGGTCTCTCTAAAATATTTGAATACTGTTATTTGGATACATTATTAAATGTCTTAGAAACTTACAAAATAATTACAGAAAATCAACATGGTTTTACTAGTAGTATGTCAACCAACACGGCTATACACTTATTTTTATATAAAATATTAGAATTTGGCGACGCCGGAGAATCCCTTGTTGGAATGTTTTGCAAACTAAGCAGGGCATTCGACTGTGTTAATCATGATTTACTAAAATCTAAACTGTTTGCCTATGGAATGAGGGGTCTTGCATTAAGTTTTGTTAGCACATTTTTGGAAGGATGAAATCAGTATGTTAGTTTACGACATTAAACGCAAAACTCAGTTTACAGGGTTGATTCTGAATATTTAGAACTAAATATGGGTGTTCCACAGGGATCCATATTGGGCACTGTTTTATTTTTATTATATATTAATGATATAGACCCTTTGGCGTCAAATGTATATTTTACAATGTATGCAGACGATATATCTATTACAATATCTAACCCTAGGGACAATCTTTTGGAAGATAATTCTAATTTATTGACTAATTTGAACAATTGGTTTTCTCATAATTCTTTATATTTCAATGCAGAAAAAACTCACCTAATTAGATTTCACACGAGGCAAAAGAAATGTAATAGTTTAAACATTGATATAAATGGTACCAAAATCGATAGTGAGGAAAGTATAAAGTTTTTAGGCATATACCTGGATGAAACATTAAACTAGAAACATCACTGTGAAGTCCTGGTATCTAAAATATCATCAATAACTTATTTGTTCAGAAATATCAGGTCATTTCTAAACAAAGAACAGTTAATTAATTTATATTATGCCCAAGTTGATACACGGTTGAGGTATGGTGTCTGTTTCTGGGGACAATCCTCCCCAGCAGCACTTGTAAAGGTATTTTTTTTAAATTTGGAAGTTTTAGCTTGCCATGTTTGTATATTTTCGAAATTTGTATATATGTTTTTAGAAATATGAATAAGTTTGTTTTAAACAGTGAATACCACAATGTCGATACCAGACAGAAAAATGAGTTTCATGTGCCTTATGCCAGACATAAAATTACTTGTGAATCTTCCAGGTCAATGGGACCTAAAATATTCAACCACTTACCGAGTGAAATAAAGTTTAGCGAGACAATGTATGCATTTAGAAGGAAATTAAAAATGTTTTTATTGGATAAGTGTTACTATTCAGTAGCAAAATTCTTTCAATCTTAATGTATATTATATATCATATTTATACATAAGATTTATGTGACTATTCCTATCGATATTCTGTATTGTCAAAAAGGAAAATAAATTATTAAAAAAAAAGTTTTAACTAATTCTATAAAGCGATTTAAAAAACATGGCGGCTCAAGAATTTGACAAAAATTAAAAAAATTAACGACGAAGGTGTTATCTATCTACAATTATCCACAGAACAACTTGTCTATTCGTTGGTCAATAATGCTTTCCACACTCCCCTTTCCTTAGGTATAAATTTAAAAAGCTCATTTAGACGGCGTGTGAGTTCAAGAAAACATTAAATTCAATTTTTGCGGCAAAGCCCTCATCCGTGTGATCCAATAAAAAGATTTGTTCGAACTGGTTAGGTCTGCATTGAGTTTCGCACCCCTCTAAAATATCTTGTTTTTACTCTGGGAACTGCAACATTTCGCATCAGCAAACATGCGAACACTTGCGGATGCGAAAAATGTTCCCATGTCTCTTTGAAGTATTGGTGTATTTGTAAATATTCATGCTGGACGTACTTAAAGTCTCGCGATTTATCTCATACATCCAATAATATTACGGTCAAAACCAGTTTTTATTTGCAGCATAAGGAAAGGGGTGAATTTATTATAAATTCTAATAATTTTACTACAATTCTAATTTAGGACGTTTTTATCTACTAATTTTAGTAAGTATTACGGTGGTCCTTATTTTGCGATTTTGGATTTTTTTTCGGTCTCACCCCCTAAAGTTTTTCCAGTTATTTTATAAATGAAGTATACAAAATTTTAACTCGATCGGATAACGCTCAAGGCCATTAAAAGTTACTGAAATACGCAATTTTCATCGATAGTTTTTTGTTACATTTTTTTCGGTCTCACCCCCTAAAGTGGTTTCAATTATTTAAAAAATGAAGTATCAAAATTTTAACTCGATCGGATAACGCTAACCCGTGCCACATGGCCATTAAAAGTCACTAAAATACGCAATTTTCATCTATTTTCAATAGTATCTCGTGAACTGTTGATTACATCGAAATGTTACACCTACATAATTAGAAGAAAATTGATTTTTATAAAATGTCATTGCATTGCATTTGCATTTTTCTCATACATTTAATAGTTGAATACGATTAATGAAGCTTCGGTTGGCATAAACAGAAACCAGAACATCCATGTTCTCGTTGAAATGCCAGGATACACGTTTTGTGTCCCATGAATTAATCGAATTAGCTTTCCTTTATTGTAGGGATGTCTTATAGCAACACGGTATCTGTCGCGGTTGTCTGCTAGGCGCACGACGTCAACAAACTCTTTTTCATTGGTCGTTTTTTAACAACGATTTTCTGCGATATTGCCATCTGCTGCAACCACGTTGTTTCACTCAATCGGGTCTAGGCCATTGCTACAGTTTTGTTAACACTCTAGGAATGTATGATAAATAATATACCCATAGTGCGCTCCAGTCCAAGACCCGGCTGTTTGTATTTTAAATACACTCCTTAGCCAAAGAAAGTTCGTGTTTAAAACTCGCTAAAAATGTAATCTTTGCAGATCTAAAAGCTACATTATGAATTTGCCTGAAAACCCTTTTGAATTTTTATCGAATCTAATTAAAGAAGTATTTTCAATTTTCAGAGATTTGTGCATCACGTACATGCGGAGCTGTTAAAGAAACTTTTGCTGCAAACTATTCGCCAAGAAAAAATATACTTTTTTTCTTTAATTCTTCGTAGAATACAATGAATTCATAATGGAGATTTTTATGAGGAATGCTTCAGAGCAAGCATGAATCCTTTATATTCTATATATTCTATATTCTATTATACTCTAAGAATTCTTCAACTTAATAAACGTTTACCCTACGCACAGCAATGTCCTGATCTACTAATTTTTGCATACCACGTAGAAGATGCAATTACCCCTACACGTTCAATAATTACTAATCAGCATACCGGTGTAGCTATGTCCCCATTGCTCCTGGTTGTAAAGGCAGATGATTGCGAATTAGTATACGTATTGTTGAATTACGGAGCAGATACCTTTAACTTACCAGGAGGTCTGACTACATTCATGTGGTTGCTAATATGCTTTAGCAATGAGGAGATCCAATCGATATTAATAAACTATACTGCTTCTGATCTTCTTTATCCTTTTTTGGGCCTGAATAGCCAGAATCGAGGTCTCTCATATGGCAGTCCCATTATGTTGAAGTGCAAGTGTTACAGAAAAAATGTAGGAGGCGTTTTTCTCTTAATGTCACAAGGGATAATTGTCCACACAAAGGATGTGGATCTTCCTTATAACAGTCTGAAGACTTACACGCCACTCTTGGAGTTTATGATAAATAATATACCCACAGTGAGCTCCAGTCCTACATACGGCTGTTTGATGTATTTTAAATACACCCCCGAGTCAAATAAAGTTCTTGTTTCAAACTGGCTAAAAATGTAATCTTTGCAGATCTAAAAGCTACATTATGAATTTACCTCAAAATCCTCTTTAATTTTGATCGAATCTAATAAAAGAAGCTTTTGCAATTTTCAGAGATTTGTGAACCACTTAAATGCGGGGCTGTTAAAGAAACTTTTGCTGCAAATTATTCACCAAGAGAAAACATATTTTTTTCTTTAATTCTTCGTAGAACAGAATTAATTTACAATTGATAGTTTTATGAAGGTTTTTATAGCAAGCATTAATCCATTATATTCTATATCCTATTATATTCTAAGAATTTTTCAACTTAATGGACGTTTTCCCGACGCACAGCAATGTCCTGATCTACTGATGTTTACATAACACATAGAAGATGCAATCACCTCTACACGTTCAATAATTACTAACCAATATACCGGTGTAGCTACGTTCCCATTACACCTGGCAATAAAGGCCGATGAATGCGAATTTATATGCATATTGTTGAATTATGGAGCAGATACCTGTAACTTACCAGGAGATCTGACTGCATTCATGTGGTCGCTAATATGCGTTAGCAGTAAGGAGATCCAGTCGATATTAATAATCTACACTGCTTCTGATCTTCGTGATCCTTTTTTGGGCCTGAGTAGCCAGAATCGAGGTCTCTCTTATGACAGTCCCATTATGTTGAAAATTATGGAATTTCCGACTTCTGTAGCTCTGTCGTTGTTCTGCTGGAAGTGTATTTGCAGTTTGAATCAAATATTATAAAAAAATGTGGGAGGAGTTTAAGTACGACCTATGGAGATGGAGTCGTCCAGATTAATTTTTATTTTCCAAACTAATATGGCCGACACAGAGAAGTATATGAGTTACGTAAACATCGCTTTGAATAATAATCAAACGAACTTGAGACTGAATATGCAGTATAAAAATGTCTTTGAAATGTGCCCACATTTTAGTTTTAAGTTTTATTTAAGGATGCAGGGCTTGCTGCTCGATGAAGAGACCGTACCGAATGACGTATTTCTCTTATTGTCACTAGGGGTAATTGTCCACACAAAGGATGTGGATCTTCCTTATAACAGTGTGAAGTCCTACACCCGGATGTTTGATGTATTTTAAATACACTCCCAAGCCAAAGAAAGTTCTTGTTTAAAACTTGCTAAAAATGTCTTTGCAGATCTAAAAGCTACATTATGAATTTGCGTAACAACCCTTTTGAATTTTTATCGAATCTAATAAGAGAAGCTTTTTCAAAGATTTGTGAATCACTTAGATGCGGAGCTGTTAAAGAAACTTTTGCTGCAAGCTATTCACCAGGAGAAAGCATACTTTCTTTCTTTAATTCTTCGTAGAATAGAATTAATTCACAATGGAGAGTTTTATAACGAATGCTTCAGAGCAAGCATTAATCCATTATATTCTATATTCTATTATATACTAAAAATTCTTCAATTTAGTGAATGTTTACCCGACACACAGCAATGTCCTGATCTACTAATTTTTACATAGTACATAGAAGATGCATCACCTCTACATGTTCAATAATTGCTAGCTACGTCCCCATTGCTCCTGGCCATAAAAGCAGATATGCTTGTGAATCAGTATGCATATTGCTGAATTATGAAGTTAATAGCGATATCTTACCAGGAGGTCTGACTGCATTCATGTGGTGGAAAATATGTTTTAGCAGTAAGGAGATACAATCGATATTCTTAAACTACACTGCTTCTGACCTTCATGACTTTGGGAATTAGTAGCTAGAATTACTTATATCGTGGTCTCTTATATGATAGTCCCATTCTGTTGGAGATTATGGAACAAATTTCCGTGTATGGCTCTGACGTTGTTCTGCTGGTAGCGCATTTGCAGCTTGTACCAAATATGGAAAAACATGGGAGGTTAGTAGGTATGCTTTTAGAGGGCAGAATATTTACTGACGTAATATTTTGTCGAACTCCTCTATACATTTCCTTAAATATATAAGGAATTGCAGTCTGGTTTTTGTTCCTTATATATTTAAGATCATGTATAGATTTGTGAATTACTTAGATGCGGAGTTGTTAAAAAAACTTTTGCTGCAAACTATTCTCCAAGGGAAAGAAGACTTTTTGATTTGATTCTTTGTAGAGTAGAATTAAATCACAATGGGCCTGGTGGAGAGTTTTATAAGGAATGCTTCAGAGCAAACATTAATCGTACTATTGCCCATTATATTCTAAGAATCCTTCAAGTTAATGAACGTTTACCCGACGCATAGTAATGTTCTGATCTACTGACTAATCAATATACTAGTGTAGCTACGTCCCTATTGCTCCTGGCTATATAGGCAGATGATTGTGAATTAGTATGCATATTGTTGAATTATGGGGCATATACTTACCAGGAGGTCTGACTGCATTCATGTGATTGCTAATATGCTTTAGCAGTAAGGAGATCCAATCGATATTAATAAACTACACTGCTTCTGATCTTCATGATCCTTTTTTGGGCCTGAGTAGCCAGAATCGAGGTCTCTCATATGGCAGTCCCATTATGTTGAAGATTATGGAATTTCCGACTTCTATAGCTCTGTCGTTACTCTGCTGGCAGTGCATTTGCACTTTGAATCAAATAATATAGAAAAAATGTGGGAGGTATTTAACTACGACCTATGGAGGTCAAGTCATCCAGATTTAATTTTTATTCTCCAAACTAATATGGCAGACACAGAAATATATATCTGACATTGCTTTGAATAATCAAACGAAGTTGAGAGTGGATATGCAATATGAAAATGCCTTTGAAATGTGCCCACATTTCATAGTTTCAAAGTTTTATTTAAGGATGTAAGGCTTGGTGCTCGATGAAGAAAACCTACAGAATGACGTATCTCTTATTGTCACAAGGGGTAATTTGTCCACATAAAGGATGTGGATCTTCAATATAACAGTGTGAAGTCCTACACCCGAATGTTTGATGTATTTTAAATACACTCCCAAGTCAAAGAAAGTTCTTGTTTAAAACTTGCTAAAAATGTCTTTGCGGATCTAAAAGCTACATTAAGAATTTGCCTGAAAACCCTTTTGAATCACTTAGATGCGGAGCTGTTAAAGAAACTTTTGCTGCGAACTATTGATTAAGAGAAAACATACTTATTTTCTTTAATTCTTCGTAGAATAGAATTAATTCACAATGAAGAGTTTTATGACGAAAGCCTCAGAGCAAGCATTACTCCATTATATTCTATATATTCTATATTCTAACATATACTACAAATTCTTCAATTTAATGAACGTTTACCCATCGCACAGTAATGTTCTGATCTACTGATTTTTACATACCACATAGAAGATGCAATCACCTCTACATGTTCAATAATTACCAATCAACATACCGGTGTAGCTACGTCCTCATTGCTCCTGGCCATAAAGGCAGATGGTCGTGAATTAGTATGCACATTGCTGAATTATGAAGTTAGTACCTATAACTTACCAGAAGGTTTGACTGCATTCATGTGGTTGATAATATGCTTTAACGATAAGGAGATCCAATCGATATTCATAATCTTCACTGCTTCTGACCCTCATGACCTTTTTTGGGCCTAAGTAGCTAGAATTTATCGAGGTCTCTTATATGGTAGTCCTATTCTGTTGGAGATTATGGAACAAATTTCTGTCTATGGCTCTGACTTCATTTTGCAGGTAGCGCATTTGCAGTTTGTACCAAATATTATAGAAAAATAAGGAAGAGTAGTAGGTATGCTTTTAGAGGGCAGAATATTTACTAACATAATATTTTGTCGAACTTCTCTATACATGTCCTTAAATATATAATGAATTGCATTCTGGTTTTTATTCCTTATATATTTAAGGACATGTATAGAGTTCGACAAAATATTACGTTAGTAAATATGGGTCGTGTTTAATTACGACTTATGGAGATCGAATCATCCAGATTCTGCCCTGTTGTTTATTCTACAAACTAATATGGCAGACACAAAAACATATATGAGTTACGTAAACATCGCTTTGAATAATCACACGAAGTTGAAGCTGGATGTGGAATACGAAAATACCTTTGAAATGTGCCCACATTTTATAGCTTCAAAGTTTTATTTGAGGATGCAGGGCTTGGAGTTAGATGAAGAGACCCTGCAGAATGACGTATTTCTCTTATTGTAACAAAAAAATGTGGATCTTCTTGATAATAGTATGTAGTTCCACACGCCACTCGTGGAGTTTATAATAAATAACATACACATAGTGCACACCAGTTCTGCGTCGTATTTTAAATACCTCTCCCCCCCCCTGAAGTAGTAAGACTCAGATCCCCAGAATACCTTCTAGAGGTTATGAACAATATCCTGATGGAAGGAGTCTTCCCTAAAATATGGAAATATGACGTGGTTAGTACTAATAAAGTAGCAGTGGAAACCTGAAAACAAACCCACTTCCTAAAGACCCACAGGCCTCTGCTGGGCACAATGGGAAAGTTCCTAAAGCAATTACTAGTTGGAAGACTAAAGAGAGAACTGGATGAGAAAAAGGACCTCTGGTGTAGCTACGTCCGTATTGCTCCTGGCTATAAAGGCAAATGATTGTGAATTAGTATGCATATTGTTGAATTATGGGGCAGATACTTGTAACTTACTAGGAGGTCTGACTGCATTCATGCGATTGCTAATATGCTTTAGCAGTAAGGAGATCCAATTGATATTGATAAACTACACTGCTTCTGATCTTCGTGATCCTTTTTTGGGCCTGAGTAGCTAGAATCGAGGTTTCTTATATGGCAGTCCCATTTTGTTGAAGATTATGGAATTTCCGACTTCTATAGCTCTGTCGTTCTGCTGGCAGTGCATTTGCAGTTTGAACCAAATATAAAAAAAAATGTGGAAGGTGTTTAACTACGAGTCATCCAGATTTAATTCTTATTCTCCAAACTAATCTGGCAAAGACAGAAAAATATATAAGTTACGTAAACATCGCTTTGAATAATCAAACGAAGTTGAGGCTGGATATGCAGTATGCAATGCTTTTGAAATGTGCTTACATTTTATAGTTTCAAATCTTTAAGGATGAAGGGCTTGGTGCTCGATGACGAGACCCTACAGAATGACATATTTGTCTTATTTTCACAAGGGGTAATTGTCCACACAAAGGATTTGGATCTTCCTTATTAACAGTTTGAAGTCCTACACGCCACTTTTAGATTGCATAATAAATAATATACCCTTATTGGGCTCCAGTCCTACACCCAGCTGTTTGATGTATTTTAAATATACTCGTAAGCCAAAGAAAGTTCTTATTTAAAACTCGCTAAAAATGTAATCTTTGCAGATTTAAAAGATGCATTATGAATTTGCCTGAAAACCTTTTTGAATTTTTATCGAATCTAATAAAAGAGGCTTTTTCAATTTTAAAAGATTTGTGAACTGCTTAGATGCGGAGTTGTTAAAGAAACTTTTGCTGCAAACTATTCACCATAGGAAACATACTTTTTTCTTTAATTTTTTGTAGAATAGAATTAATTCATAATGAAGAATTTTATGAGAAATGCTTCAGAGCAAGCATGAATCCTTTATATTCTATATATTCTACAATCTATTGTGTTCTAAGGTTTTTTCAACTTAATGAACGTTTACCCGATGCACATCAATGTCCTGATCTACTGATGTTTACATACCACATAGAAGATGCAATCACCTCTGCACGTTCAATAATTACTAATCAATATACCGGTGTAGCTTCATCCTCATTGCTCCTGGCCATAAAAGCAGATGATTGTGAATTAGTATGCACATTGCTGAATTATGAAGTTAATACCCTGTAACTTACCAGGAGGTCTGACTGCATTCATGTGGTGGATAATATGCTTTAGCGGTAAGGAAATCCAATCGATATGCATAAACTACACTGTTTCTGACCCTCATGACCCTTTTGTCTTATATGGTAGTCCCATTCTGTTGGAGATTATAGAATAAATTTCCGTCTATGGCTCTGACTTTATTCTGCAGGTAGCGCATTTGCAGTTTGTACCAAATATTATAGAAAAAGTATGAGAGGGTAGTAGGTATGCTTTTAGAGGGCAGACTATTTACTGACGTAATATTTTGTCGAACTCCTCTATATATGTTCTTAAATATATAAGGGATTGCAGTCCTATTCCTTATATATTTAAGGACATGTATAGAGAAGTTCGACAAAATATTACGTTAGTAAATATGGGAGGTGTTTAACTATGACTTTTGGAGATCGATTCATCCAGATTCTGCCCTATTGTTTATTCTACAAACTAATATGACAGATACAGAAAAATATATGAGTTACGTAAACATCGCTTTGAATAATCACACGAAGCTGAGACTGAATGTAAAGTATGAAAATACTTTTGAAAAGTGTCCACATTTTATTGTTTCAAAGTTTTATTTAAGGATGCAGGGCTTGCGGCTTGCTGAAGAGGCCCTGCAGAATGACGTATTTCTCTTATTGTCACAAAGGGTAATTGTCCGCACAAAGACTGTGTATTCTGTTGATAATAGTATGAATTCCTCCACTCCACTCTTGGAGTTTATAATAAATAACATAAACATAGTGCACACCAGTCCTGCACCCGGGAGTTTCAAGTATTTTAAATGCACTTTTCCCCCTGAAGTAGTAAGACTCGGCCGAGAGATCCCCAGAATACCTAGAGGTTATGAACAGTATCCTTATGAAATATCCTTATGGAATTAGCGTGGTTAGCACTAATAAAGAAGCAGACTAAATCTGAAAACAAACCCACTCCCTACAGATCCATAGGTCTGCTGGACACAGTGGGAAAGTCCCTAGAACAATTATTACTAGTTGGTAGACTAAAAAGAGAACTAGAGGAGAAAGAAGACCTCTCGGACAAACAATAGATTTTTCGAGAGGATCGATTCACAGTTCACGCTATAAAAGAGGTATACCAGCAGGCCAAAGAACGAGGAGGGTAAGTTCTTAAAACCCGAGGACTATGTGTGGTTATCACGATAAATATAAGGAACGAATTCAACTCCACACCCTGGATGACAATTATGGATGAATTAACGAAAAGGAGAGTATTCTCATATCTCGTCAGTATCATAGGCAGCTACCTGGAAGATGGCCATAGAGATAGCACCAGGAGAGAAGATCGCAAGCAGCGGGCCGCAAGGATCAGTGATGGATCCATATCTGTGGTATTGTGACTAGATACGCCAGAAGAGAGGGAACGAATGATCTACGCAGACGATCTAGCAGTCACGGTTATAGCGGACTGGGGATGGCTATGTTCAAGACAGAGAGTAGTCACGCTATTGAGAAGGAAGAAACACAAGAACATAAGTTTCGAAATAGAAGGAGCAATCATAACACTCCAGACAAAGCTGAAGTATCTACTCTCTAGGAGTCGCGCTGGACAAAAACCTTGTCTTCGGGCGCATGTAGAGAATGCATCAAGAAGAGCAACAGAAACTATTAAGATTATTGCCTAACATAGAAGGAGCAGGGGAGGGCAAAAGAAGGATAATTAGTTCAGTGATGAACTGAAAAATCTTATATGAGACGCTAGTATGGCACAAGGTTTTGAAAATAAGCAAATACAGGAGCATGGTTGACAGAGTCCAAATAAATATGGCGATAAGGGTTGCCAGAGGTTATAGAACCGTTCCTTTAGAGGCCTTAGATCGAAGGATTGAAAAAGGACAAATAGATTCGGGAAAAGGATGAAGACAAACAAAGAGTGAGGAAGAAGATACTTTACGGAGATGGCAAGAAAGATGGGAACAGGTTGAAAAGTTGTAGGGCACCCTTTACGTAGGACATGAAGTAGGAGCAGAAAATATGATCCCCACCATGCTGCAAATATCAAGTAAATGGGAGGCGTTAAAAAAGATTTTTGGGAGAATAATGACAAGGAAAGAGCAGGATAAAAGAGAGAGTCAAAGAAGGAGATCGCAAAATAAGCAATAAAGGAATAATGCTCATGCATTCCCAAGGCGCTTGAAGAAGAGGAGGAGAGGTTTTAGTGGGTAAATCCTCTCCTCAAGAGAGGGAATCCCAGACATCTTCCATCGACCTACATCCCAGGCGAGGGCGCCTATCAGGATTTCCCCTCCTCCGCAAACAAAAAATACACTCAGAAGCCAAAGTTAGAAATATATCTATTTTGCATATCACAGGACATTCTTTTACAATACAACTGACGAGGATGTACGCCTTGTACGCCTTCACTACCTGGAAAAGTTAGGGAATTTAAGTTTGAAAAATTGTGTTACTGGAAAACACCAAGATTTTCCCCTCTACTGCAATTAACTAATGACAACTAACCCAGAAAACTGTGTGATGCAAGGTTTAGTTAGTTACATTAGTTAGTAATGTGGTTTCCCTAGACATGTTTCATATTGAAACTATTTTACATCTTTTGACCAACTTTGAAATATTAATATAAAAATTCTGGTTGGCTTGATGATGTAATGAAAATTTGTATAGTTCACGAAACCAGTCACCTCCAAAATAAACAATTTAGTGACGTGTCAATTTCTCACTAAATTGTAAAGATTAAAAAAGATGTATTTCTTTGTTGTTTTCATTTTTCTGTTTTCATTTTGGACAGCCATACAGCCCATGCAGGCCAGGGGCGTACACGGGGGGGGGCAATTGTCCCCTCGGTTTCCTCGCAATGACAAATTCCCAAAAAGAAAAAACAGAATTTTTATCCGATATTCATTATTACTATTTATAGATTGAGGTATTTCGACTATTATGTATTGTATAGTCTTTAATCAATGGATTTATATGTTCATCAGAACATAAAAATTTCTGAGGAAGAAGTTTTGAATGAACTCCAAAAAAAAATTTTGTAAATTAGTTTATAATATTCCTCCTCCTACCATTTGAGAATTTTGGGATAGTGACCATTATTTCATATCTGTGCTTTATATAACAGTTTAAAGTTTTTATTAAAAAATGTTAGGTTTTAAGTTCCACTATGCTGTGTTGCGTGTTTATTTGTTTCGATTTTTTTTACATTACCTACGATGTAAAAAAAAATTAAAAAAGTGGAAAATAAATGTCTTATTAGTTAATTGATCTGACTTTGCCCTCACCACAACACATTTCTGCGTACGCACCTGATGCAAGCTAATACAATAAAATAAGCGAAATAAATTTTCCAATAATTAAACCATCTCAACTCGACAGGGTAGATGTTATTTTTCAGTCAAATACTGAATATTTGTATTATTTTGTAGATTTCACGAACATTATTTTAGAAGAAAATACATATGGCAGAGGATCCCAACAATAAAAACAGAAAAATTAAGAAAATACCACAACCAACAATTTTATAGTATTATACTGAAGAAGAATAATAAGGAACTTTCTATTTTTACATTAGACGTAGACAACAGCAATACATTATCGTTTTTAGACTGTAAAAAAGTGTAACTAAATACAACAAAACAAGTCGTTGTTGATAGAAGTTTCATCAATATTGAAAACAATCAGATAGGGCCAAAACCTGAGCATCGTTACACAACATTAATTCGGCATGTATATGAATGTATGTATAAAGATCTGAAAAGTTACGCCCTACAGGTGATAAATTTGATGTTAGGGCGGTATTTCAAATGAGCAATACTTTAATATTTATATTAAATATAAAACCAGCGAACCATGAGCAAAATTTTAAAAAACGTATTTATAGTATTTCGTTTGAGTGTAACAAACGATATGTGGGTGAGTCATCCAGATGTTACAGTGTAAGATTAGGTGAACACAAAAATTACATTAGGAAGAATGAGCCAACACGCTTGAGAAAACGAACATAGAATAAACTCAGATTCAACAAAAATATTAACAAAAAGGGACAGAGAGCAAAAAAAATTTTTAAGAATAAGCAATAATATTATTAAAAGAAAAATTTGTCTTGCCTACCAACCTGTTCTCTAGATTTTTGTGGATCTTATTAACAAAGTCAGAAGAGGATTTTGGCAAAGGACTCCGCACATTTCTTATGGGAAGTCGCCCTTAGTGAAAATGGCTGAAATTAAAATATGTTGTTCTTCTTGACCTGTACTTCAAAAGTTCTCATGGGCACAGAGTCTGAAAATGAACAGTTTTCAAGATACAAGGGGGTGAAAAGACGATTTTACAGAATTTTATGGTTTCTTATGGGAAGTGGCCCTTGATGAAAATGGCTGAAATTAAAATATGTTGTTCCTCTTGACCTGTACATCAAAAGTTTTCATGGGCTCAAAGTCTGAAAATGGACAGTTTTCGAGATAATCGACAGTTTTCGAGATACAAGGGCCCACACGGCACAGAAATTTTCTAATGTGCACAGAATGTTTGCTCGGAATGTTTAAATATTCTGAGAATGTTCTCGCAACATGAAAATCATTACCATAGAATGTGCCATGCACATTACAAAGTGGAATCTTTTAAATGTTCCTAGAACATCTCAGGTATGTTTTCCCAGGTAGCAATGGCACGTGAAAATGACGTGACTAGTTAGTAGTCTACTTGATAAAAATGAAGTAATTATTGCATCATAAATAAGTATTGTCCTATGAATTTGTTTGTTAGCCATCCGTATATTTTATTTACATTAACATATATAATTATCTAATATTGTTTACCATCACTCCAATTTTTTTCTCACAAGGGTTGCCTGCAAATTATATTTTGTTTATTGAATTATTAAATCCATTTTATTTTACTTACCTTTACCAATTGCCGTCGGTAGGGATTGAACCGCCGCACGTCCAAGCTTCTGTTTTGTAAGTCAACAACAACAAGCATTTGTTAATGTTACATGATATAATATGCGCCATTCCGGAGTCCGGCCCGGAGTTAGCCAGACAACCATGGCAAACATTGCTGAGGTGGGTGTGAGGCTGGGCGGGGAGGGTCCGGTTTGGCGGTGACGAAAATTACTTGGTGAGTTAAAACTCCTGCCTAATGGAAAAAGGCTTAAGTAACGGTTTAACTCACTCGGCCACTGAAGTTACACATGCTACTACCTTCTTAAAGACTATAATTATAGTTGAAATCCGAAACAAAATTTTTTTCTCATCTCAAATTTGATGAGCGCTGGGGGGGAAGTCAGGAGTAACTGTTTTAAGATTTTATAGTTAAAGTACTTATACAAACCTGGGGTACGTGTTGGAGAAAAAACGGTAAAGATATAATATCGTCATCTACAATATTTAATGGTCTAAAACAGACCTAAAATTGGAAAAAATATATTCGTATATCGATTTTATAAGCAATTATTACCCTTAAAAAACATAATTTTTTCACAATTATTTTAACAAAAAACAAAAAAACGGACTGAGAAAGGGTCGAACCACTGACCTCGTGACTTGTAGGACAACGCAATCCAGCAAGCAAGCAATAATGAGTTTATTAAAATTAGAGGTACATGTATGTGCCTCCCCAGGCCTTAACTCCCTCGACCACTAACTTCTCTGGGAGTATTTATTTAAAGACTTTATAGTTGGAACACGCAACGGCAAGATTTTGCTTTTTAATACATTTTGATCTAATTTTATTATTAAAAGAGCTCGATACCTGCAAAAAAACACTCGAATTTTTGCAAACTCTTTCGAATATAAATTATTTTGGATATAATTAATAGTGTGTTAGTCATTATTCTTTTCGTAGTTGTTCATGATCCTCTTAGTCGTAGAAGTTTTTTATTACGAAAAAAAGACATAAATTAAGATATCATTATTTGTGAGAAACAAATAGGTACTTAATAAATATTTGTATTTAGTATACCAAAATAATTATAATAATAGTAAAAAATAATAATCACTGTTAGGTAACGCATCAAAATTTTGCAGTACAATATTTTTTTGTGGAACGTACCGCGAACGTTCTTTTAAAATATTACAGACATATTTGATCAAAAATGTTTCATGGATATTCCAAACTAGATAAAAATATTTATGGAAGTTCTAGGAATATTTCAGGTAAATATTCTGTTTACAGAATATTATCACTTAATGAGAATATTCTGAAAATATTCTGTGCTGTGTGTGGGGGGGGGGGGGGGGGTGAAAAATCGTCTTTTCAGTGTATTGTATCATTTTTTTACGTGACTTTTTTTCAAAATTGGGCGAGCGTAGCGCCTCCTTGTATCACCCAAAATGAATGGGAGTCTGGATCCCTCCAACCCCCATGCGTGAACCTATGACTTATTTGTGGCTGTTTTTTTACTCTTACAAGTCATATTTCTTACACATTTAGGGGCCTGTCGTACGCCCCTGTACCAAAAAAAAAGAGCTGGCATGAACATTAACAACAATTCACACATTTTGGGAGTAAACTTATGACACACAATTAGTGGTCGGCAGGCTCCATACCATAGAAAAGTAGTAGTAGTTTCTTATTCTGTGACCACACTCTATGTATTTTGATGCGCTGAATCTGCATCTGACGTTAGAATTGCTCGTCACGTCACGGTTTTTTTCTAACCTCAAACAATAGCTAAAAATCCATAAATAAATCCGCTTTTAGAAGACAACGAAAGCTTTTGGTCTTATAGTCAATAAAAACAATACTCGTTTCAATCCGTCAATAGTTCATTCTTAAAACTAAGAGGATGGGAACAATTTGTATGTATTTTCATGTGTTGAGACCTGTATATTTATTTCTTTAACATAGTATCGTGTTGTTAACTTTTTTCATTTTCCTCTTTTTCTATTGATACTTAGCATTTCACATTACCATGTGCTAGTTTAGCAATTAATTTATATAGTACTATTTGTTGATGGTCTGAAAACTTTGTTTCCTGTAACGGACAGTGTTAATTAAAACACTAGCTACATACAAAGGAGGTCCCTTTAACAACAGAATGGTCGGCTGAGCGCCATAGTCCAGCCTCTGTTTAATACAACGTGAATTACATAACCCCACTTTCGGTGTTTGCCTACGAAGGGAAGTTACCAATGTTTGCAAACAAGCAATTTAACAATGATCATGGATTTCCAATATTGGCAGTTTGATGTTCATGGAAAGCACAAATCATAGGTGTCCTTTTGGACTAATTATATAATAATAATTATTATTATTATTACCAGTTTTTATTTTTAAGGGTGGAAGCCAACCCTAAAAACTAAAAAATGAATTACTCTTCTAATTTTACGAATAAATTAACGAGAATCCGTAGACTTATGTTTTTGAGGTAGCTGAATATGGCTGTGAGATCAAAACTTAATGTAACGAAAATATTAACGGTTGAAATCACCCTCAAATACTGAAAAAATAATGATTCCCCTGCCAAAAATTCCACATAGAAACTTATAAAAAAAAAGTGATGCGGTTTTATCGTTCCTATAAGTTATATTATTATTATACAGACAGGATTTTATCTGTTTTATTAAGTTTTAAATCGGTTATGAAACAGTAATTCCGAATGAGCTATTTGGAATTATCATGTTGCCCTTTCATGAGTACTTATATGAAATATACAACAAATCTACAGTTTAGTGTCTGCAAATGCACCCTTGCCCTTATATCTGTAAACATATGGAATTACAGATACAACTTTAAAGAGATTCTAAACTTTTCTATAAGTAATATCATAAGAGTCCAGTCCGTCCTTTCTCCATGTTTTTATTGTAAATTTCAACATTGTCTTTTTATTAGTATTAATGTGGATATACATGTCAACAAATGTACAGTTTCAATTGTATATTTTACACATGTATTTTTATTGTAAACTTCCATTTTGCTTTTTTATTAGTATTAATTTGGATATGCATGCCGACAAATGTACAGTTTAAATTGCATATTTCAAATAGAAATACTAATATTGTGGTAAACACAAAATACTGCAAAGTCCTTATTTCCTCGGGTGTTCTTGTTCTAGCCTAGAAGCAATGAATTAGTTGGCAGTGAAAGAGACTGCTTTACTTTTAATTTAACAAACACACGTCAGTTCCTTAGGTCGCATTAGAGTAGATATGAATTAGCGACACGTATACAGCTCCCTCTACTGGAGCCTGGAGTAAAGCTGCTGCTGAAATTTCTATCAGTTTCTACCAGAATGGAGCAGTAAACATTTACTTATACCACATCAATGAGAATTTATGAGAACAGTATCTAAGGTAAAACGTGCGGCTTTCCGTGGTTAAATGGCAAGTGTTTCTATAAGAAACGAGCTGCATTAGGTTAGGACAGTTTTGACTTGCAATTGAAGATTACTAATTATAATGTTTGAATAGGGATTTATGAGATCAGTTTCTATGAGTATTAATGTTTTTTTTTCAGTAATATATTAAATGTGTTTTCATTTGTTTGAATGGTTAAAAAGAAAGGTCAGTTTTCAACTGCAATTACAAATACAAGTTTAATCACTTTGAATGGGGTTATATGCGATTAATTTCTAAAAGTATTTATGCTGTTTTCCGAATATAATTGTGATGAGGTTTAATCAGTAACAAATTGTTCACTACTTGTTATGATATGGTCGGAAATTCCAAGTACACATTTAGTATTCCTTCAAAAGGATTGATGAGAGCAGTTTCTACGAGTATCTATTTGTTGTTCCTCTAGTAAATTATAAAGTCTTTACATTTACTTATACTATCTCAATGAGAATTTATGAGAACAGTATCTAATGTAAAACGTACGGCTTTCCGTGGTTAAATAGCAAGTGTTTCTATAAGAAACGAGCTGCATTAGGTTAGAACAGTTTTGATTTGCAATTGAAGATTACAAATTATAATGTTTGAATAGGGATTTATGAGATCAGTTTTTATGAGTATTAATGTTTTTTTTTTCAGTAATATATTAAATGTGTTTTCATATGTTTGAATGGGTAAAAAGAAAGGCCAGTTTTCAACTGAAATTACAAATGCAAATTTAATCACTTCGAATGGGGTTATACGCGATCAATTTCTAACAGTATTTATGCTGTTTTCCGAATATAATTGTGATGAGGTTTGATCAGTAACAAATTGTTCACTACATGTTACGATATGGTCAGAAATTCCAGGTACATATTTAGTATTACTTCGAAAGGATTGATGTTAGCAGTTTCTACGAGTATGTATTTGTTGTGCCAATAGTAAATTATATAAGTCTTTATCAGTATGCATTCGGATCTAATTTAAATATGAAAATTATATCAGAATAAAGCAACCAAATATTTTAAACAGTATCTATTTGTAAATCCAGACATTTACTTATACTATCTCAATGAGAATTTATGAGGACAGTATCTAATGTAAAACGTGCGGCTTTGCGTGGTTAAATGCAAGAGTTTCTATAAGAAACGAGCTGCATTAGGTTAGAACAGTTTTGATTTGCAATTGAAGATTACAAATTACAATGTTTGAATAGGGATTTATGAGATCAGTTTCTATGAGTATTAATGTTTTTTTTCAGTAATATATTAAATGTGTTTTCATTTGTTTGAGTGGGTAAAAAGAAAGGTCAGTTTTCAACTGCAATTACAAATACAAGTTTAACCACTTCGAATGGGATTATATGCGATCAATTTCTAACAGTATTTATGCTGTTTTCCGAATATAATTGTGATGATGTTTGATCAGTAACAAATTGTTCACTACATGTTACGTGTGGAAATTCCAGGTACATATTTCGTATTACTTCGAAAGGATTGATGATAGCAGTTTCTACGAGTATGTATTTGTTGTGCCAATAGTAAATTATATAAGTCTTTATCAGTATCCATTCGGATCTAATTTAAATATGAAAATTATATCAGAATAAAGCAACCAAATATTTTAAACAGTATCTATTTGTAAATCCAGACATTTACTTATACTATCTCAATGAGAATTTATGAGGACAGTATCTAATGTAAAACGTGCGGCTTTCCGTGGTTAAATGGCAAGAGTTTCTATAAGAAACGAGCTGCATTAGGTTAGAACAGTTTTTATTTATTTATTTATTTAGAAGAAGAAACAAACAGGTTACAAACCTAATTACATGTTTCTTGAGGGGGGGCTACAGGCGATATAACCCGCTGGAGCCAACCCGGGGGACACGCTTCGAAGACCGGGTTTTGATTTGCAATTGAAGATTACAAATTATGATGTTTGAATAGGGATTTATGAGATGAGTTTCTATGAGTATTAATGTTATTTTTTTCAGTAATAAGTATATTAAATGTGTTTTCATTTATTTGAATGGGTAAAAAGAAAGGTCAGTTTTCAACTGCAATTACAAATAGGTACAAGTTTAATCACTTCGAATGGGGTTATATGCGATCAGTATTTCGAATATAATTGTGATGAGGTTTGATCAGTAACAAATTGTTTACCACATGTTACGATATGGTCGGAAATTCCAGGTACATATTTAGTATTCCTTCGAAAGGATTGATGATAGCAGTTTCTATGAGTATGTATTTGTTGTTCCAATAGAAAATTTGTCTTTATCAGTATGCATTCGGATCTACTTTAAATACAAAAATTATATCAGAATGAAACAACCAAATATTTTAAACAGTATCCACTTGTAAATCCAAACATTTAAAGATATATTTTAATGAGAACCAATCAGAACAGTATCTAATGTAACGCGTGCGGCTTTCCGTGGCTAAATTTTAAAAGTATTTTTAATAAATAGCTTTAACGGATTTGAACAGTTTTAATTTGCAATTCCAGATGAATAGTTTTAATTGTTAAATAGGGATCTATGAGATCAGTGTCTTTGTGTAATGTTTTTTTTTTAATAAAAACACATTTTATTTTGAAAAAAAAAACATTACACTGACCTCATGATCCCTAACAATTAAAACTATTTATCTGGAAATGCAAATGAAAACTGTTCGAATCCCTTAAAGCTTATTTATTGCAAATAATTTTAAAATTTAGCCACGGAAAACCGCACACGTTACATTAGATACTGTTCTGATAGATTCTCATTATAATATTATCTTTAAATGTTTGGATTTACAGGTGGACACTGTTTAAAATATTTGAGGTTTCATTCTGATATGATTTTTGCATTTAAATTAGATCCGAATGCATACTGATAAAGACTTATATAATTTACTGTAGGAACAACAAATAAATACTCGTAGAAACTGCTCTCATCAATCCTCTTGAAGGAATACTAAATATGTACCTGGAATTTCCGACCATATCGTATCATGTAGTGAACAATTTGTTACGGATCAAACCTCATCACAATTATATTCGGAAAACAGCATAAATACTGTTAAAAATTGATCGCATATAACCCCATTCGAAGTGATTAAACTTTTATTTGTAATTGCAGTTGAAAACTGACCTTCCTTTTTACCCATATTCAAACAAATGAAAACACATTTAATATATTACTGAAAAAAAAACATTAATACTCATAGAAACTGATCTCATAAATCCCTATTTAAACATTATAACTTGTAATCTTCAATTGCAAATCGAAACTGTTCTAACCTAATGCAGCTCGTTTCTTATAGAAACACTTGCCATTTAACCACGAAAAGCCGCACGTTTTACATTAGATACTGTTCTCATAAATTCTCATTGAGATAGTATAAGTAAATGTCTGGATTTACAAATAGATACTGTTTAAAATATTTGGTTGCTTTATTCTGATATAATTTTCATATTTAAATTAGATCCGAATCTTTACTGATAAAGACTTATATAATTTACTAGAGGAACAACAAATAGATACTCGTAGAAACTGCTCTCATCAATTCTCTTGAAGGAATACCAAATGTGTACTTGGAATTTCCGACCATATCATAACATGTAGTGAGCAATTTGTTACTGATTAAACCTCATCACAATTATATCCGGAAAACAGCATAAATACTTTTAGAAATTGATCGCATATAACCCCATTCGAAGTGATTAAACTTGTATTTGTAATTGCAGTTGAAAACTGACCTTTCTTTTTACCCATTCAAACAAATGAAAACACATTTAATATATTACTGAAGAAAACACATTAATACTCATAGAAACTGATCTCATAAATCCCTATTCAAACATTATAATTTTGAATCTTCAATTACAAATCAAAACTGTTCTAACCTAATGCAACTCGTTTCTTATAGAAACTCTTGCCATTTAACCATGGAAAGCCGCACGTTTTACATTAGATACTGTTCTCATAAATTCTCATTGAGATAATATAAGTAAATGTTTGGATTTACAAATAGATACTGTTTAAAATATTTGGTTGCTTTATTCTGATATAATTGTCATATTTAAATTAGATCCGAATCTGTACTGATAAAGACTTATATAATTTACTATAGGAACAACAAATAGATACTCGTAGAAACTGCTCTCATCAATCCTCTTGAAGGAATACTAAATGTGTACTTGGAATTTCCGACCATATCATCACAAATAGTGAACAATTTGTTACTGATTAAACCTCATCACAATTATATCCGGAAAACAGCATAAATACTTTTAGAAATTGATCGCATATAACCCCATTCGAAGCGATTAAACTTGTATTTGTAATTGCAGTTGAAAACTGACCTTTCTTTTTACCCATTCAAACAAATGAAAACACATTTAATATATTACTGAAAAAAAAAACATTAATACTCATAGAAACTGATCTCATAAATCCCTATTCAAACATTGTAATTTGTAATCTTCAATTGCAAATCAAAACTGTTCTAACCTAATGCAGCTCGTTTCTTAAAGAAACACTTGTCTTTTAATCATGGAAAACCGCACGAATTACATTAGATACTGTGCTCATAAATTCCCATTGATGTGGTATAAGTAAATGTTTGGATTTACAAATGGATATGGCTTGACTCGTTTTGCTGGTCAATTCTGATATAAACTGATAACAATTTCAACAGCAACTTTACCTAACTCTTATAGAAACTTATTGACCATATAGGTTCTCATAGATACTTATTAATTTTAGATAATTTTCAATACGGATTGATGAGATTTTTTTGACAGGGTCTTCTAATGTTACAAATAAATTAACGAATATCCTTATGATTTTTAGGTCGCTGAATATGATTATGAGGCCTAAATTTAAAAAAAAAATGGAGGATTAAAAATGGGCACAAAAGAGTATAGTAATATGTCTAATTTTATTAAAAATAAATCAAATTAATACAATTAAGTAAACTAATTAAATAACATTTTTAATCTGCACTCTAAACATGCTAAAATGCAATGCCTTTTTTTCTGCGTATTGTTCAAAAAATAGACGGCTATTGCTGTTTCTCTACCTACTATAGACATTTAAAATGCGCTTACAATCTGAAAAGTTTCAACATTATTTCAGACTGTCATATCTCTGGAACAGTTTCTCGTAGGAAAACAAATAAAAACCCTAACTCTTAATTTTGTTTATAAATATAATTTCATCGTTATCATGATTTTATCAATCTTATAGTTTTTGAGGTATTTCAATTTTAAATACATAATTTTCTTGCGTATGCGCTCAAGCGCCATTTTTATTCAACCTTTTCTGGAACAGTTTGTCGTAGGAAAGTAAAAAAAAAACTAGACTATTTGGTTTTTTTTATAAGTTTCATTTTTGTACTCTCGCCATTCTTTATAAAAAATATTTTCTGAGCAATTTCCAAAAACCCGATTTTTTTCAAAAAATTATGAAAATTTTAATTATTGAAAATGGCTACAGAATGAAAAATAATTATTTTAAAAATTCTAAAAAAGTTGA
Source organism: Rutpela maculata (assembly GCA_936432065.2). Classification (NCBI taxonomy): domain Eukaryota; kingdom Metazoa; phylum Arthropoda; class Insecta; order Coleoptera; family Cerambycidae; genus Rutpela; species Rutpela maculata. The sequence goes on from OW386285.2 coordinate 21,277,689, forward strand.
GCAAGTTAGTAATAATATGCATTAACAATATATCGAAGGATATAATAAGAAATTAGAGACTAAACAAATGGCGCCTAAATTTTTAAATATGCTACTTTTTTGTTCGTAACTTTGTTAGTTTTCAGTATAAAAGGTCGTAATACGTCTCAATCGAAAGGAAATTTTAATACCTTTAATTTTGACAAAAATAACAATTTTTCTCATAGTACTTGTAGATTTTGAATAATTTTAGATTATAACGTCGTATATTTTATCTGAGCGTTTCGGCGCCATTTTAAAAATGCCTTATTTTAAAAACTAAACATCGGAGAAAAAAAAGAAAAAAGCCATTCGATTTGTTTTCGTAAAAGCTTTAGTTTTGTGCCCTTGCATTTTTTAATTAAGGTTCACATCTTTCGAGTAATTTTAAAAAAGGCGTCTAGGCATACTGATTTTAGGGGGTGAAGATTGCAATTTTCAATTCGCAATATCTCGAAAAATATGCATTTTAGAAAAAAAAGTGTATAAGACCTTTCTTTTTTATAATTTGATTCTACGACTATGTGTATTTTTGTTTTTTTTTGCGACCTGAGAAGGGGTGGAAACCACTCCTAACCAAATAGCAAAATGACGATATAGATTCTTTTGAAGCATGTTGAAGAAAAAAATTTGGAAATTCATTACGTCGCTTTCGGACTAGGATTTAAAAGCGTCACTTACTGTACTGTTCATTTATTTCGCCTTTTGGAGCTTCTGACACCTTCAAATTAATTTTAAAAGGTTTTATTTATTTTTTACAAATGTTATTTTTTTTTAATTACGGATTTTCGAAATTGCGGTAATTTTCAATGGGTACAATGGGTAAACTTTTTAGTATATGGCATTAGAAATTCAGCAAAAAAAAATCATTCAAATCCATTCAATATAGCTGGGTTTCGCCATTTTTCATTTATCATGACTAATTGCACTGGACTAATGTTTTTAGGTATGATTGCTATGCTTGTTATTTTAGTCATCTCCCGACGATGCCATCTTGATTGATGGAACAACATAATAAGCAATATTTTTATGTTTGTAGAATTTTACCAAAGGTTACAATGCTCTTTACGAGATTCTTCATGTGCATTTTCTTCTTAAAATGTTTTCGTTCTGGCAGAGCCCAGTAAGTCGATAAAAACAAATTATTGCCATTGTCATCAAATTAAATTAAATCTGTTTCTTCAATCGCGCGATTTTATTTCCGTCCGGTACAATAAAATTACAATTCTATCAACTTTAATATTTAATGAGATGGGAAAACTAGAGTCCTTGAACAATATATTTGTCTCCATTAAAAAGGAAAATGGATTAGTAGAAAATCGATAAATACATTCTCTACAAATTACCTGTTCGGTATTGTATAGTTTCTATGATGATTCGTATATGTATAGTTGGCGATGTAGTTATCTTAAAATAGAGTAGGAAATGGTGTAGTGTGGTAGCTGAGTAGCGACAAAGAACGCGGAGACTTCTTACGTTGACTGCTCTCTATTTGTAATAAGAAAACCGCTGCCCAAGGAATCACTACCTCCACATCCAGATTTTCTATCCAAATCTCTCACAACAATAAAATTTTGTATGTGAAAATAATTGTTTATGGAACTTTAATAATATAATATTAAACTAAACTACCCCCAATCCATGGAACGATATCCCACATCGGTAGTGGGGTGGGAGTGGTGATTGGGGGGTGGTAGTGGGGGTGGATGAAGTAAAAAAATATTTTGAGGTGTTTGGTTCATGTACATACACTAAATCACAATTTTTTTCATCCCCTTTGATATTGGGATGGGGGCGGTAATGGAGGTGGCTAATGACAAAAATGTTTTTGAGACCTTAGTTTCTCTTGTATATAATAAATGGCAATTTTATGGACTCTTACCTGCTTGATTTACCTAGTTGTCCCCCATTTACCCCCCAACCCTTCGACGGAATAAGATGAAGATATAATCTAGTTCCAGATCCCGTTAAAGTACATACGTGTACCAAATTTCAAGTCAATATCTTAAACGGTTCCAGAGTGATGGTGTGCACAAAAAAAGTTAGACAGACAGGCAGAAATTTTTTTTCGCTCAAACTTAAAATCTCGACGTTTCATGACATTCTAAGCCGATTTGAACAATAAAAATTTTCAAATTTTTTCCACTGGATGTGGAAGTAAAAATGCAGCGTAAAGCAACACTTTTCCTCTTTTTAACTTAATTATCGTGAGTTGTAATAAACGTTTTGGAAGCGGGCTCATAAAAGCAAACAAAACTAAACATACTCTTCGTCGATTTATTGAAGTTTTTAGATAAATACTGTACATTCTTAGAATATTCCTCGCAGTTTTTTTAAAGCAATGTTAGTTTTAGGCACTTTTAGTTTATGATGCCAACTTAGTTGCTCAAACACTCGTCAGTGCAATATAAAGTAAAAAAAAAAATTAACTATACATCAAGCCCATTGGCGTCTCCAACTTGCAAATATAATCGTTTAACCATCATCCGTTGCTTTTGTGGACTTTAACGTCTATAATATGATATGTGTTGAGCTAAAAATCATGTTTTGACGGATGGATTTTATATTATTATGAAAGCGTATATTAGTGAAATATGTAAATAAATAATTAAATAAGTAAATAACATTTCATAATATTTCTTTATGTTAGAAAACTTGAAAATTAAGAAATTGTTCAAAAAATCGTTTGAGGAAGCCGTTCACTTGGTGATATAAGAAAGAACGCTTTACTTTGTTTTCTATCACTAACTTATTGTAACATACATATTACTGCAGTTTCGGCACATTACCGTGCAACTTTCAAACGTTGATTCAAATGAATGAATTAACAAAGGGCTGTGCGTATTTATAAACAAAATCTTAGAAGCTCTATGTGTATCATAGAATTGTATGCTGCTAATTTATGTGATTTGGGGCTACGTGAAAAATTTGAAATAGTTGAATCTGTGAAAGGTGGTTTACTAGTGAAATATTTTATCGAACTCCTCTATACATTTCCTTAAATATATAGGGAATAAAAACCAGACTGCAACCAACAGCTATTCCCCGGGACTAATGCCCCGCCGAACGCTGAATTACGTATTACAAGCCTGGCCGCGTTAGTACAATAACTATGTATTGCCACAAAACGCTAAAGTTTCGATTTTAATAGACACTAGTAGTGATGGGGTCATTCGAATGAAAATAATCGATGTATTCGATTATTAAAATATCTCGAGATACTCGAGAACTTTGCACGAATCATTCGAATGACTGACATTCGAGCATGAATGTTCATTCCATCGCTCGGCCTGTAACTCGGCGCTCGCTGCTCGAATGCCTCCTATCATTCGAATGACGAATGATTCATTCACTGCTCGGGACTGTCTCAGATTCAGCGAGAGCGAGAGCTGTTGTATTTCGAATACCTACCAATTATTTCGATTCCGTAGAGCGCGAGCGCGGGGATAATATAGTATTGCTTTTGTTTGAACTTTATGTAGGTATAAGTACAGGTATTTTATTTCTTTATTCCTATTTGTCGTACACATAGCACATGTCAACAGGGCCGGTAAAAATGAAATAAAATAAAATGATAATAAATGATTCAATTAAAAGAGAATAACAAGACGTAAGTATATAATTCTGATATATAATGATAAATAAGAAAACAAAACAACAAATATATAAATATATGGTATATAGAATATAAAATAAAGGAAAGATTTCTACAAAATATAAAACAAGAATAAATAAATAAATATAAATACAAAAATAAAAAACAACAAATATTCTAACAAAATAAAATAGATCTTTATTGACATTCTTATAATAACAATAATTTTAAAAAACAAATATAATACATCCCGCATATATAAAATATTGAGACAGAGACCGAGTTGCCCGAATCATCCGAATGAAATCATTCGAATGATATTTCGATTATTAAAATCATTCGAGTACCAAGTATTCGATTTTTGAAATCATTCGATTATTCCCATCACTAGACCACTAGCCGAAAGACTTATTCCTACTTAAAGGAGCTCTCGTGCCAGCCATCTCATACCACTTGCAGACTGCAGTTTCGAGCTATTGGCTCTCATCAGTGCAAGGTAGGTCTGAGACGACTGGAACGAGGCATTTGTTCACTCTTGGTACATGACGAGATTTATAAAACCACGACATGCAACAAAAATGGCAGGCTCCATCTAGCGGCTGATGTCCATTACAATCGAAACAGCAGTAGCCTTGACGTGGGCATAGTTAGAAAGTATGCTTTTAGAGGGCAGAATATTTACTAGTGAAATATTTTGTCGAACTCCTCTATACATTTCCTTAAATATATAAGAAATAAAAACCAGACTGCAACCACTGTTGCCAACTCTGTTAGACGAGGAAACTGTAGATAAGCAAAAAAAAGCTGTAGAAAACTGGGAATTTATTTTAGTGAAACTGTTAATCTACTGTTTTTTTTTTACTATACAGCCACTTAAAACTCCCCAGACTCGTAACTTCCTTATTTTTTAAGCTACGACCATGTTCGGCACATCAAATTGTAGATATTTTTAAGGCCTTTAAATATGCACACAGTGATTTAAAAAAAAAATGTTTGAAAATATTACGAAAAAAAAATTAATTTCCTTAAATATTTTTTCCCTCACCCTGTACATGAACTGTGTTAATGTTTTCTTATAGAGGTTTTAATTATCTTCAATTTGTGTTATTAATTTTTTTTTTTTTTTTTTATAAAAATTTTGCAATTTCCTATTACATATTTAGTACATTTTAATAAAGATTGTTTTTAAAAATATTTATTTCTTTTGTTTCTTGTTGCTGCTTTGTTACGTTGAGTATTGTTTGTGATATGTCTTTTACAAATAAAGCATAAAATTATTATTTACATTTTTTTAGTATTTAAAAAAAAGAACGGTTTCGAATCGGTAGGTGTGTTTTTAATTTTTTTTCTCTAAAACAAAAGAGAATATCGAATATGACGTGATAACATAAATTGAAGCTAATTAAAACCTTTATAAGAAAACATTAACATACAGTTCATGTACAGGGTGAGGGAAAAAATATTCAAGGAAATTATTTTTTTTCGTAATAATTTTTTCAATTTTTTTTTAAATCACTCTGTATGCATATTTAAAAGCCTTAAAAATATCTACAATTTGATGTGCCGAACATGGTCGTAGCTTAAAAAATAAGGAAGTTACGAGTTTGTACCTTTCCCACTCTTTTTTAACCATCCACTAAATCTTTCGTCATTTAGCCACGAATCAATAAACTTTTGTTCATATTTCGTATATGTTTTTTTTTTTAGGTGTACTATGACTAGTAGACGCTATATTATAGGAATTAGAATCACTGCTCATAATGAACGATGTTTTATAAGAACTAAACGATAAAAAATATTCGAATCAAAACAGTATATCGGCCTGGGTTTCACTGGTCATAAATAACGAGTTCGAACAAAACTGCGTAATCATCGTACTAGGTTTCCAAACTAGAGTGTGGATTTTACAAGTAGCTATAGCGCTAGCGGCATCTAGCGACTGTTACAAAACCTACTTAGAAATCGCCAGAGATGTATCTAAAATTATATTTCAGTGGGTGCGGCATTTTTCCTTTTTGGTTTACTTTAAATAAAATAATTGATCCATATGCAAAAAAAACTGTAGATTTAGCAGGTCGGACTAAAAACTGGGAAGAAAACTAAAAAACGGTAGATCTACTGAAAAAACAGTAGGGGGTTGGCAACTATGACTGCAACCAACAGCTATTCCCCGGACTAATGCCCCGCCGAGCGCTGAATTACGTATTACAAGCCTATCCGCGTTAATACAATGACTCTATGTATTGCCACAAAACGCTAAAGTTTCGATTTTAATAGACACCAGCTGAAAGACTTATTCCTACTTAAAGGAGCTCTCGTGCCAGCCATCTCATACCACTTGCAGATTGCAGTTTCGAGCTATTGGCTCTCATCAGTGCAAGGTAGGTCTGAGACGACTGGAACGAGGCATTTGTTCACTCTTGGTACATGACGAGATTTATAAAACCACGACATGCAACAAAAATGGCAGGCTCCATCTAGCGGCTGATGCCCATTACAATCGAAACAGCTCCTCTAGTAAATATTCTGCCCTCTAAAAGCACATCTTCTAATCTGTGAAAGGTGACTTTCTATAAATGTTAAAATGAATTTTATTATTATGTGTTAAGGTTAAAACCAGAAAATTTATTTTATCTTTTTTTATCTCTACTGTAAATTTAATGTAGGGTGAATGTCATTTATGTAATTTAGAAATATACTTAGTTGTCTCTGTGTACCTGTGAAGCAGGCTAATACGTCGTCTACATATCTATACCAAAATCTTATATGTATTTTCCCTAGCTGTAAATTGACTATTTGTTCTTCAAGTCAGACATAAAAATATCTGCCAAAAGGGGGCTCAACGGAGATCTCATAGCTAACCCTCTATTCTGGATGTAATATTTATTGTTGTATTGGCAATAATTTTGGCTAATGCATAGGTCTAAAGCTTATATTAAATCATTTTTTACTAATGGATTTATATGTGATCTATTCAGAATATCAATTATAAAGATTTACATTTGGCAGTGGGAATGTTGGGAAACATATTTGAGACATCAAAGAATTCTAACTTACTATTTTCTGAAATTACTTGATTGTGTAATCATTTCGTGAGTTCAATAGAGTTTTTAATCGCATGCCGAGCTCTGAATTTAGTACGATTTTTAAAGACTGAATTGACTTTTACATAATTTTTGTGTAGGGCTATACCGAGGGCTATACGTATGAAACCACTGGTCTTCTGGGCGCATTTGCATTGTGATTTTTATTAAAAACAAAAAACAAAAACAAAAAATTTTGTCAGAAAACTCTGTTCAGAAGTTCAGATAAATATAAGCTAGTGCATATGAACCCGCGACTTCCCAAACTGTACGGTCTTTTGAAAATATCTAGAGAGGAAGTGTAGCAACAATACCTAATCAACTAAATTTTAATGATAATAGCTCTTCTAAATCTAAGATTGTTTGCCGATTATTTTTTGAGTTACGTCAAATATGATGATGGCGTAGTCATGTCTAACATCGATATATATTTTTCTGTTTTTCTTCCTGGGATTCTCTGAAAAATTAAGACAATGCTGCAACTAACATTTAGACAATACATCGATATATGATACGCAGTCATACTAAATAGTACCTATATTGACTGTGATTTGGGTTCTGACAAATTATCAGCTTTAAATTCCAATACTATTCCATAACCTGAGGAAATACCTTAATATTTCTTTAAAATGTGCAGTCCAACCTTGTCTTTACACCTCTGGTTCATCTTTTAAAACTTTCCTCAGAGTTAGGTGAGTGTCCTATTATTTAGAAACTATCTTATAGTACATCTATTCACAAACCAGATCTAATATCAAAAACCACATCATGTGTTTCATAATGTTTTGTTAAGGTATTGGAATCTGTTGTTGCTGACACGGTTTTTACAAAGATCGTAGTAAGCAAACCAATATTTTTTTTAAGTATACAGAGTGTGATTAGTTTCATGTCATTAAAAAAAAATAGTAATGAGGACTGACTAGACAAACAAAAAATCTATATGACTTTTTCTTTTAAGAGCACTTTGAAAAAACTGACCTAGGTAAAAAATTTGAATGTTGAGGTAGGAGACATTTGAGAACCACTGTTTTTCTGGGTCAATATACGTATAGTTCCGAGTCATACAAGTTTCTTACTTGCTTTTAAAAAGTTATAAAAAAGTGTAAAGATTATCGACTTGTGTCCTCACCGCCGCACGGTCTCAAATAAAGATGGCATCGCATTAGCGTGTTTGATGGTTAAATTCGCCGACATAAGCAACGATAATGAAGCTTACCCCAATATTCCAGCAGTTCTCAAACAATATTACTAAAAATTTTCGTTTATTGTTTTTTCCAAAACTATGGCTTTAGACTCCAAAATATAAAGGTTTTTTGTTCGTCTAGTCGTTCCCCACCACCAGTTTTTTTTTTAATGACATGGAACTAATTACACTGAACATATCGTGAAGCGTTTAAAAATGCCTTCCCAATTAATGCAATTTATACTGATACAAACAAGCCTCTGACCGTTTCAATCAAAATGTTCTCCTACAAAAAGTCTCACTATATGGTACTAATGGTACATTAGTACAGTGGACAAAATCGTATCTAGCATAGAATTCAAATTGTGAAAATAGGACAAAATAAATAAAAAAAGATCAACGTGACATGAAGTTCCACAAGGTGGTTATTATTTTCACTTTTTACTTCCACATCGTGGAACATAGTAATGTTAAAAAAATTGATTTTTTTTGTTCAAATAGGCTTAGAATGTCACGGAACGTCGAGCATAAAAAAATTATATCTGTCTGTCAGTCTGTAATTTTTTTGTGTACACGATTACTCTGGAATGGTTTATGATATTGAATTAAAATTTGGTACAGTTATGCATTATAACCAGTGGCGGATTTATACTTCTGCCGCCTAGGGGCTATCAGCAGTAAAAAAATGATATTCCCTCTACACCTCACCTCCCCTTTAAAAGGGTCAATTCCCTCCTCACTCGCACCCTTTTACGCTTTCTCCCCATATGTTTGTCAATAGCACAAAGCACAAAATCAACACTAGCAACAGTGGTTTTGGATAAATTAAAAACCAGATCGACATATTATAATATTGTTTTTTATCATATGAGAACGAGAACAAAATAAAATCTGAAATAAACTTTGGTATGCATTTAAAATGTTATTCATTTAGATATAGGCCAAATAGGCCCAGGCCAGATAGGCTTATCAGCAACCAGAAAAACAACTCCTACTAATTCAAGTTCTATAACAGATATTGAGACAATTCCATGTACAGGGTGGTCGCGCGAACGTTAGAACCTCATTTAACTTCGTTATTTTTGGAGTTATGTAAAAAAGTAAAAAGTAAAAAAGTAAAAAAAGTACAAAAATAAAAGTTATAGAAAATCACATGCATTTTCCAAAAATTATTTCAGAATAGCAATTGAAAGTCGCATTTCGAAGATATGAACTTTACTTTTTTTTTTTTAAATGAAACACTCGATTTATATTTAGACCATTTGAAAGGCCATAAGAAGAACTTTTTAATTATTTACAGTGTGTCCCCGGGTTGAGTTTGCGATAGGTGTAATATACCAAAAAAAAAATACTGCGGCTTTCATTTTCTGCAGTCTCGGTCTGCTTGACGTAAAATGAATTTTTACCAAATTTCAGTTAAAATGATCTAACTCGCGGAGTTATTCTAAGAAGAAAATAAAGTAAAATAAATCATTGTAGGTAAACTGGTATTTCTGTTAATTTTATGGAAAAATTCTATTTGGGTAAAATATTTGGCATTGAAAGTTAGAGCCATATGCCAACTTTCATTGCATTTGAACAAAAAATAATAATAATAATACCTCTTGAAGAAATTAGAAGTTACAAAGAATTAGAAGAAGGGTAGAATTATGTAGTAATTTAGGTGGGGTACTAATTGAATAGGTTTTTAGTTCAATTCGTTTAAATTGTTAATTGTGTTAAAAAATAAAAAACTGTTTACTTTAAGTAGTATTATTTTTTTTGTTTGTTCAAATGCAATGAAAGTTGGCATATGGCTCTAACTTTTAATGCTAAATATTTTATCCATATAGAATTTTTCCCTAAAATTAACAGAAATACCAATGATTTATTTTATTTTATTTTCTTCTTAGGTTAACTCCGCGAGTTAGATCCCATTTTAACTGAAATTTGGTATCCATTTTACGTTAGCAGACCGAGACTGCAGAAAATGAAAGCCGTACTAATTTTGTTTTGGTATATTACACCTATCGCAAACTCAATCCGGGGACACACTGTATAATACATCTAATTTACTATAAATTTACAATTTATCAAATTAGCCATGGAAAACAAAAGTATGTAAATTAAAATAAACAATGTGTTAGTTCTATCAAAATACCTGTTAGTATCTAATTTTACTTTATTTTAAATAAAATGGAGAATTTCGATAATTGATATATTATTATATTTTTCGGACTACCATGTCTTTGTAAGAAAATATAAAACTTAATATCCACTATAGTTTTTAAGAAAAATACTATGTGTCATACATTTCTCATAATTTTTATTTTTGAACTTTTTTACGTAACTCCAAAAATAATAAAGTTAAATGAGGTTCTAACGTTCACGCGACCACCCTGTACAGTTGACTATAAAAGGAACTATGGTTTAGTTAAAACAAAAAACACGTTCTGATAGAACATACTAATAATATTAATTTTTTGTTTTTATGTGCCTTTGGTATTTTTCAAAAAATTTGCCGCCCCTGGATTTTGCCGCCCTGGGCTATAGCCCCTATAACCGCCCCCTAAATCCGCCACTGATTATAACGAGATCAGGAACTAAAGTCTATTCGCCGAGTAGCAACAGTGCCCGTAAACAAATACACGTGAGACATGAAAGTAAAGCGAAAGCGTAAAGCATTTGGCTCTCCCGATAAAGTCTCGATCAGCCAATAGTAAACCGGGAAGCAACTGCCCAATTCAATTCAATTCAAAAATGTTTTATTATAATTAATGAAGCAACTGCCCACGTGATTTCCACACGTTCAGATTCTTTTACCCACACTCTCGCTTCTCGGCGAATAAACTTTAGATATTTTGATCTTATTCCTTAAGAAGTTTTTTGGCATCAGACGTCCCTCACTACCACCTTCATCCCATTATTAAAGAGTATAAAAAAATAAAATTGTAATTTAGTGCTTGCACAATAACCAAAAGCCCCAAAAATTTTTTTTGTTATCATCCCCCACCTCTTTAATAGTGGGGTGGGGGTGGTAATAAGAGACTTGGATAGGATGAGATTTGAATAAAAATATGGGAGTGGTAGTGATTCCTTAGGCAGCGGTTTATCAATGATGTTCAATACATTTTAAACTTTGCGAAAATTTGACATTTTGCAAATTATTTGAAATTATTTGCCGCTATTAAGGATAGGATTTTGCAGAGTGAGAGGGAAATATGCGTTTATTTTCGAATTATAAATATTTAAAAAATCAGACATAAGTATAATCTTTAAAACTGTTTTAGATACTTGCTATTTTTCTAATTAATACAACTATATATTTTTTTTATTGTAAATTTCTGTTGTACTTGAATATTGTAGTTTCTCAACGAAAATAGTTCCTAATTTCATTATTAAAGTATGGAATTTAACTATGTATATATAAAATTTATGATAAAAACTTTACATGGTTGTATTCCTTAGAGCAACGGGAAGTACCTGAAATATATACATATTTTAAAGATTATACCATTTCTAATTTTTTAAATATTTATAATAAACCAAAAATAAACGCATATTTTCCTCTCACTCTGCAAAATCCTATCCTTAATATTATAAGTATTGCCAAAAAGCTACAGTGTATGATATTAATAGATTTTATTATCGGAATTTAAAAGTTTGTCTGGAAATCAATATAAATAAATGCAAAATAATAGCATTTTCTAATATAAGAAGAAAATAATATGCGAACAGAAAAAACTGTTGAATATAGAATGTACTTGTGGCGATTTCACTGATCTTACATGTATTATTAAATATTTTTGATTTCCTGGTCAGATCAATATTCGAATATTGTTGTATTTTCTGGATCCATATTATCAATCTGACATTTACAGACTCGAAAAAGTCCGAAAGAAAATAATAAATTTCATTTTATTTAAGTTGCATATTGATAAGACCAATTTGGATATTTATATTAATAAATATTTTAATTGGTAGATGTTACTTCTCTTAAGGAGACATACCTTAAAATACAAAAAATTTATCTTAATATTATCAATAATAAAACAGATTCTACAGAAATTCTGTAATTATTCAGTTTTGAAGGCCCTATATTTAATTAAAGAAATAATTATTTATTCTATTCAGTATATTCCATTCAAATTATAGAAGTCATTGTCCTGTTGCAAAAGCCATATCAGCTATTAATAATTTACCATAAATATAGATGTCAATTTTTGTTCATTCACAACATTTTTCTAAATAGTTTTATCTTTAATTTACATCAATGTTATTAGTTACATTATCTAGTATTTTCCTCGTTTTTATATATGGTAAGTAAACGACAGGTATAATTATTTGAAATTATACCTGTAGATATTTTAATATTTATTAAAATACAATACACAATAACTTATGTATACATTTGTATACATAAGTTATTGTGCTTACAAGAATTAACGTGACGAACGGACGGACAGACAGGCGGAAATTTTGAAATTCGTTCAGAATTCATTGATTAACGAGATGATATGAATTTTTTCACTAATTATATGACGAGCACCATGATACTATGATACTATGAAAGGACGAACACCACCTAGTAAAGGTAATATGCCATATCATCACGACTACGAAAGGTACGCAGGAAAGAGGACTAAACATTTTAAATGGATTTTAAAAATCACCTGAACCTCCCCCATTTTTTAGAATACAACCTTCTACTAGTACAGTAACTAGAGGTTTTAACTTAATTACTTAATAATGTCATATTGAATGGATTTCGTTCATTTTTGGCAGTATAATAGTAAATGCTTCACAGAAAAGTTTCTATATTGAGCGGGGGCTTGCTAATTTACCACCCCTCTCAGGGGGTGGCACTTAAAAAAAAAATATATATATATATATATATATATATATATATATATATATATATATATATATATATATATATATATATATATATATATATATATATATATATATATATATATATATATATATATATATTTATTGGAGCTGAAATAGAATCGAATTTTAAGAAGGAACCGTTCTATGCAATTTTTCACATAAATTGATAGTTTTTAAGTTATAACGACTTCAAAATTGCGATTTTAACTTAAAAAAAAAAAGATATTTCCAAACGGCTTTCGTCAAGTATCTCGAAAAGTATTACTTTATCGAAAAAATGTTACAGACCAATTACAGAAAGTACAAACTGGGAATTAATTATATTTTTTGTTTATTGATGTAGGATTAATAATTTCGGAGGTATGTAAGTTTATATTTGATATCCAAGTATTTCGAAATTACCTTCAAAGTTTAAAATGCATTTTTTTCTAAAGCAAGTGCTTTAAATGAGCAAAAAAATTTGAGCATCTAGGTAATGCTACATCTTAACGAAAAACTGTATTTGAGATAATTTTTTTAAATTACTGGCTAATTAGAGTAACAAAATGGCCAAACCTTTTTATATTAAAAAATATAAATACGCACATTTTTCCGCCATAACTTCTTTATTTCTTATGCTACAGGAAAAAGTAAAAATAATTTGAAAGCGCAATTAATTGTCTTAGCATGCGTGATGTAGGTGTCACAATTTCTGAGATATTTAACATTTAAACTGCATTTTTCGTCTTATAAACGTTCGGACGCCATTTGTAAACTTTCATATCTCCGAAATTATTAAATCTGTGTAAATAAATAAACAAGCGAAATTCATTGTCAATTTATGAGCTTTATTTTTGATCTCTATCCATTTTTCAATAAAACTAATATTTATTGAGATATTTAGAAAATGAAAAAAAATACCTTTTATCGAAAATACCTTTATAGTTTAAACTGTATTTTTTTCTAAAGCAAGTGCTGTATACAAACCAAAAAATTTGAGCATCTACATCATGCTATATATTAATGAGAAATAGTGTATGAAATTTCTTTTTTTTAATTATTGGCTAATTACAGTAACAAAATGGCGACGTTGTTATTAAAAAAATGTGTAGACGCACATTGCTTCGGTCATAACTTCTTTGTTTTTTATACTACAGAAACAAATAGAAAAACAGTTAAAAGCTTAATTAACAACCCATTATTCTACTTATTAGCATCCTTGACGTAGGTGTCAGAGTTTCTGCGATATTTAACTCTCACTCTAAATAATTATCTTATGAACACTTGGATGCCAAATGTAAACTTAAATATCTCCGAAATTATTAATTCTACATCAATAAACAAAAAATATAATGAATTCCCAGTTTGTACTTTCTGTAATTGGTCCGTAACATTTTTTCGATAAAGTAATACTTTTCGAGATACTTGACGAAAGCCGTTTGGAAATACCTTTTTTTTTTTAAGCTAAAATCGTAATTTTGAAGTCGTTATAACTTAAAGACTATCAATTTATGTGAAAAATTGCATATAACCTTTTCTTCTTAAAATTTGATTCTATTTCAGCTCCAATAAATATATATATATATATATATATATATATATATATATATATATTTTTTTTTTAATGCCACCCCCTGAGAGGGGGTGGCATCCATCTCCTATAAATTAGCAAGCCTCCGCACAATGTAGAAACTTTTCTGTGAAGCATTTACTATTATAGTGCCAAAAATGAACGAAATTCGTTCAATATGACATTATTCCGAAGTTTTGCATATTTTTTACCTCTAGGTACTGTACTATATGCAAATAAATGTTATATAAACTGGACCTCAAGAAAATCGATTTTGGTGAAACTTTCACTGAATGAATGTTATGTTCAGGGAAATATTTTAGGTATAGGTACTCATGTCAGAGGTTCTCAATCTTTTACCACTAAAAAGTTGAAACAATTTTTTTAAATTAACTTTCTTAAAAAAGTCACCAAAAATTATATGTTCCGTCACCATTCCATTTTTTATACGATGATTATTAAATATTTTTGTACGGTTATAATATACCTATTTGATTAAATCAAATAGATGTAATAAGAAAAAAATTTCAAACCCATAAATACTTTTTAATTATTACAAAATGTAGTATCCAGATAACGTCACTACCTCACAGATATACAAACCATCCGAGTACTTTCACGGTCCCATGTCTCTTGGGGAAGAGATTTGACGTAGAGTGTACAGGCAGAGTATTGATCGGGGGCCACCCCCGCTTTACAACCCTTGCGGGGATCCAACTATCACAGCTCTTTGTCTGCCGCTTCCTATATGCTACAGCCACGTCCTTTCTATGTTCACCTTGTGATATCACCTATCGTAATGCGATTTGTCCAAGTACAATTTGTCATTTTGTGCGGAATCTCAATGGGAGGCGCCAAATTCGAAAATATCTGTAGAATCTTTTTACAGGACAGTCATTGGTTAGTTGAAACAGGGAAAAATTTAATATTAATGTTTCATTTCATAAAATATTCTACTTAAATGAAAAGTGAAATTAGTTATAAAGTTATTTTATCCAATAATAGTGGAGTCAAATTAGGACTAACAAATTCGCAATGTGAATTGTTTTGTCAGGGCAGTTTTTTTTATTTTAACGTGTTCAGGGGATCAACTTAAGTTCACAGTTCAGTTTTGCAGTTTCTGCGAGGTCGGCGTATTGTTTATTTAAACAATTCAATTTTCTAGACCGTGTTTTCCATCGGTTTTCTTTGAAAATCTCGAAATATATAAGCCCTATGGAAAACAATAAAAAGAAGAAGAATGTTCGTTTTGAGCTGTACAATAAAAGTATATAAACTATAATTAATTTCAATTGTTATTATTATTTAAAAAAAATTAAATATTGCAAACCTTCAAAAATAATGGATAATATTCAATGAAATTTTGGAAAAATAAAGCTCTTATAAAGCACGGTCACCACTTAAAATTTCAAATCAAAATGATTACTAAAACGGTTCAAATATACAATTGTGATAAAACTTTGCACCCTTGTGAAATTCTGCCATCAAGACCAAGAAATGTGTACTATGGCTCAAATTGTAGCATTCTATAAGTAATTTAAGATCACGGAGAAAAACATTTTTTTGTTTTTTAAAATTTAAACCCGTTTTATTGCAGTTGTTTTTGAAATTTTAGTTGTACAAATTCAAGTATTGGTTATTTTATGAAATCAAAAACGGTAAACAAGTAATGAAGGTAGATTAAAAAATCCAAGTTTTGAAAAAAAAATTACGTTCTACTTGCATTTGGAGTTGAGATACGTTAATTTTTACGTTTAGGTCACTTATAAATAAACAAATCGATATATCTTCTTGAAATTTGGACTGGATATTCTCCAATGCTTATTACTTTGTTTCTGCTATTTGAAGATAATCCAAAGCTACAGTTGTTAAAATAACATCGAATAAAGCGGCTTTAAGAACATAATGCACATTTTCAGTTTTTTTTTGTAACTTTTTTTAACTTTTGTTACGAAAATGGTAAACCAACCAACCAACCTAACTTGAGCAACTTCCTTATGTTCATGTATACAGCTTTGTAAAATATCACTAATACAATAAAAAAAATATTTCGTGAGCAGGATTTAAACCCGAGACGCCCGCATCCTGAATAAAAAGCGCTAGTCGCCTTACTCACTGGGCTATCTAGCGACTAAAGTCCGGTTTGTTAGAACATAATATAACATTCAGACACATTTGGTGATTATCGTTTTACAGGGCAGTTAGTTGAAACAGGGAAAAATTTAATATTAATGTTTCATTTCATAAAATATTCTACTTAAATGAAAAGTGAAATTAATTATTTTATCCAATAATAGTGGAGTCAAATTAAGACTAAAAAATTCGCAATGTGAATTGTTTGGTCAGAACAGTTTTTTTTATTTTAACGTGTTCAGGGGATCAACTTAAGTTCACAGTTCAGTTTTGCAGTTTCTACGAGGTCGGCGTATTGTTTATTTAAACAATTTAATTTTTTTTAGAAAATGTTTTCCATCGGTTTTCTTTGAAAATCTCGAAAAAGTCCTATGGAAAACAACAAAACGAAGGAAAATGTTTGTTGTGAGCTGAACAATAAAAGTACATAAACTATGATTCATTCCAATTATTATTATTATTTAAAAAAAATTGAATATTGCAATATTATGCCTTTCTAAACAAATCACTGTTCTTTAAAAAATAATGGATAATATTCAATCAAATTTTGGAGAAATGTAGCTCTTTTAAAGTACAATGACCACTTAAAATTTCAAATCAAAATGAATACTAAATCGGCTGAAATATACAATTGTTGGTAAAACTTTGCACCCTTGTAAAATCCTGCCGTCAAAACCAAGAAATGTGTGCGATGGCTAAAATTGTAGCTTTTTATAGGTACTTAGAGATCACGGAGAGAGATTTTTTTTCAAAATTTAAGCCTTTTTTTATTGCAGTTGTTTATAATTTTCGAAATTTTAGTTATAAACAAATTCAGATAGCTCTTTGTTTCTTTTGTGAATTAAAAAATGGTAAAGAAGTAATAAAGGTAGATTAAGAAAGCCAACTTAAAAAAAATAATCTACTTGCATTTGACGCTGAGATATGTTAGTTTTTAGGTTAGTTTAGGTCACATAAATAAACAACTCGATATTTCTTATTGAAATTTGGGATGGTAATTTTCCAATGTCTATTGTTTTGTCTTTGATACTTGAAAATAATCCAAAGATAGAATTGTTAAAAGATACTGTATGGAGGCCCGAAAGTGGGGTCTTAACGATTTTGTTAGAGAACCGATAATCACCAAATGTATCTAAATGTTATATTATGTTCTAACAAACCGGACTTTAGTCGCTAGATAGCCCAGTGGGTAAGGCGACTAGCACGTTTTATTCAGGATGCGGACGTTTCGGGTTTAAATCCTGCTCGCGAAATATATATATATTTTTTTGTATCAGTGATATTTTACAAATCTGTATGCATGAACGTAAGGAAGTTGTTCAAGTTAGGTTGGTTGGTTGGTTTACCATTTTCGTGACAAAGTTAAAAAAGTTATGAAAAAACTGAAAATGTGCATTATGCTCTTAAAGCCGCTTTATTCGATGTTATTTTAACAACTGTTGCTTTGGATTATCTTCAAATAGCAGAAACAAAGTAATAGGCATTGAAGAATATCCAGTCCAAATTTCAAGAAGATATATCGATTTGTTTATTTATAAGTGACCTACACGTAAAAATTAACGTATCTCAACTCCTAATGCAAGTAGAATGTATTTTTTTTTTAATTGGATTTTTTAATCTACTTTCATTACTCGTATACCGTTTTTGATTTCATAAAATAACCAGAGAGTTACTTGAATTTGTTTATAACTAAAATTTCAAAAACTATAATCCATCGTACACATTTCTTGGTCTTGATGGCAGAATTTCACAAGGGTGCATAGTTTTAGTAACAATTGTATATTTGAACCGTTTTAGAAATCATTTTGATTTGAAACTTTAAGTGGTGACCGTACTTTATAAGAGCTTTATTTTTCCAAAATTTCATTGAATATTATCCATTATTTTTGAAAGAACAGTGATTTGTTTAAAAACGCGTAATTTCGCAATGTTCAATTTTTTTAAAATAATATTAACAACTGAAATTAATTATAGTTTACGTACTTTTATTGTACAAAACGAACATTTTTCTTCTTTCTATTGTTTTCCAAAGGGCTTATATAGAGATATCCAAAGAAAACCGATGGAAAACATGGTCTAGAAAATTGAATTGTTTAAATAAACAATACGCCGACCTCGCAGAAACTGCAAAACTGAGTTGTGAACTTAAGTTGACCCCCTGAACGCGCTAAAATAGAAAAACTGCCCTGACCAGACAATTCATATTAAAATCCTAATTTGACTCCACTATAAGTGCTATTAGTGCAGTCGATTAGTGTGTTAACCTCGGAATCCGGCGAAAAGAGATGAAATCGTATGAAACTTTTTACGTCTTTTTTATACTTAGTAATAATTTGAAAAGTTTATACTTAATTTTATCTCTCGCGCTTATTAATAATTAATTATTTAAACAAATAATAGTAAAAATAATATTTTTTTAGTAAAACTAAAAAAAAAATAATTATTTGAACTGAAAAGAAATAAAATTTTGAGAAAAAAAGGTTCTACACATTTTTTTTATATAAATTGTTAGTTTTTGAATTATAACGACTTGAAAATTGCGATTTTAGCTCGAGAAAACATATAGTGGAAGACCAGATCCTCTGAATTCGACACCCTCTATACAACTCGCGAACACCCACCTAAAAAATAGGTAATCTGATGTAAAATAACCTGGATGGATAAAGGTGTCATGATCACATACCACCTTTATCCATTACTGTGCGATATTAAACTGTTTTAATCCAAAACACTTTGCTTTTAAAGTTATGTTATATTGACATTAATGTGACAAGTTGTGTTAAGTGATTGTTACTATTATAGTGAAAATGGGCAGTCGTAGTAAACTGATATTACAAATGGCAATGAATAAACGATTTCATGAATCATGTAAGATGTTTATAAATTGGCTGTTATTTGGAAATAGTGGTTATAGTGTTTTAATCCATATATTCATTTGGTTCAATTTCGAAATGGTATGAGATGGTACAAGAGTCGAGATGGTACTTGAGTATCTAATTGCTGTAAACACATTTATACCTTTTGGCAATTCAGCAGAAATCACATAGTGGCAATTTCTTCCCAGGCAAGTTTTAATAATGTTTTAAAAACAAAACATTATCAATATAAAATGCAATAATAAAATACGAATTTACCAACATATTCTAGCAAATTAGTCTGTAAATCAGAAATACTGGAAAGTGATGCTTTGCGGTGTTGATTTTTGTACAAACATTTTTATGCTGACAAGTAGAAGAGGGCTGGACCGTAGAAATTTTTATGACAAGAGCAAAACTGATATCTGGTATGGCTTCTGCCCACCCAATATTTTGAAAGAGCATTAAATTATTCAAGGCAAATCTGACGAATTCCGAAATTCTTGCGGAAAAAATAATAAGTATGATAATTACGCCAATCAAGTCAAAAGTCATTTGGGTTTGTAAGGTTATCGTTTAAGAATTACAGGGTTCGCTATGCTTACATTTATTGGGTTATCTGTGAAAAATCCCTGCCTACCCAATAAAAATGCTGAAATTACGTCCATGGTATTCAAAATTGTTTAATTGAGATCATGAAATGACTCACATTTTTTCCCAAATGTGATGCTGGAAATAATACTAAAGAATACGGAGAAAATTACAAACTAGCTTTCGAACAACAAAAGCGTGACGGAGCAAAAGTTACAGTAGATAGAACGATTTGCTTTCTTACTTTAGATCTTCAGCAAACCATGCCGCTGCCAAAATTAAGTACATCGAAAGCATTTTACCTTCGTCAAATGTGGTTTTACAATCTTGGCATACATACATTGAGGAATACTGAAAAAAAAAAAAACGTTCTTTTTCACATGGACTGAAGCTATGGCCAGCCGTGAAAGCCTAGAAATTGCTAGTTGCTTACACACCTTTTCACAAATTTACAATGAATATTTCCAAGAAAAGATCGATCACATTATAATATGGCCCGACTCATGTGGTGGACAAAATAAAAACTTCAATATCATTACACTTTACCAGTTGTTGATTTTAAAGAGAGAATTTAAAGTTATCGACCATACATTTTCGGAGGTGGGACATTCATATTTAGATTCAGACAGAGACTTTGGCAGAGTCGAGAAAATTTTAAGGAAACATCAAAACATCTATGTTCCGGACCAGTATCGAGAAATTTTAAGAACTCCCAGACACCGTTGTCATAGATATGAAGAATCATTTCAAGGATATTGATGGAATTGCCTCAAAACTCAATTTGTACAACAGGAAGAAAAACTTGAACAATGAAAAGGTTTATTTTCGCGACGGTATACAATGGCACCTATGGGTGCTACTATTACATCACTAGATGAAATGACTCAATTTTACAAAGTCGATATTTTAAAGAAAAGGAATATGCATAAGATAAATTCCGACGGTATTACTCTAACGGTGTTTAATGAAAACAAGGGCGGCCTAAGTGTAGGAAAACTGGCCAATCTTAAAGAACAATTACCATTCATAAATGAATGGAAAGGCCGTATTGTCACAACATACTTGGAAATGATCAAACTTTGGCTCAAAACCGTAGAACTGTCCGACTACCTAAAAATTGTGCAATGTTTTAATAATAATAAAATATGTTTAATTTCTTAACACTTTTATTCACTAATTCCTTATTCATTTCAGAGAAACTTATGAACGGATAAAGGTGTTATGTGCATTAATTTTTTAAAATTTTCGAAAATAATGACAACTGACAACTTTAATTATTTGTCTCGGAAAAGTACATCAAATGTCAATATCATCGCAAAATGCAAGCTATATAGTCGTTATAACAAAAAAGTTCTCGCCTAAAAACTTTCGAGTTAAATTACTCAATAACGTGTTTTTGTGACATAACACCTTTATCCACTTAGCTCTTCAATTATAGTACAGTACCTAGAGGTAAAAAATATGTAAAATTTCGGAATAATTTCATATGTAATAATAATTTTTTTATGGGTTATTATTGTAGTAAAAGGTATCGTCTTCAGTTTTTATATGGTCCAAATACTTGCTCTTACCCTCAAGGGGTGAAAACCACCCCTAAATTTGAATATTGAATATTCGAAAAAGTGTTACTATTTTTGAAACATAGGCTAGTTATGTTTTTGGGATAGCTGATTACGAATCCGAGTCTTTTTTTCTAAAACAAGTGTTATAAACGGACAAAATAAATTGAGCATCTAGGTGATGCTATATATTAACGCAAAACAGCATTTTTGAAAGAAAACTTAGTTGCTGAGCAATTACATTAACAAAATGGCGACATTTTGTTTTAAAAAAAACGCACATTGAGTCGGCCATGATTTCTTTTTTTTTTTTTGATGTAGGAACAAGCAAAAATCATTTTAAAGATTATTTAATTACCTTTCATTTTGTTCCTTACAATTTTTTATGGAAGTGTCACAGTTTCTAAGACATTCAACATTTTAAACTAAATGCTTCATCCTAAAAACAGTCGGATATCATCTATAAAATTAAATATCTCCGAAACTATCAACCCTATACAAATATATAAAAAAGGAAATTCATTCTCAGTTTATAAGCTTCATTTTTAATGTTCACTATGTCTTCTCTAAAACTAATATTTATTGAGATATTTGCAGAGAAACAGAAATGTTACGTTTTTTCTAAAATTCCTTTACAGTTTAAAATGCATTTTTTTTTCTAAAGCAAGCGCTGTAAGCAGATGAAAAAATTTGAGCCTCTAGGTCATACTATATATTAACGAAAAACAATATATGGGAATATATTTTTTTAATTGCTGACTACTTACATCAACAAAATGGCGACGTTTTCATTAAAAAAATTTGGAAAAGTACATTGTCTCTGTCATGACTTCTTTGTTTTTTACGCTATAGAAATAAAAAAAATCATTTGAGAGCCTAATTAATAGTCTTTCATTTTGGTTTTTATTGCTTTTGACGTAAGTGCCATATTTTCTTAGATATTTAACATTTAAACTAAATACTTCGTCTTATGGAAGTTCGGACGCCACTTTTATACTTCCAGATCTCCGAAACCATTAACTCTACAGAAATTAGGAACAAACGAAATTCACCCTCAATTTAGTAGCTTTCTTATTTGTCTTTAGCATGTTTTCGCTCAATGCAATACTTTTCGAGTTATTTGACAAATATTATTTTGAAATACCTTTTTTTTTTTTAGCTAAAATCCATAAAATTTCAAGTCGTTATAACTTAAAGACTATCAATTTTGATGAATAGTTGCATAGAACCTTTTCTTCTTAAAATTTCATTTTCTTTCAGCTCCAATGTTTTTAATTTTTTCTTAGTTGCCACCCCCTGAACAAGGGTGGCATCCACCCCCTTCAGATTAGCAAGCCGCCTCATAATATAGAGACTTTTCTTTGATACATTTACTCTTAAGTTGCCAAAAATGAACAAAATCCGTTTCTTATGACATTATTCCTCTAGGTACTGTACTATTATTATACTCTTCGCAAAAACGAAGAGTATATTGCATTTGATTGGCATATTTCTAAAACCGGAAATATCGCTCGTAGAGAAAAAATGTTCATAGCATTATGTTAGAGAACGAATTCTGAACAACTTTCAAAATGTCCGTCCGTCCGTCACGTTTCTTGTAAGCACGATAACTTAAGAAAGAAAAGTCCGATTGTATTGAACTTTGGAAAGTAAGTTAGCGTTAGCTAGAGGAAGAACCCTATTGTTTTTGAAAAAAATCAGTCAGTAAATAAAAAAGTTATTAATCATTTAAATTAAAAAATATATATATTTTCTCAATTTTTGTCATTTGTGCAGAAATCTTGCGAAATTTTATTCTCTATAATTTTTTTTTGTTTATGCATTTTACTAATATATATATTTCATAATAATATATCTAATTCGTTGAAATATAATACTTGAATGCTATATATTAGACATTTAATTTTTTTTTTATTTGTTTATTTATTTATTTTATTTATTTACATACAACTATCCAACGGGATTACATCCCAGTTACAGGATAGGGAACAACACAACAACAATACGATGTTAAAAACTTGATACAAATTAAAACAAAAAGAAATGCAAAGTAGAAATACAAATAACATGACATAAAAGGACAAACATGTATAAAAAACAAGTAAGGTGAATAACAAAATAAATATAAAACAAAATTAACAGAATTACGATAAAACAGTATTTTTTATATGTACATTGCTATAGTTATATATATATATATATATATATATATATATATATATATATATATATATATATATATATATATATATATATATATATATATATATATATATATATATATATATGAGTCGTCTAGAATCAAAACTCACATTCTCCAAAATCGCGAATTTTTACGTAAAAGTGCCATCTACTAACGCTGCCTGAACTTTATAACGCCATATATTTATTAAGGTCAAAACTGCCATTATCCCTGCGTAAAAAATTTACAAAGATTGATGTTGGAGTCAAAACTCACATTATCCGTTGGAGAATGTTAGTTTTGAAACAACCAATCACGACGTTCTATTTTAAGGCAAACAGCAAATGAAATGGTATGTGAACCCACAGAAGAAGATACAGATTTGAAAATTTAACTTTAATCAGTTTTACAAACAATTGTTTGTAAACAATTACTTCAAAATAAAGCCATTTATTTGCACTGATTGTTTTATTACCTTTTACAGCTTAAAACTTATTTCAACATTTTTCAGTTACCGAAGTAGGGTAAGGTAACCTTGCTTCTGTCTTAATCTCCTATAGAATAGATAGTGTTAATCTCTGATGATGAGCCATACCACAGTATCAAAACTCACAAAATCCACTTATTAAATTGTCAAAACTCACATTATCCATAAATAAGAGTCAAAACTCACATTATCCAAACTTTCGTATTTTATTCTATGTTTATGGAATCATTTATTGTTATTTCTCACAATATCGACTTATTTTATTGTAAATTCATTTAAGCATATACCAATAGAATATTTCCCAGATAAAAGGTTGCTTCCAAACTAGTTTTTCTGTGCTAGCCAAAAAGTCAGATTTTGAATAATGTGAGTTTTGATTCTAGACGACTCATATATCAATGCTATCTTGCACTGTGGAATAGTTACGGCACATCACGTACAAAGGAGAGAAATGCAATATATTAGTATTAGCCGTCTTTAGATAAAAAGTTTCGTAGCGACGCCTTGTGTATGTGGGTACATGGAAATTGATTTTACTTAATATTTCACCTCATGAACAAAATTAACCATATTAAACAGGAACATTACAGAGTGCATGCTACGACGAACCAATAAGGATTTATAATTGTATGTTTGAAGTAACAAATCATGTGGGTAACCTATAGGAGGATACACTTTATTCTCCTTATATAACAAGAACTTTAAAAACCTTCGTTGTACTCTTTCTAATGCCTCGATATATTTTATGTAATTTGGACACCAAATGATAGAATTATATTCCAGTCGGGATCTGACATATGAGTTGTATAACAATTTAATTGTAGATACATTGCAAAACTCACGAGAATTACGCATAACAAATCCTAAACTTCTATTCGCAGCTAAAGTTACTTGATCAATGTGATAATTAAAAGTTAATTTTGAATCAAAAAATATCCCTAAGTCCTTGATAAATTCCGGTCTGCTAAGCAATACATCGTCAATGTTATACGGAAAAATTAAAATGTCTTTTTTACAAGAATATGTGAGAACATTACATTTATTAATATTAAGTGGTAACTTATTTTCTTTACACCTTAGATCAAGTCTGTCAAGGTTTTCCTGGTGATGCAATCCTGAGTACCGTTTATTCTCATATATATTTTCATATCATCTGCGTACAGCAGATGAGGAATTTTCAAACAACTATCAGCACTATTAATAAAAATGTTGAAGAGTAACGGTCCCAGGATCGATCCCTGAGGAACACCGGAATATGATTTAAAAAGAGTGTATTAGTGTATTGTGTGATAGACCGAATCTACCCAGTTCACGGAGCAAAATATTGTGATTGAGCCTATCGAAGGCTTTGGAGAAATCAGTATAAACTACGTCTACCTGACCATGATCATCCAAAGCCTCCGATATGTACTGTGTTATGCATACTAAATTCGTTGTTGTCGAGCGACCTCTCATAAATCCATGCTGGTTTAATAGTAATACAGTTTTTTACATGACTGTATAGAATATCGTGAGTGTAAAATTCAAGTACTTTGACGAAATTACAAATTATTGTTATAGGACGATAGTTCTCTATATCATTCAGACTTCCTTTTTTGAAAACAGGACATATACGCGATATTTTCCAAATGTCGGGTATTGTATTTGAAGATATAACTAGTTTAAAAATTATTTTTAAAGGTTCAACTAATAGGGGAGCACAATCACGAATTAGAAAAGCTGGAATATTATCCGGACCCATAGTCATGTTTGACTTCAGTCTTTTAATGCATTTCAAAATATCATCATCTGTGGGAGAGTTGATGTTTAGAGCACCGTTTATAATTTCTATAGTGATGTGTGATGGTCCAATGGCTAAAGCTTTGTCTGTCAATCCAAAGGTCTTGTGTTCGAATCCCTGGCAGGGTGGTTTTTGTTTTGTTGGTATCACAAAATTTAGAATGTCTAAAAACTAACGTTATTTACAAGAAAACTGCGAAGAGTGTCCTTATAGAATGTGTAACAATTATATAAAAAGCTCAGTAAATCGGCGAAGAGTATAATGCTTCTACTAATTTGTTTTACAGATTCTAGATTTAGAGCTGTAGATGTTGTGGAAATGTAGAAATCTGACACATTTTAATGAACATACTTAACCGGAGAAGCGTGAAATTTAGACTTAAGCTTAAAAATAAAAAGATAGAAACTAGAGACTAAAAACTATATAGGAATCCATCGTTTAATTTTGCATTTTTACTATTGTATTTTATTGAAATATCATGCAAGTTCTCAACTTTCGTAATTACGTTCAATCCAACACATAGATATGTTTAAAATTTAGTTTGTTAGATCTAGTAAAGTTCTAAATATCTGAGGCGTTTATTTTTCAGCTTCTCTTTTAATTTATTTAGATTCATTCACTATAAGTTACTATAAAGTTATTCAACGTGATGTGAAGGAACATATATACCGAGTGGCTCAGTCGATAGGGACACTCTTGAACGGGTAAATGGATTTTTTTTTAAATTTGGTGTAGTGATATGGGATGAACTTTTCAATTATATGACGTAAAGAACAAAAATAGCCGACTTCCAGTTTCGATGCAATTGACATGAAAATCAAATTTTTAAATGGGACAATCTGTATACTTTTGCACATTTGGATGCTGATAGCCAAAATGCATGTGATCTGACCCTCAAATATTATTTTGATTTCCAAAAAAATATAGATTTTTTTTAATTTTTAGTTTTAATCATAGAAAGCCGCGATTTTGTCAAAATTGTTAAAAATCAGTCTGAAGGTACTTTTAAAATATTATCTCTTCAGATACATTAAACAAGGTTTATTCTTCATTGAGTTCAACGAGTTGAAGACGTCAGCGCCGATCCGCCTCTGGTCAACCAAGACTCTAATAGTAATGATATATGCCATTATGGAACGGGGTTAAACGCGCTTGGCCTGTAAGTATGAGCAAACAGAATAACAATAGCCAGTTTGCACAATAAAAATAAAATCTGTTTTGAACACGCGCTCCACAATAAGCTGCATTCGTAGCGTATAATTCCGTAATATGTTTACACAGGACGACAAAATTCAGCCACGGGCAGGAAAGTCCCAAGGGTGATGACTTCAATGCATGAAAAGTATGCGCCACACACTGATGCTTTCGGATTCCCTGTCTCTGGGAGGCAAATGAGTGGCATGCGACATGCTCATCAATAACCTATTGACAAAGTTTGCTATACATTATTTATAACACAACGGAAGACATTTCAGAATATTTGACTAACTTTTTGTACGGAAACAGATCTTTCAACTGTTTACATATATTTTACTTTTAAATTAGAATACTGTCTGGAAGAACGGAAATATTATGTTCGCTTTACATATTTGAAACAGACATAAGTGACATGTCGTGATCTACCTTTAAAATGTAAACGTAAAGTGAAAACTTCGAACATCCAAATGCTATCTCCCCTTAATATCACAAAATTGAAACTGAATCGCTTAATGTTATCCTCACCGTCAGTTAAGAACTAGAGTTACATGCTGACCACAACACCAAAGATCTTTTCCGAACAATAAAAGTGATTATACGTAAATTTGAGCCTAAAACGTGGTCAATTAAGGACTTCACCGGTACTCTAAGGACTAACAAGGATCACATTATTGAAATTTGGCACCAATACTGCGGAAAGTTTTTCGAAAGTAACCATCCTGTAGTAGAAGATGACTGGTAGCAGTACTACGAAGACATACTTCAATACTGAAATCAGAAAAAACTAAAAACTGACAAAGCCGCTGGGGTTGATAATATCGCAGTCAAGGCGCTTAAGTTAGTTTGCGAAAAAGGAAAGAAAATCCTTCATAGAATACGCCAAAGAATTTGAGAAACAGAAATCTGGCCCAATGATTAGAGAACTTCATACCATTACTAGTCCGGTGATTTTAGCTTCAAAAATACCGATTTTTCGGAAAGTTTTGGGACTAGCCAAAAATTATTCTACCCCCTACAGAATTTCCTCAGGAATCCGAAAAAAAATAGTGTTGACCACTCAAAACGGCGGTTTTGTTATTTAACTTTTTGTAAACAAAATGAATTTTGCAACTTAGTTTTTTGCTTATATTTTCGCTTCTAAAAGTCGTAGAAAAACGTTCGACCCGTCAATTTCTTCGTCACGAGCTCCCCTATAAGGTAGGTATACGCAAAGAACGAATCTTTGATTGTTAATAACATTTTATGGCAAAAAACTGAATTTTTCGATGCTCGAACTTTGAAGTACTGTAAAAACAAATATAAAATCTGTGAGTATGTTAACGATATCGAGAAATAGTACCCTTAATAAAATGTACTTTGTCTCGTTGCATAATATTAATTATTTTTTTGCAAGTAATTTATAAGAAAAAAATTCAAACTGTTATATTAAAAGATCAAATTAATATTTTACAGTTCTGTTTAGGTAAATACATTATATTTGACGTACATTTACATAATCAAAAAGAATGTTAAAAAAAAATTAATTTGCGACTTTTTTTCGAAAAAAATCAATTTTGCAACATAAGCAGATGTAAATATCTCAGTGGATTTTACATAAAATTTATTGCAACCAACGCATTTCAGTTGTCATAAAAAAGCATGAATTAAAAAAAAAATGTGCTCCGCCAACTATGGCCGGGGTAAGTTTGAGTTGATATATTTTGTTTTATCGTCTGGCCTCGACCGATTTTTCACTATATCTGTCGGGGAAGTGACAGCTGTCAAATTTTTGATTTTCCAGTGTTTTTCTGGGGGAATTTGGTTTTTGGAATTTGGTCTTAAATTGTTTTTAGGTTATGTAGCACTATTTGAAGGAAGAATTTCCGACGGGATGCCGGAAGTAGCGGAAATAGTTTTTAAGATATAATGTCACTGTCACTTTTAAAGTTTTATTGGAAAAAACTCACAGAAAGCGTTCCGGTGTAGAGCTTGTGAGCGGTTCACGGAGGTCTCTCACACCTTCCGTGGGCTTTATAAATGCCGAAAAAACTTGTAATCACTCGATACACTTGACACGTCAAAAATACTCATACTCAGCATACAGTCTGCACGCTTTAACACACTAGTCTGCCGAACATTATATAGACTACTAAATATATCTTACACTAGAAGCGTGTTA
This sequence comes from Rutpela maculata, assembly GCA_936432065.2. Lineage (NCBI taxonomy): Eukaryota > Metazoa > Arthropoda > Insecta > Coleoptera > Cerambycidae > Rutpela > Rutpela maculata. The sequence goes on from OW386285.2 coordinate 21,306,934, forward strand.
TTTTGTTTTTTAATTTTTAAGATGTACACCTCCAACATTTCAAAATTTTAAAATGATAAAATTTTGTATATATAACTAACTTTAACCACCCAAGGAACAATTTTAGTTTTTTAAATGTATACAAGGGTGCTATAAAACTATTTATAAAATGCCTTGAAAAATCTATTTTGCTGTAACAATATCCTTAATACCATCATAAAGCGACTTGTAGACTAAAAGGGCCCACCCTAATGAAAGTTGTTAAGGCCTTTTTAAATTACATCATAAAACTCCTTAGTGAGGCATAGTGCTGCTCTTGAAAACCTTGTTCGGGCCGTTTTAAAACTTTTCTTAAAACCTATTTTAAAGTTGTCAGAAGCTTTTCTATTAGCTTCCTGCATTTCTAGAAAACACCTAGAAGGCTACCTTAAAACTGGTTTTTAAAACTCTTATAAGTCCATATTAGAACTGAGAAGCTATAAGAATGTCCACGAAGAAATCCAAATAATTTTATTATTGCATTTATTTTTTCTAAACTGATTTAAGCAAACACACCATCAAACTTATTGAAGATAAAATGGAATTTGAAATTTATAAAGCGTAGAGTGGCACTATAACCTCTCTAAGGCCGATTTAAAAGGTAATAAAAAGACATCAGGTATGACAAAAAATTAAAACCAACGGCAGTTTATCGTTAAAACTACATAAAAAAGGCCCAAAAAACAAGAGCCCCTCAGAAATAATAATGATTTTAATATCCATACAAAATTTGCATAGACACGTAATCAGCAAATTTAAAAAAGTGGGCTGCTTCTCGGTTCCCACGGTAATTTTCTTGTAATTCTACCTTAATTTGCTAACGAAAAAGTGATAATTATTGATAATTATAATTGTGAAATTGACCTTGAATATTTTTATATAACAAGAAAAACATGGCCGGCCAACTAAAAACCTAATGGTCGTTTTACAGTCCTCTCCAGTGTTGCCAGGTCTAGTGAAATTTCACTAGATCTGGTGACTTTTTTTTAAATCTAGTGATTTAGTGAAAACTTTTATGAAAATGTCCATTTTTAATGATTTTTGAATCATCCAATTTATTGCCCTCTACTGGTAGGTAGACAAACATTAAATTCGAGTTGCGATCCATTTAATACAAAACTGTTCATGTTAATCGCTACCACGGTCAGTAAACTCTACGGTTACCTCGATCAGCAGCTCTTAGACGAGAGAGACGCACGGAGCGGGGAATCGAATGATATCTGATTTCCGTGCAAGAGACACAGACAAAGATGCCTATAGTGTCTACAGCTGACGTAGGCTGTAGACCCTAACAGAATCTTTGTCTCTGTCTTTTGCACGGAAATCAGGTATGTCTGTCTTTCATTCGATTCCCCACTCCGCGAGTCTCTCTCATCTAAAAGCTGCTAATTGAGGTAACCGTATGGTTTATTGACCGTGAATCGCTACAATCAAATAGCCTCTAGCGGCTCGTAGACAAACAGTACTTTCTAGTTACAAACCATTTAATACAATACAGAGTACGAAGTCTGGCAACGAAATAATCAGATAGAGGACGCTCAAAGCTATGCTGTGCTCAGAGAGCTCAAGAAAATTACGTGTCCTACAGACACTACAACTTTTGAAAATTAAAGATGAGAGCTTTAATTTCAAATCTAGTGAAATTTTAGTAAGATTTAGTAACTTTTTAAAGCGTCGTCTGATAACTTTTAAAATTTTGATCTGGCAACACTGGTCCTCTCATTAAAGTATATATATTCTAATAATGGTAATGACCTACATTTACTCTAAATGAAGTCCTTTTAGTCTTTTTGTATACTATCACAAATAATCCCTTCCTTACAAAAATGCAAATGCACTTGGCGAAGATCACATGGACTTGATAAAAGCTGTAATAAAACGTTTGGAACGTTGACATTTGATACAAAAAACTTAAAACTTAACCTAAAAATAATTTGTATGTGTGTGTGTTTTAACAGTCTTTTTAAAATGGCCACTCTTTTTTATTTTCTTCCACCTTTCCAAAAAAGACTTAATTACACATCAGTAAGTCGTGAAATGCTTTTAATTGGCACATACACACACATGCATCAACGACATTTCAGGCAGACATATTGTTTATTATTTTTATAATAAATGTTTTATTGAGGTTTTGGAAAGTGTTTTATGGAATTAAAATTTGCTTTTTAGATTTATAAATGGCTTTTTTTTCTTCATAACGGTTTCATCACAACATTTATCAAGGATGTTTTAAGAGCCTAGTTTTGTAATGGCCTTTAATAAGTACTAATAGGCATTGAAAATGTCTAGTTTTAAAAAGGATTTAAAATGCATTTATTGCAAATATGTTAAAACCGTAAAGAATAATTTAAAGCCTCTTTAAATCTAAATGGAATTTAAGACGTTCATAAAACTAATTAGCTTTATGGAGAGTTTTATGTAGGTTATGATAAACCCATTACAAATACATATTATCCTAGAAGCAAATTAGCTTTATAATTAGGACTTACAGAATGCTTTAAAACTTACTATATAAGAGCAAGTATACTTGAAGCCTAAAAGGCCTTAACTACAACATCAATAAAGCACAAGACTATTTCCTAACCCTGACAAACCTTTCTTAAAACCTCCTCAAGTCCAAATGACTTTTAAATTGTTCCTTGGGCACCTATTTCTTTGGTTTAAATTACGTTTTTAAATCTTTGTAGGTGCAACTTTTAAAACTTGAAATGTGTAATTTAAGATGCTTTAAGGGGATTTATCTTAAAAATTAAATTAAGCCCTTTTTTTTACGAAAATAAAAAAAAATCGTGAAATTATGGGTAAAATAAACCGTTAATAACTTTTATAAAAAAAATTATTTAGCCTACCTGTGCAGCATATGTTTATAGTAGGATCTCAAAATAAGTAAATCTGATGAAAAAATTTTGGAATATAATACTTTTCACGAAATATTGAAAAACTCAAGTTTTTTCGGTAAGTCGACTTAATGTTGATTGTTTCTACAATTTTTATCCTGTTTAAAACATCGAAAACATATTAAAAATATTCACGTAGTATAGGGCTATGAGTCAAATTATAATGCTGGAATAATAGAGATTGAAAGTAAAACAGCATCTTCGCGGAAAGCAGTACGTATCACCTGCCCCACACGCTGCGCTGTGTGTGTGTGCCTGCAGAGCAATTTAAAAGTATTATGGGCACTTTTTCACAGATCATCTTGTAATACCATGTACAATATCACATTTTCTCAGCTTCTTTTTAAATTTTTATGTGAAAATTTAAATTGTGTTTGTAATTGAATAGTGTATTTATTGAATTATTTTATTGCTTGGTAGAAGTCGGCCATATTGGATCAGCCAGTTTGAACTACGATTTTTTGATATTATAATCTGTTTCAGCGATCTCGAAATCCCCCTTGTATGTCAATTTGAATTAAATTGCTTTAACATTTTTCAACTTATAATTTTGTTAAAAAAAAAAGTTTCTTTTTGTTTAAATAATTAATAAATAATTTCCTCACGATTATATGTTTATAACTTTTTATTTTAAGCTATGTAAAAGTGATATCAATAGGTTTTAGGAAAATCGAAGCTTCCCATAATTATCCCGAAATAATGCATATTTTCAGCCTCTATTAACTCCACTAAAACTACTGAAATTATTTTATCTAATAAAATAATAAAGCTACTGTATTACAAAATGTTCTTTTTGCGGAGCAACGTAATTGAATAATTGAAAATAATCGAAGAAAAGAAAAGCTGAGAAAAAAATAACTTGAATTAAAAAAAAAGTCTATTTAGCCGAGAAAAAGAGAAATAAAGCAGCCTGCACGGTGAAACTGTCCAAGTACGCCGCTCACAGTGAAGGGGGAGGGCGATCTGGCGTCAGCGCGAGCGCCAAAGATGCAATTTTCTCCATTTTTTTTCCATGGCCCATTTATATACCGGGTGACACAGAAGATACGTAACACCCCGTAGCATGTTTATTTAAAAAGATATTATTTTGAAATTTGGTAGACTTATATAATGCGCGATTGTCCTTTTTTTAGTGCAAACACGAAATTTTTTCCATTTCCGGTGAAACCGGAAGTTGACATCTACTTCGTTATTTTAAATGGCACCCTGTATATATTTTGTTCCTATCTGATTTTACTTAAATTTCTATTTTCAACTAAGTATAGCAAAATGGCATTAGTTTTTAAAATGACTGCTGAAAACCATTTTATTGCATTAAGTCAAGTTGGCTATTGTATGAAATATGGCGGTAATTGATGCTTAATGTGCTGCGATATCAAAAGAACCTTGGTACACAATTTTGTGTTTCATATTTGTTTTGTTCTAACCGGTAGCCGAAGAGACTTTGTAGAATTTTTATATTAAAGAAAAATCTCTAGACTAAATCACCGAAATCATAAAAACTAAGATAGAAACACTAATTTTAAATTTGTAAAATATTTATTCATTTTTCACTTTTACCCAATACAATTCATTGTTATATCTGATTTTACTTGCTTTTAAATAAAATTGTTTTAGTTGGTAAAAGTGAAATATGAATAAATATTTTGCAAATGGATGAAATTTTAAATTAGTATTTCTATCTTAGTTTTTATGATTTCGGGGATTTAGTCTAGAGATTTTTCTTTAATATAAAAATTCTACAAAGTCTTTTCGGCTACTGGTTAGAACAAAACAAATATGAAACACAAAATTGTGTACCAAGGTTCTTTTGATATCGCAGCACATTAAGCATTAATTACCGCCACATTTCATAGCATAGCCAACTTGACTTAATGCAATAAAATGGTTTTCAGCAGTCATTTTAAAAACGAATGCCATTTTGCTATAAGTAGTTGACAAGAGAAATTTAAGTAGAATCAGATAGGAAAAAAATATATACAGGGTGCCATTTAAAATAACGAAGTAGATGTCACTTCCGGTTTCACCGGAAATGGAAAAAAATTCGTGTTTGCACTAAAAAAAGGACAATCACGCATTATATAAGTCTACCAAATTTCAAAATAATATCTGTTTAAATAAACATGCTACGGGGTGTTACATATCTCCTGTGTCACCCGGTATATATAGACTTGGAACTTTTTGTAAGCGATAACACATACTCTGAGAAATATTCAGTTAAATCTTCAAGTAAAAATATTTTCAAATTTTGCCGTAATCGCAAAAAACGTGAATTCTTCGGCTCCAAAGCATTTGAGTACATTTAACACGAATTTAAGTGTTTTTTTATGACAATTGAAATGCCGTTGGCTGCATTAAATTCTATGCAAAATTCGCTGAGATATTTACATTTGTTTGAGTTGCAAAATTGATTTTTTGCGTGAAGAAGTCGCAAATTAAAATTTTGTTGCAATATTCTTTTTGATTATGTAAATGTACGTCAAATACCATGTATTTACATTTTCATTCTTATTTTTCTGTTCATATAAAACTTATTTGAGTATGTATACAATTTTCAACATTATCAATACTTGTTTTTAGGTTATATTTTTATCTTGCCGTTTGGTCTCAATTTAGATTTTAATGTGTACAAAATTACTTCTAAAATAGTCATTTAATAAGGATATTTTTACATTATTGTTTTAGTCATAACGCGGTAATAACAGCTAAAAAAACCGCCAGAGTAGAGCCTAATTAATATAGTCATGTTTAGGCTATTTTCTTAGTAATAGTTTGGATATCAACACTGTATTAATAACAAAAACCGTGTCAACATGTTCTAGCCATTTTATAGCTAGAGTGGCAGTATTAGGACTCGACATTGTTGCTATTTAATTACTTGCTCATATATGACCACTTTGAAAACGACTTTATAACCAAACTTGGCGATATTATAGTACTAGCAATGACCAGTATATAGCTGAAAGAGATCATCATGACAATTTCGTTTTTAAGTTTACGCTAAATCACGACTAAAATAGATTAACCAAAATATAACTAAACAAAAGCCGATGAAACGTTTTTATAAACTTTTTGTTATGCCTTTTTGAATAGCTGAATAGCATATTTGTGCTACTTGGGATGGTTCCTCCAGTAGGAGCAATAACTTTTTATTTTAAAACTAATAATTATTTATTTTTCATTTATAATAGCAAATAATAAAAAACTAAATTTATTCATTGTATAAAAATCATATACAATACATATAGAACAATGTACAGATTCTTTGAAAAATAACTGGCATTTCGTTTCGAAAATATGGCCATATTTTACGCACCTAAACATTTTCCAACTTAAATGTACACAAACAAGACTAGAAGTTTTAAAACGGTTCCGCTTCAGTTTTTATGGTCAAATCAGGCTCTGCGAGAGCTTCACATTTAAGTTCTTCCGAAGTACTGGCATCTCCATAGTCTTTGTACTTAAGCTCGATGCTACTTGTAGACGGTAAAGTGGAAAAATAGTCGATAATTTGTTGGTACCACTGATTCGACTTTCCCATTTCGCACAAAAGTTCTTTCTCGATTGCCATAAGAGCCAACGCACTTCTAGGTGCTTCTTTCTTTTCCGATCCACAGTACTGTTTTATCCTATTCAAAGCACACGATGTTCCTTCTAGTGGTTCCGCCAAACTTGGAACTGTAACAACTAGTTCTAGGAGTTTGTATAACTCCGGAACGCAAGACTTTATGTCATTATCATGAATAAACCTTAATATGTCGCTTGTGCGCTGAATGTCGCACTCACCTATACCGCCAATAGTTGGGTCGCTGTACAGTAAGTCAAGTTCGGTCTTCAGCTTTACCGTATCGAAGAGGTTTGGATAATTCTCTCCAATGCTGCTCAGTAGAGAGCTGTCAGGGAATTTTTTCGACCCCGGGGTTTTTGGTATGTAGTCTAAGCTCACAAGGGCAAAGAAATCTGTTATTTCTATATCTAGAAATCTGCCTTCTATTTCGTATATTACATTATCTAAAATTTGAGTATACACAGTTTGTAATTCCATAATTGATTGTGTTTGACGAAGTTGCAACGCAGTTACACTCTGTACAAACCAACCGAATTGTGTCTCTGTTTTAAGTAGTTTTAGTTTCTTTATCAGCTCGTTGACTGCCATGCGGCAATGTGTTGTGTCCAGAGGTTTTTCTTGGATGCTGTCAAATGTCCTATCCACTAGCTTGAAAATCTTCTCGAATATCGCCACGAATAACATGAACTTAAAGCTTTTTAGGTGGTTCATCAAGGTCATAGAATGGGCGATTACATCTATCGAGTTTTCGAACTTTTCAGTCGTTTTAATGAATTCTAGGACTGTCAAGATCATGCTGAAGTTGTTTTTCACAGTTAAAATACAGGTGGATACCGAATCTAGCCAGGTAGGCGCCACGTTGGTCAAGACATCTTTAATTTGGATTCTTTTGAAGAACTTACAAAACAAGGATATTATGGAAAAGAATAATTTGCACTCCTGTAGTGACCGAAGTGACTGGGCTAGAAGAGAACTGAATTCATGAGCATAGTAATGGACGGACTGTGCTCGCCTGTGGATGCCCTGATGTCGTTTTACGCACTGCTGAAGACTGAACAGCTCTGTTGGTTTCACCACTGCTCCGTCGTAACATTGAGCGATCATTTTCTCTTTGTAGTTAAATCTATCCAGCTCTTTGTCTACTATGGCAAGTAAATCTTCTGATTTTTTTCCCAAACTAATGTCATAGAAGCCGATGAATCTTTCTATTATTCTTCCATTTTTCACATACCTTATAACCATAGAAATTTGTCTGAAATATGGATTACAGTTTATTTCATCCATTATTAACGCAAAAAAATTTGCCGCTGTAATTTCTTCGGTGATGCGCTGCAGCATTACATGCGCAATGGACTGAACTATATCAATCTGGATCGTTTCTGTTAGGCCCGTGAAAGAGCTCGTCTCATCCACTTGGGTGCGAACGATATCGTCGTAGTTTTTGAGGACGTTTACGAAACCTGAAAGAATAAAAGAAATTATATCACAATTTGTTAACATGATTTTCTGCAACACAATAAATCAATCAAATTACACAACAGAACACAATAGGTCTGTAGGTTACTCCATAGAAATCTTTTAAAAAAATTTTTGGAGAAAATTGACCCGCCTCACAGTGGGGCCAAAAGCAGGTAAAGTTGGCAAAAAGTAAAAAATCAAAAATGACGGTAAAAGTAATGTTTCTTGGAGGCTATAGTTTAAAGTCTCCTGCATTATATGCCGTTAAGGGTCGGAGGAAGCGGATCGTTTTTTGAAGATTTTCAGTAAAACTTTGTGCATATATGCGCCAATTGAAAATATGGATTAAATATCCCTAGTATCCAATGCCACCAATCGCGCACAAGATTCTAATTCACGGTCCCGATGTGAGCGGTAATGTTTTATTGCTTATTAGGCAACTAAGCGAAGAAGCCCAAGAGGCTAGTAATAAAGTTTTTAAAAGATTCCATCAAGAAATAATAATAATAATTAATGTTTCACTTTTTGTAATATATTCCATACAAGTTAATATTTTGTAATGAAATGTGTTTTTTTCGCCATTACCTTTGCTACGAACTATTGAAAGATTTTTTGCCAACTTTACCTGCTTTTGGCCCTACTGTGCGCCTGCCTTTCAAAATAAAAGGTAATTTAATATACCGCGTAGCTCAGCCGATAGGTACACTCTTGTAACTTTTGAATGGACGAATGAATTTTCTTCAAATTCGGTGCAGTGATATGATAGTCCAAGAGGTAGCTCCCATTTGATATAACCGGAAAGATCTAATACAGTTACGTATATTACTCAAGCCTGTAACTAGCATGAAATAGAAATCTGGCGGTCTGGCAGTCCAAAGCGGCCGGACGTTAAACTGGCGGCGTTTCTAATTTCGAAAAAATTTACTTCAATTTAACCGGGAAGATCTATTTTTGTTTCAGAGTTTACTTGTTAGATTACTACCTCCTGAATAAATTCGAGCTGGTCTGCCATTCGCAAAATCGCCGCCAGACCAATCGAAAGTTAAACAAAATTGAAGTCAATTCAACTGAAAGTATCTAATGCTTATTTTTAAACCAAATTACAGCTCACTGGATGGCTTTCATGAATTGTTAAGTATGGCAATCAAAAGCAGCAGGATACTGGGTGCCAGATCAAATTTCTTGCAACGCTGCATTTCATTGAACGACGAATAACGTACGACTCTCTGGCTACGTACAAAACAATGTAGGGGAGGGCGGGTTGTATAAAAATATAATATTGTTTGTCACTTACCCAAACCTATGCAATCTGGTGGAACAACCCGAACTCAAAATATGTTCTCATTTAACATAAATGTATCAAACTTTAATATGGGCTAAGGTCGAATATTTTTGTAAACATAATTTTGTACTTGCTCAGTAAAATAACAATACCTGTCATACAACTTTCATTTGTTTTATTTATCGAAGCAGTGACCAGTGTACCCCGACTGCGGGGCACACTGGTCATATTATTTTGTTGTCATATGTAAAACGTTTGATTCTGTAAAGTGGTATTATAGGAATCCAAAATTTTGATGGAGGTTGGATTTTATAACAACTCACTTCGTTATTTAGACGAAGGGAAATTGTTCGTCGAACTCGGTCCTGATGTATGTCTTGCCTTGCGTGGTCTGCATGCCTTCACAGGATGTGACACAACATCTTGCTTCTATAAAAAGGGTAAAGTTACTCCTTTTAAACAAATGGAAAAGAGCTCCGAATTTCAAAAATATTTTCAAACATTCTACCAAGATCCGGAACCAGATTCTGTTCCCATAACTACGGCGGAGAAATTTGTTTGCTTCATGTACAATCTCCCTAGGTGTCCAACAGTTAATGAGGCAAGGTACAGAAAATTTGAGATGACTTACAAGCCCAGAAAAATGAATGAGCCTCTTATTAAGAGCTTCGCCACATTTGATTCCCTATCAATTCCCCCGTGCCAATCATCACTGCTGCTGCATGTGAAAAGAAGTATATTTCAAACATATATATGGATGAATGCCGAAAAACAGGACCCGATGCAGCCATTAAATCCCGAAGACTATGGCTGGAAGATAGGTCCTTCTGGGATATACGAACCTGTGTGGTTTGATGGAGACGTTGCTCCACCTGTTGTTATCGACGCAATTGCGGATGCTTCAGGTATGTTGAATACAATATAGTAATGATTACCTAATTTTTAACTCTTTTTAGATGATGAAGATACCGAGTCTGATGTCCCTTCGGAAGATGACGGGGACGAAGACGATGAATAACGAAAATACTCGTGACGTGGTAGAGAACAGAAAATATTACAAAAATAGTTGGATTTTATAGCATCTATGAGTGTGAAATTCAAGCTATCTTTTAATTAAATGTCAAAACTAATGTTGAAGAAAAACTTATAATTCTTATGTACCTGAAGTTTCGAACGTTCACGTGAACGAATTTTATGTGAAAATTTCCAATTAATCGACTTACAATTTTCTGATAATATTTACTGGTAACGATAGGATCGTTGCCAGCAAATAATACCAGAAAAATGGTACGCATAAGTCGATTTGTAGTTTTTATTAATTTTTCCTTTACATATGAAATTCGTTCAAGTGAACGTTCGAAACTTCAGGTACATTAATTCTTTTCATACAATAAAATTACATTCCCATCAATTTTTTAATATACCATCAACCGAAAAATAATGTAGCTCAGTCGTAATCGATGATTAACAAGCTTTGTTACCTTACAAAAACCGATCTGGCATCTTGGATCCGGCTGTTTTTTACTGCCAGACCGAGCAATTCGTAAAAGCCACGCACTGACCTGTAATTTGGTTGAAAAATTAAAACTTGATACTTTCGGTTAAATTTACATCAATTTTTTTAAAGTGTAAGTTGATCTGGCCGCCATTTTACGACCGATCTCGAGTGGCAGACCAGTTAAAATTAATTTAGGAGGTAGTAATCTAACAAGTAAACTCTAAAACAAAAATAGATCTTCCCGGTTAAATTGCAGTATTTTTTTCGAAATCCCATTTTAATGTCCGACCGTTTTGGAGTGCCAGACCGCCGGATTTCCATTTCATGCGGACAATACTCGAAACTGTAATATTAAACAGAATTAGATCTCACTGGTTAGATCAGATGGGAGCCAGCTCTCAGTCTATGAGATGAAATTTCCAATTATATGATGTAAAGAATCAAAACTTTCGATGCAATTTACATAAAAATCAAATTTTTAAACGGGGCAACCCGTATATTTTTGCATATTCGGATCCTGTTGGCCAAAATACATATGATCTGACTCAAACAAAATTTTAATTTTCAAAAAATTTGGATTTTTTATTTTTAGTTTATTATTGTAAAAAATCAATTATATTATCAAAGCGTTTATTTTTTTAATTATAAATTAAGTACAAAGAGAAGGTAGACATTATGCATATCATTTTTTTCAAAGATTTAATTAAATAACGTTGGGGAGTTCCATTAAAAAAACATAGTTTTCATTGAAAAACCAATATCGTTGAACTTAATGAAGAATAAATTGTGTTTAATGTTAGTATTTGAAGAGCTAATATTCTGAAGGTGCTTGCAGACCAATTTTTAACAATTTTACCAAAATCGCCGTCTTCTATAATTAAAACTAAAAATAAAAAAAAAAATTAAATCAAAATAATATTTGAGAAGCTTCGTTTCAAAACGCAATTTCTACAAAAATTTCACTATTGACTTAGAGATGCCATTGCGATCTATAAGTTGAAAGCTACTGATTTACGTGATAAAACTTTTCAAGACGCAATTTTTGAGCTGTATAAATATACATTTTGGTATAGTTTCTTTTCAGAACGCAATTTCTGTAAATAAATTTCAGTTCAAATCGCAATTTCTACATTTTCCTTTCAAAACGCATTTTCTGCACTGCCAGTAGTTTTATTTATGTACGAATAATTTAGTATTTAGTGTTTACTTTAATATCCTGGTAGTTAGTAGTGTGAAATAATGGATTGTTGGATGTTTCTTTTCATTACCTAATGTTCATTTTTATAATAAAACATAAATATATAACGTTTTTTCTCTTCAAAATGCAATTTCTGTTACTTTTTTTTTTCAAAACGAAATTAAAGTCGGCTTTCTTTTCAAACTGCAATTTCTTTTTAGTAAAAAAGTTTTTTTGCTAAGATAATAAGTGATGATTATTAATTATGTGACGATTTAAGATTAGTTGTATACTAATAAATTAATTCGTGCAAAAACTTGTTTGCCAGTCGTGACCGTTTGGTCTACTTAGAAAAACGGTGTTTATACTAAAATAGAATTTTACCAGAAATTGCGTTTTGAAACGAAGCTCCTCATTTGAGTGTTACATCATATGTATTTTGGCCAACAGGATTCAAATATGCAAAAATATACGTCCCATTTAAAAATTTGACTTTCATGTCAATTGCATCGAAACCGGAAGTCGGCCATTTCGGATCTTTATATCATATAATTGGAAATTTTATCCCATATCACTACACCAAATTTGAGAAAAATCCATTCGCCCATTCAAAAGTTACAAGAGTGTTCCTATCGGCTGTGTCACCCGGTATAGCATACCTAGATGCTAAAATGTTTTTTCTCGTTTCAAGCCTTTGCTTTACAAAAAAATTCACTTTAAATTATATAGGTGTTTTCGAAGAAAGTTAAAATGTTTGTTTTTGTTGCAAATATCTCAATAAATTAGTTTTAGCCTCGGTTTTGGCGAAGATATTGGAGACTAAAATGAATCTGTCTAGGCTGTCCACCCTGTACATTTTTCACTTAAAGTATACCACATTCTTCGTTGGCAGTAACGTCAGTTACTTACTAAATATTATTTTTTTCTGCCTAATAGTTGCTTTCATATCCACATCGTGGAATGGAAGTATAGCAACGGAAAAAAAAAAAAAATTTATTGTTGAAACAGGCTTAGAATGTCATGAAATGTTGAGATTTTAAGTTTCTGCAAAACAAAATTTTCTGCCTATTTTTTTTAAATTTGGCACACCTATGTATATTATATGTAACGAGATCTGGAACTAGATTATATTTTAATTTTAATCTGTTGAGGGTTGGGAGGTAAATGGGAGTAAATAAGTAAAGCAAGCAAGTATAAGAGTCTAAAATTGATATTTAGTATACAGGGTGCGTCACATAAAACTCCCCAGGCTTGTAACTTTTTTATTTTTTAAGCGACGACCATGTTGGATATATCAAATTGTAGATATTTTTAAGGCAATTATACACGTGTACATAGTGGTTAAAAAAAAATTGAAAAAATTGTTAAGAAAGAAAACTTAATTTCCTTGAATTTTTTTTTACCTCACCCTGTACCTACATGAACTGCGTTAATGTTTTCTTATAAAGGTTTTAATTAGCTTCAATTCATGTTATTACGTCATATTCGAAATTCTTTTTGGTTTTAGAAAAAGGAAATTAAAAACACTCCTTCCGGTTCCAAACTGATTTTTTTTAAAATACCTAACTGAAGAGAATGTAAATAATAATTTTGTGCTTTATATGTAAAAGACATTACACAACAATATTCAACGTAACAAAACAGCAACAAGAAACAACAGAAATAAATATTTTTAAAAACAAACTTATATTAAAATGTACTAAGTAAATAGGAAATTGCAAAATTTTCACTTAATTTTTTTTTTTAATATTTTAATTGAAGCTAATTAAGACCTTTATAAGAAAACATTAACACAGTTCCTGTACAGGGTGAGGTAAAAAAATATTCAAATAAAGTAAGTTTCCTTTAACAATTTTTTCAAAAAAATTTTTTTAAATCACTCTGTATGCATGTTTAAAAGCTTTATAAATGTCTACAATTTGATGTGTCCAACATGGTCATCGCTTAAAAAATAAGAAAGTTACAAGTCTGGGGAGTTTTAAGTGGCGCACCCTGTATATGTAACGTCTATTTTTTTTTGCTATCAGCCACCCCCACCCCGTTATAAAGGGAAAAAAAATAAAACTGTGATTTAGTGTGGGCACAAGAACCAAAGGCCTGAGATTTATTTGTGGCATCAGCTACCCCCAATACTCCCCCCACTGAAAATCTGGGTGTGGAAATAGTTAGGGCAGCGATTTTTTCTAGATGTTCCCAGCATCAACAGATAGGCTGAAGTAATTGAAAGATACGGTCGTAGATAAGGGGAGTAGAGGGAGTAATACCTCCCCAGGGCTAGAACATTAAAATAATTTTTTGCCATTCCACTCCCCTCCGCATATCAATTTTGAGATGAGGACCAATAATTTTTGTTATGATTTTGCCTCCCCCCCCCGCTCATTTATTAAAACTGTATAAAAAAAATCTCACATATTACCCCCCTACAAAAAAAAAAACTATTTACGCCCTTGTTGAAAGATCTTAATTTTCATAATCTGCATAGTCTGAAACTTGAAAATTCAAAGAAATATCGGAGAGTGATTTTCAACTATTACAATATTTCCCTTCGATAAGCGAGGGAAGTGAAAGATCATTAAAAAATTGAAAAATAAAATTTCACTGTACATATTTACAAAAATATGGTTCAATTCAATCACCCTGGCCTATAACTTGGGACACCTTGTATAAAACAGAATATAACTACATTTACTTACTTTTGTATGAACCGTCACTATCGTCTTCATTTCGAAGAGGTATTTCCAAACGTGCGAGTGCACAAGATATATCGATTAATCTCTCCAGATATTCACGGTTCCTTTTTATCAAAACATTTCTCTCTAGTTCTACCCGTTTAGCATCATCCAACCTCTTATTTTTGCATAATATCTTTAACTTCACAGTGGAATACGTATGTTCTTTACTTTCCTCGTGTTTTTTAGTAGCCTGTGACAGATTTTTTAAGTCGTCGAAACCTGTTGAATTCCACAATCTGCTAGGCCCCGATGGATACAACACGCAGCTCCAACAATAAAGTTTTCGGTTGACGGTGTTGCCGGTTAGCCACTTAACTCTCTGATACCAGCTAACGGAAAACGTGCGAGATTTACCTCTGTCATTTTGCGATAATTTCACCAAATCGGTGAATCGTCCTTTATTCACAATTTGCAGTTGCTCCTCTCTAGTGAAAGCTTTAAACGGTTTTTCTAACAAATCGTTCACGTTGTCAACACACATTTTAGGCTCGTAATTCACATAATTTGCCTTAAAATAAATAAAAACTGACTCACAAGGCCGGCTTCTTTCGCACAACGTAGTTGTTTTCCCTATATCGGTCACGGCGGCTCTCTTCCGAATGGCTACAAGCCGGCATTCGGCGTATCTCGCCGGCACTCGCTCTGGCCTAGGCTAGTCACTGTTCCGTCACGTGCGGATTGCGTCTGTCAGTGGCGTCGTGCTGACTGAAGATACAAAATAAAAGGCAGGGGCGTATCCGGAGGGATTTGGATAAATAAAATGTATTCCTTATCCTATAATAATAGTACAGAAAAAATCATTTTCAGTTACATATAAATAGTTGGCTGATTCAAATTTTGCAGCCGCATGGGTAATTAAGTATATTTGAGGAGACAAAATCACTTCTTTTCCAGACGTAAGGGTCGAGAAAATAGGGAAGACAATGCGTTTTTGCTTCTTAATAAATATCTCTATAAATATTAATTACTTCCACATCCAGTGGAAGTATATTAACGACAAAAAAAAATTTGGAAAATTTTTATTGTTCAAATAGGCTTAGAATGTCATGAAACGTTGAGATTTTAAGTTTGAGCAATAAAAAAAATTTCTATCTGTTGGTCTGTCTAACTTTTTTGTGCGCACGATTACTCTGGAACCGTTTAAGATATCGACTTGAAATTCGGGACACATATGTTCTTTAACGAGATCTGGAACTAAATTATATTTTCATCTTATTCGGTCGAAGGGTTGGGGGATAAGTTGGGCTAAATGGGGGATAATTAGATAAATCAAGCAGGTAAGAGTCCATAAAATTGGTATTTAGTATATGCAATAGAAGCTAAGGTCTTAAAAAAATGTTTGGCATTAGCCAGCCCCAATTACCACCCCCACCCCATTATTAAAGGGGATTTAAAAAAATGTGATTTAGTGTGTGTACAAGAACCAAAGACCTCAAAATATTTTTTTCTTCATCTATCACCACCCCCACTCCACTACCGATGTGGGATATCGTTTTATCTGTCTTGGGGTAGACGATTTCAAATATTATATTATTAAAGTTCCATAAGCAATTATTTCCACATATAACATTTTTTCGTTGTGAGAGACTAAGATAGAAAATCTTGATGTGGAGTAGTGATTCCTTGGGCAGCGGTTTTTTACAAAAAAAGTAAATAGTATGGAACAGAATATCTTTCTCTATGTCGCTAATAATTATTTATGTGCTTAATTTGAGTCACGTTTTCTTTCTATCACTTAGGCACTGTTCCTATTGCCTCATAGATGATGCTACCGGTATGAAAACTATTTATTTTTCTATTCAATTTAATGTATGTTCTGTAAGAACTAGATATTTAACAGGGAGTCTCTATGAGAAAGGTCCTTCAAAATAGGTGTTCCATCTTAAAAACGTTTTTGAATCAGATCTGATACGAGCCTCAACTTAGTTTTAGTCAATACGTTTCTACGTTAATGCAGGGAAATTAGCCAAAGAAAGGAGGAAACCTCGACAAAATTAGTAAAAATATGAATTTTTGCTTAGACGTTCTTTGAGGTGTCCCAAATCCAAATCCACAAAAGTCACAAAAATCCCAACATGGCTACCCAAGATATTGAAGTTCAAAGTTTTTTGCAAATATCTCGCGTCCTATGCATCGGATGCCCATGAGGTCAATGTGAAAGTTGTAGAGAATTAAATTATCTATAAGTTGTCGTTTTTATTTTTAACCGAACCTCCCCCTCCCCCCTTTTCGAGATATTCAAAGTCAAAATTGTAAAAACTTTGTTTTCACAAATATCTCGCGCCAAAGAAATCGGACAGCAATAAAGTTAACATAAAAGTTGTAGAGAATTCAATTGTCTACAAGATTGGTATTTTGCATTTCTTCCCAAAACCTCACCCTTTTCGAAATATTCAAGGTCGAAATTTAAAAGAACGTTTTTTTGCAAATACCTCGCTTCCTATGAATTGGACTTACATGAAGCATTATTATTATTATAGACAATATTCTCCGAAGCGAGACGGCGGTGAAAGGAATAACAGACAATCAGGGGCGGCTTAAGGGCCGTGATACCGGGCGACGGCCCGGGGCGCTAAACTGAGGGAAAAAATTGTTTAATTTTTTTCTAATGTACCATTTTTATTACTTTTCGTTGGAAAATAATATTAAATAATATCAGTATCGATATAAGCTAAAATGGTAATAATGCCGATTAGTCGAATAACATTAAAACCTCCTAAATAATTCAAAAATGTAACACAAACGTTTTTGTTTAGCTATGAGATACCTTACTACTTATTATTACTTATACCTCAAGCTTCTCGTCCTATTAGTGACTGACACGGAGTCGATCATTAAAGATTTTGCACAAATGAAGGCCGGCATTCATTCACAAAAAATTCAGAATATTCAGAAAATTGTTATATCAACATACCATTGTATTTCATTGCAGATCATTTACTGTTTATAAATAAATAAAATAAATAAATGGAAATTCGTTTTGTGTGAAATATTAAAATAATAAAGAGGAACCTTCATCTAACTAAACTTGTGGCGGTATGGTCCTCTCGTTATAATAACGTTCTTGTAGACAAAAAAATTTACATTGCAAATTAGTTATCATTGATAAAATGTTGTAAATGCACATTGATGTGTAAACATAAATTACTTGAGATATTCGCGGAAAACCGTTTTTTTTTAACTTCGACCTTGAATATCTAGAAAAGTGCAAGGTTTTGGGAAAAATGCAAAATACCAATCTTGTAGATAATTGAATTATCTACAGCTTTCATGTTAACTTTATTGCTGTCCTATTTTTTTGGCGCGAGATATTCGCGAAAAACCGTGTTTTTGAAACTTTGACCTTGAATATGTCGAAAAAAAAGGGGGAGAGGTTTGGTAAAAAATAAACAAGACAACTTGTAGATAATTTAATTCTCTACAACTTTTACATTGACCTCATGGGCATCCGATGCATAGGACGCGAGATATTTGCAAAAAAATTTGACCTTCAATATCTTGGGTAGCCACGTTGGGATTTTTGTGATTTTTGTGGATTTGGGTTTGGGACACCTCAAAGAATGTCTGTGCAAAAATTCAGATTTTTACTAGTTTTGTCAAATACTAATTTCCCTGGACTATTAAGAGTTTATGTCAATGTAATGTAAATGTTTCTTTTTGTCGCATATGTTGTGTTTAACATTTCACCTGTATAAAATAAGGAAATAGTACATTGTGTATCTAGTAGTAAAAGCAATACATTCCCGGACGACGATGTAAATTGTTGGCCAAGAAACTGAAAGAAACTGAAAGATGATGATGCCTTTTACTACAACAAATACCCATAAAAATAATTATCATATGAGATCATTCCTAAGTTTTACAATTTTTTTACGTCTAGGTACTGATGTTTTCATGATAGACTGGCGGTACATGACCAGTCAGGTGCAACGTTTTTAAAATGCATGCCAATCATATATATTAATGAAATTACCATGAATATGCCAGAAATGCAAATTTTATCAATATTGCCAAACGAAAAGCCGTGAAAAAAAATCCAGCAGAAATTCATTGGCATGCAGTTTCCGCGCTCAAAACAACTGTTAATGTGCACATTAAATCGTAAAATTTTTTGGTGTTCTTGATTTTGGATGATTTTGATTTTGGATTTTTTTTGAAGGCTTTTCGTTTGGCACTATTGGCATCCATTAAAAAAAATAAAAAAATAAAACCCAAAAAAAAGACACAAAAAAAACCGATTTGCACCCCCTTGTGCATGCGACGACTGCCTAAAATTTGCATTTCTGGCATATTCATGGTAATTTCATTCATATATATGATTGGCATGCATTTTAAAAACGTTGCACCTGACTGGTCATGTACCGCCAGTCTATGATTTTAATACTTAATAATTAATCAACTTAGGAATATGTTTTCTCAATGAACTATTAGCAGAATTTTCGTGTCTAATTTGATTGGCTTCGACAAAGTCTAAAATATATAATTTTGTCTATAAGAAGCATTTTGAGGACATAAAGAATAAATTTTATTATATATTACACCAAGAATTTTAAAACAATATGGATGATATACGGGAGGTAATTATATATTTGCACCGAATGACGAAAGGCAAAGCATTATTATATTGAAGGATATTATCTCTAAAATTTTTTGATTACAATTAAATGGGGTTACATCTGAAATAGTATAGTATTAGAAACGGCACACCAAATTGAATTAAAAAAAGTTTCTGTTTGTTGTGTTGTTTCCATATTCATTGATTTATCTTTTCCCTGCGACCAGTTAATGTTTTTTTTGTTTATGTCTTTTTGGAATAGTATTGGAGACTGAATCTTGGATAAAATTAGATATTGGATGAAATCTACTAAAACACTATAAAGTCCTGCACCATGGCCACAAGAAAATAAACTACAAATAATATTTCCCGTACCATAGTAAAAAATTTCATTATTATCGTCTCTATGCAACCTAAATAAATATATATCAAATAATTCGCTATTGAAATTGAACAAGACCAGTGTTTTCACCATCTAATGATAACAAAGGACCCTGCTCAGATCTTATGGGAAGTGGCCCCCGGTGAAATTGGCTGAATTTTTAATATGTTGTAGATTTCGACTTTCAAAAGCTCTCATGGGCCTAACTCGATCCTATGTCTAGTTTCCGAGATAGAACTGTAAATTCTTCTAAAATCCTGTATCTTGTCGAACTTTTAATTTATTGATGGGGTATTAGAGGTCAAAGGACCAATTTCCGAAACTTTTTCAGTTAAAATTTCTTGAGCAGGAAGACGCATACTTTATGTAAAATTTGATCGAATATTTTTTTCACTTGTTATTTTTATGTAGATTTCCCGGCGCCTTCACCAACATTATTCAAACTTCAATTTTTTTCCTACGTAGTCGGGGAGCCCTCCCTAGCTGTACGTGCACCCCCCCGCCCGATCCTTGGGGACAATGTTTTTCATAAAGATTAAAGCCGAAGGAACAATTTAAGATATGTCCTAAAAAAAAACTGGCTGAACTTTCAAAATGGCGGCCATATGTTAAAAAAAACTGTTGCCAATGCTGTCTTTGTTATTTAACACAAAAACTAAAAAAGATGGACAAAAAATTTTTTCAGAAACAACAATTTTCTACAATTTTGTTCCTATACAATATTTTAATAGGAGTTACCATTTTCCAGATGAATGAGTCCAAAATTAAGAAAACATGGAAATTCATATATCGGTAAATCACTTAGAGGAAATAACTGTGACAATTATTGTAAGGCGTATAATATTTATATTATTAACATAACAATAAATAAAATAAACTGAATAATAATAATAATAATAATAATAATAATATTATAATTTGCAGACATTTATCTCGAAAACGGTAACAATGGTATCTGGAAAATGGTAACTTCTATCGAAATATTGTATAGGAAGAAAATTGTAGAAAATTTTATGCACTTTGTTTTTTGTGCAGAAAGTTTTTCTCCATCTTTTTTAGTTTTTGTGTTAAATGACAAAAACAATATTTGCATGTTTTTTTAAACTGACGCCATTTTGAAACTACAGCCAGTTTTTTTTTAGGACATGTCTTAAATTGTTCCTTAGGCTATAATCTTTATGAAAAACATTGTCCCCAAGGATCGGAGGGGTGCACGGTCAGTTAGGGTAGGCTCCCGTAGTATTACGTTTTATATTGAATTTTATATTTTATTTTAAGAGCTGAATCATTTATCTGGAAAATGGTAACTCCTATCCATATATTGTATAGGAACAAAATTGTAGAAAATTTTGTGCAGAAAGTTTTCCTCCATCTTTTTTAGTTTTTGTGTTAAATGACAAAAACCATATTTGCATTTTGTTACGGACGCCATTTTGAAAGTGCAGCCAATTTTTTTTTAGGACATGTCTTAAATTGTTCCTTGGGCTTTAATCTTTATGAAAAACATTGTCCCCAAGGATCGGGGGGGGGTGCACGGACACTTGGGGTGGGCTCCCGTAATAACGCTATTTTTATTAAAACAACAAATGTTTTTAGTGCAAAATGTTATAGAGGCCTATTAGAAATTATCACAATATAAAGCGTATGAAAAATATCACGAATTCGAAATTTTTTTTTGTTGTACAAGAGGTCATTCTTGAACATTTCTTGAGCTGTATCTCGGAAATTAGTCATAGGATCAAGTTGAGCCCATGAGAGCTTTTGACCAGAAAGTCAAATCTGCAACATATTAAAAATTGAGCCAATTGCACCGGGGGCCACTTCCCATAAGGTCTGAGCGGTGTCCTTTTCATATTCGGTTGAATTATTAAATCCCTAATAAAATTGAATTATTAAATTCCTAATAAAAAAATACAACTTATAATCCAATCTATAACGCAACTCAAAAATGGCGTAAAAATGAAAAGAGAGAATTCATTATTCTTCTACTTCGATGCTCCAGACTGCAATGCAAAAGCAATAGTCGGATGTTAAATTGAAGTGATATGCGCTAGCAGCTTCAGCTTATATGTTCTCGGGTGTCCCTCGAGTATATTAAATTATGTCCACACAAATTAGTTCCAAGCAATGATGTGGAGTTTGAGTAGATGGCGCTTTAAGTACACAACGCGAATTTACAAATCCTATACCAATAAATTCATGGAGGCAACTAGAGCCGTCTTTGTTTGCAGACAAATATTTACATATTCTACTCTAGTACGGTCCAGAAAGTGACTATATTAGTGTATAGAGCGGTCGCCAAGAAACATTCCGTTTGAAAAATCATTAAGATTTATTCTGGTTGATGATTTATATTCAGAAAGGTGTAAAGAAAAAAATTCTGAAGGTTGCCAAACAAAATTTTGCGGATTTTTGTTTTCACCTAAATCATAACGGTAATTTCGGGTGGGCGCAACTTAAAGCACATCTTAAAACCATTATAAAATAGTTAGTAATTAATACTTTGATCTGAAATTTTTAAGGCATTCTTTTTAATGGTTTTCCACAAGATTACACATCCACACAAAAAAAAAATGGTCTGTCCTGTGGACCAGATCAGTGTATCCTTATGTATTTGGACCCGCTGAAACCGAATCCGAAGTCAGAATTGCCAGATTGGTTCTTTTTCACCCTTAACCCCAAAAAAACACCCCCCAAAAAAGTGGTCTGGCCTGCAAACCAGTGTATTTCCCTCTGAAACTGAATCTGAAGTCAGAATTGTCAGATTCGCTTGTTTTTTCACCCCCAACCCCAAAAAACACCTCCAAAACAAACAAAAAGTGGTCTGGCCTGCGGACCAGATCAGTTTATCCTTTTGTATTTGGACCTGCTGAAACCGAATCCGAACTCAGAAGTGTCCAATTGGCTCGTTTTTCACCCCCCAACTTTCCTATACATTCAGTTTCGGCGTCCAGACTGAGGCCTTACCATAATAATATGTGAATTGGTAAATTTATTTTTAAAAGTATGTATAATTTTAGATTATGTGTAAAAAATATGCACCTATATTTCCCACATCGGCAATTACAAAATGTTTAAAATAAAAAAATGTAGTCAATAATTATTGTGAAATTAAAGTATTGAAACACCAAGACTTAAAACTGTCTGGCATTACGGAAAATTTTACTAGCTATTTGTTATCTACACAGAGAACTGTTTCTATTGAAACAAAACGTTATCTTTGACATATTAATTATAAAATAACCATTCGTCCCCTACTAGGGGAACAGTCCCCCTTTTGAGGAAGCTGTCCCAAAAATTGTCCCCCATTCCCATGGTTTCACCAACACAGCAAAAATACGAATTTCCGAAAAATTAATACATCCGCAGTTGCCGAAAAAAAGTCACTGTAGAATCTTTGCTGAATATAAAAGACAGGAGAATCAATAACAAAGTTCGAAATTGAACGGTATAAAAAAAAAAAAAACGTTGTCGAAAATCACAAAAAAACCATTTTATAATTTTAATTATAACCTTCTAAAAAAAAGGCTAAAAGTACTGATAAAAAAGTGGCAAATATGACAAATTTCAACAATCATTTACGTTAGCCTCACAAGGTGAATTTGATCTGAGACTGTTCTCATCGCATGCAAAACTTGATTATTGTACATCTCTCTTTGGCCACGAAAGGTTCTACAGAAAAGCTACAAAATCAGCGTTACTACTCGAAATTAAAAAAGTATATGATGCATCCGGAAACAACACTTTGTAACAAATAATTAATTTTATTTTTAATTAGTGAAAGATTCGACTTTTACTTGGTGAAAATTCATGTCAACACTATAGTTTAACAAATAAAACACTGACATTTTTTTTTTAATTTTCACTGGTATATTATGACAGTTGTTTCGCTAAACATTAGCTTCATCAGATGTGAGTACAAGCCTACTTAGAATTAAAACTAGTGGACCTTAAATACCTAAAAGTTTATGACCTGAATTAATTAATAATCTATTACTGGAAATGGAATTAAAATAAATTTACAAGAGGTGAATTCACCTCTTGTAAACTTATTTTAATTCCATTTTCATTATTAATTCAGGTTAGGCTATAGAATAAATTATTTCTCAGGTCATACACTTTTAGGTATTTAAGGTGAATTCACCTCTTCTAAATTTATTTTAATTTCATTTCCAGTAATAGATTATTAATTCAGGTTAGGCTATAGAATAAATTATTTATCGGGTCATACACTTTTAGGTATTTAAGGTGAATTGACCTCTTCTAAATTTATTTTAATTTCATTCCCAGTAATAGATTATTAATTCAGGTTAGGCTATAAAATAAATCATTTCTCAGGTCATACACTTCTAGGTATTTAAGGTGAATTCACCTCTTCTAAATTTATTTTAATTCCATTTTCAGTCATAGATTATTAATTTAGGTTAGAATATAGAATAAATTATTTCTCAGGTCATAAATTTTTAGATATTTAAGGCCCACTAGCTTTAATTGTAAGTAGTCTTGTACTCACATCTGATGAAGCTAATGTTTAGCGAAACAATTGTCATGTTGACTTAATATATTAGTGAAAATTTTAAAATACATTTCATTGTTTTATTTATTAAACTATATATAGTGTTAATTTTATTTTTGATGGAATGTCACTGGTGCGAAAAATTCAACTTAAAAAATATCATACTTTCAGAGATTTTGGCGCTACATTTTTCAAAACTATCCAAAATCTTTCATCTCACCATTTTGTTAAAAGAATAGACATTGTCTTCGATAGATATGATGACGTTTCTATTAAATTCGTCGAGTCTCAATTACGATCGAAGGGAATAAATACGAAGCAAATTAATATACTTTTTACCAAAATCCCAACTGATTGCCAAGTTTTTTTTTCATGTTCTCAAAATAAACTGCAGCTTGTGAAATTTCTTTGCAAGTATGCTGCAACATTTTTACAAATCAATGCTGAAACAGAGCTGTTCATTTCCGGTGGATATGAAGACCCTACTAAATGTTTCAAACTCCAAGGTAACAACCTTATCGGAAGTTATAGACTTAAAGTCTAATAACTTAGAGGCGCATTGTAGAATGTTCAGCCATATTTTTCATGCCGGTCGTGGAGGAGTCGAAGAAGTTGTTATAAAGAGTGCGTACTTCTTGGTGTTCACTTCTGGCATAAACTGTCCAATATTGGTTGTCGAGGTATTTGGTTTGAAGGATATAGTATAAAACAAAATCTTATAAGTACTCATTTAGCAGCTGAATCACTTGGTAAAAATATTTGTCATATTTTACCTGGATTACATGCTTTAACTAGCGACACGACAAGCCAATTTAGAAGTAAAAAACAAAGTTTAAATTCTGCATCAGAAATATTTATTCAGAAAGCTCTCATTAATTTTGGTAACAATCCAGAGATTTTGATGGACTTTTTTCAGATTGAAGAAGTCTGCACTGCACTTATTTATTTGTGAAACAAAAAACTACAGCAGATAAATTATGCTCCTAGCCAATTACCCGCAATATTGGCTTCAATTTAAAGGACCCCGGAACAAAACCCATGAAAATGTTGATTCGGTGGAATCGGCTGAAATTTTGGTATTTTGTAGTTCAAGTCATGCTGATTAAAAATTCTTATCACATCGAGCCAATCCTATGGACAGTTTTTGAGATATAGCTTATTAAAGTTAGGTAATTTGCGTCATTTTAGACATTCAGAAACTTTTTACTCTTAAACTATTAACTTTAGCAAAAAGTTGCAAGGGTCGAAATATTTTTGTACAAGTCCAATAAAGCTCAAGAATTTTTTTCAGAATTTTTTAATCAATTTTTAGGTTAGGTAAAATATATACATGTCATATTCCGGCATGCTTCGGTGGGATTGGCTGAAACTTTGCTATTTTGTAGTTAAAATCATGCTGATCAAAAATTCCCATTGCACTGAGTATCCTATGAGTGGTTTTCGCTCCAGGAGTGCCTGAAGGTCTTAACAACGAGGTAATTGAATGTACAAGAAAAAAAAATCTTTAATTGAGAAAAATATTGTCTTTTATGCTAAAATTTTAAAACGTCAGTCTTGTGGAAAACCGTTTAAAAGACATACCTTAAAAATCAAATAAAAATATTAATTAATAATTATTTTATAATTATTTTAAAACGCTGAAGTTGCGCGCACCCGAAATTATCGTTGTGAGTTAGGTGAAAACAAAAATTCGGAAAATTTAGCTTGGCAACCTTCAGAATTTCATTCTCTACATATTTCTGAATGTAAGTCACAAACCAGAACGAACCAGAATTTTGTAGCGGTAGCACCACTGATCAAATAAACCTGATGTTTCACTTAATTGTATTCCCTATGTAACCAGTTTAATTTTTTGTCGTGTGACGTATACCTTCCAGGATTCTGCGCAGAAGACATCCCAAGTAACACACATGGTACCAAATCCTTTCGGTTTCGATTTTGCTACGAAGCCTTAGTTCCTGGGATACACCCTGGTACTAATATTGCTACTTTATTGAGTAAGGCTACTTTATATGGTTCTTTTAAAGTAACTGTTACCACACCGATACCATTTATTGGAACTGTAAACACTTAAAGTCAAAGTAACATTTGGGTAGTTACTGGAACTAAGCAGTATCATTTTATTGTTACTCTATAGTACCAGTGCATCAGTTACTGTCACCCACCAGTGCCACTAAGATGCCTAAGTAAAGTAACTGGGTACATAGAGAAGCAATCTAGGTTCCAGAATAGTTCCAGTGATCATCACTTGGAACTTTAAAGTATCGTGGCATTTTAGTCGCAACATGGGTAGCGAAATAGTTCCTGTTCGTACTTTACAGTTCCAAAATAGAATCTGATACTATAGAGTCACATCAGGATAGTTGCTATTGGGTCACCAAAGTCACAGGTACTTTATGGTGGAGGGACTAACTTTATAGTACCTTTGTTAGAATCGGCCATTATTAGTTGTTAAAATTTTTAGAAAAAAAAATTGGGTTTAATCAAAAATAGACAATGGTTATGTTAATATCTTATCATAAACTTTTACGAAAAATGATTTTGAAAGTATTCCAAATGTTTCCCTAATAAATATTTAAATTTTTTAATCTTGCCTTTTTAAATTATTTTGTCAAAAACTTACAAGAAAAGGTTATTTTGAGGGCGCGTTGAAATTTTATCATTTAATATGTCAAATTATATCAAAAAAGTAACTTGCGTTTGACAAAATGGCTAAAGAAGCACTTTAAACACGCGCCTAAAGTACATATCTTTTTGGTATAATATTATTTCACTGCGCCATTTTTATAAAAGAAAAAAACAAAGAGGTCGCTAAAAGATAAACACCATTTTAAAAAGTGATAGTGGTAGTTACTAGGCAGCCACGTAGCGGTTACTAGGCCGCCGAGTTGCGGAGTAGTACCCGCTACTACCCCGATCCTTTATAGTAACTAAACATAGTCACATCTATAGAGGCCGGGACTACCCGAAACACTACCCGGCGACTACAAATTTTTCCCCATTTTAGTGGCGGCTACGTAGCTGCCACGTAGCAGGGACGTGGCCGCCTATTGTAGCGGTCCACTTTATCGTGGCTTTTATAATCGCCGATACGTTCCCGCGACTTTATGTGTTACTTGGGATAAACAGAGCAACCTAGCGGTTGACATGGAAGTTAAGACCAGCGAGTATAATGTCACAGGAGGGAGTGTTTAGTACTGAAATCTCAGAGATGGAAGTCGTCATCAGCTACACCAGTGATATTAATTATTTTGGAATGTAGTGTATTGTATTGAAGCTTAGAGTTGTTATTGTTATACATTTAAGTGGTTTTTTGAGTGACTTTTAATTATTGTTGCGTGTCATCAGCTCCCTCCTGTGACTATACTCGCTGGTTAAGACTGCTTGCTATATGCGCAGATCACTACACAAATTGGTAATTGGTACCTTCCAGGAGTTGATTTATTATCTAAACCATGAAACGTCATAAGTGAAACATCTGGTTTGTTTGATCTGTGGTAGCACAATGGGCCACAAGGCCTGAGTGCGGTGACGTTAGATTGCCTTGCTAAAAGAAGAAGAAGAAGAACCAAACGAATCCTTATGATTTTTCAAACGGAATGTTTCTTGGCGCCTGTGCCTGCACTAGTAGAATGTATAAGTAAATTTTCACAAAAGATACATTTTTTTACAAAGTCTAACCTATTTTAGTTGTTGCATTAATTCGGAAGAAAAACGCCTAGATAGATAAATTTAAATTGGTGACAAAACAGAGTCCTGCATGAGAATATGATTCTGTGAATATTACTTTTTCTTAAAAATTGCGGAACTCCTGGATTTTTGTAATCAAGTTGTCTAATTTGGGCGAACTATATCCTGTAGTTAAGTATGGATATAAATGTTGTTCCATTGCTCTAATTTACATGAAAAAATTTTTATAATCCTTTACACAAGTGAAAAGTGACTGAAATATTAATATGCTCTCTTCAAGAATATTGAAACAATGCTGATTTGATATTTTTCCAGATAAATTGGCACGAAATTGCATTAAGCATTAAGTTGTAGGCACTTGAAAAGTTAATTTAAATAAAATATGGGAAATGTTCGACAGCGACAATGGACAAATGTATCTCGTGACTTCTATTGAACTGCCATTCTCCCCACGTCAGGATCCTGTTACGAAGTATATAATTTTAAAAGATACCGTAGAATTATTTTTAAAAAACCCACCTGTATCTTTTAACAAGGTATTTTATATTATAACTTTATATTTCGGAATAATTGCATCAAAGGACTTTAGAAAGTATTACCGTTGTCGTAAACACTGCCAAGCTGTCCGCTGCAAAGCTGTGCAAGTGAAAATACAAAGAGAATGAGAATGTAAACTGCGAACAAATATATTTTTTTATAAATAAGGTTGTTTACTAACTACGTGTGTGGATAATGTACATAACTGGTGGACTTGCGATTCTCAAGTTACTGTGATAATGATAACAATAGCAAAAAAAATTATTAGGTGAAACTTAGTACTTACATAATACTGAGTGTCCTGTATAACGCTCTTGTATTGCGGTGTTCTTGTAGAAGAACCTAGCACACAGCGTCTGAGTGACGCCAGTCGCGCTCTCCCTTGTTCTTATGTGGTCTTTCACTTCCAGGCGGGTTCGAGATAAGAGATATTTGATAAATAAGAATTAGGACAAGATTGCACTCGCCGTAGATTATTAACCACGCCCTCTCCAAACTAAAAA
This sequence comes from Rutpela maculata, assembly GCA_936432065.2. NCBI lineage: Eukaryota > Metazoa > Arthropoda > Insecta > Coleoptera > Cerambycidae > Rutpela > Rutpela maculata. The sequence goes on from OW386285.2 coordinate 21,335,747, forward strand.
AAAATGGTCTTTCCCTTATGAAATTTTACTTACTTATTTACCTAATGGTAATGAATTTTATGCTTAAAGATCTCTGAATTGTTTTGATAAAAAAAATCCCTCTCGAGCTTCCGTAATGTGACCGGGGTATTGAGATTCAAACTTGTGGGGTCCTGAGACACCCAATTTACTCAATTCTGGCCTACCAAACGAAAACCCTCTAGGATAAGACAACAAGTCATACAATCCGAAAACGTTCAAATAACACCATTTATTGTTTAGGTTTAAAATAAGTACAATGAAATTATGCAATATCCATAGACTTAAAAGAAATAGACTCCAAGACAATTCATTTCCTTGGGGCCAGAATAGTTACGACGTTCTGCTCCCTCTCCTCCTCCTTGCATACTGTAGCAGGATATAAAGCCGTCTCTCTTTGGGATTATGAGCAACTGTCTTTTTCCATTTCGTTCTCATTTCAATTAAACTGTCTTTAGTCATTTTTTCGCGAGCTTACCACAACTAACTGTGGTAAGGTGTAAAAGAGATGGCTATATATAATTAAGATGTGGATTGGTTATGTATGTATAGCCATCTCTTTTGCACCTTACTATAGTTAGGGCTCGCCAAAAAATGCTTTAAGTTTAGCACTGGCATTAGACATGATCAAATGACTGATGATTGTTTTTGTCAAAGCTTTGTTTGTTCTAACCTCTAAACATTTGGACACCGACTTGGTTAAAGGAAGATATAATTTTAGAGAGAATAAAAAGAGAAATGTAATGTTCCTGCACGATTGGAGAAAGACACAAATTCACCGATGTATTTTAGTCAAGCCAGGGAAAGGCCAGGCCTGCAGCCAAGGGGTGCTTTACACTTTCTAGGAAAAATTTGTGCATCCTCGCCACCGACAGCGGAAAAGAAAAAGTTAGTACCTAGTACTGTTCCAAGAAATATAGAAACGACGGATGGCCTATATGAGAATTCATAAACTCTTGGCTACAGTCATAACTTTTGCTTGCAACCCTGTAATGTGCAAATTCACCCTTCTGAACGTTGATTCAAATAAATCATCTTCGAATAACGGACATGTACCGCCATTAAAGAATAGCAGATTTCATCCTGCTGGCACTAGAGAAAGAACGCGCACAAGAAATAGGCATTAACGTCTTTTTCAGAAAATTTAATGACACGTTATGGACGATTGAAACTTATGTTTTGTTTTATCTACTCGAGTATTTTAAATAGGTGTTTGCAACCTTGTTAATTGATGTTTCCTTCATGTAGGTACTTAATCAAAATATAATTTTTTATTCGTTAATATTTTTAATATATTAAAGACTAATCGAGTTTGTGAAATTTATAGGCCTCCCCTGAAATCCCATGGGCACCCCCTACAATTTCTTTCCATTTACAGGCCTAGGAAAGGTTCAGCCATTCCAATGTGCGAAAAATAATAATAATAGCATACATGTAAATTCAATCTACTATTAATGTTATTAACGTTGTAAAGTCTTCGATAGATAAATAGATCTTTATTGGTCATATATATACAGAAATTATGCTTTGACACGTCAAAAGGATATAAGATATAGTAAAGAATAAATAAAATATTGGTTGTCTTAAATAAAAAATTACAATAAATATAAATAAATAACATATCGATCAAATAACAGTTATGGCACATAGAATAACAAACAAAACAATTATTATCATTAGTTCCTCTCCAATAAATCTGGCATCAAAAGAGGGACGCTCCTTATGGCGCGCAAGTTCCTGTTGCAAACTCTCCTCACGCACAACTTCATCGGTAGCAGCATAATCAACTAAGAGGACAAAATGCATAAAGGTAAATTTAAACATATGTCATGAGAAATACACGATAAAATATTTAAAGTATTTTTTATAATGCAATGTAATATGATATTTTCTTGAATTCAAAATGTACTCATGTACCAATCACAATTTGGAATAAAAGCGGATTGCGTTATAAAAAAATGGAGTGATGGGAACTTATTTTTTATGATTTATGCAACACTTCTTTTAGTAATCCGAGCCGTTTGTAATTTAATCCATAGTACTAATTGCGCCTGCAATAACAGATCAAAAACAAGAGTCTCGATAAAATCATATTTTTTTAAACACGCTGAAATTATAGGTTATGTTTACACATGCCATATAACTCGAATACTTACTTATGGAATGATAAGTTAGAACTCTTTTTGGGTGTTGCACCGCAAACGCAACACCATCTCAAAATGTTATAACAATATATATTAACTAAATTGAAAGCAAACACGCCTCAGCTAAACTAAATAATTGTTCGTTGTCTGTACTTTTGACAGCGACTAGCCAGTTCTCTGACCAGCCGCCCAAACTTGACAAACGCCGACTCCTATTGGCGGATACATCGGCGCGTAAGTCGGAGCACATTCCGGCTGAAAATAATCCTAAAGAAAGATAGAAGATATGGTGTATAGTGTATATGAAGGCGACAGCGCTAATAGCGCATGTGTAAACTTTGGAGACAGGTATTTAAGTAAACGTATAAGGGATCTTAGGGTCTATTTATTCTTAAGTCTATGGCAATATCCTATCTAATAAGGTGAGGTGAGGTACGGTACCAGTTTCAGTGACTGGACCTCGATCGGCGAAGTTAAGCACGGCCGGGCGAGTCCGTCACTTGGATTGGTGGCCGTATCTCATCTCGCCGTCCTGGTTAAGTGGTAGAGTAGCATTAGCTAAACTTCGCCAGGACGTTAATATAAATAAGGCATAAAAAATTAAAAAAAAAAAATGAATCATCTAATTTGAATAGAATCGCCTCCATCAAGTAGGGCAAGGTGGAGCGGACCGCCTCTTCTAGAGAGTTTTTATAATGCTACCATGCAGTGGAGAGCCTGCGCTAACGATCGATTTGGTAGAAAAGGTGGCTGACTTGAAATAATATAAAAATATTTTACTTGAAAGATTTTGGGTCATTTATGATTAGCTTCAAGGTTCTTTACCGTGATTATATCATTCACGAGAACGGAGTTCAATATGAATACAACTATATATGAGTTTGCAACTTTCTGTCAGCGCGCGACGTACCAGTAATCATATAGGTTCAATATAGGGGATGTGACACGAGTTCGCCTTCGAGTGACTTTTTGGCAAAATGGATTTTTATCTCATTTAGGTTACAAGGCGGTTTTCAGCTATAATATCCCTAGGACATTGATAATGTACGAGATAGTTTTATGACAATCGAAAGCACGTTGCTTGGTATTACCAAACAACGTGCTTGAGGTTGTCATAAAATTATGAGGCATTTGTCAATGTTAGAGGGATATTCGGTCAGAAAATTTTTTGAAAAAATAGAATCAAAAAGTCGCAACACAACAAAACAATTATTTATTTATTAAAAGTACACTTGGTAAAGGTACTGTTACTAAAATTTAACGCAGCATTGGATTGGTTATTTTTTTTCTACTACAGAAGATCTATTACCACGCATAGTATTTATGATCTTATAGTGGTGTTCTTGGTCGATGTTTAAGTATGGTTTTATGGAATTTGAATTGTTATGACCAGTAATTTTCAGCAATTGTTGTTCTTGCACACCATTGTTGACCTATTAGAATGGTTCATTATCTTTTTGTTCTTTACATTCAGGCCAATAGCCTCAGCAGAAGATTTAGTCCATCCATTAATAGTATTTCTTCCAACAGGGACATTGTCTTACCATCTATCGGTTTCCGTTTTCCAGTGTTGATTTGGTTTTAAGAACAGCCGTGGTGAGGTAATATGTTCGCCTCGTTTTGATATCAGTTTATGAAAAAGGCGTACAGGGCAGTTTTGACTTTCATTATTGGTAATCAACCATTTACGATTTGTACAGCTTTTTGAACCGCCTTGGCAAGTTTTACTGAGTACCGGATTATATTTAATGCGATTTGTTGGAGAGTCATCGTTATTTTTCTCGATTTGAAAAAAATCCAAGAGACAGGCAACTGCCTCGCCTCCTCTCCACGCTAATTCTACAGCAACAATATGGTAGAATTTACGCATAAAACCTTCAGGGGTATTTTCATCCCAGAATAATATTATTTGGTTTACTTCAGATAAACTTAACGAAACTGAACCGGTCTTACGTTTGCATGGATCTGCTTGCAGTTTCTTCCTAGTTGCATCGCGGGCATCTCGGGCAGATTTAAATACTAAGCTCATAAATGAGTCAATCATAATCTTATAGTCATTATAGTACTTCTCTTGTAAAAGTTTGCACGAAACGTTCCACATAGTTTTTACTGTTGCTACTTTGAATTCTGTTCCATTTTTCTTCCTCATATTGACCGCCCAATCTTTCAGTATCAATGCCAGTTCTTCTACGCTTCTATGTTCATTTAATTCGTATTTTCGTTCATGGCAGAACTCCATAAATATTCCCCAAGTGTATTTGTGACTTTTTCTGGTATTTATGGGAATTTTTTCTTCGATTAGCGCGTTTATAGATTGACAATTGGCATCGCCAAAACGTGACATTTTGAAATTTATTTGGCAGTTATTATGAAGTTGTCAAAGTTAAATAATTTTATTGTCATAGTGATTGAAAATTTCCTTGGATGGTGTTATCAGTTAAAATGATTGGGTGATTTGTGTCACATGACAAGAAATAACGAAATTTAATTGGTTGTTAGAACTTTCAAAAAATTTTCTCTATAGCTTTGTAATTTGGAAAAACCTGCATTTGTTTTTCCTACTATCACTTTCTACCGATTATCCAACGCAACTCATCCAATTGACGAACCACTGGATGAATCCAAATTTGTTTTATTCGAGAAACGGGTTTTATCCATTTTTACTAGTTTTTGCCACGTATTTGCCTATAGACGCTACGCGCCTTTGCCACATTTGTCGGTTTCGCCCTTTAATACGTCGCATCGTTAAAATTTTATATTCGTTCTTTTGAATGATATCTACAATGACCAGAGAACCAGAGATACATCTCTGATTTCATTGTGTTTCGTGGAATGATTAAAAAGTTAAAAATATTCAGAAATATTTTTAGTACATCTGCATTAAAAGTACATCTTTGGCGTACTTCTTACAAAGTATATTGTTTTCCTTTCTTTGTCCATAAAGATATTTTAGTCCAACTGTGGCGCACTTTTGAAAAAGTATAATGTACATTTGTCTTTGACCAAAATTATACTTTTATTTTCAGTACGTTTTTCCACGATCATAATATACTTTCACTCCTATGGCCTAGACATGAAATTTCTAGACGTGGGCACCTCGTGCTGTGCCTTTTTTGTCTTGGTTATGCTCTCTCTCTCTCTCTCTCTCTCTCTCGAAAATGTCTTTAAATGAATTTTTACTTAAGTCGAAAGTTTCATCTAGTCTTCGACTTAGGTCGATTCTGGGATGTTCTATAACATTCTAAACTGCACTATTTTTAATATGATTGGTTTTGCCTAGAGCAGTTATAGTTCGCAGTTATAGTGTGGAAACTCCATCAGCAGTATGATAGAGGCACAGGTATCTATAGTGAAGAACAGTCTTTCCACATGGTACTGTGAGGAAATTCCGGATTTTACTGTTCAAAAATCTCTAGAGACCTTAATATCCATCGGATCGGGATAATTTTTTTTAAATTAAAGGTAATTAAAATCTCTACAACATCTGTCGAAGCAAATTTTTAAATGACTCGGTCAACTTTTATTAATGGCATAATAAACTGCCAATTAACTGTGAAGAAAATATATTAAAAATTTAAATAATAAACCAATATCGCTATATTCATATGAAAATTAAATTTCAGCTGACAACTGTCAAAATGATAAAATTAACACAAAAAATATTATATGTATAACATGCAAGTTATTTGCCTCGACAAATGTGTAGGGAATTTAATTACCTTTAATTAAAAAAAAAAAATTGTCCCCATCCGATGGATATTAAGGTCTCTAGAGACTTTTGCACAGTGAAATCTGGAATTTCCCCACAGTGCAGGGGTCTGATATTGGCCATCTTTGCAGAAGGGTTGGGCAGCTGCTTTCGTAAAACTTCTAGAAGTGATTAGAACCATAACTCCTGAGACGCAGGATAGGAAAAGTTTGCAACTTATGATTGGCATCTAAAAGAAAAGGAATAATCGGTTTTATGAACTAACTTGTATTGATAATAAATAAAATGTTTGCAAAGTAATAAAAGTACAAAAGAAATAATAGTCATTAATTTACAAATATTACACGAATATGTACAATGTGGACCAAATTAGATGGGATTTGGAGTTTTCTCTATAACTATGGCAGACAGACAAAAACCAATATACAAAGTAGTTTAGATATTGTTTAATTTTTAGAAAATAATGGTCCTATTTTGGGCCAGCTAGATCTCCCGATATAACCCCCGTCGACTTTTGACTTTGAGGTTATTTAAATACATTATATATAGAGAACGTTTTAAAAATATAGAATGTAGTGTACTACTACTCATTGGTGTATGTGATTTCTTATAATAAAAACATTCGAGCTGTTATGATATAACTGCTGACTCAGGACAAGGATTAGGACCAGGCAGTCAGTCTTTATATGATAGCAGAGTGAAGTACAACAGTGAAGAGTGTGTTTTATTTAAACAAATTTAAGTGATTGTTCAGTGGCGACGAGGATTAACCATATAAATAAAAGCGAGTGCGCCTTAATTCTTTAATGTGTAAATCCAGTGAAAAATAAGAAGGAACAGAGCATAAACTTTGTAAGGAAAACTTCAACAAATATACATTGGGTACTAAGAAAACGGGCCTAGCACTATTATATCGCAATGTTTATAATATAATTAAGAAAACCAATTAAAACAACCCTTATCATAGGGAGTTTTAATAGAAATTATATTTGTCCGAATCATTTAGGTTTTGAATCACTAGTATACCATAAAGTTCTTTAATTATTATTTGTCTTTGAGAATCAAAAAATTGTTGGTGTTGGCATTATTATTATTAAAAGAGCGTACAGTAATTAACACAAAAAAGTGAATTTCATAAAATGTATTAACGCACTCGCAAAACAAGGGACTCAGGTCCAAAACAAGGGACTCAGGTCTAAAACAAGGGACTCAGGTCCAAAACAAGGGACTCAGGTCCAAAACAAGGGACTCAGGTCCAAAACGAGGGACTCAGGTCCATAACAAGGGACTCAGGTCCAAAACAAGGGACTCAGGTCCAAAACAAGGGACTCAGGTCCAAAACAAGGGACTCAGGTCCAAAACGAGGGACTCAGGTCCAAAACAAGGGACTCAGGTCCAAAACAAGGGACTCAGGTCCAAAACAAGGGGCTCAGGTCCAAAATAAGGGACTCAGGTCCAAAACACTAAGAAAGAAAGCCTCACGGAATCTGTTCGAATCGAACACGAGGGACAATGGGTCCAGAAAAAATGCTACAACGAATGAACATACGCGGGGGATACGAATTGATGCGTGGTCATTCAGCGTTGGAAATAATAATAATAACTAATAAATAAGTGTGCCGCTTGCGAAGTCTAAAAAATAATAATAGTGATAATAATAATAATGGGATGGGTTTGATGATTTCCAGTTTCAGCTAAGAAAGCGTGTCGCATAAATCTAAAATTCTTAATAATAATATTAATAATAATTCTTATATCCCAATCATAGGTACAATTAAGTAATAATCATACAAGTGGCTATAAGGAGTACGTCACAAATGCATACCATAATAAATCGACTAAACATTGCATTAGTATAACAAAATGTAAAATATAAAATCAAATTACACGTAAAAAAAATTGTATAAAGGAGCACACAACACATACATTATAACAAACTACAAATAATATAACACGTAAAAAATAGTAAGACTAAATGAAATTTATTGATACTTTTCCCTTAACAAATTCTTTATCGTCCTTTTAAAAATAATTGACTTGGAATTTTCAGTAGGTAAATGATTATACATTTTACATTCATTATAAAAGACACTTTTTGATACAAGTGCTGGTGAGGAATTAACTGATCTTTAAATCTTAAATCCAATAATACACCGCAAAACGTTTCCGACTTTTTGACAGAAGGGTCACTTAAGTTTAAATATTCTGTGTATTATTTTTCTAGGGTATGGGACTGAACCACTCGCATTTCGTTGAATGAATTAAATTCGAAAAAAAAATGTATATTTTCGTTTATTTTGTAACATAAGAAAACTTAAAATATTTTATTAATCACAGTAGTTAATTACACTTGTTAATTAAATACGCATCTGTGTAAATTTGCCGTTTTGTAGTCCGAGGTTTGTTTGTAAATAGATTTGATGATTCGGAGCGAACTGTTTTACAACTGTGTCAGGTGTTTATATTAAAAGTTATTAGTTCTCTAATATTCACGACATGCATCCGAATAGACCAGAAAAGATCTCGGCGTGAAACGATTCGAACGGAAGCATGGACGGAGAACGGAAATATTTCTGATTTACTTTAAAATTGAAAATAAAATATTTAATGAATTTTGTGACTGTTAATATTTTGGGAATTGACTGAATTAATTATCTACTAAATTTTCATTATTAAATTATTCACAAATAAACAATTTTCAAAAGGTCCTTTGACACAAACAGCGAGTATTGAGGACCGGTAAAAAAAAGGTATGAGCGGACTGTGCTTGCAGGAAATATATTTCAGTATTCCAGGAGCGTACGTAGAGGCAACTGCTGAAATAGATGTATATCAAGCTACAACTCACTATTCACCGAAGGTTTGTGGTCGACATGGAAGCCACAAACATTCTTCTTCAAGTGAAAAGTGTCCGGCCTTAAATCAGACATGCAATAACTGTGGATCCCAAGGACATTTCAGGTTTCAATATAAGACATATGCAAAAAGAAAAAAACGTGTGAGAAATAGTCAACCATATGTAGAGCCTTCTAGAAAATTCAAGGAGAAAGTGGCGAATGTGCATTCCATACAAGAAGACACCTATGATGAAGAAACAAACTAAGTCTTCCACATCGATAATGACGAAACAATAACCTACAGTTTAGGAGGAGTTGAGATGGGTATACCCATTTATTCAGGTAGCAAGACCCAAGTAACAATCTTAATTTTAACATACTCTATAAGATATTCTAAAAGCTTATTTCTGAGACTTCTTTTAAACGTAAATGGTCTGGAAAGACTCTATAAAACTATCACCGACGCCAGGAGACGAGCTACCCCCAACCTGGAAATTTTGCCGACCCTCTTCCCTTAAGAGGAGTAGGGATCTTTTACTTGCCTAACATGGTGATAGGCCCTGGTAGCGGAAATAGGCCGACGTTAAATAGTTAAAAAAAAAAACTCTATAAAACTGACTTAAAACCCTTATACGGGTATAGAGGTCCACCCAGAGAAAGGTCTACATATTTTCATTTAAAACTACTTTTAAAGCTTTCAAGTTTTAATGAATCATCTAAATCTCTGCTCGTAGAATATCTGAAGAGTATTATAAAACCATACTTTGTTTGGAATAAGTACTTATTAAAGTTTAAAATGCACACACAAATGCTTGAGAGAATGTTTTGTATTTAATAAAGTAAATATAAAAGAAAATATATGGGACGCCATGCATAGTTATAAAATGAACATATCGCAAGTACTGAGAAAAATTACTTTATAAATGAAGTACTGAGAGTCCTCGTAGTGGGCTAAAATTTTCAACGAGGCTAAGTTTACTGTAAAATCTAGTTAGACAGTTCTTACAAAATTTTTGCGCCCTCCAAAAACGCAAATTTAAATAACTATATGGATAAATTATTTTTCTCCTCGATGACTTAAAAATAAATAAATCAGTATCATCTTTCCATAATATGATTCAATGTTAATAAATTCTTTCTAAAAAACATTTCTCTTATAAAAAAAAATTACATTTCTATGTTCAATCTGGAACCTTCCCAGTGTGGCTGACCGTTGTTTATTTCTTGACCTCTGGAAGTGGTGGCAGCTGTGTGCATCGACCATATTAGTTGTGAATAATTCTACTTCAAACGTGTCTTGTCTTAAAATGCCTACAAAATAACCAATTGCTCTTTAAGTACGCTGATTTATTTTTGTAGAAGTATGTTTTAAGTCCCATAGTTATTTCTTAAAACTTGTAGGCTATTTTAAAACCTATGCTAAACTGAGGAGTTAACACATCCGCTTTAAGACATATACGTTTTATGGCCCCTTGTATAACCTAACCAAAAAATTCAGTTTGATTTTAGTACTTTGTCATTTTTGGAAAAAGTGTGTGGTAGAGCCGCTTGCTATTATTATAAATTACCAAGAGCAGGTATAGTAGCGCAGCGGGCTAAGGCGTATTAGGGCGAGCATGCTTGGTCACACTCTCTATTGTGTACTGGGTTTGATCTTCTTCTCCGACACTAGCAATGTCTGCTGGTAATGGATATTGTCTGAGCTTCTTCAAAAGAAAAAAGGGAAAGATTACGGCGACAGGAAGCGAAGATCAGAAGAAACCCCATTAGAACCAAGGTGTACGTGAAACACCTAAGGAAAACACAACTTGCCTCAACTTTAATGAAAGTACACAAGTAATGAATAAGGATAGAGTAGACATACAAATTAAATATGATGAAACAGGCCAAAACTACAGAAGGAACATCGTGCATCTAAAGAAGATCGAGGGAGAATGGGCAGTGTATGTTTCAAAATAAGTACATGTGACCGACAAAAAACAAGAGTCAGATAATTACTGATATTTCGTAAGCCTAATTTACTTTAGTTTCGTGTGATATGCGTTGTATGCTACTTTACTATATTGTTATATATATGTTACAGTAACAGGTGAGTTGATCCAAGGCAAGTCTATGTTCACGTGACCGACAAAGGATCAGAGGCCGTAGACTGGTATTCTTCAAATTTGCACCTTTGGTTATGACTTTTATATTAATATATTTTGCTATATCTTATTCTTATATTGTTCTATTATTATATAGTTAAGTAGGTATATTGTTATATTTGGTGCTCCGCCATAACTCACATTGTGGACATTATTGTTAATTTCATTAACACTGTTGTAAAAGGAAAAGTGGATGTAGTGTACTACTACTCATTGGTGTATGTGATTTCTTATAATAAAAACATTCGAGCTGTTATGATATAACTGCTGACTCAGGACAAGGATTAGGACCAAGCAGTCAGTCTTTATATGATAGCAGAGTGAAGTACAACAGTAAAGAGTGTGTTTTATTTAAACAAATTTAAGTGATTGTTCATAGAAGAATTGGAAAACAAACATTAGCTGCGTTTCGGACAATAACTCCTGTCATGATTGGAAGTGCAACAAATGTTGTAAGGAGAAGATGTCTAATTTTTTTATAGAATTTACTATCGATAGAGGAATGTTATTAATAGTTATGTTTAGATTTTCCTTCAGGATGTCAATATGGTTTTTATTCCCAAACAATATAAGACAAGATTAAACGTTCAAAAGAAAGGTTGTAATTAATTTTAAATCATTATTAATAATGAGGTTAGGAGCGACGGGATAATCATTGTGATGATGCAAATATACTTGTGTGTCATCAGCATAAGCTTGAATAGGTTTCTAGAGATTTTAATATATCCGAAGTATAAATAAAAAATAATAAAGGTCCTAAAACCGAACCTTGCGGGACTCCTGAATAAATTTCAGTATTTGAAGAAAATAAATGATTGCTAAAAATTAGCTGAGATCTCCTAGACAAATATGAATTAATAAGATAGCGTAAATGAATTATCAAAACCATAAAATTTCAATTTAGCACAAATAAGCTGATGGTTAATAGTATCAAATGCCTTCGAGAAGTCCAGTAGCACCAGTAAACTATCCAGTTTATTATCATATGCTTGCAATATATCATTAGTAACGTTAACTACAGTTGTTGCAGTACTCATCCCCTTTCTGAACCCATACTGGATATCAAGTAAAATATTATTGGAAATAATAAAATAAAAAAATTTGCTCATACAAAATTTTTTCAAAAACTACGCAAATCTAAAAAATTTTGTGGATTGGCTATTTTTGGTAATGGTAATGGTATACTGGAAATTTTCCAAGAATTCGAATTTCCCCTTATAAGCTACAGTGTCCGCATTAGTTGTATCTAGGACTGAAAATAAGAAGAACGATTAATAAAGTTTGGAATGAAATAATTATCGATTTTATCGTGTCAATACCTAGCAGAGAAAGCCACTACGGCCGTGAACGAAATCATAACAGTAGATACCTTTTAGCCGATTTGAATGTACGAAAACTATACACTGCTTTTCTTGAAAAACATCAGCTTGTTACAAGAAACCCCCAGTATCACGTCAGTGGTTCAATAAAATTTTCAATAAAAAATTTAGTCTAGCCTTTGGAGAACCAAGAGTTGACCCCTTCTCTACTTGCACAAAACATATCAGAACATAGCAAGAAACCTGAACCTGATACGTGTGTGCTGTCGTATTATTTGTTATATTTTATTGAAAAACATAAGTATAGGACAAAAAAAGCAGCAAACAAAAAAGACTTGAAAAAAACGGTTCAACAAAAACTGTACAACTAGAAAAGACAACAAATAATAAAAAATATTTAAAAATAAACAAGTCTAGGTTATAGAAATATATCATTAAATAAAACGAAACCACAAAACAAAACAAATTGTCTTTGCAGACTTAAAAAAATCTTTTTTCTTGCTTTCTCAGATGCAAACTGATCTATTAGACTACTTCACAAGTTCAAAGCCGTGTTAATGCTTGATAAAGCTCGTAAAGATATGAGTGAGGCTCATTGGATACGGAATGACGTCTAGAAAAATGTGCAAAAATTTCAAAACAAACAATCGCAAAAGTTATAAACAAATGAAGATTGAAAAAATAACGAGTTTCGTTTTTTGCAAATAACTCGAAAACTATTAATATTTAAGAAATTTTGAAGAAAGATTCTTAAAAAGACAGAAATTTCCAATAAAAAAGTCCCAACTCCCGAAATTCTAATTTTTAATGTTTTTTATAGAATTTTATATTTATTTTTTTTTTTGACATGTTTATTATACGGTTGTTTTTGTTATTTTTTTTTTCTATCTAAAAAGAATATAAACATATTCGGGGATTGTTAATAACAAATTGTATATTAAATAAACAAATAAATTACCAACAAATTTTTTTTCCACCTTGTAAAGAATTGCAAATAATAAATTTTAAGAATAAAATTTGTTCTTAATAATTTGTTTGAATAATGAAAAAAGGAAAAAAATGATTATAAACAATTAAAAAAAATTTTTAAGAAAAAAAATTTCTTTTTTTAGTCATGTTTTATATTATAACAAATATAATGGCACATTTTTTTTTTTCAAAAATACGTAATTTATCTATTTGTTTATAAAATTTATTTAAACAAATAGCAATAAAAATTTTAAGTTTATGTGTAATCTTATAGTATTTTTGAATATAAAAACAGTAATAATAATTAAAATTAATAAAAAAAAAATTTCAACCTCACTTTTTCATTTTTTAGTTTTTTGTTAGGTTAAATAATTAATAACTAATATACTATGTATAACAATTAAAAACATCGCAATGTCATAATTCCATAAAGTATAGTTGCGAAGCGAAATAATTTTAGTGGCTTTTATTAATTAACAATAGGCTCATTTTATGAAAAATCTGTGAAATATTTTTTTTTTCAACGGGATATTGTTCCTTTTAAGTGTCTAAATACCATAATTTTAAAAAAATTTTAAATTAATATTTAATAACATAAAAAAATATTTTTACTTATTACGGCCAACCGGCAGAGCATTGTAACGGCTTAGTGTTCGTCGGGCGGAGCTATATTTTCAACATTAAATTAAAATTATTAATATTAGAGATAGAGTTTCGGGAGTTTGGACTTTTTATTGGAAATTTCGTCCTCTTTAAGAAGCTTTCTTTAAAATTTCTTAAATATTAATAGTTTTCGAGTTATTTGCAAAAAACGAAACTCCTTATTTTTTCAATCTTCATTTGTTTATAACTTCTGCAATTGTTTATGTGCGGGTTTGAAACTTTTGCACATTTTTCTAGACGTCATTCCGAATCCAATGAGCCCTGACTCATATTTTTACGAGCTTTGTCAAGCATTAACACGGCTTTAAACTTGTGAACCAGTTATGCTGTTGGAGTCTATTGTATCTAACAGGTCACTATTTAAGTGTAGGAGGGCTAATTCACTTACTGTTTCGTTTTCTAACGAATTTCTTAAATAATTTTTTACATATTTTAATGTTCAAAAAGATCTCTCCCCTGTACAGTTCGTAACTGACAAACTTATAAATATTCGTAAAGCGACTTCTATGTTTGGAAATGTAGAGGTAAGACCTTTAGATCTAATAAATTTTAGCATTTCTCCAATCCAAAATCTAATTAAATCCGTCATTATCATTGTCCATTTGATGTTTGCTGTTCGCTTTTATGATGAATTAAGAATTAACACTAAATAATAGGTAGATATTACAGGCGTCTCTACATTTATGTTTTAGATTTAAAAATTCGTTTTTTTTCCCAGAATTATTGTTATTGAGGATCGCCTTTGGCGCCCTTTAGAGCATCGGCGCCCCTAGGTACGTGCCTAGAGTGCCTAGTGGGTAAACCGGCACTGGTAAATAGGTATGTTATGTTGCTGTTTTTAGTAGAGTAAAATCTGGAAGTAAAGTCGCTTAGTTTTCGAGAAAAAAAAAACCGGCGTAGAACCAAACCAGACTTAGTGGGATTCTTTAGTAAGATAATCGTGTACACGAAATCGTTTTTTACGACATTTTTCGGTGGTCGAGAACTTTTTTATTTCGGAAAAACTCAAAATAGATTTTTAATGAAATATGTTTTTTAACGTCTCCACCGCTATATCTCTGAAAATATTTGTGCTATCAAGCTATTTTTTTTTAGATTAAAGTAGACACAATAGCGCTTCGAACAACGTCCCACGTGAACCCGATTTATTTTTTTTTTAAGTTGGTAAAATAATAGGAAACTCAAACTTGTTATTTTCAGTAACGTAATTTTAGGCAATCGAGAAAAAAGTTTATTTATGAAAATTTGTATATACATGCTGCGTTCAAATTGAAGCCAATAGTTGAAAAAAGTTTTTAGGATAAAAATTTTTCATGTCCCGTTCATAATATTGAGTCAGCGATTTTTTTTAACGGGACAAAGTCATATTCTTGCGCGCTCGGCTGTAGCAAGCCTGCCGACTGCAACGATCTGACGATCCCGATCGGGGTGTATAATATAATAGTTTAACTTATATCAATAGGTACAAAACCAGTAGTGATCAAAAGCATCTAGGGGATCAATATTATTGTTCAATATTTCATATATTGTACAGTAGTATTGATCATATGTTGTTAATATTAAGAAATTGTAAAATAAATATTAAATAGTCTACTTTTAATAATAAAAAGACAGGTGGTAGTAGTACAGTACCTAGAGGTAAAAAAAACTTCGAAGTAATGTCATATTGAACGGATTTCGTTCATTTTTGGCAGTATAATAGTAAATGTTTCACAGAAAAGTTTCTATATTGAGCGGGGGCTTGTTAATTTATAGGGGGTGGATGCCACCCCCTTTGAGGGGGCGGCACTTAAAAAATATATGAAGTACAATCATATTTTAAGAAGAAAAGGTTCTATGCAATTTTTCACATAAATTGAAGTTTTTAAGTTATAACGACTTCAAAATAGCGATTTTAGCTTAAAAAAAGGTATTTCTAAACGGCTTTCGTCAAGTATCTCAAAAAGTATTACTTTATCGAAAAAACGTTATAGACCAATTACAGAAAGTACAAACTAGGAATTAATTATATTTCTTGTTTATTGATGTAGGATTAATAATTTCGGAGATATTTAAGTTTACATTTGGCATCCAAGTGTTCGTAAGATAACTATTTAGAGTGAGAGTTAAATATCTCAGAAACTGTGACACCTACGCCAAGGATACTAATAGATACAATAATAGGTTATTAATTAAGCTCTTAACTATTTTTTTATTTGTTTATGTAGCATAAAAAACAAAGAAGTTATGACCGAAGCAATGTCCGTCTACACATTATTTTAATAACAACGTCGCCATTTTGTTACTGTAATTAGCCAGTAATTAAAAAAAAAATTAATTTCAAACACGGTTTCTCATTAATATACAGCATGACGTAGATGCTCAAATTTTTTGGTTCGTATACAGCACTTGCTTTAGAAAAAATACAGTTTAAACTATAAAGGTATTTTCGATAAAACGTATTTTTTTTTCCTATTCCAAATATCTCAATAAATATTAGTTTTGTTCAAAAATGTGTAGAGACCAAAAATAAAGCTCATAAACTAATAATAATGAATTTCGCTTGTTTATTTATTTACATAGATTTAATAGTTTCGGAGATATGAGTTTACAAATGGCATCCGAACGTTCATAAGACGAAAAATGCAGTTTAAATGTTAAATACCTCAGAAATTGTGACGCATGCTAAGAAAGGAAATTAAAGACAATTCATTGCGCTTTCAAATTATTTTTTACTCGTTTTGATACTCTAATTAGCCAATAATCTAAAAAAATTATCTCAAATACAGTTTTTCGTTAAAATGTAGCATTACCTAAATGCTCAAATTCTTTTTTGCTCATTTAAAGCACTTGCTTTAGAAAAAAATGTATTTTAAACTTTAAAGGTAATTTCGAAACCCTTGGATACCAAAAATAAACTTAAATATTTCCGAAATTATTAATCCTACATCAATAAACAAAAAATATAATTAATTCCCAGTTTGTAGGGTGCTTTCTGTAATTGGTCTATAACATTTTTTCGGTAAAGTAATACTTTTCGAGGTACTTGACGAAAGCCGTTTGAAAATACCTTTTTTAAAAGCTTTTATTTTAAGCTAAAATCGCAATTTTGAAGTCGTTATAACTTAAAAACTATCAATTTATGCGTGAAAAATTGCATGGAACTTTTTTTTCTTAAAATTTGATTCTATTTCAACTCCAATAAATATATATATATTTTTTAAGTGCCACCCCCTGAGAGGGGGTGGCACATTTTTCTGAATGATATCTAATTTTTTAGATGACAGTAAGCAACTCCACCCCAACCTAGAATGCCATATATTAATCTAGATTCAACTAACGCTTTTTTTCTACGCGACTAATCTGACCAACCTGCATGCGAGGTGTATTAATTGCGTCCCAATGTCGCGTTTAGCGCTGATAAAAAAAATCGCTGTTGCCAAACGCTACACTTTAGGCAAAAACATATTTTACTTCCACGTCCAGTGGAAGTATAGTAACGACAAAAAAATTTAAAAAAAATTTTATTGTCCAAATAGGCTTAAAATGTCATGAAACGTCGAGATTTTAAGTTTGAGCGAAAAAAAAATTTCTGTCTGTCTGTCGGTCTGTCTGTCTGTCGGTCTGTCTGTCTGTCGGTCTGTCTGTCGGTCTGTCTGTCGGTCTGTCTGTCTGTAACTTTTTTTGTGCGCACGTTTACTCTGAAACCGTTTAAGATATTGATTTGAAATTGGTACACATATGTACTTTAACGAGATCTAGAACTAGATTATATTTTCATCTTGTTCCGTCGAAGGGTTGGGGGGTAAATTGGGGTAAATTTGGGATAAATGGGTAAATTAAGCAGGTAGGAGTCCATGAAATTGGTATTTAGTATATACAAGAGAAGCTGAGGTCTCAAAAAAAATTTTGGCATTAGCCTTATTACCACCCCCACCTCCTTATTAAAGGGGATGAAAAAAAAATGTGATTTAGTGCATGTACAGGAATCAGAAACCTCAAAATATTTTTTTACTTCATCCACCCCCCACTACCACCTCCCTATCACCACCCCCACCCCACTACCGATGTGGGGTATCGTTTTATGGGTTTTTGGGGTAGAGGATTTCAAATATTATATTATTAAAGTTCCATAAACAATTATTTTCACATACAAAGTTTCTTCGTTGTGAGTGACTCGGATAGAGAATCTGGATGTGGAAGTAGTGATTCCTTAGGCAGCGGTTTTTTCAAAAACTTTTGTGATTATTAGGCTTTATTTTCTTCGCTGCATGTATGCAAATATTTTCAAAAATAAAAAAGTTTATCGATTGGTGAAGATTTCAATACACAAAATATGTATTACTTCCACGTCCAGTGGAAGTATAGTAACGACAAAAAAATTTTTAAAAATTTTTATTGTCCAAATAGGCTTAAAATGTCATGAAACGTCGAGATTTTAAGTTTGAGCGAAAAAAAAAATTTCTGTCTGTCTGTCTGTCGGTCTGTCTGTCTGTCGGTCTGTCTGTCTGTCGGTCGGTCTGTCTGTCTGTAACTTTTTTTTGTGCGCACGTTTACTCTGGAACCGTTTAAGATATTGACTTGAAATTTGGTACACATATGTACTTTAACGAGATCTAGAACTGGATTATATTTTCATCTTGTTCCGTCGAAGGGTTGGGAGGTAAATTGGGGTAAATTTGGGGTAAATAGGACAATCAAGCAGGTAAGAGTCTATAAAATTGGTATTTAGTATATACAAGAGAAGCTAAGGTCTCAAAAAAATTTTTGGCATTAGCCACCCTCATTACCACCCCCACCCCCTTATTAAAGGGGATTAAAAAAAATTGTGATTTAGTGTATGTACAGGAACCAGAAACCTCAAAATATTTTTTTACTTCATCCACCCCCCCACTATCACCCCTCTATCACCACCCCCCACCCCACTACCGATGTGGGGTATCGTTTTATGGGTTTTTGGGGTAGAGGATTTCAAATATTATATTATTAAAGTTCCATAAACAATTATTTTCACATACAAAGTTTTTTCGTTGTGAGTGACTTGGATAGAGAATCTGGATGTGGAAGTAGTGATTCTTTGGGCAGCGGTTTTTTTAGTTTATTTGATTTTTAGAAAAATGAAAGTGCGAATTGTGCCCAAACCGTTTATATTGGTAAAAGCGCTACAGTGTGTGCTTTAATTTGACACAAAACAAATTTCGGTACCTTTAATAGTTTTAAAGATATGGCGGTGGAAACAAAAAAAAAACAATTTTCTTTAAAAATACATTTTTTTCACTTTTTATTGATTTAAAAAGTTCGAGACCACAAAAAAATGTCGTAAAATATGATTTCATATGCCCGGTGACATACTCAAAGGAACCTAATATGTTTGAACTGGTTCTACGCCAAAAAAAAAAAAACGACACGATAGACTTAAGAAATCGCTGCTCTATTTAGTTCTTAATAAATGAGAGGAATGAAATAGATTCTTGATTTATTGAAAAAAAGTAAATGCTTAATTTAATAGTGGAAGCATTTTTGGCGCGTATTCATCGATATTTTCTAAAGTCTCATATTGCGTTATTTAGTGGAATTTATTTCGAATGCGGAAAAAGTGTGGCAAAAAATTAATGAAGCCATTTTGTTCAGTTTATGTACTTTTCGAATTTAATATTGAAATTAAAAAAAATATATATACAGGGTACTGTTTTCTTGAAGAACAACAAAAACATTTCTTTTCGAGTCCGGACCTGGATTTTTTTTGTGTGTGATACAACGGCTTGCAGGATCACTAGTGTATTATATGTACCAAATATGAACTTATTATTCCATTCCTTCACAAAGTAACAACTAAAAGAAATGTTGGCAAAAATACATAAAACACCCTCTATTTCAGCAACGAGGGCTCAACTAGCTTTTTCTATGGGTGATTTTGATTACCCTCTCTATCTGCCATTAAAGCATGTCCGTTTCTTCGTGAAACGCCCTGTATAATAGAGAAAAGCAAATTAAAAAAAGGGTAAAAGAAACATATAATATATATGACTAGGTTGAACAGAAAGTCGACAAAAAACATAGAAGGAATAAAAAGTCTATTGAAGATTACCACTTACTAAATTAGCACATATCAACATTATATATGAAAGCAAGGAGACAAATAAAAAGACAAATAAAAAGGGAAAAATCACTGAAGAAGAAGAAGCCTTGCGATATAATGCTTAAATATTAATGTTAGTATTATTTAGAATATGCATGTCAGCAATAAAATAGTATTAAAAGTTGACATCTGAATATCAGTATTAAGAAACTGAAATGACATATCAAAAGTCTAATATTTTTTTGACAGAGAAGAAATAAATTATTGTTCTTCCTGTAAAATTTCTCGACTTACTCTTACCACTTTTTGCATAAAGCGCCCTGCAAATATTGAAATAACTTTTGAACCATCAACAATTAAATGACCACGTACATGGTTATTTTGATTGGAAATTACCTCAACCATCACCTCACTTCATTTGATCGTCCACTTTTGGAACACCCCTGTATATTTCTATACTCGGGAAGTGTTGAAAAACAACATTGTTAATATACTTCCTTTTGGAAAAGTCTGTAGTTAGATAGCTCATTATTTTAATAAATGTATAATAATATTATTAATTAAATAGTTGTGTATTTCTTTGCCTTTTAATTTTTAAACTATTAACGGCAAAAGGCACTTATTAACATGGACTTTAAACTTCCTCGTAGGTACCCTGTCACATTAATATAAGAAGAATTAGAAGGGAGCTGGGGACGACAAGGTATGTATTTACTGAGTATCGGCCGTTGACTCCAACGGCAGCGCATAGCAACAAACTTCTTTCAACCATTCCTGAACGAAAGTCACTATGGTACTCGCATCAAATGTTCTACAATTGAAGTCAATTACTTCGTGACCATATTGCCTCTTGTGTTCATTTTCTTTATTTCTATGTAAATATACTTATTGTAGGTTTAATCAACCGAGTATCATGACCTTTCTAGTACCAATTAGGTTACTTAAATTCTAACCACTTATGAAACATTTTCTTTGTTAGAAGAAAAAAGTTTTTATTTAAAATTTACTTACTACATATATAGTGGAGTGTATTTATATTTTGACTTGGATATTGATGAGACTTGAAGAAAATTGTTGTTTAGGGTCTCAAACGTTTTTTTTTTGCAAATATCTTTAACAGTTAGGGATTTTGTCAAAAAGTGTTAAATGTACAGCTTGAGGCTTATGAAATTACCCTGAATGTGAAAGTACTCTGGTCAATAATTGACCGAAAGTACCTATAGCTCTTTTTTTACTCCATTCTAGAAGTAAGAATGTTTGTTACGAAGTAAAAATATCATTTTACTTCCTGCAATCTGGTTCTTAATACTAATACAACAAAAATTGGCCAACTTATTGTTAAAAAAGTACGTTTTTATGAAAATCGAAATTGCAACAACTTGTTTGTACTTTTCGAAATAATAAATCAAATGGCAAGCATTGTTTTTCTTAATATTATTTATTTAATCTAAAAAAATCAAAACATTGAAAGAAGAAATGTGTTTTTATCCGAATTTGTTATCTTTAAACAAGCAAAATATTGCAATTGCTATTTATGTAACCAGTTATGAAAGACTTTATTTTGTGTAACGAGTGGATGTTTGCGGGACGAACGAAGTGAGATCCCCCAAAATAACACGAGTTACACAAAATTGTCTTTCGGAACGTGTTACTTACAAGATTTTTTCTAATTTTAAACGTTTAAAACCCTTTAAACATAAATGGAATGGGTGTATTTAAATATCTTAAAGATTAAGTAGTCTTTTTCATAGTTACCTTTGCTGCTATTATTACATATTATGATTTTACTGTCAAAATTGACAAACATTATTTAGCAAGTTATAATATTATTTGAAATCCTAATTTGATAACATAAGGTAAATCGTGTTAATGAAAAAGTTTTATTAGCATATTTTGAAGGAAAGGAGAATTTAAAAGCTTCCACTTTATGGACTCAGTATTCAATTTTGTATTAGATATACATTGTTTCTTTTTCTTTTTGAGAGTTGTTTATTTTTCATAATTGATGATATAACGAACTTTTCCTCACCAGTTTGATAAAATTTTACTTTTCATAACTGGTTATGAAAAGTTGGACGTCTTGACACTTACGGCAGTTTTGAAAAGTATCATTTTATATGTCAGAATTAGGAAATAGCTATTTATGTAACCAGTTACGAAAGACTTTATTTTGTGTAACGAGTGGATGTTTGCGGGACGAGCGAGGCGAGATCCCGCAAAATAACACGAGTTACAGCCATTATATATCATTTAATTTGGATATTGAAACAAAAAAATCATTGGAGGTACATTTATTTTGAAAAGGCTTCTTATTATACTCTTCGCAAATACGATAACGAAGAGTGTTAGTGAACGAATTCTGAACAACTTTCAAAATGTTCGTCTGTCCGTCCGTCCGTCCGTCACGTTTCCTTTAAGCACGATAACTCAAAAAAGAAAAATCCGATTTATTGAAATTTGGACAGTAAGTTAATGTTAGCTAAAGGAAGAACCCTATGGTTTTTGAACCAAATCGATCGGTAAATAAAAATGTTATTAATGATTGAAATTTGAAAAAAAAATTTTTGATTTTTATGTTTTTTGTAATTGAATGGAAATTTGGTGGAATGATATTTCATTTTAATATCTAAATATTTATATATTTTACAAATATACATTTCATAATGTAATCAACCGTGAAAATATGATTTTAGCTCGTGTCTTATAATGTAAAAATTTACATTTTTTTACTTGTAAGGTGGTGGTGTAGTTCTTACGCTTTTAATTGAAATTGACTCGAAATCCAAGGGTCCCGGGTTCGAAACCCAAATGCTTTCTTTATTTTTACTTAATTTTACACTGAGTCTTTTACCAACTAAGTTCGTACTATAAAATTAAAAATGTCTAAAACTAACATTATTTACAAACAACTGCGAAGAGTATCCTATAGAATGTGTAACAATTATATAAAAAGTTCAGTGAACAGGCGAAGAGTACGTTTTTAGTTTGTTTTTCTATCATCTGACTCCAAATTACTCGAGTCGAGTAATTTGAAAAATACTAAGGCACACTTTCAGGCGTGATAAATGACGATTCTTGCCAAAGTTACATTTACATGAAAATGGAGGTTTCTGTCTAAAAAATAGCTGTTGGGGACTTGAAGCATATTTAATTTTGTTCTTTTTTTCATTTCAATATATAGACTCCTGGAAATCGTCGTTAGTTTCCAATTCTGATATTGTAAGGATAGGTAGTCTGTTTTCAAAAATTGAATGAAATCGACTATTTCAACCAATTGATTGACATGAAGCTATCTCTAAATAAAGAATACATTATGCACGCCTTCTACTTCCACATATTTTCTAAGTTGTAGAGAGAAAACACATTACATATGTTGGCTTGATAACGACAGTGCACACCACAAACATTGGCGTCACCTTCCTCTCTTGATTTTAATGGCAAACCATTCAAAAACTGCTTGCCGTTTAATTATTATCAAGTTATGCATACGTGAGTATGGACAATTTTGATCATCTGCATTTGGTAGGAAAATCACGCAAAAAATTAAAACAAGACGTGTTTAAATGCCAAATTCAAGTAAAAGTTGTTATAAGCGTTATACAGTATTCTGATTTTTTTGTGTCGAAAGATCATTATTCTGTTAAAAATCTGAAGAACAAAAATGTTAATAGTATCAAAAATATCAAAGATATATCAATCATTTGACCCAAACCAGGTAAATTCAGTCTGTGAGTTTATAAATAAGGATCTAAATTCAATTCATGAATATTCTGTGACACAGAGGGTTGCCAGGCCTAAAATTCGAAAAGCCGGACTTTAACTTATAAATTTAGCCGGACATTTGGTACAAAAAGCTGGACAACATTGGTTCGCCATAAAAAAAATATTAAACCATAAAGTCAGTCTTTTAGTATGTTTTATTAAACTTAATTTAAAAATGAATATTTGTTACATGGAAATAGAAAATTCATCGCAAAACAATAAAATACCTATATCTATAAAAAAACGACTAAAAAACGGAAAAAAAAAATCACGTATGATACTAATTCATACAATATCAAATGAAACTTTGGTAAGTGTATCACATAAAAAAACTGAATAATTCATTGTAATCATATATAATAAAATAACTTTTATTAATAAAAAAAATGTCTTTTTAAAGCTTAAAAGCGCAGAAATTATGTACATTTATCGTTTGTGCCTATTTTATCAAGTAAGTTTTTTTCTTCACGGATCATATGGTAGAATTCTTGGCAACTTATTAGTCCATATAAAACGCGGGATTGACGCTCGGAATGCCCCCCTCATCGAGACCAATTGCATTGTGTGTTTTTGGGTTGCTGATCATGAAAATCGGGGTCCTGTAGCTCTAAAAGTAGTGCGTCACCCCTAAAAATGCCAAAAACCACACCGTTTGGGGGGTTTTTCGCGGTAATGCGAATAATAATGCAAAATAATGTTATAAATGTGCTAGTTGTAATGATATTTTGCCAGTTCAGTATGTTCATCTAAAATAACGACAAATTTTAAGCTAAGAGGGGGTAAAACTACACCTAAATTGACGTAAAATGGAAAAATGATGGATTTTTTTTTCACTTTTTGATTTGAGTTTAGATGAAAGGGGATTGCACAATAAAGCAACCCTTCAGGGGTGAAGACCTATATCGCCTTTAAATTGAACTAACGCTTAGAAAATAAGGGAAGGTAGAAATATTCTTAATAAATGAACATGAATATATTTTTATTACAGTATTATTCACATGGGGGTGGATGAAGTAAAAAAATATTTTGTGGTTTCTGGTTCTTGTACACACCCTAAATCACATTTTTTTTTCATCCCCTTTAATAATGGGGTGGGGGTGGTAATGGGGGTGGCTAATGCCAAAATTTTTTTTGAGACCTCAGCTTCTCTTGTATATACTAAATACCAATTTTATGGACTCTTACCTGCTTCATTTACCTATTTTCCCCAAATTTACCCCAATATACCCCCCCAACTCTTCGACGGAACAAGATGAAAATATAATCTAGTTCTAGATCTCGTTAAAATACATACGTGTACGAAATTTCAAGTTAATATCTCAAACGGTTCCAGAGTAATCGTGCGCACAAAAAAAGTTACAGACAGACCGACAGACAAAAATTTTTTTTCGCTGAAACTTAAAATCTCGACGTTTCGTGACATTCTAAGCCTGTTTGAACAATCAAAATTTTTAAAAAAATTTTTGTCGTTACTATACTTCCACTGGATGTGGAAGTAAAAATGGTCTATTTCTGGGACCGCATTGGTCAATCCCCATGTATTTCGATGTGCGAAAAACGAATCAGGTGTCCGTTTAGCTCCATCTCCCACCAATTGTTTGTAAATACCGAAAATAACCTAAATTATGAGTGTTTTTTTTTAGGTTAAGAAATCATGAATATGCCACAAATAATGAATTATAAAACAATAAAAAGAATATTTTTCAAAAAATAAGTGTATGGAAATAAGTATAAAGTTTTCTTTCCTATTTACCGCAAATGACAACCTTGTAGTTGCTGTATTTTTTTCTATGACGACAGCATAATTAGGAAGTGTTTTTAGAGCAGGCCTGATGACAGGGGGGGGCAGGCGGGGCCCGGCACCTTCACTGTTAAATACATTTTTGTGCTGATTGTATTTCAAATTGTATTTTTGATTTGTCCCAGCCGAAGGGGGCCCGCCAATTTGATATTACCCCTGGGCCCGTACTGGCTCTCCACGGGCCTGTTTTAGAGTTAATGTGGTTCAGTATATTGTATTAAGTAGCTTTATTTCATCTCTTATACAATGAACAAGTAATATTTGAAGACCTAAGTGGATAAAGGTGTTATGTCACACTTTTAAAGTTTTGAGTAAATTAAACAAAACGGTTTTGAGTTGGAACTTATTTATTTTGTCTTCGATTCAAATGAATAATACCTCATAAAATAGATAATGATGTTCTTTTGTTTATACTAATATTAAAGAAAAATATCAAGCTGTTAGGAAGCTAGTTTTTTCTGTCCAAAACTGTGTAGATCCACTAAAATTATTGGTTGTATGTATGACATGGCGCCTTTATAATTAAAAAGTTTCTATAAAATATTAAAAATTTAGAATTCACCGTTTATTGGGTGTTAAATCTATATCAGAGATGTTCAAAAATTGCATAAAGTAATTTTTTTTTGAAAATGCGACATAACACCTTCATCCACTTAGGTCTTCATTTATTACTTTTTCTTCAGTTCTGTATGTGATTATTAATATATTAAATTTTTATATAGCAAATTGTCTTTTTAACATCCCATTGATATTTTGCCAAATTATGTTAAATGGTTAAAACTGATTAAAGTATTTTTTTTACTTGATCTAAATCTGCTGAAATTTGTTTTGTTCCAAATTTCTCTCATATCGATATTAGCAGTTTTATATACCCCCGATATTGATTCATCAAGTTACCAGGATGCTCTCTATCCCTTCAAGGCAGGGTTTAATAGCATGAATACACCCACACCCTGAATTTTTTATTAATGCCGTTCATTAATTCTCGTAAAATTACGGTCAGCGTCAATTATTTTTTAACAGATAGATATCTATAATCAGCGAATTCAACAGAAAGTTAGGTACAATTTAAAAATTCCAACTCATGCAATTGGTGATTTTATCTCCGGTTTGGATTGCTGATAATTACATTTTTAGGCTTCTGCTTCCACTGTGTTCAATTTACTTAGTTTAGTAAAAAATACAGCATTATTCTCTCCTGCCACATAACAAGAGTTAATAGAAATAGGAAATAGGCAGTTTCTCATCTCGTGCGTGAAAAAAAAAGACAACTTGCATTAGTCGGGGAGCCCTCCATAGCTGTACGTGCACCCCCCGCCCGATCCTTGGGGACAATGTTTTTCATAAAAATTAGAGCCTAAGGAACAATGTAAGACATGTTCTAAAAAAAAAACAGGCTGTACTTTCAAAATGGCGGCTACATGTTAAAAAAAACTGTTGCCAATGTTGTTTTTGTCATTTAACACAACTACTAAAAAAGATGGACAAAAACATTTTTCACAAAAAACAACGGGCATAAAATTTTCTACAATTTTGTTCCTATAGAATATTTTGACAGGAGTTACCATTTTCCAGATAAATGAATCCAAAATTAAGAAAACATGGAAATTCATATATCGGTAAATCATTTAGAGGAAATAACTGTGGCAATTATTGTAAGGCGTATAATATAACTTTATATTATTAACGTAACAAAAAAATAAAATAAACTGAAAAAGACTAATAATAATAATAATAATAATATTGTAATTTGCAGACATTTATTTCGAAAACGGTAACAATGATATCTGGAAAACGATAACTTCTATCCAAATATTGTATAGGAACAAAATTATAGAAAATTGTATGCACTTTGTTTTTTGTGCAGAAAGTTTTTCTCCATCTTTTTTAGTTTTTGTGTTAAATGACAAAAACAATATTTGCATTTTTTAAAACGGACGCCATTTTGAAAGTACATCCAGTTTTTTTTTAGGACATGTCTTAAATTGTTCGTTAGGCTTTAATCTTTATGAAAAACATTGTCCCCAAGGATTGGGGGAGTGCACGGACTGTTAGGGTAGGCTCCCGTAGTATTACGTTTTATATTGAATTTTATATTTTACTTTAAGTGCTGAATCATTTATCTGGAAAATGGTAATTCCTATCCAAATATTGTATAGGAACAAAATTGTATGCACTTTGTTTTTTGTGCAGAAAGTTTTTCTCCATCTTTTTTAATTCTTGTGTTAAATGACAAAAACCAATTTGCAAATTTTTTTTTAAACGGACGCCATTTTGAAAGTGCAGTCAATTTTTTTTTAGGACATGTCTTAAATTGTTCCTTAGGCTTTAATCTTTATGAGAAACATTGTCCCCAAGGATGGGGGGGGGGGGGGGGGTGCACGGGCTCCCGTAGTACATGAGTTATACAATTTTTTTTCTACGATTGTGTTGAAAGTCAAATTTTCTAACTTCAAAATGACTGCGGAAAATGTCACTTTGCATATTTAACACGTTTATTTTTGCAAAGAAACAATTTGTTTTGTTTGTTAGTCATGACAACCGTTTATGGTAGGAACACTCGCTGCACTCGTGTTCCTACTTTCATGCATCGTTTTGCAATGAAGCCCTTGTCACACTTGTATTACAATATACTATTCTACGACTGTTCGCATTTTCCATATTTAAAAAAATTAATTTCAGACTTAACTTAAAATGTCAAGACACAAATCTATAGATCTTCTAAAGCGAAGATCGTGGGAAAACTTTTCAATTGTTTTCAGTGCATTCTTATGATTCAGCTATACGCCAGTGTGAAAATAGTATATTTAACAACAAGAGATGAAAATACTGTTTTTTTTCGTGAGATGAAAATTTTCCCACGAGCGAAGCGAGTAGGAAATGCTGTTTTCTACTCATACATATATAAATAAATATCAATTTTTCCACTGTCTACTCTATATGAAAGTGACATTTTTTTTACTCGAGATGAAAATATTTTTTTCTTCAAGCGTATTAAAATGTTTAAATTATGTCACCAAAAACAGAAGTAGAAGTAGGACATTGTTTTACTAGTAACAAAATGTTAGTACCGAACGCCACCGTAGTGGACATTGTTTTACTAGTAACATAATGTTAGTTCCGAAAGCGCCACCGCAGTGGGTATTGTAACATAATATTAATACTGAAAGCCACCGGTGGCGCGCTATCCACTAGCCACTTGTCATATTGTGTCAACATGTAAGACTGTAGTTTGAATATTTGAACATTTATGATAAATAAATGAATTTTTGCATTTTGATACGCTTGAAGAAAAAATAGTATATATTACACGGAGTAGAACGCCTTTTCTTGTGTTTCGCCCAGTTTGCGGCTTCGGCTTCGCCTCAGCCGCAAATCCTGGGCTCAACACAAAAAAAGAGTGCGTTCTACTCCTAGTAATATAATATACTATTATCTCTAGAAGTGAAAATGAAAAGGTCAAATTTATTTGTCAAATTATGTCAAATTTGACATTATTATTTTCACTTTTGGCGATGAAAATATTTTCATCTCGAGTAAAAAAGTCACTTTAATATAGAGTAGACAGTGGAAAAATTGTTATTTTCATATATATAAGTAGAAAAATGTTATTTTTCTCGCGCTTTTTGCATGTTTTCACTGTTAAAGTTTCAGCTAAGTACGCGCCAAAATAAAAAAACCCGCTGCCCAAGGAATCACTACTTCCACATCCAGATTTTCTATCCAAGTCACTCACTACCTCCGATTAAAGAACTTATATCTAGATACATAATTGCATTGATTTATTTGTTGCTTTACTCACAATCTAAGGCACTTCTTCCCATAAGTTTCTGATTGGCCCATCGGCCTATTCGCGGCTGTTTTCTACACGATCGGTTCAGTTTGATTATCATAATCTCAGTTTGACAGTGTCCGCCATTAATGTCAATAAATGTTTTTCGTGTTCTCCGACCAAAAAGTGATGAAAAAGTAATTTTATTTTAAGTTGTGATTTACTTAATACCTAAGTAATATTCTCTATTCATATTTATACGGTTTAGTGAAAATAGCATTAAATTTTCACATGTTGAAGTGCTGTGCCGTTTGCAGAAGGCAGTTTAGAAAAGAAGAAAATCGGTCATTTCATAAGTAAATAGGTCATAGTCGTAACATGATGGCGTTCAGTTTACAGTTATAATAATAATAGTATAAATAATATCCTTTCAATACATATTTCCCTTGAATAAAACATCTCTACCTATTATATTTTTTAAATCCGCGGTTATGTTCATAGAGGTTAACCAACAATTATTACATAAAATATGTACAATATTCTACATTTTCCCGTCTACACATACCCGCCACTGTTGCCTATGGGATGTGATGTTCATCTATCCATTTTAATGGACATATAATGTGACTATGTTAGGAGCAAATAAGGTATATGAAGAAAGATTAGCCATTATGTGTCTAGATACAAGTTCTTTAATCGGAGCTCACAACGAAAAAATTTTATATGTGGAAATAATTGTTTATTGAACTTTAATAATATAATATTTGAAATCCTCTACCCCAAAAACCCATAAAACGATACCCCACATCGGTAGTGGGATGGGGGTGGTGATAGAGGGTAGTAGTGAGGGTGGATAAAGTAAAAAAATATTTTGCGGTTTCTGGTTCTTGTACACACACTAAATCACAATTTTTTTTCATCCCCTTTAATAATGGGAAAGGGGTGGTAATGGGGGTGGCTAATGCCAAAGTTTTTTTTGAGACCTTGTATATACTAAATAACAATTTTATGAACTCTTACCTGCTTGATTTACCTATTTACCCCAAATTTACCCCAATTTGCCCCCTTTGACGGAACAAGATGAAAATATAATCTAGTTCTAGATCTCGTTAAAGTACATATGTGTACCAACTTTCAAGTCAATATCTCAAACGGTTCTAGAGTAAACGTGCGCACAAAAAAAAGTTACAGACCGACAGACAGACAGAATTTTTTTTTCGCTCAAACTTAAAATCTCGATGTTTCATGACATTCTAAACCTATTTGAACAATAAAAATGTTTAAAAAAATTTTGTCGTTACTATACTTCCACTGGATGTGGAAGTAAAAAGGAATATATTATTATAAAATTGTTGCTATTTTTTGATAATTAGAATGTATTGCCCTAATGCATGAATAACTTAAATTTAAAATTAAACTACAGATTTGTAATGAAAATGGAGAAACACTGTATACCTACCAGAATACGAAATAATAAGATACTGTTAACTGATAATTAGAAAAATTCATGAGCACAAACATTTTTCTCATAAAAATTGGCTTTCATAGTTTAATGTCTAACTGATACTTTATAACTTTAATGTACCGTGTTATGTGTTTTTCTCATTATGATTTTAACCTCCTCACAAAATTGTGGGAGGTTACTAAAATTGGTTCAAAATCGAAAATTAATATAATTTTGACTTTATTTTCATCATTTTTGATTTTGCAGATATCAAAATTTGCCAAAAGAAAATTTTAAGCTTTAATTTGGTTCAAGGTACATGTTAAAAGGTTTTTTAAACCAGAGTTATAACTGTTTGAAGAGCGTGACCTTTTCAGGGCTACGTTCAAATTCAATTAACATTAATTGTATCTCGGCAACGATGAGCCTAAACAAAGTTTTTATTTCATAGATTATTTTTGTTATTTCATAAGCTAACTTTTTTGTTATGACAAACTTTTTCGAAAATGTGATCCTCTTTGAGTAATTTGCTTAAAGCCTTCGAAAAATCAATATTTTTTGCTTAAAAATCAACATTTTCAACCCCTTGTAAATTGGTAGGTATTAAAGCAAAAATAACGTTATAGGGTTTTTTTGGGGGTAGAATTCGACGATCGACACGTTCTAATAGTCACTTTTTTTACCCCCGAGTTGGGGTGAAACTCACCCCCAACGAAAAAGCACCCTTATTTCTTTTTAATATTTCATATTTGACTCATTTTGAATCAAACTATCAAAATATAGTTGAATTTAAAACTGCTATGGAATATGTCCGAAGTGAGATCACCAAGTTACTGTACTAGAATTAACCTATCTAAAATAATTTGATCAGCGAAGCTGAGTGCTGGTGTGCTAAGTGAAAATATACACCTAGCCGGTTGTGCAATATTGACTTAATCTCAGAATCATCACAAGAAAGTAAATACTCCGTGTTTGAGCAAAATTTTAATCAGATAAGTATCCGTAGTCCATCACGCATGACTGCAATTGCTATTCGTGATTTTATTATAGTAACCAAAATTAATTTTGTCTACAGACGGGCAATTAGTACAGTCAATATGTCGTTTGACCCACGAATAATTCCTACAAGAGATTTTCTGCTTTTTTACATAATAGAGGGGTTTGCCCCAATCATTAATTGAAGTTTTCCACAAAAATATCGTGTCCTCTACGACCGCCATGTTGAAAAAATGACAGTCAAAATAGGATTTTCTCAATTATCTCATTTTCTGGTAGTTCTGTCCAATACTGTATAAAATGAAAAAGCTACAACTTTTATTTAAACTATTTTTGTCTATTATTAATGTTTTACGATTTACATCCTTCAGAATAGTGAAAATTTGTGCTTCGCTGCACTTTTTCGCAATTATCTCTGTCCGCGTTGTTCCTATATAGTAATTGTAGTATTGTAGATCATAAAATTTCCCAAGTCTGTTGTTTAAACAATTTTCTTCCATGGTCAATTTTTAAAAAATTACAGTAGCTCGAAGTTTGAAAAAGATGCTAGACAGATACAAGCAGACCGACAGACATACATTTTTTTGGTCAAACTTAAAATCTCGACGTTTCATGGTATTCTAAGTCTATTTGAACAATAAAAAATTAAACAAATTTTTTTTTTGCGTTACTGTACTTCCACTAGATGTGGAAGTAATTATAGTCCAGTCAATGAATATATTGTAGAATGCATGGAATATGCGAGACTTTTTGACTTCGGGACTTTGTTAGGAGTAGTTAGTAGGTAAACATACTAAAAGTCCCCGCTCCTGGGAGGTGAGCTTACGGTGGGAGGCAGGAGGGAAGGTCCCAGTTTTGGGTTTTTCGATTATGTCTCGAAAATGGTGGACTCTATAAAAAGTATTCTAAATAAAAATGAAAGCTAATTAAATTTCCTATAAAATTGTTTCCATACATATTTGACGAATTTCCAACGGTTTTCGAGATATACGTGATTGAAAATCGATAATTTTCGAAAAAATTATTTTTTAAGTGTATATCAAATTGAAGGAAATTCGTGGGAGGCACTAGAAGCAAATGTTTGACAAAAAGAGTTAGGTAAAAATGATTTTTTCGAAAATTATCGATTTTCAATAACGTATATCTCGAAAACCGTTGAAAATTAGACAAATATGTATGGAAATAATTTTATGGGAAATTTAATTAGCTTTCATTTTTATTTCGAACAAATTTTCACCGTTTCCGAGATATAATCGAAAAACCCAAAAATGGGACCTTCCCCCCTCCATCCTACCGTAAGCTCACCTCCCAGGGGCGGGGACTTTTAGTATGTTTACCTACTAACTACTCCTAACAATGTCCCGAAGTCAAAAAGTCTCGCATATTCCATGTACTCTACACCCCCGTTTCAAGATTATTATGTCAATAGTTTCCTTAATTATTATACTATTTAAGGTATTTGTATACTGATAAGAGCGAATCTAGCCGATCTAGCGGTGGATTTAATAAGTTAAAACGCGAGAAAGATAGAGTAAACAGATTTGGCAACACTGTATTAAACACGACTGTCTTATACTAATCTGCTAATAATAATGTCTTATACTAATCTGCTACTAATCTAATAATTTTCAGTTTAAATTAAGTTAGAAAAAATAGATAATAACCTTAAATAATAATACAATATATGTAACAATGTCAGAACAACTTATATATAAAGGAAGTTTATTTAAAAAGTGTCCTAAAAAACAATTAAGACTCAAAAAATAGTCCAGTCAACGAATGATCTAAAGGGTGGTGTAGAGTGCGTGAGCAGGGACCCAAGCGGTTACTTTAGAAAATTGTTCAGGGTGTTTAGGGAGTGAACATACTGAAAGTCTAGGAGGTGAGCCGGGGGGCAAAGAAAGTCCCACTTTTGGTTTTTTCGCTTATATCCCTAAAATGATGCATTGCAGGGAAAAAATTTCTTATACAAAATGCAAGCTCATGAAATTCTCTACAACTTTCGTTATATATACTTTTTTCGAATTCGCAACCGTTTTCGACGGAAAAGTGAAAATTTTCGAAAAATAGATTTTTACCTCTTCAACTTTAAGGAAAAGCAAGGTGGGCTTCTCAAAGGAAGTGGCAGTGATCTTTTACAACCCCTCCTCCACTTAAGGCGAGGTTGAAGAGGCTGGGAAGATTTGTTTCCTCAAATGGTATGGAGCACCAGCAAGACAGACCTCCCTCAACCAGTACCGCTTTCAGTTGTTCATGAGGTCAGTGGCAATATTAAGCCTGACATCAGATCTCTCCCACCAACTGAGAGCGCAGCTAAATAGCATTCCTGGCGCACCTACCAACATGTGCAGCAGTGGCTCGGGAATGAGCTGCCCCCTCAAGAGTGGGGGTGGAAACATCTAGGAGACACCCTCCCTGGTGTCAATTACAAGCACCGGAGGTCCTACTTTTTTTTATCATCTTTAAAATATAATTTTCTATTTTTCAGGTAATAGTATATTGTGTATCTAGGTGTGAAAGCGATACATTCCCGGACGACGATGTAATTGTTGCATCGAAGTCTGGGAATGTGCTTTCACACCGAAGTACACATACTATTTTTTCTGAAATCACAATAAATACTATTTTAAACATATAAAAATCAAAAATATAAACATTTAGAAAAAAAAAATTCTGAAATCACAATCAATACTATTTTAAACGTATAAAAATAAAAAATAATAACATATTAAAATATATATAAAAAACCGTACGGGAATGTTACTACCCGGCCTAGGCCGGGAAGTAACATTCCCGTACGGCTTTGTTGATCGTTACTTGGCAACGGATCTTTTCCGGTCTGTTTTCTGATAGTTTCCTAGCAACGGACTAAAATACTGGAATTGTGCATTTTTCGCTCTAAAATCGCGCCGAAAATGTAGACATTCCCGATCGATTTCAGAAAAAAATCTGTTTTTCGAAAATTTTCACTTTCCGGAGCGTGTAGCTCTGTAGTTGCGAATTCGAAAAAAATATATAAAATGAAAGTTGTAGAGAATTTCATGAGCTTTCATTTGGTATAAGATAAATTTTTCCCTGCGGCGCACCATTTTTGAAATATACGCGAAAAAAACAAAAGTGGGACTTTCTTTGTGCCCCTCCCCCCTCCGGCTCACCTCCTAGACGTCAGGACTTTCAGAATATTCACTCCTTAAGCACCCTGAACAACTTTCTAAAGGAATCGCTTAGGTCCCTGCTCACGCACTCTACACCTCCTTTATTGACTGGAGTAAAAGGTATTAGAAATAATAAACCCGATTCTAACCTTTCAACCGAATGGCAAGACCATGTTTGTGAAAGAAATCCCATGATTAACGGAAAGGAGCTTGGTAAAATTCTAAAATATTTAGAATGCTCATTCATTCTTTCTTTGGAAGATATGAAAAGTGGAAAACATTGTGGTTTACTTTCAATTTGGAATGTTTTTTTGCAGAAATTGCTCGTTCGTTTTTGAATATAAACAAAATACACTTTTAAATAACCAGCTGATTTTTTCAAGATTGCTGAATAAAAATATGTAGAATCCAATTGGCGAATTGTCGGACAAAACATATTTTCCGATTGTCCAGTCCGATGTGTGGAAATCGTCGGTTTCATGAAGACTCAATATTTGTTGATAAAGTAAGTTTATTAATTGTTTGTTTTTACAATGAGTGTAAAACACATGTAATGATAAGTTGGCCAAGAGTAAAATTTTTGGCAATTACCGTTCAAGAACTGTCAGGAGTTTGCACATTTCATTTTGACGCGTTAGGGTACCACGTGTGTCTAATCTCGTGTATAACGTTAAAGTTTTAATGGACTGTTTTTTGTGTAATTCGTTAGCTGATGCTGATGAACCTGGGTTTAGATTGAAAAAGGAAAAAGTTAAAAAATTTACGCCGGGAATATTGAATTCGTGCCAACTATTTCTAAAATCATGAAATTTTCGTAACTATTATCATTACTGGTTGGATGGGCACAAAATCCTTCATTTGAAGATATATCTTCAAATATTACAGGTATTATATCAATAATTTTCGTTGTTTTAAATTACATTGTACAATTCAACGTTACATTTACAATGGCTTTTAAGAAATCAAAATTCATTAATTTTTCAGATTCTGATGATCAAAACGATAAGGAGGATGACGCGGCAGATGATTTTTCAAGTTATACGGATGAGGAAAGTTTGAATGCTGAGGAGGCCGATAAATAGTGAAAAAATTGTAATTACTTTAAAAAAAATTTAACCTAGACTTTTTTAATAAAAATTAATTAATATTATTTAGCCTTTTTTATTTAAAATGACCCAAAAAATCTAAAAAGAAAAAAAAATTGTTCAGGAGTAAAAAACAGATTTTTAATTTTTTAATTTTAATTTATTTAATAAAAATTGTTTACTCTTCAAAATACCAGGTGAAAAAGAAAACGTCAGATACCAGGTGGGGTCCTTAAGGGACCCCACACTAGTTTTTTATTGCTAGCACCATTGCTTTTGCTATTACTTTTTTGAGATATATAGATATATATTTTTCTAGTTAGGTACTATGTATATATTTGCTGAAAAAAAGAAATTGACATAAAATAATCTTAAGGATAGAGTGTGCTTTGGGTAGTTTATTTGAAAAATGATAATACAATTTTTTTTCTCTTGTTTTGTTGGCACAAAAATTTTTGACCTCTGATTCTTACAAATATGCTTCTTGCAATTTATGCAGGTTGTGTTTTCTTTAGATCTCTTTTTCTAGGACACA
Organism: Rutpela maculata; assembly: GCA_936432065.2. Taxonomy (NCBI): domain Eukaryota; kingdom Metazoa; phylum Arthropoda; class Insecta; order Coleoptera; family Cerambycidae; genus Rutpela; species Rutpela maculata. The sequence continues at coordinate 21,372,158 of OW386285.2, forward strand.
TATAACAGCGTAATCTCTTGTTTTCTGGTGGTTTCGTTAAGACCCACGTTTTTTATATAATTTATTTCAGAGCTCATTTTGTAAGGCATATTTTTTATTTTTTTTTTTTAAATCGACGATTCCCAATAGTTTGAGGATAAAAGTCACGGAGCCTCATGAAAAACTAAATGTATTCTATACATTATTTTTTGGAAATTTTAAGCATGGGGTCCTTTGGGACCCCACCTGGTATTAGGAGGATTAAACAATTTATGACTGTGAACGGCAACATGTAGATTTTTTATAACTGGACTATTTGAAGTAAGATTATGCAAAAAAAACGGAACCGGAATATTTTTCCTAGCGGGGGCGCCGAAACTACCCTGGCTTTATATAAATGTTGTGAAACATTTTTGTTTCTTTGTCCGACTGTACATTCGCCGCGATATATTTGTCTGCCATTTGTACCACACATTAGGTACTGGTCTTAGACACATACATTTTTTCTTGTCCGACAGTTATTAATAAGTTTTTGGTCGTAATGAAACCGACGATTTCCACGCGTCGGACTGGACAATCGGAAAATATACTTTGTCGGACAATTAGAAAATTGAATTCTACATATTTTTATTAAGCAATCTTGAAGAAATCAGCTGGTTATCAATCGGTTTTTTAAAGTCATTATTTCGGCATGTTTAAGGTGGTAGACACCTTTAAAGTTCCACAATTATTGTCGGACAATTTTGTTCTCGAGCGTTACATCAAGTTTTCTTGCGACTACATTTTGTAAAAGTGCAGTATCTATAAATTTTTCATACAATGGGAAATGCACGTCTTTCGGAAAAATGGGAGGGGGAAAGCCGCGTTTACGAAAATTTTCGCAGAGGAAAAAAGTGGTAGACTAGGCGCAATTATGCCATTCAAGAAGTTATACGAGGATATGTATAAATTGCCTTTATGTACGCGGGCACCTAGACCATTAATGTTATGCTAGTTTTTGAAGCATATTTCTAAAAAATTGTGGTATTTAGAAAATTAACTTAGCCTAGCGTGCATCCAAGCTCGACTAAGCCAAGTAAGGCATATTTGTCAAAATTTCCGAATAGATTACTCCGAAACTGAACGGACGATTTTATTTTTATGGAAAATTCAAATGTAAATCACTTTATTAACCTACCAAATCATACTGTAAAAGTTAATTTTAATGTACAGGTACCTTAATTCATAAACTTCAGTATAGTGTAGGGATAATTTTTTTTGTACTTGCTTTAGATAAATATATTTATAAAATTAAATATTTTTGTAACATGACTTAAATTATGCATTTTTTTCTGAAATCAATAAAATATTATTATTGCTATTATGCTAGCTGAGGATAATTCGCATATGTAATGCAGCAACGTTTTCAAGATCGATTTTTTTGTAATGTGTCGGTAAGAAATATTGGGAACTATTTAATAGGATCAGATTTTCTTCCTTTACGACTGAATGAGGATATTTATAAAAAGAAATTGAGGTACATACTTATTATTAGTACACCTATATAAAATTGTACATATACATACGAAAGTACCCTGTAGTGTGTATGTATATGCACATTTTTTACATATTATATTAACCACAAAATAACGAAGAAAATCAAGAATATGAAAGTTCTGAATATGTTAACGCAAAAATCAATAAAATGAAAAAAGTTATTAGATTAAGCTTTTAGACACTTAAAATAATCCTGACACCAGGATAATTCTATACACGATGCCCAATTGTTTTATCGAATCCATATTTTGACAGCGTATCTGAAATACTAACGTTTGTATCTCATAATCAATAAGCCTTTACATTTAAAACATAAAAGTCCTATTAGTTTCGGTAGAAAAACATTAGCGACCTTCCACTATTATCAGAATAACTACTTAACACGGTAGGGGTGCAGGTCTACGACATTAAAGTTGAATGGGGGACGAGACAGACCATGTGCTCAGCTCGTGCCCAGACCACAAGTAATTGCCACTGGTGGTGATAATTGACATATTGACTACGTCAGTGACAAGTGGTTAGTCTCATGAGGGCGATTGGGCTTCCGCAGAAAAATACGGCGTCGTTCACTTGTTATCAGACTGAAATCACAAATATTTAAGATAGAAGAACGAAGGAAACATCGACTACGAACCGAAACAAATTCAACTGAAATTTATTAATACCGCAGTCAGTATACGTTGCAAAAAAAATATATACACACGTGTACATTATTATAGTGTCTGGGAATTCCTGTCGTCAACTTGAGGTGATGACTGTTTTTACTAAAATATGAGAAAGTTCCTATAAACATGCATCCGGAAATATATTTTATTTTTTTTATTATAGCAGTAAAATGATACATAGTGCAGGGGCCAGTGGTGTAAGGTGGGTCGTTAAGAAGTTTACCGACAAAGTAGTCAAAGTCGGTAACAGCGACCCACAAAAGCTACTGCTACTCTCCTCGCGCCTTCCTTCTATGTATACTGTATGTATTTCCTCAACTATATAATAAATTGTTTATTTATTAGGAATCTTGTTCGGTAATTCTGAGAAATATACAGGCACATTGATAGCAAGTTTTAAGGGGATGATTTAGAACCTATATGACCATACATATAACCATTATACAAAGTATTACAGGTTTTGAGATATCAACCTTTTCAGACATTTTTGTTTATTATTGGAATTTCTATTAATCTTCAATGGCTACTTAAAGAGAGAAGAAGGAAAACATGGATAACGAAAAACGTCATTAAACAAATAAATATGAAAGATAATATGCACATTTAATTAAAAAAGGATTCTAATAATAATGAATATAAAAATGCATATATCGTAACGATCTAAGCAAAAAAAGAGTAAAAAGTAAATATTTCAAAAATAGGATAGAAAAAAATAAAACTTCTTCTAAAACTTTATGGGAGGTCACACATGAATTTAGTGGCATATACGAAAAGAAATTAAATATACCTACTATTATAATACCACAGGTCAAAAAGTCGAAAAGGACAAACAAAAAGTTAATGTTTTAACTCTTTTTTTAGTAGTATTGGAAACTCTTGCAAATAAAATCACTCCGAGGCCACATAATGTTTTACTTGAAACCAAAGTACAAATAAATACACGTTTTTCTTGCTCCCACATCTCCAACAAAGTTACAAAAATTTATTAGTGAATTAAAAAACAATAAATCGCCTGGATTAGACGGAATTATGGCAGCTACCTTAAAAGAAATTCAGTTCCGTTAACCTAATAATAAACAAAGTATTTGTTGAAGGGGAATGTCCATCTGCGTTACAGGTAGCTGTCATAAACCCTATTTACAAAAGCGGTTGCAAGGAAGAGGTTACAAATTATAGACCAAAGTCGCGAATTGTATATTTTTTAGAAAAATATAACTTGCTGTCATAATCGCAATACGCTTTCAGAATAGGTAAGAGTATACAGAATGCAATTGCAAGCCTTATAAGTAAAATTTACGAGGCGTTGGATGATAGAGACAAGAGCTTAGCAGTGTTCATCGACTTAACCAAAGCCTTTGACACGGTATGCCGTACTGAACTTTTGGCCACCCCTGATAATTTAGGTTTTTGGAATAATAGCCTAAAACGTTTTAAGTCGTACCTAACAAATACGATACAGTACATAAAAGTTAACTGTGTGAGAAATGAGGCTGAAACTGTTGAGTATGGTGTACCCAAGGGACGGGATTGGGGCCAATACTTTTCATAATACATATATATATATATATATATATATATATATATATATATATATATATATATATATATATATATATATAAACTCGTTGTTTAATATACATGCCAGCGCCTCTATAATAAGTTATGCAGATGACACCGCCCTCTTTTATACAGCTTCTAACTGGAAATATTTAAAAATTAAAGTAGAACAAGATCTAAAAATCGTTAAAAAATATTTCAATAATAAATTACTCACCCTAAATGTGTCAAAATGTATTACATATCTTTTTTATCTTTATCAAACTTGTGCCCCACCCTTTCAAAAACTCATAATTGATGAACACTTTCAACACTTTTAGCTTCTACCACGCATATGAAATATTTAGGAATGATAACACAGGTTTACAAAAAAAAATGTCCGACCAATGGGATTCCATTACCGTACCCCGAAGGTTTTTGACGTGCTGAACACAAAAAATACCTTTTTCGCCTTCGTTCGTGCACAACCCTAAAAACCCCCGAGTAATAATTTTTGGGCCACAATCTTCAAATTTTGATAAATTTCTAGATTTTTAATATCTGCCATATTGGATCCGCCATCTTGTATTTAGAAATTATCAAATTCTGACTTCAGATTCGTGATCAGTGACCCAAAAAACCCACCGAGTAATAAAATTCAGGAATTCCAGCGGACCAGTTCACTTTTACGAATGAGTTCAAAGCATGCCGACATGGCTGGCTCCCTGCCTTTAGTACGCGGGCATATAATAAAATACCTAACGATGTTAAGCATATTACTGTTTTTATTAGAGCAAAATTTAAAGTAAAAAAAATACATTTTAGAAGTTTCTAGGGAAGAAATTCATTATGTCCTAAATCCTAAGCCATACCTCAATAGATTATTTTAAGTTAATAATATTATTGTCCTTCAGTGCATGTAGTCGTTTATTTTGTATATTCATTACTGTGAAAGTCTCAACTCTGCATGTTTTTATTTATGTAATATATATCCATATATGTGTAGATATTTTATATTTAGGTATTTATATATATTCTTCACATTATAGTTGTTAAGTTAATGTGTATACTTGTTTGTATTCTTCATGTACAGTGCCTTCATGGCACTTCTTTGAAGTATTAAGTTTATATATCTATTTGTATTCTATTCTATAAATTGTGTTTTTTTCGTAGTTTTTTTCTATAAGTACTGGTTATATATCGCAATTAATAAAAAAAAAAACACAGATTTTTCATAACGAAATTGCAAAGAAAGTTGAAAAAAGAACAATTGAGTGTCCATTTTTAAACAATTTATGATAACTGAAATAATAATGCAAATATATTTTAACGAGACTTTAGAAGAATATGTCTCTAATCTAAGAAATCTTGAAAGATATTTTGGATTCACTTTGTTAAAGAAAGGTCATATGTTTTATAATAATTAAGGATACAATAAACATTTTTGTAATAATTTATTGTTACTTTGCCGATTCTTTACAAAAAAAAAATGATTACCCAAAAAGTAAAAAAATCGCGACTTTATATCCTACTTCGAATTGTGTTTCGAGAAAAATCATTCTTCATTTTATATGTAAATCCACTTTCTATGCCGCCAAATGACAACGATGCTCTGAAATTTTCGAGCAAATTTCCTACAAGAATTTTCATGAAAAATTACAAAAAATTTGGAACCTGTAAATTATTCGGCTATTGAGGATTATCAAATTTGAAGGTATCGATGACTGGGTGGTAGAACAAATTCGTTTATATAGAAAACGAGAAGTGGCATTTTTTCGGAAAGAAACTCGTTACCAGTTAATATAATAATAGGTAAAACTGTACAACCCGTTAGAGAATAACCTAATAAAAAAGTTTGTCTTACCCCAAGCAAATAGCGTCAAGTGCACGCATCCTATTGCATTTGACAGGTTAATTTAATTGAAATTGTTAAAGTTCATTTTCACAAAGATAAATCCTTTAGAGTAAGTATAAGTATTCAAAGAGCAAAGAACTTTATTTTACTATCGTGATAATAAACCAATAAAAATATCAAAATATCATTAGTGTATATAATTCTGGAGCATTCTTAAAAGGGATTCAAATGTTAATTAACTACGTCAAAAATATCCATAAACAAATGAAATTATTGCTAACCAGAGTCCAATTACTAGTGCAAATAACAGTTACTACGTATTTGCAACTGTATTTGCGTAAAACGAGTCATATATTATATTATGTAACTAGTGTTCAATAAAAAATTACGTGAAATTGCCTATGCAAGTGAGCAATTGGTTTTTATTAGATAGATAGATCCATAAATAGATAGATAGACATTTATTACTTCCACATCCTGTGGAAGTAGGTATAGTAACGCAAAAAAAATGAAAATTTGTATTGTTCAAATAGGCTTAAAATGTCATGAAACGTCGAGATTTTAAGTTTGTGCAAAAAATTCTATCTGTCGGTTTGTCTGTAACTTTTTTTGTACGCACGACTACTCTGGAACCGTTTAAGATATTGACTCTTGTACGTATGTATTTTAACGAGATCTTATTCCTTTGAAAGCAAGGGTAAAGAAGTAAATCATACAAGTAAGAGTCCATAAAATTGGTATTCAGATTTAAAATGACACAGACTAATGAGAGATAGAGCACACTTTGCTGAGTTTAAAACACCCCCCACACTTACCCCTGAAAATGAATGGTTTTCGAGAAACGGGGGTGTTTTATGATTCTTGACTGAAACTAAAATTCACCATATTTTGGAATGGGTGGACGTATTTGGATAAAAGTTGGTACACATATAGTGCACTCCTAGTCCAATCAATAGCATAATTTATTTTGGAAAAATTCCAGGACAGGACTCAATTTTTATTATTTTACATTTAGGGTCAATTACATCACCCTGTATATCAGTTTTTTTTGTAAATGGCGGATAACTATTGAAATGTCTATGAATTATTGTGCAAAATACTGTCATAATATTTGATGGCACGTTTATGGTTACTTCTTAGCTCGAAAATAATGGTGAATGATATTTAAATTCTACAAAATACACAAACAACTAGTTAACGTCGCTTTTTTGTTAATTTTACTTAAACACTTGTTTAATAATTATTGAATGTATTATTGTTACTTAAAAAGAAAAACGAGAAACAGAAAAAAGGAAAAATAAAGAAAAACAGTTTGCTTAATCATAATTTATAGCACAAATTTTAAAGACACTAATTATTTTATACACCGGTACAATTAATTAAAATTATAATAAATTTTCGAAATGAAGTCAATACATTTTTGTGAACGTTTAAAAAGGGTTTTCACCGATCTATCGATCATAGCCGGGTTGTATCTAATATTGTCACATACATTTAAAAAAAATTGTTGTAATTGTTTACGGGTATTAATATTTTCACTGTACACCTGTGACTTCAGGTGGCCCCATAAAAAATAATCCATGGAGGTGAGATCAGGAAATTCCGATGGCCAGTTAACTGGACCCTCTCTACCATCTGTTGGTGTAACGTTGAGTAAGATTTAAAAATTGGGTCCAGCACCATCGTGTTGAAACCACATACTTCCGGCATTGATGTTTTCTAATAAATTTGGGAACACATCTATTAAGAAATTCAAATAAACTTCACCCGTTAGTCTCCACCCCCCTTCAAAAATGTGTGGCTCTATTAGGGACTATTGTATATTCCACACCAGACGTTTATGTTGAATCTGTGTTGGGAATTTTTCTGAAGCGTAGCATGTAGATTTTCAGTTGCCCAAAGATGTTGTTTTCTGGTGTTGTTTATTTCATCAGACATGAATTGAGCTTCGTCCGTGAACAGAATTCTAGACACTGTTCGACTGTGCGCAATTAACCACCTACAAAATGTTAAACGCGGAACGCTGTCACCGTCTTCAAGTCGTTGAACTACTTGAACATGAAAAGGATATAAATTTTCTTTTTTTAAAGTACGCCATACTTTTTTTCTGGGAATTTCTAATTGATGACTGATTTTCCTGACGCTCACAGTTGGATTCATATGAACAATCTGTAATACTTCCTCTCGCTGTTGAAAATCTCTGGGAACATGTTCATGTTCTGCCTGTGAGGGAAATTGCCCATGTTCGCTACTAAATTGATACACCTTTGAAAATGTATGATTCGATGTACGACGATTTCGAAATCCTCTTCTATATTCTCTATCTGCAGCTCTTCTATTTTCGACGCAAAAACCATATACATAAATCATATCTGCATACTCTTCATTTGTAAATTGGAATGACATCTTGAAATTATTAGATTTGTTAATATAAAACCTTATTTTAATGACTCAAACGACTTCTTTGAATACTTTAAGCTTAATTTTCCGTCGACAGTGTATTAAAGAGTTAGATTAATCTATTCAAAATCGTTTATTGATGACCCCTATTAATGCATGATTTCTTTATTAATAAACGATTTTAGTATAGACACCCAACATACATGAAATTAAATACTTAAATCCAGACGCTGTGCCACCAATATCTGTCATTGTCAAGCTTGTCAGTTCTGAAGTCGGTATTGTAAAACGTTGAATAAATGGATATTGACGAAGAAGATTTTACATTAACCCCGCCTGAAGTGGCAGAAACTGCAAATGTAGCATCATTAAGTTTACTGCCAGAAAAAAGCCGAAAATTGTATGAGAAAACTTATGCCGAGTTTATTTTATGGTGCTATGGAAAACAAGTAACGCGTTAATCAGAATCGGTGCTATTGGCATATTTCTCGAATATTGCAGAAAGAATTGCAAGTTTATGGCAAAAATATTCAATGCTTAAATCAACCTTAATCTTGAAGGAAAACATCGACATAAGTAAATTTTATCAAGAGGCAAAAAGTAGGTTATGCGCCGAAGAAGTCAAAAGTGCTTGAGAAAGAACACGTACAAAAAATTATTTTTGATGCTCCTAACAACCTCTTCTTAATGACAAAGGTAAACAGATAACCACGATAAAATTATAATAATACATAAAATTTCTTTCGTAGGTTGCATTGATTTTCGTAGTAGCTGGCGCATTGAGAAAGGATGAACTGTTGAAATTAGAAACGAATAATATTCAAGATTTGGGATCTAAATTTTTAGTTACAATTAAGGCATCTAAAACACACACAAACAGACTATTTACCATAGTAGATAATGAACAAAATACCCTTCTCAATTTGGTTAAACACTATGTCTCATTAATACCTGCACATACTCCACGGACGGTTTTTTATTTTTTATAAAAATAATAATTTTTCTACATAGCCAGTTGGCATAAATACATTTTCTAAACTGCTGTTCATTATAGCAACCTTCTTAAAATTAGAGCAGCCGCATCTCTAGACTGTGCACTGTTTTCGGCGATCTTCTGCCTCAATACTTTCTGACAGTGGTGCAGACTTTTCAGCCATTAAGCATCTTGGTGGTTGGAAATCCACTGCTGTTGCAGAAGGATATATTGAAAATTCATTGTAAAATAAAGTTGACATAGCTGAAAAAATCTTCTGTAAAACTGTTACAAAAGCTCATACTAATTCTACCAAATACCGAGACACAACCTATTATCCAAGATAATGATATAAACCTGAATTTAAATTCAGAATATTAGAGAACTAATAATGTATCTATGCCTTCCCTTAATTTCAGTAATTGTACTATATCTAACGTAAATATAAATGTTTATAAACACAAATTAGATGATACTAATTAATTAATACTTAATCGAATTTGTACTTATTTTGGTAAATAAAAATTTAAAATCAGATTTTCCCCATTTTATTAAAAGTACAGTCGACGGAAAAATTTTGTAACTAACTCATATATTAAAAGGGGATTAATAACCTCGATTATTAATCGCTGTTATTAATACACTTGTTTGTTAAATAACTATTCTAAAGGTAACTTACATTATTATGTATTAAACTATAAATGACAGAATTGACACACGCCTACTTTTAATCTTAAGCAAACTGTTTTTCTATTGCATATAGCCTTACAAATTTTAAGTGCAGTTAGAATCAAATTTAAGTAACAATAATACATTAAATAATAATTATTAAACAAGTGTTTAAGTAAAATTAATAAAATAGCGACGTTAACTAGTTGTTTGTGTATTTTGTAGAATTTAAATATTATTCACCATTATTTTCGAAAAGTTGCTAGGAAGTAGCCATAAACGTGCCATCGAATGTTATGGCAGTATTATGACAATAATCCATAGATATTAGTTATCCGCCATTTACAAAAAACTGATATACAGGGTGATGTAATTGGCCCTAAATGTAAAATAATAAAAATTGAGTCCTGTCCTGGAATTTTTCTAAAATAAATTATGCTATTGATTGAATAATCCATAGATATTAGTTATCCGCCATTTACAAAAAACTGATATACAGGGTGATGTAATTGGCCCTAAATGGAAAATAAATTATGCTATTGATTGGAATAGGAGTGCACTATATGTGTACCAATTTTTATCTCTCAGTCTATGTCACTTTAAATCTGGGGCACCCTGTATATAAAAGAAGCAAGGTCTCAAACATTTTCCTGACATTACCCCCCCCCCCCCCCATTACTACTCTCAGGCCCATTATGAAAGGGGATGAAAAAAAAATGTGATTTAATGTGTGTACAAGAACCATCCTCATTTTTTTTACTTCATCCACCCCCACTACCACCTCCTTCCACCAAAATAATTTCCATTTCCTTCTCCTTTTCTCCTTTTCTCCTTTGAGACTTTGAGACATACTATCCGTGGGCATTCCCAGAAAGGGATCTGCCTTCAGCTCTGAGTACAACTTTTGGTGCTCTATTCCGTGTTGTTGCCTTATGGGCGTTGTGGCTTGCATTATCCTGTACAACTCTGAACGAGCTTCCCCCTGGATAAAAATGTGTAGGGGTGGCAGATCTAAGAGGACCTCCAATGCAGCCATGGGGGCAGTTTTTATGGCTTCCCGTAGCGCACAGGCCAGCAAGCCTTTGCACGCCACTTTAATAGCCTTACTGCTCAAAGCTGCAGTGTCTTGGTCCACCAATCCATCGATCCATAGATTATCAGGGTCTAACGACCCTAGTATATAATCATAAGGTTATCTAATCTAATCTGAAACGTATCTATAATAAATCAATTTATATTAAGATAGTGGAATAATGAATATTACATCCATTTACGCACGCTCAGTAATAAAATTTATCCATATTAATATTCAGCAATAATTATGAAACATACCTACTCATAATTCTAATACCAGAGACCAGAGATAATGACTCTTAAATATAGTATGTCTTTCTTAACGTTGCTTGTCTTTAACTGGTCTAATGTTATACAATCAACATCTGCAAAATTGAAAACAAAAACAAAAATTGATAGAATTACACAAGATTTTATTTTAAATACTTACGAAATATTTAAGCTAAATATTAAAACAATAATGATTATCCATTTTTATTTTCTACCAAACTGTGTAAGGGAAATCATTTTCTATTTAATGAATCTTCTGTGAGTACTCTATAATTACTTTATAATATATTATACTAACATTATCTGCTTGTACTGACATTTAATAATTACCTATTTCTATAATTGTAAAGGCCAGCACAAACTTCGGTTTAATTGCTTAGCCATCCTAGTGAGCCAAGTAATATAATTAGCTATTTAATTTACACGCAACTTAATGTAACTTTTAACAATGTGTGACTGGAAACATAAATTAAGAATTAAATTTGAAAATGTATAATATGTTATAGGTATATGTTATGATTCCAATAACATTGAAACTTATCGAATCAACATGCAGAAAACATAAACATAAACTGTCTGCATACATAGTTCTAATCGTTTCTGGAATATTCTCCTTTATATTTTAATCAATATCTTCCGAAGGGCCATTCTCAACACACTTATTTCGAATAATGATGATATAGATAACTATGGCAATCAATATTGGAAGATTCTCTTACTACTAGCGGTCGGTGCCGTGAAGGTAATTCGACAATTTTCCTACATCCCTGAACAGATTCAAAAAATTTTTTGAAATACTTTTAAAGGCAACTTTGTAGAATGGTACAAGGCTATTGAAAACTAAGAGAAGAAAACAAAAACTTCTTGTGTGAAAATCAAAAAAAAAAAATTTTTTGTTGGCTTTAATAATCACAGGCCCACAAAATAGAAAAGTTGTCTGCGCCGGGGTATTGACCATACCTATCCCTTGTATTTTGACCCACTGAACACGAATCTGACCTTAGTTTTTTCCCTATACGTCAGGTTTTTTTTTAAGCAAAAAAGTTTAATATTTATATATTTATTTGCTGTTAAAAGAAAAACCTGACGTGCTGGGGAAAAACTAAGATCAGATTCGTGTTCAGCGGCTCAAAATACAAGGGATAGGTGTGGTCAGTACCCCCGCGCAGATGACTTTTTTTGTGTGAGATTGTGCCACACTGAGTGTGGCACAGTGGCAACCAAAAAAAGTGGTCTGCGCGGGGGTACTGACCACACCTATCCCTTGTATTTTGAGCCGCTGAATACGAATCTGACCTTAGTTTTTCCCCAACACGTCCGGTTTTTTTTTAACAGCAAAAAATGTCTGTTGAATCGTAATATTTATATATTTATTTGCTGTTAAAAAAAACCTTGACGTATAGGGGAAAAACTAAGGTCAGATTCGTGTTCAGCGGCTCAAAATACAAGGGATAGGTATGGTCAGTACCCCGGCGCAGACAACTTTTTTTTTTGTGGGCCTGTGTATTATTCTATGAAGTTTTCTCTAAGAGCCTATCAAACAATGTTTGCAATCGGTTCAAGGATGTAGGATAAATTGTCGAATTACGAAATCATTTTTTTAAGCATGGCACCGCCACCCTTAAGTTCGCAACGGACCAATTCAAGTGGATATTTCTTTTCACACACTACCCAACAGGTACTAGATCCAATTACAGGTCAGGAGGTTACTAACAATCTTGGTAAACAAAAACTGTAGAAATAAAAGAATTTGACTGAAGGTAGATAGTAATAAAACTTATAAATTAAGAATTAAGAATAGATGTATATAAATAAAATTCATAATATATAAACACGAGAATAAACTAATGCGACAGTGTAAAAAAAGTACATATTTTATAAATATATAATGAACCCAAGGAAAAGCAAAGATGGAGAATTAGCAGCCAATTGACGATTTGCACGAAAGAAAGTTTGGTAAAAAGTGTCTAGATTGGTATCACTGTAATTCACTGCACATGTTGACCAACTCGTCTAATTTCCAAACTTTGCAACAATTAAATACCTATAATATAATAATCATAACATTGTTTTCATTATCTTTAATGTTAAACCTAGTTCCATTCAATGTAAATCATCTTTATTAGGTTGTTTCGTAGTCTACAATATTTAAAAAAAATGTCGAATTATGCAATTTGTCAAACACTGTTTCTACCCGTCAGTTTAGAAGAGTTGGCAGCAGTGATTGACGATTTGCAGAATTGCATAATTCGACATTTTTTAAATATTGTAGACTACGAAACATCCTAATAAAGATGATTTATGTTCCATGGAAGTAGGTTTAACATTAAAGATAATGAAGACAATGTTATGATTATTATATTATAGGTATTTAATTGTTGCAAAGTTTGTAAATTAGACGAGTTAGTCAACATGTGCAGTGAATTACAGTGATACCAATCTAGACACCTTTTAAAAAAACTTTCTTTCGTGCCAATCGTCAATTTCATAATAAATTTTCAGCACACCAAGTCTGCAACTAAATATGTCACTATTACTATAGTTGAAATTGTGATTTTCGCAAACTTTATGAATGGGAGAGAATTTCAAAGCATTTGTGCGTATTGTTGGAATATAAATAGTACAGGAAAACTGTACTTTAAAATTGTACAGACTTTAAACTTTGGTTATAGGTTCAAAATAGGCCAAAGTTCACGAAACAAAAAAGTTTAGGAGATTTAAGGATCCGCGGAACCTATAGGGGTTAACAGGAATATTTTTAATTAAAAAATCGATTTTTCTCCATTTCTCGAGGAATATGACATTTACAAAAATTAGTTCAAATAAAAGTTGTTTCGGACAAAATTATCTTTAATTTGGTGTTTTTAAATTTAATTTTATAGCAATATAATTAATCGAAATACTATAGAGATTTTAACTTCGGAATAATGTCATAGGAATTGGATTTCGTTCGTTTTTGGCAATTTAATAGTAAATGTATAAAAAAAAAGTTTCTATATTATGCGAGGGCTTGCTAATTTATAGGGGGTGGTTGCCACCCCTTTTCAGGCATCACCTAAAATAAAAACAAAGACATTGGGCCTGAGAGAAAATTAAATTTTAAAAAGAAAAGGTTCAATACAACTTTCCATATAAACTGATAGATGTAAGTTATAACTTCTAGAAAATTTGGAATATTAGATTGAAAAAGTGGTATTTCAAATACGTCGTCGTCAAATAACTCGAAAGGTCCACAGTACATCACCCCTTTTTTTTAATGATTAGTAACAGGCTGAATTTTCGTGAGTAGCTTCGTTTTGACGAGACGCCCAACTTTTCTTTCTGCGAAAATTCTCGATAGAAGTAGGCAATAGCAAAAATTATTTTTTCTATTTCACACGAATTAGACAATTCGAAAACCTGTCAAATTATGTTATTGTGGACAAACACGGGGCTTATTCTAATTAACTCGCGCAAACATAACCAAGGCAATCGAAAAACAAACTCTTTAACAAACGTTTAATGAATGAAAAATATATTGCCGAAATAATTTGACAGGTTGTCGAATTGTCTAATTCGTGTGAAATAGAAAAAATAATTTTTGCTGTTAGCTACCACTACCGAGAATTTTCGCAGAGACAAAAGTTGAGCGTCTCGTCAAAACGAAGCTACTCACGAAAATTCAGCCTGTTACTAATCATTAAAAAAAAAAGGGCGATGTACTGTGGACTATATTACCCCTAGTAGCACAACATATTGGGTCGAGATAGGTACAATATGTTACTTATATTGCATACTGGGCCAATATATGTCAGATTTAGCCAATATTGTACCAATAGGCTTATCAGCTGTATTTTCAATATATTAATCCAATATATATCCAATGTTTTACAAACATTGGCAAACCAGATTCAAATTAACAATATTTAACCAACATTGGCGCAATATGTAAAAACTAATATTAATTTCCAAATATTAGGCAAATGTGTTTTATTATTTTTGTTTACTTATTTATTGACAAATTATATGAGTCTTCGACCTTAAAATATATATGTTGCTATGACTGCTTGATTTAGAGTCAAGCAAACTTGACTCCCACCCAGGGGTCCCGGGTTCGATTCCAGACCGTGGCACTGGGATTTGTTCTGAAGAAGAAATCAATCCCAGAATACTCGGATATTGGATGTGTACCTATCCCTTGTCTCCAAACGTGTAGCTCTTTCCGCACAAGGCTCTTCCGGAGCCTTCGGGGATAAAGGGAGTCGTATTACCTATGGTATGTTATTTAAAAACCCACCCAAATGTTTTTAATCAGCTGATTGCTCAAGGTTGAGTAGCCTGTATAACTTATATAAAATGCTGTTCGTCTTGTTAGTTGCTATAAAAACAATTAATGTATATTTTAATACATGATGTACATTTCTAATTTTAAATTTACCGCAATAGCAAATTCAGAAACAGTGACACATTCGGCCATGTTGCCGTATACTGGCCGGTTGTTGGTGTTTCATAAATTCGTCAATTTCCTTAATGAAATACAGTGTGCAGTTTGTGACAACTACAATAATTTAATAGGTAAGTGTGCATGTTCCCATTCTAATAATAATAATTAATAGTAAACATAGTTTAGTTTTAGTAATTTTCCACATTCTTATCTCCTTTCTGTCATGTTTAATGTAGAAATTGTGGCACAGTGGGTGTATAATATCCAGAATATTTTTGCAAATCATGTTTATTTAGGCACTATGATATTTACTACTAATTACCTGTATCTTACATTCGTCTAAATACCTATGCGTAATTATTTTATAAATGCAGATTTTATATTGGGCCAATATTTTCTCAAGGTTAGCAAATCTGATTCAATATTAACATTAATTAACCAATATTGGCGCAACATGTAGAAAATAATATTAGACTCTAAGGCAGTATGATATATATTTAACTTATTCCTAGAGATTTTTAATATTTCAGCATTTTTTCTCAAAGAGATCAAGGGTCTTCGGTGTGATGTAAACAGCATCAAGTCAACTTACAACATTTTTAAAATATGACTTTCACCACAGGCGAAGAACCAATGGGTGTAAATTAGCAATTAGCAGAAACATAAGAAAATACGAGGAAAATAGTATGCGTATTTATTGTTACATAAATATTATTAAAATATAGGGAACATTCTAGATTTAAATTCAATATTTAATGAGAGAGGACAACCACACAAAAGCCATGAATGCCCAACTAATGAGAAAGGAAGTACCTAGCTATGTTCTATTCAGGAGATGTAAACAAAAGAAGAAATCAGTGTGAAAGCTCAAATTCTTTGACGTAGTGTCTAGTAAGTAAAACATTAAACTAGTGGGTTTGCTTTAGGCAACTGATATTCACTATTGTAGAGACCGATTCAAAGAAGTCACAGATGCGCAAATAAATCGAGCAATATTAGCATACTTAGCTGGATCATCAGATAAAGATGGGGAAGTAAATCTCGCGAATCCACAAGAAATCATGGTCCCTCAAGAAACGAAACAGATGAATGAGTATACAATAATAATTACACTTATTATTTTATTGTTTTGTTTAAGTTTCGGAAGAAGTGTTTTGTTTTCCTTTATATTTTATGTAATTATCATAATTAAATTTTTATTTGTTTGCGTTTTTGTTCAATTTCATATAAATATTCTTTTTAAAATTTTCAGATTTTGGCAACAACATCCATTCAAATTCCAATTGATGTAGGCACCTCTGTGCTACACAATGTGTGCAAATTTCTGACATGGGAACTCGTGCAGTAGGAATTCTCATGTCAGAAATTCAGACACATTGTGTAGCTATATGGCGCCTATGTTGATATCCAATATAGCGCCTATATATTAGTATCCAATATACCGCCTATATGTTAGTATCCAATATGAGTATCTCTATCAGTATCTAATATGGAACCAATGTTGGTATCCAATATGATGCCAATCTTGATATCTAATATTATGCCAATATTTGATTGCAATATTGGGCATTTATTGTCAAAATCTGTCGCTCAGTATATTGGCCCAATATGTTGGTGCCTATATTGGCCCAATCAACTTGTGCTACAGGGGACATTGAGCAAAAACATGCTAGAGACAAATAAGAAAGCTACTAAATTAAGGATGAATTTCGTTTTTTTCTAATTTTTGTAGAGTTAATGGTTTCGGAGATCTAAAGGTGGCGTCCGAACGTTTATAAGAAGAAGTATTTAGTTTGAATGTTAAATATCTCAGTAAATATGGCACTTAGACCAAAAACGCTAATAACCAAAATGAAAAACTATTAATTAGGCTTTCAAATGATTTTTTTCCTATTTCCATCGCATAAAAAACAAAGAAGTTATGCCAGGAACAATGTACTTTTTTACATTTTTTTTTTTTAATAAAAACGTTGCAATTTTATTAATGTAACTAGTCAGTAATTAAAAAAAATAAAAAAAATTAAATTGAAAATAAAAATAAACTTTTATTTGAACTATTTTTTTGTAAATGCCATATTTCCCGAGAAAATAGAGAAAAATCGATTTTTTTTTATTAAAAATACCCCTTTTTACCCCCTATATCTTCCCACGGATTCGTAAAACTCTAAACTTTTTTGTTTCATGAACTTTGGCGTATTTTAAACTTATAA
Source organism: Rutpela maculata (assembly GCA_936432065.2). Classification (NCBI taxonomy): domain Eukaryota; kingdom Metazoa; phylum Arthropoda; class Insecta; order Coleoptera; family Cerambycidae; genus Rutpela; species Rutpela maculata. The sequence goes on from OW386285.2 coordinate 21,389,748, forward strand.
CCAACGTTTAAAGTCTGCACAATTTTTTCAGTGGCGAATTTATGGAGGGTAATGAAATACAAAGATATGAAAAAAAATATGTTTTGCTAATAACAAAATAAGAGTAACGGATTTTGCTATTCAATGTATGTCTTTTACTAACTGTAAATTAAAATTTTTACTATCCAAATATGATTGTTTTTATATCTTGTGTATATAAATTGCATTTACTTGTCATAATAAATTTGTGGTTTCTCTCATTTTAAATAATGTATTGAAAACTATTTTCCCAAAATCCCGCAACTTAGAAATGCCTGAAATGCCTACGTTTACAGAAAACAAACTAGTAAAAGATGTATCTACTCGTCTATTCCTACCGCTTTAAAAAATAATAAAATGAACGCTTAATAAAAAGAAAATATTTTAAATTTTATTTATTGCTTGATTTTAATACTGCATTTATTCAATAATCGTACTCATCCGGGAATTTACCCCCCCCCCCCCCCTCTTATGTCAGAAAGCTAAATCCGCCCTTGCTTTTCATGTACTAAAAATACATACTTTGACGAGAAGTTGTTCTGGAAATGTAGAAATTTTATTTATAAACAAATTCTTGGTCTAGAGCTAAAAGAAGAGTACTTATGATAACTATCCTCGGTGCTAAAATACAGAGATTTCATGAATTTGAGTTGAATTTTGTCTAAATTGGACACATACATTGTAGTGCGAGAAGCAAACAACTGAGGCGTATTCGAGCTTCAATCTAACATAGCAACAATAGAGCATCTTAAATGTGTAAATATTCGAAAAATTACGCAAATTTCTAACTATAAATCCATATGATCTGCTAGTATCGCACACAATGGTGTTAAAATGAAAGATACTTACTTGTAGAAGATAACACCTTTTGTAGAAGTTTGTACTTAGTGCACCAATTATTATTTTTTTGTACTCAACTCGACTCAGCTCTCTTCATTTGGCCACTTTACACAGTTTGTGCACATTTAGGGCAAATCAAAAAAATGTACAATTTATAATATAAAATTGTTTAATGTTGTAAGAAAGTAGAACATAAAACAGACGGACAATTAAAGGTTTACCTTACAGTAGTATCAAGGTTAAAATATGGTAAGATGTCGAAGTTATGAGTGATGTCCATAAATTGAACAGCCGAGTAAAAACAGTGGAAAGGTAAAAAATGTTCAGTTACTTTATTAGTTACTTTTATGAAATGGTTAATATATGTTTTGTTGCAAGTGGATACAATCTACTATTCTATCGATCCAGTAAAAAAAGCTTTAGATCATCAGCGTACATTAAATATGTGACTTTATTTAAATCATTTACAATATCACTAACTTAATATAATAAAAAATAACGGACAAAGGATTGACCCTTGCGGAACTCCAGAGGTGGCAATGTACACGACAGACTTGGAACTGTTAAATTCAATGTATTAATATTTGTTAACAGATGTGTAGCCCAGACGACAGAGAACATTTTATAGTGAAACCCACAAAAGCTTTCAAACTGAATATATATATTTTTTAATGAGTTCGTGAAAGTATATAGAATAATATCCTGAAAAGTTTACATTCCGCTCGGATGCAGAACATAAAAAAAGTGAAAAAAATATTTTTAAATTAAGTCAGAGTAGAAAAAAACAAAAAATACAGGTGGATAGATCACGTGTTTCTGAACAAAAAATATCCTAATAAAATTTATTGCTAAAGCCACGGTATTCCTGGAAAAAAATAGTGAAGTAACTTTGCCACTCTGCGCGGCCAATCGCACGGTTAAATGCATACTACGGAACCTCTAAAAATTCTTAGCAGTTATAACGAGTAAAATAAAGTTTTTTTCTCTTTCTGATTATACATTTTTAACATTTTTCTTAGTGAATAGGAGGTTAAATAGTGAGTCTGGAGGGAAAATATATAATTATGATTATGAACACATAAACAGACACCACACATAGCCGCTGAATCGCTCGCATGAATTTTTACGTGCATTTACTGTATTGTATTTTTTACAGGTACACCTATCCACATTTCAGCTATATCCAATGGATTCCTTATACATTTGTTAATGTATTGGACGAATAGTTGTAAAACGTTCAAACAAAAACAGCATTGTTTGTCAGTAGGTAATACAAGTCATAACTTGGTTCCTTTTTTATCATAAACGAGAATAATCATGTAGATAATTGATAATCATTTGTTTTTGACAGCTTCAAAAACGAGAGATTAGATTTATGACAAATACTTTGGCACAAAAATTTACAAAATTTGAACACTGAATATAAATATTTAATGCAGCAACTGTTCAAAATGCTCTCCAGTTTGCTCCAAACAAGCCAATATCCTGGAATTTACGGCACTTACAATGGCTCGGCGAATTTCGTGGGGATTTATTTACTGAAATGCAGTCCGTATTCTCTTCTTTGGATCTTCTTTGGTAGTAGCCGGGGTGGCATAAACAATATTTTTGATAGTATCATATCTACGAGGAGAATTTAAATAGCAATAAATATGCGAAGATTTTGCGAACAGTAACTTTTATTGATAATTTGCCCCTAAATATTTATAATTCTATGTATTTTCAAATAAATGGTTGCGGTCTACGGAAAGTTTATGACGAATTAGTCGTTCGAAGATAGGTGGTTTGGCTACCGAGGACCTTGGAGATGGCCAGCAAGGTCCCCAGATTTGACCCCCTTAGACTTTGGACCTTTGGTATTAAAAATATTGTTTATGCCACCCCTGCTACTACCAAAGAAGATCCAAAGAACAGAGAATGGGCTACATTTTAACAAATCCCATGAATTAGCCAAGCCACTGTAAATGCAAGTGGAGAGCATTTTGAACAGTTGCTGCATTAAATATTTATATTCAAAGTGTTCATTAATTTTGTAAATTTTTGTCCCAAAGAATTTGTTATAAATCTAATCTCTCGTTTTTTAAGCTGTCATCTTGATAAAAAAGGAACCAAGTTTTGACTTGTATTGCCTACTAACAAACAGTGCTGATTTTGTTTGTACGTTTAACAAATATTCGTCCATAATAAGAAAACGAAGAGAGATAGGTATAGGGAATGGTAATATCAATCGATGCAGAATTCAATCCTCTATTAGATTCTGTGAAAATATATAGGGGGTTCCATTTGAAAAAAATGACTTTTCGACGTTTGAACTAAAACAATGTTCGATTGTGAAAATAAAATACTCTGTATGATATTGTGAAAATATAAGAGAACTTTTAGTTAGGTCATAGGATACTTGTAAGAGTTTGAAAAGAAAATTTCCTAATCGGCTACATGATAGAAGATATCGATTTTTTTCCGAAGAGTGTGAACCGTCAAAAATCTCCAAAAATATTAATTATCTCGAAAACCGGTATGTTTAAGAGTATGTTATGGTACATAGACCTAAGCTAAAATTTTATAAGGAATCGAAACATGCAATAAAATAGAGGGTGTTCCATTTAAAATAACAAAGTTCGGTGTTATATCCGGTATAAGCGGAAGTAGCACAAGCATGAAAATATTTTCGTTAGATCCGCCATATCCAAAAACCCCCTCATACCAATTTTCAAATTTCTAAACTCAAGAAACATCTAATACCCGCTTTCCGTGAATGACCCTGTATATGATTGGCATGCATTTTAAAAACGTTGCACCTGACTGGTCTTGTACTGCCAGTCTATATTATTTACATATAATAACACTTGTTTTCAATAGGTAGGATAAAAGTAATAACTAGTTGGTCAAATATATAAAAGTTTTGTAAATTTTCGACTCACGAACAATTCTCTGAGCCCCATTTGACAAATTGGTTTATAATCCCATCTGTAATTCATCCATTAAAATAATTTAACCGATATTGAGCAACGTCATTTAGAATTCATGGAGTTCAATTATTTACCTGTCATTTTCATGCACACCCTAACAAAGACGATTAAATTTAGAGATATCCACGATAAAAAACTAAATTGGATGGATATACTTCATTCAAAAAAACGGACATACTCAGATTAGACATATCTATTTGATTTAATCAAAAACATATACACCTAGAAAACATTTTCCAATAATCAACACAGAAAAAATGTGCATAGAAATTGTACGACTAATATATTGCGTCTCAAAGTGATGGTAAAAGGTGCAAAAAATGACAAGAACAACTCACTTTTTACATGTTGGCTTTGCGAACTTAGGAAAATTCAGATAGACAAAAAAAATCAAAGTATCACTTGAGTTAGATCGTATAATGAAAACGATGAGGCACCATAGAAACTTAGAAGTCTCTAAGGTCAGATGGAATGAAGATATAACGTTCTCAGTGGTGGATCTTTTATTTTGGCAAAAAAATAGTTTAGAAAAGTTAATTTGTAGATTACGCTGCCATATGGCCCATGGTGTTTCAGCATTTAACTTTAGAAAAGAAACGTTTTCTATTAAATTAAGAGTACTTTCAAAATTTTTGTGTTTCAGCGTTACTCTGCAATTGTTTTATATGAAAGTGGAATACTCGGTATACAAAGTAAAACGCACAAAAGCCATAGGTTTAAGAAATACGTATATGCTTTTATAACAATTAAATTGTAAACGTGTTTGTTACCAGTTGGTAATAAATCGAACAATATGAGTAAACTATATTTATTTTTCGAGTAAACTGCTTTTTCAAGTCAAATTTCTGGCATTTCATTTTAGAGCGTTTAACCTTGGAAAATACCAAATTTTCGCTTGCTGTGCATTTTTGATGATTGTGGCCCCCTCTTAATTTATCCTGAATCTGCCGCTGGACGTCCTGAAGTATATAGGGTATAAAATCGCTTTTTTTTTTCACTTTTTCGGTAATCTCTCATTTTACAGATTACACAAAAGCATTCGACACATTTCGGTATTGATCCAAATTTGATTGATTGGTTTAGAAATTACTTATCTGGAAGGTCGCAAAGAGTTAGAAATAATGGAATATTTGAATCAATGGATGTCAGAAGGGGAGTCTTTCAAGGGTCGATATTGGGCCCAATTTTATTTGTTTTATATATATAGCTGATTTATCTAGTGTTATTAAATTTTGTAAATCGCAGTATTATGCAGAAAACGTCAAATGTACCTATCATACAGTCCAATCATCATGGCAAATTTAAATTTGACAGCATATTACAACGATAATAGTACAGTGCCTGGAAGTCAAAAATATGTAAAATTTATATTATTTGTAATAATAATTTTTCCCTATTGTAGTAAAAAGTATCTTCTTCAGTTTTTATAAGGTTCGCATACTTGCTCTTACCCTCAAGGGGTGAAAACTATCCCTAAATTTAAAAAATCCACAATGGTGGATGGAAATTTTTTTAAAGTAAGTGTTTTAAGCGGACAACAAAAATTGAGCATCTAGGTGAAACTATATATTATTTTGTTTGAAAAATGTGAAAACGGACCCTCTTTTGGCTATAACTTATTTATTTTTTATAATGCAGAAACAAACAAAAAGTCAGTTTAAAGATTGATTAATTATATTACTTTTGTTGCTTGGATTTTTTTATGGTAGTGTCACAGTTTCTGAGATATTCAGCATCTTAACTAAATACTTCATCCTATAAAATGTTCAGATGTCATCTACAAACTTAAATATCTCGGAAACTATCAATCCTACAAAAATATTTAAAGATAAATTCATTGATAAGCTTTATTTTTGATGTCCACCATTTCTTCGCTAGAACTAATACTTATTGAGATATTTGCAAAAAAGCAAAAATGTTACATTTTTTCTAAAATCCCTTATAGTCTAGAACGCAATTTTGTCTAAGTAAACGAAAAAAATTGAGCCTCTAGGTGATATTATATATATTAACGAAAACAGTATAGATATAAGAATATATTTTTTTTATTACTGATTACTTACATTAACAAAATGGCGACGTCTGATTAAGAAAATATGAAAAAGCACATTGTTTCTCTCATAACTTTTTTGGGTTTTATGGCTATATAAATAGTAAAAAGATAATTTGAAAGCCTAATTAGTACAGTAACTAGAGGTTTTAACTTCGGAATAATGTCATATTGAACGAATTTCGTTCATTTTTGGCAGTATAATAGTAAATGCTTCACAGAAAAGTTTCTATATTGTGCGGGGGCTTGCTAATTTATAGGGGGTGTATCCACTCCCTCTCAGGGGGTGGCACTTAAAAAATCTATATTGGAGCTGAAATAGAATCAACTTTTAAGAAGAAAAGGTTCTATGCAATTTCTCACATAAATTGATAGTTTTTAAGTTATAACGACTTCAAAATTGCTTAAAAAAAAAAGTATTTCCAAACGGCTTTCGTCAAGTGTCTCGAAAAGTATTAGTTTATCGAAAAAATGTTACACACCAAATAAGGAAATTGGGAATGAATTATATTTTTTGTTTATTGATGTAGGATTAATAATTTCGGAGATATTTAAATTTATATTTGGTATCCAAGTGTTTCGAAATTACCTTTAAAGTTTTAAATGAATTTTTTTCTAAAGCAAGTGCTTTAAATGAGCAAAAAAATTTGAGCATCTAGGTAATACTACATCGTAATGAAAAACTGTATTTGGATCATTGTTTTAAATTACTGGCTAATTAGAATAACAAAATGGCGACCTTTTTATATACAAAAATATAAATACGCACATTTTTCCATCATAACTTCTTTATTTTTTATTCTACAGGAACGAGTAAAAAATAATTTGAAAGCGCAATTAATTGTCTTTAATTTCATTTCTTAGCATGCGTGACGTAGGTGTCACAATTTTTGAGATATTAAACATTTAAACTGCATTTTTCGTCTTAGAAACATTCGGACGGAATTTCTAAACTTTCGTATCTCCGAAACTATTAAATCTATGTAAATAAATAAACAAGCGAAATTCATTATCAGTTTATGAGATTTATTTTTGGTCTCTACCTATTTTTCAATAAAACTAATATTTATTGAAATATTTGGAAAAGGAAAAAAAAATTACGTTTTATCGAAAATACCTTCATAGTTTAAACTGTATTTTTTTCTAAAGCAAGTGCTGTATACAAACCAAAAGATTTGAGCATCTACGTCATGCTATATATTAATGAGAGATAGTGTTTGAAATTCCTTTTTTTTTATTACTGGCTAATTACAGTAACAAAATGACGACGTTGTTATTAAAAAAATGTGTAGACGCACATTGCTTCGGTCATAACTTCTTTGTTTTTTATGCTCCAGAAACAAATTAAAAAACAGTTGAAAGCTTAATTAATAACATATTATTATTCTACCTATTAGCACCCTTGACCTTAAATATCTCCGAAATGATTAATCCTACATCAATAAACAAAAAGTATAATTAATTCCCAGTTTATACTTTCTGAAATTGGTCTGTAACATTTTTTCGATAAAGTAATACTTTTCGAGATAATTGACGAAAGCCGTTTGGAAACACCTTTTTTTCAAGCTAAAATCGCAATTTTGAAGTCGTTATAACTTAAAAACTAATAGTTTATGTGAAAAATTGCATAGAACCTTTTCTTCTTAATATTTGATTCTACTTCAGCTCCAATAAATATATCAATTTTTTAAGTGCCACCCCATGAGAGGGAGTGGCATCCACCCCCTATAAATTAGCAAGCCCCCGCACAATATAGAAACTTTTCTGTGAAGCATTTACTATTATACTGCCAAAAATGATTGAAATCCGTTCAATATGACATTATTCCGAAGTTTTGTTTATTTTTTACCTCTAGGTACTGTACTAAATTAATAATCTTTCATTTTGGTTGTTAGAATTTTTAACGTGTCAGAGTTTCTAAGATATTTAACATTTAAACTAAATACTCCGTCCGATACACATTCGGACGCCACCTTTATACTTCCAGATCTCCGAAACCATTAATTCTATAAAAATTAGAAGAACACGAATTTCATCCCCAATTTAGTAGCGTTCTTATTTGTCTCTAACATGTTTTCGCCGAATGTAATACCTTTCGAATTATTTGACGAAAATCGTTTTCAAATACCTCTTTTTCAAGCTAAAATCTCAATTTTCGCTTAAGTCGCTTAACTCGAAGACTATCAATTTATATGAGAAATTATATAGAATCTTCTCTTAAAATTTGATACTCTTTCAGCTCCAAAGTTTTTGTTTTTTTTTTTTTAGGTCCCACTAGACACTATTTGCTGATAGAGTAACAATTCATGATAATTAATATATTACCTATATTCGTTTTTACAGGAAGTCGGCTTGGGGGGGGGGATCTGCCTCCTCCAAGCCGTCTTCCATGAACCAAAAACTAAAGAAGAATAATCTTCATCCAAATTAACCCTTGAAGTAAATATTTTGTAATTAATGCCAATATTACCTAGTAGAGGAATCTATACACATCCATTTTCAACCATTTTCTGAAAAGTTTTACTCATTCTCTGGGGAGGCCGGTTCTATTGCCCCCCCAAGATGAATTTTTTGGCTGCGCCACTGCGTTCTTAGGGAATTAAGTACTAAACCACGCAATATAGCATAAAAGTAGACAGTTGGGTAGGTAAATCTCTTGCATAAATAATAAATAGAAATGGGCCAAGTACACTTCCTTGTGGAAGAATTTGTGATAATGTGAATTTAATGTCGATTGCTCAAACTATTTGAGTGCTAGATAAGATATGTTTTGATTGAGCCTCAGGGCCACGAATGTCAGAGGGAAGTATATTTAACCAATTTTTATTAATTGATATATGAATCTATTCAAGTAAATTCTTAAATACTGCAGTGTACTGGCAAAATCAGTCCACTTTTACGAAAACCATACTACTTGAAAGTTAAAATATTACCTATTTACCAAGTAAGTGAGTTGAAGTAGGTAGGCAGGGATTTTTCACAGATGACGTAATAGGTGTAATTCTTAAACGATAACCCTATGACCCAAATGACCGAGGGAAAGCGAATGCTGCAAAAAGTTAAACCATAGACACAGGGGCGCAGCCAGGGGGGGAGCCATGCCCCCCCCCCCAAGCCGTCCTCCATGAACCAAACATAAAGACGCATAGTCTCTATCAGTGCAAAGCAGTATTTAAACTATCCCTTGAAATAAATATTTTGTAATTAATGCCAATATTATCTAGTAGAGGAATCTATACACATCCGTTTACAACAATTTTCTGAAAAGGTTTCTTCATCTTTTGGAGAGGCCGGTTCTATTGCCCCCCCCCCCAGATGAATTTTCTGGCTGCACCACTGCATAGACAGGAAATCGACCCCTGCCTAATTGTATTGAAAACCTTTGACTTGATTGGGGTAATTGTCATACTTATTATTTTTTCCGGAAGAATTTCAGAATTCGCCAGATTTACCTTAAATAATTTAATGCTCTTTCAAAATATTGGATGAGCAGTTGCCTACCCTTGCCCACCTCGAATTACGCCTATGCTCCTAAAATAAATTACATTTGGTGAATGTAAAATTTTGAACAGGTTTTTAATTTCATGCGATGTTTTAGAAATTGGATGGATTAACCAAATGTTTTCAGAGAATATAAGCATTTAGATATTTTGCATGCATTAGAACTAGAATTTGCAATCCTGGAATCAAAATCAAATCACATTATTTCGGGATCAACTTTACAGGATTCCGGGATAGATCATTAGCAACTGAATAAGGAGACAATACTTATTACAAGTCTGCCAATACATACAAGGAAGACGAAATGACGTTATGCTTTTAATTTTCCATCATGGCCTTACTAAAAACAGAGATTTAGAAAAATCATGTGACGAATTTATATATAAAAATTAGATGCAGCTCTTCGCTAGTTTATTAACGTTTTTACATAATAATTGTTAAACATTCAATAGGATACTCGCAGTTTTTGAAATTAAGTACATTTTTTAGGTTTATTTGACGTATTTTTAATTGTAATCATCTCCTGATGATGCCAGCTTGGTTGCCGAAACGCTGGTCAGTATAAGATGCAGGACTTTTGTGTTTGTAGAATCTTTGCAAAACTTGCTAGCATCATCTGATTAAATCTGTTTTAATTATCTCCAGATAATGGCAACATGGTTGGCGACATGCGTGTGGAGTAAGAGTACTCGAGTGCAGTGTTCATGTTCAAGTATTTTGGTGTTAATGGAAACTACAGATAATTGTATATATAAAATATATGTTCGGAAAAAAAAATTAAATGAATTTAGAACTGAAATTAATTTGTAATCAGCTATTTATCATATTAGTGAGAACGTTCATGGCTCCTTTATTTTACAGGAAATTTGTTACATTAAAATTGTAAAATTATTATTTAGATGTTCCTACATTCCTCATCTTATAATACAACGTATCTTCCTTTCTTTTCAGTGTTTGACAAAAATTAATTTAACCTTTCAACCAAATTACCATTTATTTATTCATGAGACATTGTATTTAATATCGATATCATAACAAATCAATAATTAATAATCTACTTTCTATATAATAGAACTCTAAGATGACAAGAAATCGATAAGAATGTGTAACCCGATAACTTCCCATACTATAATGTATTTTCAGGAGTATTCGTTACGTACATCTCAGCTTAATAAATACCCATAAAAAGTAATCCTGCTCTTTGGTATGCAGGTAGGGCATTTGTACTGTCTCGTAAGTCTAGTTACACCCCCTCAAGTCTTTGGCCAACCGCGAAGTTTCAAGTCAAGGTTACAATTTCTTCGCCGTAGTAACGTTCATAGCCACCAGGTGGAATTCGTGGATGGGTCTCTCAAAACTGAGACCGCAAGCTCGCGCACCGTAGGCGCGGCCTAGGCGGTCCTCCACTTTCCAGCGCCGCCCATGGGCCAACAAACTCTAAGCAAATTTCTGAACCCTTAACTAGTTTGATGTGTTCAACCTCGTTTCGACTGACTTCGCATCAGTTGTCGGTAACTCTCGGCATAAATTCTCATACAGTCGTAAGAACACTTGCCGAGTTTAGTTGGAGTGTAAGTGAGTCAAGTAGTGTGCGTAGTGCGCTCGCAACACAGCTGATCGCGACGTTGTTTCTGTGTGTAGTTGAACATGGATGGATTAAATGAAATGTGCATTAAAAGGGATATCTGTGATAATTTTCAAAGGTGATTTTTGCGAGTGAGTGTGCGAATTTTAACGGCGGAAGTAGCACAGGAATGTGTGAAAGAGGCTGAATGCAATGAGCAGCGGGCTCCTGCCCCCCGTTCCGGATCTCATTCCAATTTCAGCCCTTCGCAAGAGTCCTCCTTGCAACAACAATTTAAGCGGTGACGGGGCCCGGGAGTGTGCCCCTTGTGCGGTCCGTTCAGAGGTTATGGGCGAGCAGCGCTCTCGGCGGCGGACTGGAAATCAACCTGCCGTCGACCTGATCGATAGCGCAGGGTCACGTGGTTCCAGCGCCGCCCCACAGGCACCGCAGTCCCGGAAAGCAAGGTCCGAGCGTCACCGTAAATCAGACAGACGACGCGGACATCGCAAACCCGCCAGAACTCGGTCCGATAGTAAACATTCCAAATCCCGGGAAACTTCAACCCCAAGTTCCTCTCCGGAGAGGCCCGCGAATCCGCGTGTCAATCCAATATTCGTGTGGATACGGCAAGAAGACACACGCATCGTGGACGTGAAATGCGAGGATTACGACAAACGAAACCGCATCCTTCTTACAAAGACAGCGCAGGGTTGGCGCGCTATCCCGCGCACAGAGACCCTCGTGCCCAGCCTGAAGGAGGCGGCTAACAGGGACCAACAACAACCACCACAACAGCACCATCATCACCACCACCGGAATCGTAAATCTCGTAAGAGTAAAGTGCGACGACGGTCCACGGGGGTGCAAGTGGATTCCGATATAGGTCAAGATGAAACTGAACAGGAAGCCGAGCACGAACAAGAAGAGCACGAGGATGCTGAGGATCAAACTCACACCTCACCGTCATGGATGTCTGCTGACAATGTTAATATAGAGTCTCTTTTGCCGTCCCACACGATAAAGGTAAAGAGGGCGACAAGCCCGGAACATCCTTCTGAACTAGACACTACAAATGTAAACAGTGCCGTAACCGAAACCGCGCAAACTCCGTCTATTAAGTGCAGTGCCGACAAAATATGTGACGTCAGCCCACTTGATAATTTACTCGCCGTGGCGGAACTGGAATTTAACCAACAAATACAATCAGGTGAATGGAGCAAAACTTCCCAAGCAGATGTTGAAAGTAGCGAAGAAGTTAACGTTGAGTACGACAAAAATTTTGATGATGTAGACGAGGATGTCGATCACAAAGAATTTATCAAAAACCTGGAGCAACTGAATAACTTGATAGAATCAGAAGAAAATAAATTAGAAATGAGCTCAGATTTTGAACCTTCCGAACGAAAGTCAGATGAATGCGACTACACTGAAGACGACGACAACAATTTAGCAATGGATGATATACTTTCTAGGTTAGAACAATCTCTAAGGAGTCCCGATTGCACTGAAGTTAATAACTGTGACACAAGTTTCGAAACTAAAAACGAAGAAGAAGAAGAAGAGGAGGAGGAGGATAACAAAAACATTGATAGTTATTGTAGTGATAATGAAAATAATTATAAATCAGTACCTGAATTCGAAAGCTATTTCGAAGAAACCGACGTAAAGATTCAAAAGCCTAAACCTGATGATGTCAGCGAGGAACACGAGAAACCCGAGATAATTAATTTAGTTGAATCCTCAACGCTCGACGACGAGGAACCGACAGATTTGTCATTAAAATTGAGTTTAGATACAATAAGTGATAATACCTGTGATGTGATTGAGGAACCAACTGATCTGAGCATACCGAAAGTATCTACGAACAGAACATTAACTCCTCGGCCCCCCTCTCAAAATTCTGAAGCAATACAATCTCCACAGCCCAGTGGAATACCTGCAGTCCCTCAATCACCAGATATTGTATCTACGACCGCCACATCGAGTAATAAAACAAAATCTGTATTTTTAGAGTCGTTGCTTTCAAACAGCTCCAAAAAAATTGCACTTAATTCGGAAGTAACGATAATCCGTCAAAAAGAACCACTGGACTTGGGAAAATGTCGTAAGTCTGCAAGTCCGACTGTCACGTGTTCGGAAGAAATCAATAGTATGCCTAGCGAATCAGAACCACCAGCGAAAAAATTCAAATCTGTCGATATTACTTTAAAGACTTTATTAGACGCTGAGATTCAAAAGCCAGAAACGGAAGTAAGATCTTCTGAGAAGAATACCGTAGCAGAAACTCCGAGGTTATTGGAATTGTTGAAGACTACCGATTCGGAACCTGATCCTCTAACTCAGTTGAAACAGCTCTTAGTAGATCCGTCTATATCAGTTCCGGATCCCATGTTGGTGCCTAAAGATAAATTTAGCCTTATCCTGACGCATCCCGGAATTGAAATACCAAAATTGCTGAAGGAGCGACCGGAACTACGTATACCAGAGGCACTCTCATATCCTCACATTATGCAAGATCCAAATATGTTGGTATTAAACCTCCATCACTTGGAATCTATACTGTCCAGTAAGGCAGCGCAATCCATGGAACAAAATGAGAGTAATAGATCGAATTCTGAGAGAAACACTGAGAAAACCGCTAGAAGAAATGAAAAATCTAGCAGTGAAACGACGCGGGAATCCCCAAATACTCTCAACAGGAAGAAAACAAGTGATACCTCTACCAAGTCTGGCTCGTCAATAGATACACAAAGTAAAACTTTTAATGAACTAGCTAACGATATAGACGCCGCAACGCAGGCTGCTTTTAGCCAAATGGTGTGGTTGCCTTACCTAAACCATCTGGAAGCTATGTCCGTTGGAAATAATACAGATATGATGAAAATGTTAACCAATTCCTTACAACAATCTTTTCCTTTCTATCCCAATCAAATGAATCAAATGACAGATCTGTCACATTTATTTGGCAACAGCAGGTTTCCCTCTCCCGTTGGTTTTCCAATGCAACCGCCCATAAATTACAGCAATCCTCTGGAACTTAACATGTGGCAAGAAGCCATGCTGCAGGCAAATATGTTGAGGAATAAGAGCACTTTTGAAAACCTCAGCGCAAAGCACTCCTTTAGAGATTATCTTGAAAAAATTAACGTTTCTCAAGCAGCCAAGAAGCAATCCGTTCCCACTCACAACCAAAGACTTCATATTCCCAACAAGCCACCGCAGAGTTTTCCCAATAACTTTTACCCTCCAACTTCTAATGGCCATGCATCTTACCAAAATCCTTACATGAATGTAAATATGCCGAACCCCTATCAGACCAACAACCCTAGGCCTAATTTACAGATACCTCAGTTCAATCCCATGTCCCATCAAAAGAGTCCGATGAATCAACAGAAGCAAGCAGGGCCTAGCTATTTACAAAAACAACTAAATCACTACCAACATCAACAAAAAATAGACAACAACCAGAACTTCGGTAGTATTTACGCTCAGCTGTCGGAACAGGAAAAGCATCAGTACCTTCAGAGTTTAGGCATGAATAGTCAGGAGCCAACTCATAATCAGTATCAGCACCATCAGCCTGTTAGTAATCAACGAAGGGAATCGAGCGCTTCACAGAAACCCAAGTTAGCGTGCAAACCGTTCGCCACTGTTACGCATTCGAATCACAAGTCCGTTGCCCATCACGACCACCAGAAAGAAAAATCGTCCGGTGATTTTTGTAGGCAGCAGACGAGCCAGCCTATTGATCTCTCCGGTTCAACGGTGCCGGGAAGCAAACTCAAGGTTAAACAACATCTTATCGATCCTGCGAGCACGTCGAAGTTATTAAAACACCACGATGATGTTCCCGAAGTTGGGAGTACGACTGCGAGTATTGAGGAAATGCAGGATGCACATAAACATCTCTGGCACCCGCTCTTCGGAAAGTGAGTATTCATAGAATTTTGCTAAAATGATTTTAACAGCTTTTATTCTTTGAGCATGTTCATTTTTTTGTAGATTGTGACATTAATTTGAATTCGTTATTGTTAGGTAATATTTTAAAAATAATATATCGTAAAATATGCACGAGATAAAAGGACCTTCGATCCTGTCTCACACAATTTTCAGTAATAAATTTCTCATTTCTAAAAATAAACAAGAAAAAATCTAAAAAAGAATGGTTTACCTCAGATTTGCATAAAATGAGGGGAAAATGTATGCTTACTCAGTGAATTATAGAACAACTTCCCAGATGTGAAGTTAAAAGAATACCTAAAAAAGTGCAAAGCGGAATATAGACGTCAAATAAGTATAACTAAAAGTACACTCAAAGAAATAGTATGGGTAAATTCAACAAAAAAAAATGGTTAACTAACAATATCGTTAATTTTGTTAAACTAAATTATATTGATGGTATTTTTAAACAAGAGGTGATTGTTATTTTAATTAATAAAAAGTTGTCGTACAACAAAACAAACATTAACTTAAAAAATAGATGAATAAGACTATTATTTTTTTCGTCTGACTATTATTTTGTTGAATTCTGTCAAATTAAACTAGATAATAGTATATTTTATTTTTAACTATTATCGAATTGTAATTCTAACCCAGTATTAGTTCGCTGTATTATTGTACTTGGTAGACAAACCAATATTATTGTCGTCTTCTAGAAGTTCTAAAAGAATTACCAATTTGCTTGCTTACCACGTAGTCTATTACAGAAATTATTCCCAGATGACGCCACATACAAATCACTGACAATAATCAATCATGCATTATCTTATACTCTTATGAATTTATAGAAAATTAATTAACATGATTGCAATGTTCAAATTCTCTCAGGGATCATCGATATATTTGGATGGATCTTATAAACGATCTCTAATCTTTGGTTTGGGTAGTCTTGATGTCTCAATACTGAGATTTTGGCTAACCAAAAAAAACTTCATCATACAATAAAGTGTAGATCAACCTAAAAATTAGTTGGTGAACAAAAACCAAAGTCGTTGTACTATTTAATTGTAGACCAAATTGAAAATGGTTAGTGAACATAAAAAAATGTCATTGTACTATTTAATTTGTTACAAGAAGATATGATTATTAAACTACTATTTGTTTACGAAAACAAATAAAGTTGTGTGACTATTCTTTTCTGATGGATTTAACTATGAAACTAGATAGGCGCGATTTCATATGCTCTTTTTGGTTGAATTTACCTATCATTTTCTTTGAGTATAATTACTATGAAAACATCTTACGCAAAAATGGAAACACTCCAAAGACTTTCTGGAATATCATAAACCAAAATAGGCAACAAAATAAAAAAATCTTAAATGCCGAGTTAAATGCTGAAGACATGAATAATTATTTTATAAACGTAGCTGAAAATGTTACACAAAACTTACCTATAGTAAATAGGGTTTATACAGATTTTCTTTCAAACAATGAAATTTCTAATGCAAATGTACCAAATTTTAAATTCAATGCAGTTAGTACAAGTACAGTATGTGATGTAATTAATAAAATGAAGAATAAAAGTAGTAAAGATAACTACAATACGTCAATAAATACAATAAAAAATATTAGAAACCTTATAGTTGTTCACCTTACCAGTCTAATCAATCAATGCATTAACGCAGGCGTTTATCCGGATGTCCTAAAGGTCATAAAGGTGGTACCAATTCATAAAGGAGGTTTTTTAAAGAACAGTAACTTTCGACCTAACTCACTTGTTCCTATATCAAAAATTTTCGAAACATGTCTAAAAAATCAAATAACACACCATTTTGAAAATAATAATTTATGTTATTGTAAACAATTTGGTTCGTCAAAGGAAATGAGAACAGGGATTATATCGGAGTCACCTTGTGTGACCTTCAAAAAGTTTTTGATTGTGTTTCTCATCAAATTCTAATAGACAAATTAAAATTTTATAAATTTGACATGATCAGCTGCAACTTAATAGAACCATTTCTAAAGAATAGACAGCAGTACACAAGCCTAAGTAATACTAACTCGACATCCCAGTACATAAGGAGCGGAGTGCCACTTGGATCGGTCTTAGGACCAACCCTATTTTTGATATACTTAAATGACCTAAATAAGTCTGTACCTGATGTTGACTTGGTATTATTTGCAGTCGATATCACACTCTTGGTATCTGACAATAAATTGGATGCTGTTGAAAGGCAAATAGTTAAGTGCTTTAGAATGGTTCTCTTCAAATAAACTGTCACTAAACGAATATAAAACTACGAATATGATTTCCAGTCATAGGCCACTTGAAAATTATAAAAACCTAGAATAAGTTATATTTCTAAGCGTTTTTCTTGACCTAAATTTCAACTGGTTCCACCATGTTGGTTACACAGCAAAAGAATATCAAAAAATATATTTTTGCTAAGAAACCTAAAAAATATTAAAATTTTATTAACGGCCCATTACTCATTAATAGTGTCCCATATGACTTATAGTCTGATAAACTGGGCCCATGCCCCGCAAGCTAACAGAATTTTCGGATTACAGAGAAAAATTATCAGGATAATTACAAATTGTGGATATAGAGAGCATGTAAGAGATACATTTATTGAATTGAGAATTTTAACATTTCCATCACTATACATTTTTCATTGCCTAATATATATGTATAAAAATATACACCAATACAAAAAACATCAGGATATTCACAAGTACAGTACGAGGAGTCAACATAATTTAGTGATAGATTTTAATAGACTTCAGTCAAGTGATTGTGGCTTTAATTGCTACAGCCCTAAATTTTTTAATAAAATTCCAAATTAGGTGAAAGCCTTACCAGAGCGCAGAGGTGAAATATAAACAGTTAATAAAAAAAAAATTAATAAAACAATTTTTTTATAATATACATGAATTTTTAAATTTTAATGGCACTGAAACCAAAATAATGGACAATTTTACCTAAATTTTCAATATATTTTAATGTGTATATTTGTGTATGTATATTTTTAAATTAGCTATTTTACAAATTATTTTTATTATCGTCTGTTTATTATTATATTTTATAATATCACATAATATCACCATTTGACTTGTGTAAAACTTTATTGTAAAAGCACCAATAAATTTGATTTGATTTGATTTGATTAATTTTCTATAATAAATTGAGACTAGCACATTATTCAGAAAGAAGCATTACTTTTAGTATTATACTTCCGGATACTTCTTTTTCCGGAAATGTATGAAATTATATCCTATTAAGTTCTCTGTTTATAAATGTTGAAAACTATTATTCGGATTATGCAGATAACTTTCATACACTTAATGTCCAATATTTATATTTAAAACTTATATGTAAAAAAATACATATTCTTTATGTACATACCTACTACTGATTTTACTTCTGATTTTACCATGCTAGCATACTTGTAAGACTTATCCATTATATCACTTGAAAAATAGCATGTCATATTGTGTGGAAAAAAAAACATCGAATAACTCTCACCCCTACGAGGGGGTTACCAAGGAAAAACATACAAAATTGTATTTTTTTTTCCTTTTTTTTGCAATATCTCAACTACCTCTTGACCGATCTTCTCCCAATTTAGTAAGGAAACATGTTTTAAGCTAAGAAACAGTAATTTATGTATTACATCACGCTGTATCTTTTTCCACAGCAAAAATTTACTAAAGCATGTTTGGTTATATCCTCTCTTGATCCAAAGAATCTACCCTTGAAATATGGCCTATTATTAATTGCCCACCCTGTGAATTATATGTAGCCCTACCTAATGGTTACTTTATTGTATGATTAGAACATATAGGTATATAAACAAAATAGTTATTACATTCCAAAGTAAAAAATAAAGAGATACAAAAAAATTCGCTAACCGCATGTCGTGTAAATAAAATATTTCACCCTAGCATCAGAGCGTCTCGTGCCATTATAGTATATTACGTAATGAGTGATGTAAGAAGCATATTACGCACGAATGGAAAAGTTACGCACGATGCCGCGTAGCGGCGAGTGCGTATTTCCATGAGTGCCTTACAACTCGAATTATGTACTATACTTTACCTACGATCATTTTTATTTAGTTATTTAGTAAAATCTGGATTTAGTTTACTAGTCAACAATATTATTCAACAAATATTATGTCAGTTTTGACAGCGTTTGAAAATTAAGTAGGCGCATTTGTTTTTTTAAACCCCGCGTCAGCGATATAAGCCACCTGTAATTGCGTGTCCCGTGCGTTTTGTTTACCGTGCGATTTGTTTACAGTGCATTTTGTTTACAATATGTAAAATTCAACTTACATAGATGGCAGGTAGTGTGTTTTTTACTATTTACAGTAGGGATCGTAGGTAAAATATTTTTTCGTTCGTATCTCAACGCCTCAGAATGACACATCATAAACCATTTGAAATAAAAACAGACTGAACCGAAAATTATTTTTTGAGCAATATGGCGATTGCCATCGCAATATTTAATTCATATTTGACTGACGTATGGAACATTCCATGTCAACACTATTATATTAAAAAAAGAGAGCGTCAAAAATTTTTTCGAGGCTCCAAATTTGCATTCAGAATCAAAGTTTCAAAAGCAATGCAGCGATTTCAAAAATTCATCAATTACAAAGCGATTTAGTTTCGTGAATATGTTAATTCTCTTTGTAATTGATATTTATTTTAATTTTTTTGTGCTGATTCTAGCCACCATATTGAATCATCACATTGCTTTCGAAACTCGTATTCTCAATAGAAATTTTGAGCCCCGAAATATTTTTTTCTGACACTCTTATTTTTGGGTATAAGTTAGCATTAATAACATTAATTTCCTAAATAAATACCTATTATTTCTGCTTACATCATTGTTAAAAAAATATTATTTTGGGTATTCAGCAGATAACTTTCAAAGAAAACATTCGTTTCTTTCATATGCCATTGGTGCAAGTCTGACCAAAAAGGAAGATCAACAAGACTCCCCCTACGGTGACTTGTCGACTTCTTTCATACACCTACCATATCTAAGATTCAGCATGAAAAGCATGAATAAAACAACCACTCTTTCTATATATTGATGATTCAAGTCTTATCATGCTAATATATATAATATTAAGTATCTCTAGCCCTACCTAGAAGATACTACATCACAATCAAACGTTTATTACATTTCAAAGTCAAGAAAATACTAAAAAGCACAAAGATAATAGTTATAAAATTTCGCTCACCGCATGCATGTCCAATAAATGAAGTGTTTCATATATTTTCGATGGATTAATGCCTTTAAACATTGTACAATCTTTTTCGTTCTCTTTAGAACTCATCAGAAGGATATAAATCTAGTTTAATAAGAATTATATATTTTTTCATTATTTTGCTCTCATACTAACCGAAAAATGGTGTTAGAAATAATAGTCTAACACTTTTTTCTACTCATTATATGAAAATAAATTTGTCCACGGTCTATTCTATATGAAAGTGACATTTTTTCACTCTAGAGATGAAAATATTTTCATCTCTAAAATAAAGAAATGTTACTTTCATATAGAGTAGACAGCGGAAAAATTGATATTTATGTTTGTATCACTAGAAAAAAATAGCAAAAATAGCACACAAAAAACAGTATTTTCATTTCTTGTTGTAAAATATACTATTTTTTTTTTAGCTCTACGGGCATAGAATCATGAGGTAGAGTAGAGGGAAAAATTTTTCGGGGAACTCCCAATTTAAATGCTTGGTAGTACTTACTATACGTATTTGACATAGCGAAAAAGTAAATGGAAGACACCGTAGAGGTGTGGGGCGAACGCGCGAACGCGCCCAAAAAAGGGCCAAAAAAAATTTAAGAGCTCCTTGACCAAAATTCAAATTCAAAACAGCCAAAAATAGGTCTAAATCCATAATTTCTGTCTTCCAATATATTGGATCCGTTCATTAATATGTCTAATAACAATATATATTGATGGAAGACAATGTTTTTGAAATAGTAACAAAATTAAATAAAAATTGTTGCATTTCAAGCATTCGGACTTTTTTTCTGAACTTAATTTTTCAAGAAAGGATTTTGCCCCCTTAATGGGTAGTTTGAAGGGGTAAATCAATATATATTACTGAACCCATTTAGTAGATCTATCACTGCTCTTTCCATCGTAAATAACAATTTATAATAATAATACCCAAATATAAAAAATATTTGGATATTATTATTATAAATAATTGTTATTTACGATGGAGCAGTGATATGCAGTCTGTAACAAATTAAGAAAACTATTCTACACATTTGAAACATTGAGAAATTATTATATATGTACAGTGTGTCCCAGGATAGATGTAACAAGAGGTGTAATGGACCAAAAATTTTGGAATTTTGGAATGTATTTGGGGATTGAGTCCTGCTTGTTGTAAAACTAAAGTATACCAAAAATGACTAGGTTTGGTGTTCTACAAGGTGTTTTATAAGCAAAGTTGTAAAAATCACCACTAATAAAGTACCTTTATTTTTCAAAATATGAAAAAATTCCACTAAGAAAAGTTATCTACAATGCAATTTTATACCTCTATACCAAAGTTCAGGAATATAAAATTATTTTTTTGAAACTTCCCATTTTTTCAATAAATTAGTATTTTATTTTGAACCAATTCAATTAAAATTGCATAGAAATTAGTTTTTGTGAATTAATATTTAAAGTTATGTAGAAGCTAAAAGTAGGCTATGAGAAAATCAGTGGATACACATTTATCATTTATTATTGACATATCTGTCAAACGTAGTCAATATTATCCTTAATTTCTGTTTCAAATTAACGAACTAAGCATAAAAAATTAAGTGAGGGTACTCACAGTACGTGAAAAAATTTATATTGTGCAATGCTACGAAATTGGCGGTGAAAACTCGCTAAGAGAAGTAAGTGGTAAGCCAATTTAATTTGAAATTTCCAAACACTGCTTTGTCACCTACTCAGGCTAAGAGAATAATTAAAAAGTTTCTGGCTACTGGTAGTGTTCTTAACATGAAAAGAAAAATAAAAGCATATGAAGACAATGTTGGGGCTAGTATAGCTCATGCCTCTGTTATAGAAAATCCTAGGATATCACTAAGAGAGAGATCAGCTCTTATTAATATTAGCAAGTCTGACCTCCAAATAATTTACAAGGCAAAGAAAATTAGGGCATATAAAGCAAATTAGAAACATACGCTTGAAGAGGGAGATGACGGCCGTAGGTTGGATTTTTGTTTGACGATTGGAGAAAAAATCATGGAAGAGAGATTTTTTCATCATTTCATAATTTTCTCAGATGAATCCACATTCACAACCATTGTTGTTGTTTCATCTCGGAATTGTCGGTTTTGGGCTTCTGAAAATCCAAATTTTAGAATTCATTGTAGAAGACAATACTATAAAAAAAGTGAATGTGTGGTGTGCCGTTTCTTATTACGTTGGAGTTATTTTACCTTATTTCATTGAGGGAAGGTTAAACCAGTACACTTACTTACAGCTTCTTGAAAGATTTTACTCAAGAAAATTTAAATATTTTAAGAGATATGAGAGATATGCCTTTAATTCATTTTCAACATGATGGTTGCCCTGGTCACTCCACAGAAATGGTTAATCGGTGGGTGAATTTAAATTCTGGAGAAAATTGGATTGCCAGGAATGGACCGATCAAGTGGCCGGCGAGATCCCCAGGCCTATCAATATTGGATTTCTTTTTATAGTTAGTTATTTAGAATGCAATTTTATACCTCTATAAAGGTGCTTCAATACTGCTGCATTGTTAGGAAGTGGTTCAGCGTAAACCAACTGCTTGAGGCCTGTCGCCTCAAGCAGTTGGTTTACGCTGAACCACTTCCTAACAATGTAGCAGTATTGAAGCAGAGAATTACAAATGCCGTAAACTCCATACCGTTAGATCATATTCGAATCGATCAGGCGAAGGATCTAAATGCGTATGGGTGTGGGTGGTAGCTACGTCGAATAATAAAAAAAAATGTAAACATTGTTTTGTATTGGTCAATAATTAATTTGTTTGTGAATTTGTTATGTTTTTGATATTTATTACTTGTTATAATTTTTAAACCTCATTAATCTTTTGTTAGTAATTGTTTCTTGTTTTACAATTAGTTCGATTAACATTATACCTTCTTACATCTCGTATATTCAATTTTTTATTTACCAATAGCCTACTTTTTGAGATGATTAACATTTGCTCCTACACAACTTTAAAAATGAGGTCAACTCTTAATTCGCAAAAAAATGGGAATTTTCAAAAAATTTTATATTCCTGAAATTTGGTACAGAGGTATAAAATTGCATTCTAAATAACTTTTCTTAGTGGAATTTTTTCATATTTTGAAAAATAAAGGTACTTTATGAGTGATGATTTTTACAACTTTGCTTATAAAACACCCTGTAGAACACCAAATCAAGTCATTTTTGGTAAACTTTAGTTTTACAACAAGCAGGACTCAATCCTCATATACCATTCCAATATTCCAAAATTTTTGGTCCATTACACCTCTTGTTACATCTATCCTGGGACACACTGTATATTAACGCGAGCTGCGAAACTGCAAATTGTGCTCTTGCGTAGTCTATTATTGCATATGGACTAATAGCAAGGGATAGTACCTTTTATACTCATTTAAAAAATGTAATAGTAAATCAACGGATTCTTATAAAAATTATTATAAAAAACCAGTTCGTTATCCAACAAAATTACTTTATACAGAATGCGGGGTCAAAAGATCTTCAAGATCTGTATGTAATTGAAAATTTAAAGCATTTATGTAAAAAGCGACCATTACTATTACCAGATCATGGGTACGGAACAAGGTCAACTACATATGGGGGTTGTAATCTTCCACTAATGCGGACAGCACTTGGACAAAGGAACTTTATCCATTTCTCTGCTAAAATTCATAATATACTACCACAAAAAAAAATCACTTTCTACATATAAACAATTTATTTGGAAAATAAAAGAATGGGTAACAGAAAATAAAAACACAATAGACATGTATTTATTAATACTTAATATTTTACAGAAAATGCTGGTGATTCTGATGATTCTTTTTTATATAGTCTTTATATATTTTTTTTAATTTCTTTTTGTTAAGTATTTGAAAAGAAAAAAATCTATTTATTTTGTAATTAACTATTTTTTGAAATATACTAGTAAATTGCAAATACAAAATTACGTAAAAAATAAATTTAGATATAGCAGACACATTATTTATTATTAGTAATTTAAAAATGCATATACTTTGCCACAGATAAACTCTTTCTGAGCTTACGTGGCAAATTAGTGTAATTGAATCTGTTATTGTCGTACAGGGTTTA
This sequence comes from Rutpela maculata, assembly GCA_936432065.2. Classification (NCBI taxonomy): domain Eukaryota; kingdom Metazoa; phylum Arthropoda; class Insecta; order Coleoptera; family Cerambycidae; genus Rutpela; species Rutpela maculata. The sequence goes on from OW386285.2 coordinate 21,414,000, forward strand.
GTATAGTAGATATATGCAAAAAATAAAAATAGGTGATAGGTGGAACTAATTCCTACAAAGACGAGGTTTGAATTTTTTAGTTCTTTGTTGGTATCTTTTTAACATACTAAAAGTCTAGAAAAATCTGAGTGTGTAAAATGCGTTTTTTTGGCCGTCATCTTGAAAGAAATTTAAAAAATCAAAAAAATCGTGTGTTATATCAAATTACAGAAAATTTTATGCTGAAAAAGATTATGATAATAGTTTTAAAAAATTAAAATAAATAACAAAATAGTGGCCGGAAAACTGAAAGCTTATGCAGTGCCGAAAATCATATTTTTATTAATCAAAATGCGTTTTATTACAAATGCATATGTATTTCATCAATCTTACATCTTGCATAAGAGAAAAGCTAAATCTAATAGTCCTCTTCAGTTTCTTCTAAATCACTTTCTTTCAGTGCACTATTTGTACAATCTCTACCAGAACAGTTACAACATATCACAGTACATTCCACACCATAACGTCGACACGTATATCTACCACTACCACGCGGTACATTCGTATCCGCTTTGCAGGTACAGCGGATTATGTTTAGTAATAGCTCTGGTGCAGGGCTGATTTCACATGTTATGGGCTGTAGTTGGTCTCCTACTTATTTCCAATCGCACTCTTCGGAATTGGCAATATTGGTGTTCATAGTTTTCCAACAGACATCGTAAATGTACGCAGAGAAGATAATGAACAGCAGTATCTTCTGTAGGTGGCAATCTTGCAATATTAAATTTAATTTTGGCAGTTGTTGTGATTTTTTTCAAGTAGAGATTATATCATAGTAGCTTTAGAGTCTCTGTCTTTAGATTTTCACCGTACAATGATACCAATTCTTTGGTGCCAATATCTGTGAGTTCCTTTCTGTTTGCATTTTCTGATCCAAACAGAGTAGCGCAAATGCTAAATTCCTCACATTTCCAAAAGTCTCAGTATGCTGCCGATTTACTTTTAGCAGATAAGGAGCTTGTGGTATCGCATCCAGTTAAAACATGTGAAAAGAGAATAATTTTGCATCCCTTTTCGCCAAGCACATGTTGCATCTATTTAATATCACGTTTTTTATCACTAAACGTAGATGACTGCAAACAAATATTTCGTGTATTGTGGTAAATCAAAAGTACAAGAATATCGGCGTCGTCAACAACAACTATTACATGCTTTTATTTTGCCTAGGTCAGTGCTGTTTTTAAAACAACAGTGTCAGCATCATCTGTAGCATGAAACACAGTGTGGCCATTCGCTTTCAAGTGTTTCCCAAGCATGGTTATAAAGCACAGTTTGTTTTCATTATTAGAAAGAAAGGGTCCTATGCCAATAAGAAGTGAAGAGCTCTCAGTAAATTTCACTGTTACAGGTGATTGTTTTGTGCGTATCTGATGCTCTATATCCTTGTACTGGAGATGGCATAGCCATCAAATACAATTGTCACAACTTTATATTGCTTAGCAATATGACTGCTGTATAGTTGTAAAACATCTAAAAATGTCCCAGTTTTTGGCAATGGCAATTTGTGTAGTAGTGCACCCGCGTCAAGAATATACGATGTTTCTGCAGATAACATATTATTTAAACTAGTTGCTATGCCATCCAAAGTTCTTGCAAATTATGATTTGTCACTTTTTCTCAAAATAACTGAGTTTCTGTATCAAATAGAGACGAAGGAAGTGTAGATAATTCATAATTGAAGTTCTCCTTTAATTTTTGCAGATCAGGATTTACAGACAAACATAGCAGCATTCTCTGGGTGAGGAGTCCTGTATCAATATGTTGAGTACCTCCGTCAATGACAATGCCTTTTCTTAATATTTTCATTGTGACAGCTTGACAGCTTTTCAACCATGGTAACAGAGTTGAAAACTTTCCAGTCAGTTTGGATTGGATTCGAGGTCCAATTAACTTAGCTTCATCTGCAGTTACCTATGTTGACTGAAGATATTATGTAGCTCAACGCATTGTGAACTAAATGGATTGTGTTCTTCCAAAAATTGAAGTTATGTAAGAAAATCCTTCATATCTCTAGATTTTCTAGCGTCGGATATGTCAATGTGTTTTCTAGACTTTTAGTGTGTTATTTATTTTTATTTTTTAAAACCAATATTATAATCTTTTTCAGCATGATGTTTTCTGTAATTTGATACTACACATGGTTTTTTATTATTTTTTTAAACATTTTCAAGATGGCGGCTAAAAAACACATTTTGCACACTCATATTTTTCTACACTTTTAGTATGTCAAAAAGATACCAGCAATGAACTAAAAAATTCAAACCCCGTCTTTGTGGGAATTAGTTCCCCTCAAAAACCTATATCTACTGTGCTAGTTTTTGTGCACGCATTTACATTTGTTCTTTTCTTTAGTGCTAAAGAAAATAATAATGGCAATAATAATATTAAAGAATGCAATGTTTACGTATATATGTAATATAACCTGGACAAAACTTAATAAAGACTGTGTAAATAAAAATTAAAAAAGTGATAAAGCAAGGGATGGTGGAAATTTTTTTTTTTTAGATTTTCTCCCCCCGCTCATCATTTTTTTGGAATTATTTATTTATTTACAGAGTTGTCATCATTTTTTTGGAATTATTATTTATTTATTTACAGAGTTGTCTTCTTAAGTTTACGAAGTTGACAAATTTGAAAAATAACCCCCCTGGCTCGCTACGGCTCTGTATCCTAGATAATGTTCAACAATTGTATAAAATTTTCAATAAACAGACGAGAAAAGTGTAATGTTTACAGTTAGTTTCTTATTACAGTGCGCTGCGAATGGATATTAAAAAAGTAAATGTATACATTTAGCACCACCTACACAACTTTATTTAATCACTTTTTAAATGTATTTAATTAATTATGCCTTGACATATCCATAAATATTTGCTAATATTTTTATTAGTTAGCACCTCGATTGGAACATTATTTTTACTAATTAAAGAAGGATTGTTAGAAAGTTCACAGCTCATTCACAAATTTAACATAACATTTAACATTATGATACAGAGGTGTAAATAAATTCTGACATATTTAATAAACTATAAAGGATGGTATAAATCAACATTGTTTATTAGAGACCCAAGAAGAACTTTTTAAGTCTGATAGATAAATAGAAAACGCAGAATTATTGACACAGCACATTATTTCAGACTTATATTTAGAGGTTATCTTTTCAATCGATAGAAAAACAAAATTTATACTTATACCATAACTCCTTTAGTCCAATCAACGGAGCGCTAAAATGACCAAAATCTCTAATTTGAGTGCTAATGAATGGCTTTTGATGAAACCTTGTGCAATATCTTTGTAATGACGTTAATAATAAAGTTGAAAAAAAATTAGAGTGGGAAGTAATCGGAAGAGGTCACGGGTTCCGTAACTTGTTGAATTAGGTCAAGAATTAAAAAAAAAAACAATTTATTTACCTTTTTTTAGCCCAAATTTAAGATGATTTTACTCTTGTTATTTTTCTCGAAAAATGCATATTTTTTGAGATATGGCCACTCGAAAATTCCTAAAAGTGGGGGAGGGGAAATATAAAAGGTGAAAAAAATTTTGAAAAAATTCAGGTGCATGTATCATCGAAGTACAAGAATTTTTTTATTTACAATTTTTCTGTAAAGTGCGTTTTCACCGAGTTTTTCCGGAAAAACATGAAAAACTACCTCTTTTTTTTGAAATTGTAGCGTTTTAAAAATATGTAACATAAAAATTTGAAAAAATTCAGACGTATACATTGAGGCCTTCTAAACATTTTTTGTCTCTTGTAATTTTTTTGCAACTTGCTAATTTTCCGAGACAGGCATTTTTTTACGAAAAATAATGTACTACATTTTTTGCACATTAAAAAATACATGAAAATTCGAAAAATGAGCGCGATTTATATGTTTATATATTATTACGAGTATTATTATAAAAAAATATGAAACCTATATTATAGTTATACCATTTTTAAAGGTTCAGTATAATTTTTAAATTGAAAATGTGAAAAAGTTTTCCGGAATTTTTTTGTTTCACAATTTTTATTTGTTAATGATAAAAGTGGGAGAACTGATTGAAAGGGTTGAAATAAAGACTTTTTTAATCAATAAATTTTTCCAAAAAACCATTTGTTTCGTAACAATAAGGAAGATAAAATTCGTGATGTACCTTTTCGGATGCCATTTAAGAATAGAATGCAGTAAACAAGAACTGCATAAAAGTGCGTTATTTCATAATCTTTAAATAAGTATTAAAAATCGTTAAATTCATTAAGAAAATGTATCATGTAATTTTTTTTCTTAATTAATAATTATTCATCTGACGATAAGAATTCTTGTGAATGCGAGGCACGACAAACTGTTGGCCTAATGTGTACAAAAAGTAACTACATAAGTTACACAAAAAAAACTAATAAAGCTTATTTACTCAATATCTCAATATTAATGAATCGTCAATAATAAACCATAATTCAAATTCTTTTTTAATGCCTATTCCAATGACTAAACCACCAGCGCCAGAAATTCTTTTAAAAATGATCTGCGGATGCGAAAAAGGTTGCCGAGCAAACTGTGATTGTCACCGTTGAGTGAAAAGTTATAATAGACTCTTCAATCAACGTTGTCACAAAGCTGGCCTTCATAGCACCTCAGCTTGTAAAAAATGAAATGGTGTAGATTGTACTAGTTGTAAACCTGCGGAAGATTTAATAGATACTAACGGAACAAATGAAACTTTGGAAGTTTAAACAAATTCATTTGATTGATTCATTTGATGAGTCTTTGAATAAGATAAGTGTTATATTTAACTAACGGAACTAGCGTAACTATATAAATATTTTTTGTATCAATTTATTTATTGATTTTTGTATATAAATAGAAAAAATAAAATAAGTGTTATACTTGTAACTATATAAACTTATTTCAACCCTTTGAATCAGTCCTCCCACTTTTATCATTAACAAATAAAAATTGTGAAAAGAAAAATTTTTTCTGGAAAACTTTTTCACATTTTCAATTTAAAAATTATATTGAACCTTTAAAAATGGTATAACTATCTAGATTTCATATTTTTATTATAATATTTACTTAATAAAACAAATATAACATTGGCCCTTTTAGAACCAAGCCACATATATAAATCACGCTAATTTTTCGAATTTTCATGTATTTTTTAACGTGCAAAAAATGTAGTACATTATTTATCGTGAAAAACTGCCTGTGACTAAGAAAATTAGCAAGTTACAAAAAAATTCCAAGAGGCAAAAAATGTTTAGAAGGCCTCAATGTATACGTCTGAGTTTTTTCAAATTTTTAAATTGCGTATTTTAAACGCTACAATTTCAAAGAAAGGGGTAGTTTTTGTGTTTTTCAGGAAAAACTCAGTGAAAACACACTTTTCAGAAAAGTTGCAAATAAAAAATGTCTTGTATTTCGATGATACTCACCTGAATTTTTTCAAATTTTTTTTTTCAACCTTTACTTTTCTCCTCCCCCTACTTTTAGTAATTTTCGAGTGGCCATATCTCGAAAAATATGCTTTTTTCGAAAAAATTCACAAGAGTAAAAGCATTTTATTTTGGGCCAAAAAAGGTAAATATACTGTTTTTTTTTTTCATTTTTGACCTAATTCTGCAAATTACGGAACCCGTGATAAAAGAGGTGTTTTCTATCCCTTCCAATCATTTCCTATTTTAATTTTTTTTCAACTTTTTTATAGACACGCAAGGTTTCATCAAAATCCATTCATTAGCACTCAAATTATAGTAACTGGACCACTTATAAATAATAGTTTTATTAAAAGGCCAAGTTTAGCCAAAGGCTATTCCTACCTTTACAACTAGTAGAAGTTGAGATTAGGTTACATCCTTTTATTTTTTGCAGTTTGCTAACTACAACTTCTATAAGCCTTTGTGTGCTTAATCAAAAACCTTGGCATCATTTTACTTTGAAAATTATAATGAAATATAGTTTATGTAAAATAAACGATTATTATCCAATTTTGACAGGGAGTATTCTACTATGCTATTTTACTTATACACCAAATTTAAAATGAAATTTTAAATCTAACAAAAGTTATCACGGCCTACACAGATACACACACATAATATAATAATAAAGATAATATGTTTTATTGATTTAAAGAGAAATACATTAGTATATGGTTACCGTCTGCCAGTCGGTAATCGAAGAGACCATATAAATACAATTTTTTTTTTCTCTCTGGAACTTTTTGGTATGGTGAGGGGTAGAGAGGGGGGGGCATTTATTTTTAAATCGAATGATTATCGATATCTGTGCGCATAGGTAGTTGGGTCATTCCATATCAAATCAACCAAGCAAAAAAAATTTACCACTCAGATTTTAACGAATTTTGGTACACATGTTTAACCCCTCGACGGTATTAAAAATCCATAATTTCAAATTTTTCTGACGAGTAGTTTTTTTTCTATAGAACTCAAAAGAATAAAAAATTAACACATTTTATTACAACGGGGGTATTTTAATAATTATTATCTCAGGATGCTGAAGAAGAAATTTTTTGTGTAAGCACTCGTTTTGTAGCTTATGGACTAAAGTTTATTTCTATTTAAAAAATTGACATAATTTCTTTGTCTCAAGGTCACTCTCAAGATCATAAATACTCAAATGGTATTATCTAAAAAAGTAATTTTTTTTTTCAACTCAAAAAATTAAGTAATATTAACTGAACTTTCCTGTACCTCTGTGCCAATATTGAAAGTGGGGCGACGACAAATAAGTAAGTAAATAAATAATAAAAGTGTTGGTACATGCGCTGCATAAAATATCACCTAACCGCGTCGCTCAGACCTGGCGCGCGACCAGCCTAGACCCGTCGTTTGCCGCGGATAGTGCATAATTAGGTGTATATTTATCAGGTTTTGAACATTTTAAATCAAATTAAATTATATTACTTAATATTATCAATAGAGCAATGGACAAGAACCGACAAAATATGTTAAATATGTGTTTTCGCGAGTCTGATTATTATAACGTAAACGCAGAATGGCATATTTAGCTACCAGTCATGGCAAAAATGTATGTGATGGACTAGGTGGAACTGTAAAACGACTTGCGGCGAAAGCAAGTCTATAACGATCTTACTCTGATCAAATTTTAACACCTCGACAGCTATACAACTTTGTGACTGAGAGCATAAAAATTTTTAATATTATTTATTGCACAGATGATGACCATCAGCAGAATACTTTATACTTTATCTCTTGAAAGCAGATTTGACAAAGTGAAACCTGTTCTTGGAATTCAACAATACCATTGTTTCATACCTAAGAAAGATATGGTTTTGAGAGGAAAACTCTATTTAAATAGCAGTAAGAGTACTGAATTTAATACCTAATATTGAATTTGAGGAAATTTCTGGCTTTGTCACTGCCATGTATGATGATTTCTGGTGGCTAGGATGTGTACTCAAGGCTGTACCCGGGGGGGGGCAGCGTTCGACCCCCCCCCCCCCCCCCCCGAAAATATATACTTTTCATATTCAAAAGCTAACCTTTGGTGGAAATTGTTAAAAAAAAGTGTATATTTACATTTACAAATATTTTTTGTTAGTTCCCCCCCCCCAAAAAAAATCCTGGGTCCTGCCTTGTGGGTACTAGGTAAAAATGATGAAACTGAGGAGGTGACAACCACCACATCCAAGTGACCCTTCCCGATCATTTCTGTATCCAAATAAACCTGAGGTTTTAAATGTCAACCCAAAAACAATACTACTTAAAGTGGATGCTGTCACTGAAACTAGAAGGGTCTACAAGTTTAGTGAAGCTGAAATGGCATTATCTGATACGGCTTCAAAATTGTATAAATAACAATTATTAAATAAACAAATTTTTGTATCAATAGAACCGGCCTTCCCAGAGGATGAGGAAAATTTTTCAGAATATGGTTGAAAACGGATGTGTATATAGATTCCTCTATTAGATAATATTGGCATTAATTACAAAAATTTATTTCAAGGAATAATTTAGATACTGCTTTGTACTGCTTCTTTATTTTTTGGCTCATAGAAGACGGCTTGGGGGGGGGTTGGGCCCCATGGCCCCCCTTCCTGGCTGCGCCCATGGGTACCACCAATCAATGTTTTTTTTTTTGCGTACAACATATTCTACACATTCATTCTATATTACCCATTTAGTATTTAATTATGCTTATTATCGCAATCATGTTATCATGTATGACAAAAGTGGTTGTGGCAGGAAACGTGGGGGTGGGGGTAGTTACACAAACCTATTTCCAAGATTAATAATAACAACTCTTTTGATTATGTAAATTCAAAATTATAGGTTGCAAAATAAAATACTAAACTTTGCGATTAGCGTCTTGAAAGTACACATTGTCCTAAAATAATATTTTTTGTACAATGTTCCCGTTGTTGCCCCACTTTGAAATTGTATGCAATGGTAGATATGACCACCAGGGACAAATACAATTTTTTTAATAATTTTCAAAAATATACTTTTTGAGAAAAATTACTTTTATATTTGTGACCTTGACCTCGACCTTCAAATTTCAGGTTACAACATTTTTTAACTTCAAATAGAAAAATATTGCTTAATCACTATAAATTGACGTTTGTCCCACCCTTATATCTCTTATCGTTTTGGAGATATTGTGATTTAAAAATCCCTATTTTCCAAAATTACTGACTTTCTTTCAATTTTCAAAGACTTATTACTCAAGAACCAATAATCAAAAAAAAATCGAAAAACTTAAATTTTCTTGTTGTTGACAGGTACAACATTTTCACCAAAAATTATCAAAATCGGAGAAGTCAAGTTTCAAAATTTTATTTTTATTGGTTGATTTGGCATGGAATGACCCAGTTAGTATGTGTACTTCACATACCCCAATTATGCTGGCAGACGAAACTTTCGAGCGGCGCGCGCGCTAACCGGAAAAAGAAAAAAAAATTTTTAGTTTCTTTTTCCGGTTAGCGCGCGCGCCGTTCGAAAGTTTCGTCTGCCAGCGTAATTGGTGAAGTGCATATACTAACTACCTATGCGGACAGATATCGATAATCATTAGATTTAAAAATAAATGTCCCCCCTCCCTATCCCCCCACCATACCAAAAAGTTCCAGAGAGAAAAAAGTTTTGTATTTATATGGTTTCTTCGATTACCGACTGGCAGACGGTAACCACTCGTCGTCGAATTTGCACGCTATTTCCTAGCCTACATACAATTATAGGAATATTAAGTATAGATTCACTTCAATGTAGTGTAACGCCATGCCTCAATATGTATATATAGATTACATTATTTTGAATACACAGCGAGTGCGTAACAATGTTTTGATAATTTAGAACAGACAGTGTCAATGTATGTTTGCTAATCCACTTAAGTTTACAATCTAATGTAATATCTAACTAATATTTTTGTGTTTTCACTATAATTAATTGTACGGAGTTATTCATTATATAATAAAGGGGGATCACTTTATTTCTGTTATTATTGGAAATAAAAAAAAGTTTCGTATAAAAGTTGTAGGGTTGTTTATATAAATTTTTTAAATGTAATTAAAAAAACAATTGCTTGCATAGGTCACATGATATAACAATGAAGGTTGTTTTTTAAATGGAAAACCCTGTATGTTTTTGCATATTCTTTTAGATCTTTTTTCTCTGATTTCAAATATATAAGGGTTAATGGGTCTAAGCTGTAATATTTCTTGACATTTCGGACAATAAAAGTTTGATATATTATAAGAATAAAAATAAAATCCTGAGATGAACAATATTTTATAACTATTTTATGGTTATAATTCACTTTCTCCTTTAAATACCTCCTCAAAAATCCATCTAAAGGTGTTAAATCGGGGCTGTTTGGTGGCCACAGAATTGGTCTACCGGATTTTTAAATTATTTTATTATTTTTTTTTTATTTTTTTCATAGTTTTTTTTTATATATATGTATTTGAAATCAGGAAAAAAATATCCAAAAGAATATGTAAAAACATACTGATTTTTGAAATTAGTAATTTTTTTTCACCGACTTCAAATAGGTACTTGGTAATAAGGTTCAGTTTCATGCTACTTTCCACTTTTCCACTTTCCAAAACGTATTTTTGAAATTAGTAATTTTTTTGCACCGACTTCAAATTGATCTTTGGTAATAAACTACAGTTCCTTGCTACTTTCCACAAGTATTTGTATTTGTAGACAAGTATTTGTAAAACTGAATGAAACTTTATTTCTCACTTTTTAGAGATATTTTTAGTTTTTTTTTTTCAACCTTTTTAGTAGCATCACATATTTTAAGGTCCCTGTCTGAAGGATTAAACAAATATTACATCATATCCTCAGTTTAGTTCCTTATAATAATATACTTTTAATCCACAGTACATAATATCAAATAGACGTTTACTTTTCGGTTTCAGTCATTGTACCAAGTTTTACGTAAATCTATAAAAAAATTTGCTGATATTATCACATCTCAATTAAAAACCATCGTGCAATGAAATCGTCATCATTAACAGCATTGAAAACAACGATATTAATGAGAGCATGCTGTATAGTTTGTTTGTAAAAGCAAATTGTTCAACGAGCGCGTTTCTCAAGAAAGTCTCAGTTCATACTGTTGTAGAAAATATTTTTCGGCTGATTCGCCTCCATGTTAGGCCCTCTTTCGTTGCGAAATGGTATATGACATGACAGGAAGTTATAATAATGCCCTGTTGTTTGTGAAAAATTATCATTATTATAAATCGAGAACTAAATTTTCAATTGACATCAACGGCGAGCGCCTCCGCCAAATCTTCGAATATGCTCGTAATTTAAAAAAATGCTTTCCAATTTTTGTTCACACTGGATAAATTTAGTGCGGAACTACCGTCGGACCATTACCTACAGTTTGCAGCAGGTTTAACAGAAATCGCTTAAGCTACGCCAGAATAATCATTGAACAAATATAAAAAAAAACATACATACGGTCCTTTTTTAAATTTTATGAAGTCTGCTAAAAATTGACAAATTCTAGATTCTCCAAATTTAACTATTTTTATTTCAGTATTTTAAAGAGGTATCAGGCATAATAGAATAAGATCTCGCATCAATGGCTGATAAGATATTCATATTTTTTCCAGAAATTCATTCCATGCTCCTACTAGTTACAAATGATAAATCTAAAATTTCTGATTAGGTGTTTGTAAGCTTGATGCAATTTCGACGAAACAGAGAATATATTATTATGGAGCATACATTGAGGGCCTATTTATCATAAATGTTAAGCCTGCGATGGAATATATACTTTGAATAGTAATTTGTATTGCACCAGTTCGGAATTATCGAACGAGGTAAAGCTATGAGTAACAGTTATTGCTCATACACGTTAAATTGCATTTTTTAACAATAAATCCTTCTCTATATAGTCGTCTAATACAGCATGTCACCGTAAAAGACCTGTAAGTACTACTGCACCCATTTAAAATATTTAATACTTGTACCATTTTAACAGACGTTTTTTTAATTACGCTTATTATGTTGTTAGTGACAGTTGCAGTTGGTGCAAATTGATATCTTTGGTGTTTATACAAAAAACCGTCATCTTAACTCTTTAAGGAAAGCTGCGGTTGAAGAGATGAGGATGCGTTAGTGACAATTAGACTAGGATTATTTTCTAATATCGGACATTCTAGGAGCATGAAATGTAATAATTGGGTATCTGCTGCTTTCTACCAAGTTTTACCCTGCTAAATATGGGTGCTACCACGAATTTTGTATCGGAAGCTTGATATTCAAGATGGCGGCTATGCGACATTATGTTTTGATTTTCCGTTTATTTCTTAGCTTGAAAGTCGTAAAAAGCTACTTAATAGGGCTTTTTGTTCTTGAGGAGTAATGTTTTTATACATTTAAGACATAATTTAAACAAATTCCTCAGCAATAGAAACCCCTTTTTGGATCCTTAGGTAGCTTTTTACGACTTTCAAGCTCAGAAATGAACGGGAAATCAACAAACAACAACCTTTATTTATAATTTTATGTCAATTATATTATACTCTTCTTTTAAAGCTACAATTGAAGTATTTCTTTGATAGCTCAGTTTAAATCCTCAGGCTTAAAACAAGACTTTGGTTAAGTTTAAAAATGAAAAATAGCACAAAAAGCACAAGTTGCATCTGCATCTAAATATGGAAGCACATGTACAGGGTGGACCAAATTAGATGGGATTTGAAGTTTTCTCTAAAACTATGGCAGATAGACAAAAACCAATTTAGGTGTCCTGAGGTCAATTTTCGATAAACAAACAATGACGCAAACCGCGATCGTCTATTTTTTTCGACTACCGAGCTACAGAGCGTTTTTGGAAAATTGGCATTTTTGGATGACCTCTGTATGTATCTCAATTACCAAGTGACGAATCGAAATTCGAATAACACATTCTTATGGCACTTTTTTGAGTAGAATCTGTTGCTAATAAGAAGAAAATTATGCATGTCTCAGTTTTCGAGATATAGACATAAATTTTGCTTTTTAAATGAAACGCCCTGTAAATTATTTCATTATTCGATCACAACTTAAATTAGCTATCCAACGAAATATCATATGTCATATTTATCTCTGGAAAAAGTGGTTAATTTTCGAAAAATTTAATATATTTGTAAGGAAGCCATGGAAAACTATTAACAACAACAACACTTCTTATAGTATAAAATAATTTTGCCAAAAATAAGAAGCTAAACTACAATAAATGTTTTTGAATTTTCTTCCACTGACATCTATGCATTTTTGACACCTTCTCCCTACAACATTTCTTGCATTTCCAATCATCACAGGAGTCCGAAACGCAGCTAATGTTTTGTGTTCCAATTTTTCTGTGTTATTAGAACGTTCTCTATATGTAATAGTTTTTAAATAACCCCAGAGCTAAAAGTCGGCAGGGGTTATATTGGGAGATCTAGCTGGCCACAGAATAGGACCATTATTTCCTAAAAATTAAACAATATCTAAACTACTTTGTTGTTTATTAATGTCCAGTTAGCTAAATTAATTGTTAGTTATCAATTTAGTTAACTTAGCTAACTAGACATTGATAAACATTGATACCTATCCAATCCTCTCCAAATTGAGGAATTAAATAATATCGTGTTCCACTTGACGGATGACCTGAGGCGCCATCGTGTTGGTAATTTAATCTTGTCTTAATTGAAAATTGTCTTACAGGCATATTGTCTAAAAGGTTTCTATTTCTTGTCGTAGAATGTTAATAAAATTTTTGGTATTCAAATTACCGTGAAAAAAATGAAAAATTAGTTGGTATCCAATAAAACCACACCAGACACCAAATCCAAATCGTCCTTGAAGATTAACTGTAGCGGTTACGTGCGGATTTTCATGAGCCCAATGGTTGTTATTATGCCGATTAAAAATTCCGGCACTGCTTATATGGGCCTAATCTGTAGGCGTCGAGGACAACATTCATTTTCATTCGTTAAACGTTTGTGTTTTTCTGTTGGCTTGGCTACGTTTCCAGAATTTAGTAAAAATAAACCTGTGTTTGCCAATTGTTTGCCCACAACGCCATATGTTGACAGGTCGTTGGATTCCCTAATTGCACTGACGCAAAAACCACTGGCAAAAATCGAGACGCCTTTGAAAGTCGTTTGGGTATAGATGGTGACTAATTCTAATTTTGTAGGGTTTGAATTTATTTTTTTTTAAGCAACGCACCGCAGTTGTTTATTGGGATTCCTAAATTTTCCTGTATTTCGCGAGACGATATATTAGGATTTTCTGTTACAGTTTCTAAAACAATATTTTCTACAGCTTCTCTACCTGCTTTATTATATATTTTTGCTCGAGGTTTTACAAATGATCCAAGCTCTTTTAAATTTTGTTGTAGTCTTTTGAATATTTTTATGTCTGGCTGTCTCTTTTCTGGATATCTAAAAATATTGTTTAGGCGGCACTTTTATAACTTACCTATTAATAAGGCCCGGTTTTACAATCCAAGTTCACGACCGGTTCAGTATTAAACTAAGCTCAAATTTAAGGTTGAGTTGTACAAGTCAAGTTCAGCTTTACACCTAGTTCATTTCTTGTCATTTTCAATGGTTTATAAAAGCTGTCGAATTTCGGAGTTTAAACCTGGTTCAAGATAATTATTATAAACCAGAAATATTTTCTATTTTGATTTTTCTACACACCTATTTTGTGTCTGTTCTGGTTCTTTTAAAAATGAACAAGTACTACGGGAGCCCACCCTAAGTGTCCGTGCACCCTCCCCCCCCCCCCCCCTCCGATCCTTTAGGACAATGTTTTTCATAAAGATTAAAGTCTAAGGAACAATTTAAGACATCCTAAAAAAAAAAATTGGCTGCACTTTCAAAATGGCGTCCGTTAAAAAGAAATTTGCAAATATGGTTTTTATCCTTTAACACAAAAACTAAAAAAGATGGAGAAAAACTTTCTGTACAAAAAATAAAGTGCATAAAATTTTCTACAATTTTGTTCCTATACAAGATTTGCATTGGAGTTACCATTTTCCAGATAAATGATTCAGCTCTTAAAATAAAATATAAGATTCAATATAAAACGTAACATCACGGAAGCCCACCCTAACTGTCCGTACATCCCCCCGAACCTTGGGGACAATGTTTTTCATAAAGATTAAAGCCTAAGGAACAATTTAAGACATGTCCTAAAAAAAAAGCTGGCTGTACTTTCAACATGACGTCTGTTTAAAAAAAAAAATGCAAATATTGTTTTTGTCATTTAACACAAAAACTAAAAAAGATGGAGAAAAACTTTCTGCACAAAAAACAAAGTGCATAAAATTTTCTACAATTTTATTCCTATACAATATTTGGATAGGAGTTTCCCAGATACCACTGTTACCGTTTTCGAGATAAATATCTGCAAATTATATTATTATTATTAATTTTTTTCAGTTTATTTTATCAATTTTTATGTTAATAAATAGTTATATTATACGCCTTACAATAATTGTCACAGTTATTTCTTTTAAGTGATTTACCGATATATGAATTTCCATGTTTTCTTAATTTTGGACTCATTTATCTGGAAAATGGTAACTCCTATCAAAATATTGTATAGGTACAAAATTGTAGAAAATTTTATGCACGTTGTTTTTTGTTCATCTCTTTTGTGTTAAATGACAAAAACAACATTGGCAACCGTTTTTTTTTAACATATGGCCGCCATTTTGAAAGTACAGCCAGTTTTTTTTTTAGAATATGTCTTAAATTGTTCCTTAGGCTTCAATCTTTATGAAACACATTGTCCCCAAGGATCGGGCGGGGGGTGCACGTACAGCTAGGGAGGGCTTCCCGACTAAAGAATTGGCTGAACAATTTCGCGAAAATATGGAGGAATTAACAGATGATGAAGACTTTATTGAAATTTTCCAAGTGTTGAGAAATGCTCTCCGACGACCCCAAAAATACAGGAAAAAAGACTTATGTGCAAAATGATTTTATTGCTCATACTATTTGTTCAGCTAAAAGAAAATTCTAATGTAAACTACAAACATAGTGGCAGCACCTAGTTTAATTTGAATTTGGCATAAATAGCGACAGTGTAATTCATGTTCCGATGTTCCATGTATGAAATTTGACAACATTAAAATGAAAAATATCAAAATAAACAATTTGGTGTTAAATCAATCCGTCAACTTCAAAACCTACCATTTGACAGAACTAGCCAGTTTGCGCATGTGCGAACGTTACCAACCTAACAACTTTTTCATTGAACTCAGTTCTACTAAATCGAGTTCAAATATTGTGTATACAACGGAATATCAGATTTGAGCCGAGTTCATCTTTAAATGTGGTTTAGTTGAACTCGGCGTTGAACCATGTTTGTACAACCGGGCGTAAAATAAAGCTCGAAAGCTAAATTTGAATCTTCTCTATAAAACACTTAATCATCAGCTAAGCGGACACCTGATTCGTATTCAACTTGTTCATTTACATGGGGGTTACCCAATGGAGTCCCCGAAACAAACCACTTTTCACTTTTTTTGGGTGTGTTTGTATAATAGATTTGCATACGAAGTTTTATAGAAAATGGCAGAGGATTCGGTGATATTCATATATTACACAGGCACACACACAAAAAAAAAGGTCTGTTTCTGGAACTCCATTGGACAACTCGACGTGTTGAATGCGAATCAGGTTTAGCTCAATCGCCCACCAATTTTTAGTAAAAGAGTTTATTTTAGGTTATTCTCGCGACTTACAAAAAAATGGTGGGTGATGAAGCAATTCTGAAAAAGTACATAAAGATAAGTTGGTCTAGTCAAAAGAACAGACCACTGTTTTAATTTTTTGTGCCTGTGTAATTTTTTATTGGTGATTTTTGTAGTAAAAAGAATCATTTTCAGTTTCTATATGGACTCGATACTTGCTCTTATCAAGGAGTCGAAAAATGTAATAGTTGAAAAAGTATTGCTCATTTATTTTTTAAACGAATTATGTTTATGTTTTTGGCGTCACGTCTAAGTAATGCTTATTAACGAAAACATTATTTGAGAAATATTTTTTTAAATTATACTAGTAGTGGGGTCGGGTAGCTGAAAAAAACTTCACATCTGCGCCCCTTTCGATTCAGCTAGTACATGGGTAGACGAGTCCAAAAAGCCCGGGACACAAATTTTCCTGGCCCTCTAGCGATGTTGATGACGTAATCAATATGAGTTTTGTGACACACTTCTACATTTCCTTATATAACTCGGGTTTGTATTTTAATATCAACCTATATTATTAGTGATTAATTAGGAGAAAACGCGCTTTCCAACGTTATATTTAACATTGTTTAAGTTCATAATACCAGAAATATTTGTAACTTTATTAAAATTTTTGTTCTTATTTTGATTTTTTCGAAACATTTTGCTATATAATTTGGAATCCATTACATTAGCTGAAAACATGTTCCATACTTTTTTGTTCGTCAAACAATTACTGTTTGTGATAAAATAGAAGTCATATATACCGTTCGAAAGGTAATTTCTTGACGAACAAAAAAGTATAGGACACGCTTTCAGCTACATGTAATGGATTCAAGATATTTAGCAAAATGTTTCGAAAGAATCCAAATAAAAACAAAAGCACAGCACTGTTTTTAGTGGTAGCCTTAATAAAGGAGTCATAGCGCATCTGCTCGAGAAACGCTGATAAGTATTCGACACGGCTCAATTTTTTTTAACTGTATCTCCTTAGCAGCTCCGTACAGTAATATTGCGCAGTAGCTACCGGCTTCTAAAATTTCTTATACATATATAGATACATGGGGTGAACGTAGAGGCGACTTCAATGTGAATGTCAGTCGATATTCCGTTGAAGCAATGTCGAGCGCGGTTAGTACTTGGATGGGTGACCCATCTTGGGAAGTACAGCGTTCTCGTCCCACCTTCAAGCAGCTTGTATATCAGTGTATACGCGGAAGCTACGTAATTTCAGACGAGTATTTACGTAGTGGATATACCATCCTTCGGAGGGGATGTAAAGCAGGCGGTCTCTTGTCTATGAAATATTAGGCAAGTAAAAAAATCCCTAATCTTCTTAAGGGAAGAGTTTCGGCAAAATTTCCAGGTTGGGGGTAGTTCGTCTCCTGGCGTCGGTGATAGGCCCTGGTAGCGGAAATGGGCAGACGTTAAATAAATAGATAATAAAAAAAATAATAAATATATAGATACAGGCATATGTGTTTACATGTATTTATAAATGCTCCAAAATTGTCGAGAATAAAACAATTTACATGCTCCGAAAATTTCACCGAAAAAGGGCGATTAGTTTTTAACGATAACTTACTTCATTTTTAAGCTATTCAATCGCTCCAAAAATCATTTTGCAGATAATTTTAAGGGCTACAAGGCATGCAAATTTGAACTTTCTTAAACCCTTCGTATTTGAGATTTTTAAGTTTAAAGGGCTCAGGGAAGGTGGCCCTCGTACTCAAATGCAAACTTATAACGGTGTTATATCAATTAATTTTTATTCTAGAGAAATTTAAAAAAAAATAAAATTTTCAGCAAAAACTTAATTTTTGTACTCTAGCATTTTTTACGTATCTTCTTCAGTTTTGGAGTTATTGTGAAAGAATGAAAATTTTTTAAGAAATTTAAAAAATCAGTTCAAATTTTAATCAAACTTTTTTTTCAAATCTAGGCATCCCAAACCGGTCGAACTCCTAAAACATATTGTTAGTACTTAAATAAAGTATATTGTAAATAGATTACGTTCAATTTCAATTCTTGCGGTGAAGCCATTGGTTTAATTGCTGATTTTTTCTCCGGAAAACGAGACAACCATTTTATATGCACCATAACTCCGTTAGTTTTTATGCTAATGACTTTTACCGAAGCTCATTTTAAAGGTCTCCTCACGTACTTTTAAAAATGTCTTATATGTTTTCCTCCAAAAATTTTCCGTTTTTCCGTTATTTAACGTTCAAAAGTTCGAATTCAGTTCTCGGCGAACAAAAAATCACCTTCAACGAGCCATAACGCGGTTCGTATTACATCTATAGAAATAAGAGAAAAAGCCAATCGATTTATTATTTTATAAGCTTCATTTTTGTTTATAATAATTTTCTTGATAAAACGTAAGGTATTCGAGTTATTCGCGGAAAATCGTTCTAAAACATGAATGATGAAAAATCAACATTTTCAATCACGAATAACTCAAAAAGTATTGACTCATTGAAAAAATTTTTTTTGCTTAGAATTTATTCCCCTATCGATTTCTGTGGTTATTTGTAATAATTTCCACCCCCGAGAAGGTGGCATCCACCCCCAGTGTAGAAGCACACATCGGCACTATATAACTTTTGTTCCTTGTGCCATTCCCTAATTACTGTGCAAATTTTACGTCAATCGGTTTTGTACGAAAGAATTCTGAGCGAAAAACCGTCAAACACTGGACTACAAATATTTCTGGTATTATGAACCTAAACAATGATGTCAATATATCGTTGGAAAGAGCGTTTTCTCCTGATTAATAATCACTAATAATATAGGTTAATATCAAAATACAAACCCGAGTTATATAGGGAAATGTAGAAGCGTGTCACAAAACTTTGGCGGCCATATTGATTACGTCATTAACACCGCTAGAGGGCCAGGAAAATTTGTGTCCCGGGCTTTTTAGACTCGTTTACCCATGAACTACCTGAATCCAAAGGGGCGCATTGGTTGCCAGAAATATTTTGGTATAATTTTCAGCTACCCGATCCCATTATAGCTAATTACAGTACAGTACAAGTTCTGTGCAGCGGACCAAATTATATGGATACGGTGTATTTTTCAACGCTGAATCCGAATCCGTAGTCTAAAAAAAAATCTATCGTGTCAGTTTTGTTTTTTAGTCAAAAACACCTTAAAATGGTGTAAAATCATAGAAATAATGTAATAACTCTTAATGAAGTGTGAAAAATGGTAGATGATTTGTAGTCGAGAGTAGAGAATATAAATTCGAGCCACACTAAGCTATTTCTATAAATTAAACCGAAATCCGGGGGGGGAACTACCGCTAAAACTCAAAAGACGCAGGTGAGTGTAAATAACATGTACAAGGACCAAATTTTTGTATCTCTTAGTGCAAAATATTTGACTCTAGTGCAAAACCAGCCATTACTCTTAAAGAGACTCAATCCTATGGAGGGTTAAAACTACCTTAAAACTACCCCTTGTATGTTTCAAAACGCGAAAAAAATTCAGGCAGGGTGAACAAATATGGAGTAAATTCATTCCAACCACCAATACATGACTAGAGACTTACCCTTAAAGGGTGGTAAGAGCCACGGTCATTGAACCATACGGTTGTCTCAATCAGCAGCTTGATGGCGAGAGAGACGCGGGGGGCGGGAAATAGAATGAAAGAGACAGACATATCTGATTTCCGTGCAAAAGACAGAGACAAAGATGCTTGTAGTGTCTACAGGTGACGTAGGCTGTAGACCCTACCGGAATCTCTCTGTCTTCTGCACGGAAATCAGATATGTCTGTCTCTTTCATTCGATTTCCCGCCCCCCGCGTCTCTCTCGTCCTAAAGCTGCTGATTGATGTAACCGTATCGTTTATTGACCGTGAGTGCTATTAAAATTCGGAAAGGGTCACATACTTGTAGCTCATTGTGCGAAATATATAAATTTGGTACGACAACCACCCAATCTTTTTAATAAGGTTGAAAATCACCCCTATTGGGGTGGGGGGTAAAAACTATCCCCACATACGGACGGAAATAGATAGACGGAAATTTAGTTAATTTAGGTATATAGCTTACATATATAGAAAAAAAATGGTCATTGAAGAGATAACATCCTATATCTATGACTAAAAAAATAGGAAGAGAAAACCACGGAAAAGATATTTTGAAGATAAGAGAGAAACATCATAAGAAAAGAAAGTATTTGGATTGATGGTCGAAAGTATGATATAAATTTATAAGCTTTACACAGATTAAAAGATAGTTAAGTTAATAAATGTTAAGATTAACAATTAAATAAGCAGGAATGGTATAATAAATAAAACACAACTGGTTAATGCTTAATGTATGAATTTACTCCATTTTTATCTACCCTGCCTAAAACTACAAATGCCTGAATTTTCGTTCCAGGATAGAAGTAATGAAATCCGTCCGTCTGTGGGTAGTTTTTACCCCTCCCCCCCAATAGGGGTAATGCAACTTTATTAAGATTGGGTGGTTGATGTACCAGATTTATATATTTGGCACGATGTGCATCATTTGAGCATAGGGGTAGCTCTTACTAAGGTCCCTCTGTGGTTGGAACGAATTCACTCCATGTTTGTTCACCCTGCTTACAACTACATAAGCCTCAATTTTTTTTCCCGTTTTGAAACCTATGAGGGGTGGGGGTAGTTTTAACCCTCCATGGGGTTGATTCTCTACCTTTTGAGAGTAATGGCCGGTTGTCGCACTAGAGTCAAATATTTTGCGCTAAGATATACAAAAAATTGGTCTTTGCACATGTTATTCACACTCACCTGCGTCTTTTGAGTTTTAGCGGTAGCTTTCACGCCCCATAAGGGTGGATTTCGGTTTAATTTATAGAAATAGCTTGCTGTGGGTCGAATTTATATTCTCTACCATTTTTCACACTTCATTAAGAGTTATTACATTATTTCTATGATTTTACACCATTTTAAGGGATGTTTTTGATTAAAAAACAAAACTGACACGATAGGTTTTCCTTTGGACCACGGATTCGGATTCAGCATAAGCGATGCATTTTTTAGGTGACATAAAGTGAAAAAAAATATTGACGTACAATATAAAGAGAAGGGGCCCCAAAACAGAGGCTTGAGGAACCCCATGTTTAACCGGAAGAAGTTCTGAGTTAAAATTTTTTATATAGAGAGGCACACTGAAATCTGTTGTGAAGATAGGAATAGAAAGATTCAATGGCAAACCTCGAATACCATAAAAACTCTTCTTTTCCAGACGTATTTCATGTGAGTAAAGCAACAAAGTGGCGAAATTTTTATTAAAAAAATGTGAAGATAACATTGTTCGGTCATAATTTATTTGTTGCTTATGTTACAAAAACAGACAAAAAATAATTTGAAACTAACGACTTCTTATAAACATTCGAACCATCTTTAAGCTTCCATGTCTCAGAAACTATGAATCCCAATATAGATTAAAGAAAATCAAATGCATATTCAATTTATAAACTTTCTTATAGGTCTCTAAGCATCTCTTCGCTAACTGTGATACTTTTCGAGTTATTCGAAAATCGTTATGAGGTGCCTGATGTTTTCTCAAGATAAAATCGCGATTTTAAATTGGTTAGAACTAAAAGATTATCAATTTATACGAAAAACTGCATGGAATCTTTTATTTGTGTTTTTTTTTTGAGGGCGCCTCCTGAAAAGGAATGACATCCGTCTCCACAGATGTACTGGTCATCAATATTAAAAAATGTATCACTTTCCTAATGATTCCTTGGAGTTTACATTAACAAGAGGATGTAATAATGAACAAAGCTATGCAAGTAACAAAAATACACAATGGTGTATTAGTTACACCAAATAAAACTCGATAATGTGCCCACTCCTTCCTTTCGCTGTGAACTTTCTCGAGCGGCAGTTCGTGTACAAAAATATTCAATAGAAATTACATTTGCAATTCTGTGCAAATGAATAAGTGACTCGTAAATTGCGCATATTTTATGGCTAGAACTAAATAGTAAATATTGTAATGAGGTCCACACTGCCAGCAATGGCAGAAATTGTAGACAGGAAATTGAATTTCAATAAGGAATAGCAAGTATAATTTGGTACACCCTGTACAGTGTACAGCCAAGGGAGGCCAATCAGAATATGCCATGGATTATTAAACGTCTGTGAAAACATTGTGAATAAGAAGACATTTTACACACATTATGATCTTTGAGGAAAATATGCTGATTAGCTTTATCACATAGTGTAGTAGTTAGAAAATTTTTATTTGTGATCTTGACGATTGTCTAACCGCGCCCTTTTATAAAAATAAATTCATTCAGCCAATCCTTTAAATTAATTAAAATTCGCATAATTTACAACTTTATAATTTAATATGAGATCGAACTATTGTTTTACATAATTTATTATTAAGAAAACCATTTAAAAATTAGCCTTTTTCACCACACGCGATGCAGTAATGCATTAATGGTTTAGAGCTGTCGTGTTTATATCAGCTTATCTCGGCTGACCGAATGCATTATTCAAATCGTGTAGTAAATCTAATTTGACATACCTATGCAAGCATCTGGCATGCATTAAACATGGTAGCGACTTAGATTTGCAGATCTTATCATTTTTACAA
The DNA here is from genome assembly GCA_936432065.2 of Rutpela maculata. Classification (NCBI taxonomy): domain Eukaryota; kingdom Metazoa; phylum Arthropoda; class Insecta; order Coleoptera; family Cerambycidae; genus Rutpela; species Rutpela maculata. The sequence goes on from OW386285.2 coordinate 21,436,830, forward strand.
CAATATTTAATTATAATTGTTCTAAATTATATGCAAAAAAGATTTGAAGGTTGTGTAATAGAAATTGCCAGACGTATATAGGTGGATGGTTAAGAATAAAGACAGCGGTACCTTCTGTGCCCATTTTATTAGGGTACATATGGTTGTCTATTATTCACTACAAATATATGAAATTTCCTTCTCGCTAATAGTGTCGACTACCCTGCATATTTTCCACTAAGGTTTCTTTCTGAACTATTGTATTAACTACAAAGAAATTTAAAAACAAATAAGCTACTGGTCATGATGGAATTCCATCTTTTTTACTAAGAGGCTGCGCCATTATCTTTACCGCTGACTATCATTTTTAATCTAGCTCTTCAAACAGAAACATTTCCTCAAATTTGGTGTAGGTCAAAAATTTGTCCTGTTCAAAAAAGGGGACAAGAATGCTATTGAGAACTATAGACTTATAGTTATCCTCTGTAACTTTGGCAAGCTTTTTGAGGTTGTCTTATATGCTATCTTATCTTTTCATACGAAATCTCAAATATCAGTTCATCAGCATGGTTTCTTAACTGGTAGATCAACAACCACTAATCTTGTAACATCACTTGATCAAGGTGGTCAGATTGATGTAATTTATACTGATTTCTCAAAAGGTGTCTTATTGAAAAAATTATCAACCTTTGGACTAACCACGCACTTTTCAATTTTTTCTGTTCATATCTATCTAATAGGCTATTAAATGTACATTGTCGTGGTTTCACATCTGTTCAAGTATCGGCAACATCGGGAGTACCGCAGGGCTCAGTTCTTTTCATATTATTCATTAATGATATTTGTCAGGACATTGAGACATCTAATGCTCTCCTATATGCCGATGACCTCAAGCTATTTACCTTGATTAAGTCAATAAGCGATTGTAATAAATTACAGCAACATCTCACAAAAATTAATAATTGGTGTAATACTAATAAGTTACCGTTAAATATATCGAAATGTAATGCTATGTCCTTCACAATAAAAACTAATTCAATAACTTTTTCGTATAATATATGTAGTGAAGCCATTACCAGATGTTCCGAATTCAAGGACTTTGGTGTTATCTTTGATTCCACACTAACTTGTATTCCTCATATTAATTACATAATAGCTAATCCAACAAGAATCTGGGTTTTATTATAAGAAACTCAAGGCATTTTAAAGATGTTTCAACAATTACTTTGCTGTTTAATGCCTTTGTCAGGTCTAAACTAGAAATGCTTCAGTTGTCTGGAGCCCAAACTATGAAACTCATATTTCTAACTTAGAAAAAGTTCAGAGGAAGCATGCTAAATACCTTTCTTATAAGTCTGATGGTGTTTATCCAGCTGTTGGTACACTGCAATCTGAATTGTTGGCTAGATTTAACTTAAATGAATTAGCGTTACGACGAGTATACTTTGCTGTACTCTTTTTACATAAACTTTTAACCAACAAATTGACTGTCCTGAGATATCAAATGAAATTTACTTCAATATACCTTCTTTTCAAACTCGATCGTATTCTTTATTTACCGACTCCTCGTATTAATTTATTAAAATTCTCACCTATTTACTCTATGTGCTCACAGTTTACCCAATATCAGACGAACTTAGATCTCTTTAACTATAGTATTTGTAATATTAGGGAATGCGTTTTAGGTAATTAAGTTATATAATAGGATTGTATTTAAGATTGTCTGTATATAGAGATATATTTTTGTTTTTATCAATTGTGTCGTCCTGCCCTTTAATTGGATTTTTGCTATCTGGGCAGTTGAATTTTAAAAAAGGGCGCCAGGAATCCAAAGGTCCTGCCAGCTTCTGGTTTGGGTTGGGTGTAGCTCTCAGGGTCGATTTGTAGTGTTGGTGGAAGATGTGGCTTCAATGTTAGCAGAGAGTTCAGGACAACTGATTATGCCCTGAAGGTCCGAGGTCATAAGTAGTCGGGCGCTTGTACCCTCATGTTTCACTTAAGCTTAAAAATGAAACACAAGTATTTCGCAATAAAAGTTCAGGACAAGAGCAAGCCTAACACTCGATCGTGAATGTCGTTGGGGCGATTCAGTTTTGTTTTGAAAAAATTTTTGTCTGAGAAAATGTTTGGGTTTGATTCTATTTCACTTTAAAAAATTTTCTATGCCCAGCCTTAAAACTCCAAAAATGTATTTTAATTGAAATCCGGTTATTTTTTAAAAATTGGAAAATAATTGTTATTCGAAAAATCGACTAGGTATGTCTTAAAACACAAATAATTTTTAATTGAAAATTATTTTTAAGAACACGCAAAATAATTTTAATTCAAAATTTCGGGTATGTTCAGTTTTAAAACACGAAAACTTTGATTTAACTCACTGTAGCACTATCTGAAAATCTTCTACGTTCAATCGCTGTTTGAGGGTAAGTCAGTCTAATAACCGTTGTTGGCACAGGTAATTTGGCGGTGATTTTTGTTTCGTCCGCAGTGGAGTTGTCGTCGGCGAAACGTTTGGAACGTCTTGCGTATGTGGCGGCAGTGTGTAGTTGTATAGACAAGCCTGAGTGTAGATGAGCTGTAGTTGACTTGTTGCTGGAGAACTTGATGAACTGACGGACTATCTGGAACTGAATGAACGTGATGAATAAATTTTTTCTTTTATACTCTCTGGTGTTATAAACAATTTCAGATTTGTCGGGGTTGTTCAAAAATGCCCCCTAGGAATTAATTTCCGTCCAAAATTTTATTGAAAAGTGGTTGTAACTTGTTTAGGTTTTGAAGAATTTGAAATATTTTGGGGCTATTTGTTAATCCTGTATATGTGCTTCTTTCTTGTTATTTTTTTTTAATGTTCTCAGCAAAGCGCTTTATTGGAATTGGTGAATAACTTTTTTATTTTAAGAAAAAATTGAATTTTTTGCTACCATTTAATAACCCTTAATGGAATGCTTAGCTCTGGATATTTCTCTGATTGATTTTTTCAGTGACGCGCTTATTAAGTCAATCTTTTGCGAGCTCGGTGACATTTTCCTTAAAAATTTCATTGGAAATGGGTGAATAACTTTCTTAGTTTAAGAAGAATTTGAAATTAATTTTTCACAAATATAATACTTCCCTTCTAACTTTAACGATTAAATATTTTTTTAGGGCTTTTGTTATTAGTTGAAGTTTTCACTTTCGGAATTTCCGGAAGTTGGGCCTGGACGACAGACCTGACCACGAAAAATGCTGTCAATGGTATTTTTGGATTTTTGTAGAACATCTTAAAACATGTATCAAAGAGACAGCAAAAAAATCATTAAAAATTCGATGTAAAATGTCAATTTTAATGTTACAAGTCACATGACCGCAGAGCCGGCCTTTGGAGGAGGTGCGACTGCGCCCCGCACGAGGGCTCCGTACCTTAGGGGCCACGAGCTTAATATACTTTTTTTTTCAAGTAAGATTTATGAGGATGAAAGAATTTTGTTGGGATTTTACCCCCCTCGCTCGAGATGAGGATGAATAATTTATTTTTTTAGATTTTGCTGCCCCCCGCTCATCAATTTTAAGGGGGCGCCTTTTAAAATTTCGTATGAGGGCGCTTGAGAAACTAAGGCCGGCCCTGCATAACCACTCTGACCACCAAGATTTCTAACTCCCACTGCACCCCCTCTTCTGCACTTACTAACAAGTAGACAGCAAAAAATGAAGTGAGGTAAATTTCTGCTGCCCCATGATGAACTATTATAAGCGAAGAACGTAAAACAATCTTTATCGATTCATATGAATGTTAAACGTACAGTTTGTAACAATGTTATACCTACATGATTGTTAAGCGTGACTACAACAGAATTTCTAAAAGTGAAAAGTTTCGACTTATAAATGAACTTATCAACCTTGTATCGCACTGTACTATAACCTTGTCTAATTTTTTTAGTGTAATCCCAGACTTACATAATCGAATGCATCAGTATAATAGTCTGATCCAATGTGAAGCTGGTTTTACATAGCCCGGGTAGCTCAGTCGGTAGAGCATTGGACTTTTAATCCAAGGGTCCAGGGTTCAAGTCCCTGCTCGGGCGGTCTTTTTTTCTTTTATTTTTTTGTTTTTTTATTTTTTTAATTAGGTGTAGTTATAATTACAATATAATATAAACCGTTGCAAGATTTTCGAAGAATGTAAATATATAAACAATTAATTCAATAATCTAGCTGTTAAATGAACGTAATTTGGAATGGAAGTTTACTAACGCCATTAAAAACAGTAAAACATTACTTAAAATTTTGACTTATGAAGTCAAACTGTTTTTTCTTGTTTAATAATAGTCGACGTATAATTCTGTTTTTTGCTTTGGAGCGACACCAGGGCAGGAGTGAAGAAAGTATTGCCAAATTCGCGCTATAAGTAAAATCCTAGGTAAAATCACATTTCATAAAACATCTGATTTTTCGTTATGAAACGGTGAAAAATTACAAGCGCCAAACGTATTTCGTAAATTCGTTATCTTAAGATAATTAAAATTGGATAATGGTCATATATTTTGACGAAAGTTTAGAGTTTAGCCCAGATATGCTTTTAGTGGAAATAAATCATCATGCTAAATTTCGAAATGTTTATTCGTAGAACAACTTTTTTTTTAAGAGGCAGATTTTTCCACGTACTTTTCGATGGTTTGTCAATCATAAAAAAAATTTGAAAACATTTTTTGCATTTGTTTAATTTTTTTTTAAACAAATGCATTTTTTTCTTCAATATTTTGTCTGAAAAAAACTAAAACAGACACAAAGAAAATTGTTTCATTTTTTTTTCAATGTGTTAGTACCACTGAAAAGTGTACGAAAATACCTACATTCTAAATAAAATTTGTTTTCCGTCTGGTTGCATACAAGCAACCATTCAATTTTCAACTTAATTATTGCTTTTTGGGCGTGAAATTGAAATTTGGTATGATTATTTAATTCCACTATAATTCCTAAATCTTATGATTTCGTTAAAATATATGAATTATTATTTAAGTTGCAGTCAGTTATTTAAAAATAACCAATCTTAATGGTTCTTATTTGTGACTTTACAAAACCAAAAAAGTTTGGGCCTGTCCACTTTTCTTCGCAATTTCATAAAGAACAAAATGCATTTTATTGCGGAATAGCTTTTTTGTGCGAAATGTCGTTTACCCGCAATTTTTTTCTAAAGTATAGTTTGTGATGTCCAGAAACATATGCCAACTATCCGCACGCGTGACAGGTGGGGCAACATGCTTTAAAATTCAAAAATTGTTAATTTCTTGCCATTTTCGCTTTATTTGCAATATAACTCGTAAATGAGGCATTGTTCGAAAATATATCAAGAGATAGAAAAATTGATTTTGAACATTTTATTATTCTTGACTTTTTCTCAGAAAATTCTTCATCTAAGAGCTATAGACGAAAACACAATGCTACTTTTCTATTTTTTACTTAAAAAAATATGAATGTAATGATCCAATATTGTTATTATGATATTGATGAACATGAAGAAAATAGAGAAATTGAATGTATTATTGCTTCGCCTCCAACAAAAAGGGCTAAATTACATCAAATTATATATTAAGTCAACTAATTGGCTGGTTTAACTCTAAACTCAAAACTTTTAACGATAAATTTTAATAAAACTTAATTTATTCCCTTTTCCTGTTATACGTCTACATTACCAAATTACAACGAACTGGATAAAACTAACCTTAGTAGTCTAGAAAAAAATCCAAAAAAGATTTTAAACAACCAATAACTTAACCATCGGTGCCAGTGCCAGAACAATGGACATCCGCCAATTATACTTTCACTCCTTAGTAGTAAAAACATACTCTGAAGAAAAGAATTTGGTAAATCACAAACACCAAACCAGATATAAAAATGATGATTACCATCGGTCAGAGAAGCCATACCCAAGCAGCATTCAAAGTGATGGGAACTGGCATCTGAGGCATCGGAACTTTAATAAAGTAGGAATGACATAACTGTTACTAATTTTGCGACTTCAGGGAAATATTCACTTTGTGGTATGCATTTTGTAGTGACAATTATGTAGATTCTACTGAATTTAGGCATTGTATAGTTATAACACTTTCAAGTAACTGCTGGAGAATCTGCAACGTCGCGGATACTACTCTGCATTACTTTGAAGCATCCTCAACTGCAAAGTGAAAATTGGTAGTAATTCCGACTGCACAGCTTTACCAAAGGACCACTTCAAAGTAACGATAACTTCAAGTGTGCAATTTTAAGCCCCCGGTACGTTGTTGGGAAATTTTCTGGAACTTCCAAGTTGTCTAACTTATTAGTGACATCTCGAACATTGGGACGTTGAAGTTATTTTTACTCTCCACTAATTGAAAATGACTTAAAAGTTACACATACCTTGAAAATCTACTATAAAGTAATATTAACTTTTAAGACAATTTATATAATTATTGGCATTGAATAAAATGGCGGCATCTGAAATGCTCAGTAAAAGCGAAATAAAGTTTATCGGCACTCATCCACGTTTTATAGAAAACTGAAGAAACAGTTAAACAGTAGTAGAAATAGTGATTCTTCAGAATATGATGCAAACATGAAAGATTATTTCGCCACAGCAAAATCATCATCTTTGGCAACAAGTTATAAAAGTGTTCCCATCAACACAAGGAGAAAAGTAATCGAAAACTATAACAGTCTGCAGTGATATTAGTGATACTGTGTACTGCACGAAAGTTACAACTTGTCTTTAAAACACAGATTGACCCATAGTTCAGTTAGTGATCCACTGAGCATACTAAATGCTTATTGCCTATTAAAAACTCCAAATTTAATAAATATTGTGTCGATGGGGAACGGACAATTTCGGTATAAACGGCATAAGACATTGCTTGTGTACAATAAATTGAACTGAATATATATACAAAAAAAAAATAGCAAAAAAAACTATATTTCTTTTCTAGAATATCTCAAAAGTTATCAGTGACGGCAAAAATAACAGTTTACAACACCATTATCCAACCTCATTTCGATTACTGTGCCAGTCTATTATATTCCTTCGATTTAAATAAAATAACTTCCCTTCAAAAACTATAGAATAGAGGAATGAGAGTGATTTTGAAATGCAGCCGATATGCCTCAATCCAACATATGCTTTCTTCTCTTCAGTGGCTGTCTGTAAAAGATAGATTGCTTTCCATGGCTATGGTATTTATTTTCAAAATTTTAAATAACTTAATACCCAAGTATTTAAATAAGTTTATATTTTATGCAAACCAAATACATCAACACCACGCAAGAAATAACAACAAATTTTATATACCAAGGCAAAATCTAAGTCAAACTAGGAAAATTATGTTATGTAAAGGCCTCGATCAATATAACAACTTGCCAGAAGTTGAAAGGAATCTATCTCTCTACCTGTATTCAAACGTAAAATTGTAAGCTACATAAAGTCGATTGATTAACTCCATTTGTTTTATATAGGTATTTTTTCCTCGTTATTTTTAAATTTATTTGTATATGTATTAGTCTGAGTGTGTAAGTGCGTGTATTATTTATTTGTGTATAAATTATGATTTGTAATTACATTAGAAAAGTGAATTTATATATTAGGATTTTCCTATTCAAATAAATATTTACTTACTATTTTTTGAATGAAATTAAATGTAAACTGATCACTAAAATATGAAACCTCATGTATTTTTTCCATTATTATTATTACCAGACTTAGAAGTCTTTAATTATTACACACCTTACGTTAATGAATATATTTACAAGACATACATTGTACATCGTTTTCAGTAAAAAAACAAATATTTTATTTGCACAAAATTAACAATTAATTAATATCAGATAATAAAAAGTACTTGGTAAAAATATAATAATTGTTATTTTTAATCCACATTCGTGTCCTTGTCCACATCACACACAGTGACACTTTTAACAGTTATTACCGTGTTGCCAATTAAAAAAAAAAAATTACCTATCTCGTATCTGCCAATTGTACCAACATGAAAATAAGTTGATAGCAATAGTTACCAAGATCTTATACCGTCATTGGTCCCATTTGCTACATCTAGGTAAATATAACTACACAGTGAAATTGTTGTTCCCGTCACCACTTTTAAAGTAGCAACAACTATAACGTTGGTGGCATCTGCTACTTTTTGGGAAATGTAACTTGTAGGGAAATAATTTTGGTTTTTGCAACCTCTAAGTCACTGCAATTAAAATCACCATTTTTCTGTTGTTGAATGAAGACGCCATATTGATACAGATAAAAATATAATTCAATAAAAAATTTCTTTTTATGGTCATTTACAAATATGTTTTCTAAATAGATTATTACTTTATAATATATAAAATTAAAAAAAATATCGTTTTCCATAAAAAATTTTGCAGTTTTGCTTGTACACATAATTTTTGCAAAAAAAATTTTTTCCGAAAACATTTTCTCGAGGGGATGTCTTTTTTATCGAAGCATCATGATAACATTTTACAGAAAACAAGTGGTAGTTTTAATATCCACACCCAGGGTAAATGCAAAACATCATGATTTATAATATATGCTTAGGCATGTTGTATATAATCACCTTAACTTGGACCTTGGACATATCATGTGCTCAAACTCAGTAAGTCATTAATTTGCTATTCGAATAACAGAGAGCCAAATATATAGTTTGCGCTCTCATTTCGGTCAGCTGAGCTGTTCGAAGAGTTAGTCATTTTCTACTACTTGGTTACATCCCGTTTACGTAATAACCTAGTCCTCGACACGGTAACGGTAGAAGTACCGGAATAGGGAATAGTAACTTGCTACGTAATTATTATTCCCCATTTTGGTGAATGCTTAGCAGAAGGATGGTTGCCATTACGTAACAATCCTTAGTTCCGGAAACCTTTAAAGTTCCACTAATGGTAACTACTACGTAGAAACTACTAAAATTGCTGCTTGGGTAACGTCCTTGCTCCAAAAGCATATAATTTTTTACCCACTGGAATTAAAAACATAAAATCTTAATAAATAGCACTTAAGGATTCTGCGGGGTCCTTTTAAACAATCATAACTCAGTCAATTTCTAGATACAGTGACCAGTCTAGGATCAAATTAAGAATCTTTTTATAAGCTACTAGAAATCCCTTACAGTAATTTTTTGTATATATTATAGTTTCGGAGTTAAAAATATGTTATTAAAAAATGTTAAAAAAATAAATTAATAACTAAAAAGCAGCAATTCTTGAATTGAATTGAATTTCCAACATTAACAAACCAAAGAAACTCGGTGTTTTACTGACCGGCTTGGAAACAAAAGTGTAGTGGTCCTCCACTAAATTCAAAGATCATAATTTAAACTCTGACCATAGTTTTTTTTTTCATTTTATAGCTTCCTGTTTTGATTGAAAATTATGAATTGTCTGTCTATTTCAGGATTAAAAATACAGTTTAAGGTATATTTCAGGTATTCCTATTTAATTCAAACGGTGGTTTTCAGAAAGAAGTAAAATCTCGAGGGAAGTACCTAAAACTTGACGGAATGTGGCAATGCGACAAACCTTCATCTAAGCAGTTAGTTTGTTCCAAGCCTCTTTTTGCATTTCGAATATATTTTTGTAAACACACGGCTTGTTTTTTGTAATATTTGGACACATAACCCAGTGAGCTGGAGCGCTTGTGGTTAATTTCAAAAAGGGCGAGGGCGGAGGGCGTTAATATATCTTTAAGATATCGGTAAGTACAAATTAGAATTTAACAGAGAAATACCTATTAGCATTTTTATTTTCTTTTTAACTCGTTAGCTAATCTGAGTACCTAAAAATTTATTTTAATTTTTTGTGTCTTCAAGTGTCACATTTCTATCCGATATTTCTGGTAATTTTTCCTCCACTCTACCCCATTGGCGTCGTTTACAGGCATCGATGCACCCTGACAAGTCATCCTGTATTCGTGTCGAAAACAGTTTCAAGTTTCTTTTTAAAAACCGACAGAAATTAGTGCAAGTTGGTGGGGCAGAAAATTCTTGGTTTTGCATTTTTATTTTGCAGTATTGTAAACCTGTCACATTAGGTATCCGCAATTGTGGCCATTGCATTGGCGCAAGCCGTGTTCAAACCACAACAAATTAAATTAAATGCTTACCACTTAGTAAAATATTTAATTTATTATACGGAATCTTGTTAGAAAAGAAAATCTTTTATACTGGAAAGGCCCGTATCAGAGTATCTTCATAGTTTTGCCACTTTAAGAATATATTAAAGATAGATATTAATATTTGAAAAACAGCCCCAATTGTACTTAACATTGTAAAACCGCCATCAATGTTTAAAAAAACGACTCGAGTGTTAAACAAATATGTATTTATAAGAAGCAATAAATGTACATAAACTAGATATAGACATTAGGGTGGAATTTCAAAATGCCTACAGTGGGAAAAGTTGTTTATTGGTCTAAATTTAAGGCAATTTGTTTTATTATTACTAATATTTAGAAATCCTGGTAGAGCAGCGATTTCTTAAGTCTATCGTGTCGTTTTTTTTTTTTGGCGTAGAACCAGTTCAAACATATTAGGTTCCTTTGAGTATGTCACCGGGCATATGAAATCATATTTTACGACATTTTTTTGTGGTCTCGAACTTTTTAAATCAATAAAAAGTGAAAGAAATGTATTTTTAAAGAAAATTGTTTTTTTTTGTTTCCACCGCCATATCTTTAAAACTATTAAAGGTACCGAAATTTGTTTTGTGTCAAATTAAAGCACACACTGTAGCGCTTTTACCAATATAAACGGTTTGGGCACAATTCGCACTTTCATTTCTCTAAAAATCAAATAAACTAAAAATACATATTTTGTGTATTGAAATCTTCACCAATCGATAAACTTTTTTATTTTTGAAAATATTTGCATACATGCAGCGAAGAAAATAAAGCCTAATAATCCCAAAAGTTTTTGAAAAAATATGTTTTTGCCTAAAGTGTACCGTTTGGCAACAGCGATTTTTTTTATCAGCGCTAAACGCGACATTGGGACGCAATTAATACACCTCGCATGCAGGTTGGTCAGATTAGTCGCGTAGAAGTAGCGTTAGTTGAATCTAGATTAATATATGGCATTCTAGGTTGGGGTGGAGTTGCTTACTGTCATCTAAAAAATTAGATATCATTCAGAAAAAATGTGCCACTCCCTCTCAGGGGGTGGCACTTAAAAAATATATACATTTATTGGAGCTGAAATAGAATCTAATTTTAAGAAGAAAAGGTTCCATGCAATTTTTCACATAAATTGATAGTTTTTAAGTTATAACGACTTCAAAATTGCGATTTTAGCTTAAAATAAAAGCTTTTAAAAAAGGTATTTTCAAACGGCTTTCGTCAAGTATCTCGAAAAGTATTACTTTATCAAAAAAATGTTATAGACCAATTACAGAAAGCACCCTACAAACTGGGAATTAATTATATTTTTTGTTTATTGATGTAGGATTAATAATTTTGGAAATATTTAAGTTTATATTTGGTATCCAAGGGTTTCAAAATTACCTTTAAAGTTTAAAATGCATTTTTTTCTAAAGCAAGTGCATTAAATGAGCAAAAAAGAATTTGAGCATTTAGGTAATGCTACATTTTAACGAAAAACTGTATTTGAGATAATTTTTTTAGATTATTGGCTAATTAGAGTAACAAAACGAGTAAAAAATAATTTGAAAGCGCAATTAATTGTCTTTAATTTCCTTTCTTAGCATGCGTCACAATTTCTGAGGTTTTAACATTTAAACTGCATTTTTCGTCTTATGCACGTTCGGATGCCATTTGTAAACTCATATCTCCGAAACTATTAAATCTATGTAAATAAATAAACAAGCGAAATTCATTATTATTAGTTTATGAGCTTTATTTTTGGTCTCTACACATTTTTGAACAAAACTAATATTTATTGAGATATTTGGAATAGGAAAAAAAAATTTGAGCATCTACGTCATGCTATATATTAATGAGAAACCGTGTTTGAAATTAATTTTTTTTTTAATTACTGGCTAATTACAGTAACAAAATGGCGACGTTGTTATTAAAATAATGTATAGACGGACATTGCTTCGGTCATAACTTCTTTGTTTTTTATGCTACATAAACAAATAAAAAATAGTTAAGAGCTTAATTAATAACCTATTATTGTATCTATTAGTGTCCTTGGCGTAGGTGTCACAGTTTCTGAGATATTTAACTATCACTCTAAATAGTTATCTTACGAACACTTGGATGCCAAATGTAAACTTAAATATCTCCGAAATTATTAATCCTACATCGATAAACAAAAAATATAATTAATTCCCAGTTTGTACTTCCTTTAATTGGTCTATAACGTTTTTTCGATAAAGTAATACTTTTTGAGATACTTGACGAAAGCCGTTTAGAAATACCTTTTTTTAAGCTAAAATCGCAATTTTGAAGTCGTTATAACTTAAAAACTTCAATTTATGTGAAAAATTGCATAGAACCTTTTCTTTTTAAAATATGATTGTACTTCATATATTTTTTAAGTGCCGCCCCCTCAAAAGGGGTGGCATCCACCCCCTATAAATTAACAAGCCCCCGCTCAATATAGAAACTTTTCTGTGAAACATTTACTATTATACTGCCAAAAATGAACGAAATCCGTTCAATATGACATTACTTCGAAGTTTTGCATATTTTTTACCTCTAGGTACTGTACTACTACCAATTGTCTTTTTATTATTAAAAGGAGACTATTTAATATTTATTATACAATTTCATAATATTAACAACATATGATCAATACTACTGTACAATATATGAAATATTGAACAATAATATTGATCCCCTAGATGCTTTTGATCACTACTGGTTTTGTACCTATTGATATAAGTTAAACTATTATATACACCCCGACCGGAATCGTCAGATCGTTGCAGTCGGCAGGCTTACTACAGCCGAGCGCGCAAGAATATGACTTTGGCCCGTCAAAAAAATCGCTGACTCAATACTATGAACGGGACATGAAAAATTTTTATCCTAAAAACTTTTTTCAACTATTGGCTTCAATTTGTACGCAGCATGTATATACAAATTTTCATAAATAAACTTTTTTCTCGATTGCCTAAAATTACGTTACTGAAAATAACAAGTTTGAGTTTTCTATTATTTTACCAACTTAAAAAAAAATAAATCGGGTTCACGTGGGACGTTGTTCGAAGCGCTATTGTGTCTACTTTAATCTAAAAAAAAAAAATAGCTTGATAGCACAAATATTTTCAGAGATATAGCAGTGGAGACGTTAAAAAACATATTTCATTAAAAATCTATTTTTTTGAGTTTTTCCGAAATAAAAAAGTTCTCGACCACCGAAAAATGTCGTAAAAAACGATTTCGTGTACACGATTATCTTACTAAAGAATCCCACTAAGTCTGGTTTGGTTCTACGCCGGTTTTTTTTTTCTCGAAAACTAAGCGACTTTACTTCCAGATTTTACTCTACTATGGAGAAAGGCCTTATTGATGTATAAAAATATTTTTAAAATTGGAACATATTTAGCCCCCCATTAGTCGCTGATTATAAAAAAATCGAAATCGTGACTTCCACAGAATCTCTGAATCAAAAATATGTATCTTGCAGTCACGCCGCTTTTCGCTTATTTTGGAGAATAATTATACAAAATAACCCAGAACTTATCACGTGGAGGCGGCTACTACCCATCCATCCTGCTTCGTGCGGAAATTTATTACACATTTCCCAAGGAACAATTTTAGTTTCTTAAATGTATACAAGGGTGCTATAAAACTATTTATAAAATGCCTTGAAAAATCTATTTTGCTGTAACAATATCCTTAATACCATCATAAAGCGATTTGTAGACTAAAAGGGCCCACCCTTATGAAGGTTGTTAAGGCCTATTTTAAATTTCATCATAAAACTCCTTAGTGAGGCATAGTGCTGCTCTTGAAAACCTTGTTCGGGCCGTTTTAAAACCTTTCTTAAAACCCATTTTAAAGCTGTCAGAAGATTTTGTATTAGCTCCCTGCATTTCTAGAAAACACCTAGAAGGCTAGTTTTTAAAACCATATTAGAACTGAGAAGCTATAAGAATGTCCACGAAGGAATCCAAATAATTTTATTATTGCATTTATTTTTCTAAACTGATTTAAGCAAACGCACCATCAGACTTATTGAAGATAAAATGGAATTTGAAATGTATAAAGCGTAGAGCACTATAACCTCTTTAAGGCCGATTTAAAAGGTAATAAAAAGCCATCAGGTAAAAAAATTAAAACCAACGGCAGTTTATCGTTAAAACTACATAAGAAAGGCCCAAAAAACAAGAGCCCTTCAGAAATAATAATGTTTTTAATATCCATACAAAATTTGCATAGACACACGTAATCAGCAAATTTAAAAAAGTGGGCTGCTTCTCGGTTCCCACGGTAATTTTCAGTCGTTTCTTGTAATTCTACCTTAATTTGCTAACGAAAAAGTGATAATTATTGATAATTACAATTGTGAGATTGACCTTGAATATTTTTATATAACATGGCCGGCCAACTATAAACCTAATTGTCATTTTATAGTCCTCTCCAGTGTTGCCAGGTCTAGTGAAATTTCACTAGATCTGGTGATTTTTTTTAAATCTAGTAATTTAGTGAAAACTTTTATGAAAATGCCCATTTTTAATGATTTTTGAATCGCCCAATTTATTGCCCTCTACTGGTAGGTAGACAAACATTAAATTCGAGTTGCGATCTATTTAATACAGAACTGTTCACGTTAATCGCTACCACGGTCAGTGAACTCTACGGTTACCTCGATCAGCAGCTCTTAGACGAGAGAGACGCGCGGAGCGGGGAATCGAATGAAAGAGACAGACATATCTGATTTCTGTGCAAAAGACACAAACAAAGATGCCTGTAGTGTCTACAGCTGACGTAGGCTGTAGACCCTAACAGAATATCTTTCATTCGATTCCCCGCTCCGCGCGTCTCTCTCCTCTAAAAGCTGCTAATTGAGGTAACCGTATAGTTTATTGACCGTGAATCGCTACAATCGAATAGCCTGGGCACGTTGCCCTCTAGCGTCTCGTAGACAAACAGTCTAGTCTAGTTACAAACCCTTTAATACACTACAGAATACGAAGTCTGACAACGAAATAATCAGATAGAGGACGCTCAAAGCTATGCTGTGCTCAGAGAGCTCAAGAAAATTACGTGTCCTACAGACACTGCAACTTTTGAAAATTAAAGATGAGAGCTTTAATTTAAAATCTAGTGAATTTTAGTAAGATTTAGTCACTTTTTAAAGCGTCGTCTGATGTTCTGTTCCGGCAACACTGGTCTTCTCATTAAACTATATATTCTAATAATGACCTAGAACATTTACTCTAAATGAAGCCCTTTTAGTCTTTTTGTATACTGTCACAAATAATCCCTTCCTTACAAAAATGAAAATGCACTTGGCGAAGATCACATGGACTTGATAAAAGCTGTAATAAAACGTTTGGGACGTTGACATTTGATACAAAAAACTTAAAACTTAACCTCAAAATAATTTGTATGTGTGTGTGTTTTAACAATCCTTTTAAAATGGCCACTCTTTTTTATTTTCTTCCACCTTTCCAAAAAATACTTAATTACACATCAGTAAGTCGTGAAATGCTTTTAATTAACACACCCACACACACATGCATCAACGACACTTCAGGCAGACATATTGTGTATTATTTTTATAATAAATGTTTTATTGGGGTTTTGGAAAATGTTTTATGGAATTAAAATTTGCCTTTTTTTCTTCATAACGGTTTCATCACAACATTTATCAAGGATATTTTAAGAGTCTAGTTTTGTAATGGCCTTTAATAAGTACTAATAGGCATTGAAAATGTCTAGTTTTAAAAAGGATTTAAAATGCATTTATTGCAAATATGTTAAAACTATAAAGAATAATTTAAAGCCTCTTTAAATCTAAATGAAATTTAAGACGTTCATAAAATTAATTAGCTTTATGGAGAGTTTTATGTAGGTTATGATAAATCCATTACAAATACATATTATCCTAGAAGCAAATTAGCTTTATAATTAGGTCTTACAGAATGCTTTAAAACTTGCTATTAAGAGCAAGTATACTTGAAGCCTAAAAGGCCTTAACTACAACGTCAATAAAGCACATGACTATTTCCTAACCCTGACAAACCTTTCTTAAAACCTCCTCAAGTCCAAATGACTTTTAAATTGTTCTTTGGGTTGTTGCTTCCACTACACACTCACTTTTAGTTCCAAACTTTGGCATTATATTTCTGAAAACTATCGTTGTACTTATAATACAGTCGAATTGATTTAATTTATTTTTTTTTTCGGCGACATTTCACCTGAAATTTTATTGAAAATAAAAAAAACGCACTTTTTTTGGAAATTAAAAAAAAATGAACTCTATCCCCTAAAAGTACATAAAATAACGTTCAATCGGAAAAAAGTGACGTACAATGCCTCCTTGATAATTGACGAAGAATTAAAAATTTATTATAAAATAAAAAGCACTGTGGCATTTCTACGCCTTTTTACATGGGAATACATAATCATTTCGAAAAGTTTTCTAGTGCAGGTGAATAATACTATTTTTTTGGGGTCCGGTGGAGGTCTAAATATTAAAAAAATATATATCCATATAAAGAGACTGATACACAACTTTTCACACCATAGACCTTTTATAATTAAAAAATAAATAAATAAAAAATTCCGCAGTGGGCCTTTCCCGATAAAAATTTAATATTACACAGCCCCACAAAAAACAAAATTTTTTGGAACTGCTATCGAGACAACTGTTTCTCCATGTAATTTTCGACGCTGAATCCGAATCCGAGGTCAAAAAAATCGTACACCCCCAAAATCATTAGCTAGAGCCAAAAAACACCCCTAGAATGGGGTAAAAAGAAGATTAAGCTACGAGAATAGTTGTTACATCTTAATCCATCAAATTATACAAATTAAAGTTAAACAGCAGCGTACATACAATAGATATGAAACACACCCCCAGGGAGGGGCGAAAACTAGCCCCCATATATAAAAAAATCGATCCAAAACAGCAATGACTGCTGAGAAAGCTCGAAATGTCGAAGTTCTGTCAAAGTGATAAGAAACTGCATCAGGTCGGACGTAATCTTCATAAACTACCCCTATGCTGTTGAGAACTACCACCACCTAGTTTAAAGGACACAAGAAAAACAATAAAATCGTTAAATCCAACAGGATTTCTATTTTCATGGATGCTATGATTGGCTGAAATTGCGTAGTACTCTAAAATAGAACTAGAAACTTACGTACCATCAACGTCCTACAGTGTCAACCCTCAGATGGTGTGAAAACTACCGACATTCAAGACTCAACTTGAAAAAAGCTGCAGTGACCCTCGAAAAAGCTAGAAACTCCGGAGATTTGTAAATGTGAGAAGAGTCTGCAGTAGTTTAGGCTTAATTATTGAAAACTACCCCAACAGCGCTGCCAGAAATCACCCGTCATCTTAAATGACACAGAAAAGAACAAGAAAAAAACATTGATCTAAAAGTATTTCTATTTTTATGGATGCTATGATTGGTTAAAATGGCGTATTACTCAAAGTTAGACTTAGAAAGTCACGTATCACTGTTGTTATTTAATTCCACTCCCCTAGGAGGTGAAAACTACCCCCTGTGTAAGAAACAACTATAAAAAGACACAGTGACTTCTGAAAAAACTCTAAACGAATAAGCAACAAGCTTTTTCAGTAGTCACTGCAACATTTTTTTCGTTGCATCTTGAATGACGGTAGTTTGCATCCTTTCTGGGGGTGTTACTTAATATCATTGATAGGACATGAGTTTCAAACTCTAAGTGTACAGCACGATTTTTGCCAATCATAGCATCCATAAAAATGTAAATCCGGTTAGTTTCTCTCTGTTTTTACAGCATCCCACGGATATAGCAACCCCGTGGTGGTGGCTTTCAAGCACAGCGTTGCACATAGTCTAGTTTCTTCCAACTTCCACACAACGCAGGTGTGGTGTGGCAGAAGTCACTGTAACTTTTTATAGTTAAATCTTATATAGGGGGTAGTTTTCACACCCTCTGAGGGTTGGCACTGTAGGACGTTGATCGTACGTAAGTTTCTAGTTCTATTTTAGAGTACCACGCAATTTCAGCCAATCATAGCATCCGTGAAAATAGAAATCCTGTTGGATTTTACGTTTTCTCTTGTTTTTCTCTTGTCCTTTAAAGGGGTAGTTGTTCTCAAGCCCATATTGGCAGTTTATGAAGATTATGTCGGATCTGATTCAGTTTCTTATCACTTTAACAAAACTTAGACATTTCAAGCTTTTTCATCAGTCATTCCTATTTTGGATCGATTTTTTTATATATGGGGGCTGGTTTTCACCCCTCTCTGGGGGTGTGTTTCATATCTATTGTATGTACGCTGCTGTTTAACCTTAATTTGCATAATTCGATGGATTAACATGTAACAACTATTCTCGTAGCTTAATCTTCTTTTTACCCCATTGTGGGTGTTTTTTGGCTCTAGCTAATGATTTTGGGGGTGTACGATTTTTTGACCTCGGATTCGGATTCAGCGTCGAAAATTACATGGGGATACAGTTGTCTCGATAGCAGTTTCAAAATTTTATTTTTTTTTGTGGGGCTGTGTTATTTAGTAATTTTGAAAAAAAAAATAGTGAAATGACGTTTTCAATTCTTCCGTATATTCGCTCGATTTGTGACAGGGTCTATACCAAAAGATTCTCGGCCACAGGTCTAGTAATTGTACTGGTTGTTAACTGTTGCTTACCACTTATTTGGAAACTGGTCATTCCGATAGCTCATATTTAATCGTACACCTTTATACAAAATATTTTCATCTAAGCCTCTTGCTGTGGTGAGTTTAAAACTGTCATGTTATGTTTTTGCACATGTTGGTTGGACTTTTTTCACCTGGTAGTGGTTGATAAATAAAAATTTTCAAAACATTACAATGGTCTCCTTTTATTTCATGGGTTGTTACGTTCTTCAGTCATGGATTGTATTGTGTGTTCATTTGGTTTTTCGTTAGTAATTGAAAAAGTGTATCAATGCAGTTTTCCCTGCATGTTTACATGGAAATTTTCGAATGGGCGCCTTGATTCTGTGGTAAAGAAAAAATTCGTACGTGATCTCACTGACGTTATATTGCACTAAATTACTGATATTTTGACTCATATTATTTTGTTTTTACAAGAATACAATCTGTCGGATAAAACTAATTGTCGCCAGGTTTTACAAAAAAGCTATATTCAATGTTCAATGTAATTTTGATGTGTCCTTTTGTTTTGTTACTTTTATAAAAATATTTTTTTTGTAGGTTTCCAAAGAAGGCCATATTAAAAGCAGCATGGACTGCTCTTCTTGATAATGAAAACTACCACTCGAAAACAGCAATTTTCTGTGTCCATAACTTTGTGAAGAGACATTTATATGTTTTTAATTTAATGTGATATTTTAATTTCAAGATATACCTACATGAACTCTGTTCGGTTATTGAAATACTAACAGTTTATTAAAGGTAGCACAGCTACGTTTTTGAGGCTTTGTATAAACGTTGGTCTATAGTAAATATATACAAAAAAAATTAGATAAGAAAACAAAGCTTTTCATCCTTATTGCCATTAATAACATCGCGGCACTTTTCCTTAAAGATGTTTGATTGTGCTTTAAACTTATAAAGTATCTATCAGTTTTACTGGGACCGTAATTTGAGAACGGTTGTGTATATTGAAATTCTCATTAAGGTTGACCGAACTAGAAATCACTTAATGCCGATCGGCTGCTCCATGCCAAAACATAGTTTGTTAAAAAAAATTTAAATCAGTTTTAGTTAGAGTTTTCGATGTATCTTCAAAGTATATTTAATATAAGCATAATATTTTCTTAATTATCTAAATCTAAAGTATGTCATTAAAAAATTTGTTTATGGTTTGTTGGCTGTAGATAAGTTGTTTACAATATTGGAAAGTTGGCTGCTGTCAAGATTAAATAAAATAGTTGTCAGAAATTATATATCATCCTTTGGAAAGAAAATTAATTATTGACTGTGTGGATGAAACTCTATAATATGACGGCATGTGGCATTATTTACAATTTTCTTCATAATATTTGAGTATATTCATTAAAAGAAAGGTAGAACTTTATATTTTCTTTATTTCTGATAACCCTGTTTAGTAAATCGTAATCTTAATAACGGTTAAGGACTTTTCAGAATAAGCAAAAAAGATTTCATGAAGAATAACATTTTATAAAAAAATTTAAAATAAAAAAGTTGTGTTTGAAAGCAAAAAATTATTAATAAAATATTCCATCAAATTAACACCTTTCAGCAACTTCGGTATAACCTTTAAATGTTCTCTAATTCTGCCTTCAAGCTGTTTTTATCTTTTCAGGTAAAAGAAGTCAAGAAAATTAATTGCAATATAGAACCTCCTGAGAAAATATTTTTGACTTGACATTTTTTATTTGTTTAAATGTATTTTTGCGATTTTTTTACAAAACTAGAATTTTTTTTTAACATGGCTAAAAGTACGTAAAAAATTGCAGTCAATGGTCACAGGCCTTGGTAAAACATTTGTTTTTGAGAAAACACCACCGAAATGAGGTTGTTTGGCCTAGGGAGGGTGATTTCCATCCACTTAGAAAAAAATCAAGAATTTCATCGGGTTGAGCATCTTGAAAAACAGAGTGGAAACGTGATTTTGGAGATCTTGCCGATCTTTAAATTTTCAACATAGAAATTGCACTTTTACCTCCTTTTAAGGGTAGTTCTTGCCCTATGACCATGTACAACTTAATTTATTATATTTTTCTGATTCAGCAGTCAAAAATATAGGAGTCCACTTTCTTAAATTTTGTTTCCAAAATTAAGCTATTTTAACGACATTTTTGGGGTTATTTTTGGTGCGACTGTGACCTGGTCGGGCCAGACCAATGTCATTTTCGGATTCAGCGGTCCAAATTACCAACGAGTAGACTAGTGCGTGTTCTGGGTCATGACAAAAAATATTTTGTGTTCCTATGAAATAAATGTCCTTTTATGTTAATTCTTGTGTTTATGTCATTTATGAAATTTACACTGTTTCTTTATAATTAGCAATTTTGGGGAACTAATTTTTTTTCTATCACATACCGCGTGTAAGGGGATCATGGTACACCCACCTTTTTCCCTCTAGTTTTAAAGATAGACGATTGAAATTTGCAACATCCTATATACTTAATAAATGTCACTTTTTCACATAAAAATAATTTCTTCCAGTTTCACTGGAAGTGACACTAACTTTTGATTTTCAAATGGACCACCCTGTACATTATTACATTTTTGATGTGCATAATATTCTGAATCGCGATACCACATAAGTGACATTTCGAACGTCCTCATTTATTTTAATTTAATTTTTACATTTCCATTTAAGTGTGCCATGGCTATTTCGATGTATTCTAATTGATCCATGTAATGCTAGAAAAATCTAAATGCCATCGAAAATACTAAATTATGTGATTTATGAGCAAATAAAGTTCATCAAAATAGTTTTTGACACAAAACACAATTCATGTGCCTTATTAATTAAAATGTGCGACAAAATGTCATATTGACGAATGGTTCTGTCAGGTAGCCTCTAAGATCACCTGATTTGACTCCTCTATATTTTTTTGCTTGGGGTCATTTAAAAATACTTTGTCTACGCAACCGTTGTTACAACCCGTGAAAACCTGGAGCTTGGTTTTATTCGTATAAAACGCGCAATTAATGGTATAACGGGACAGCGATTGGCGAATGTTCTTCGAAATACATCTATGCGAGTTCAGAAGTGCATTGACGGTAATGGACAGCATTTTGAACAGCTGTTTTAATGTGATTGTAAATGATTTTTAGTGGAAAAAAATCATTTATATGTCAAAAAGTGACGTTTATTAAGTATATAGGATGTTCCAAGGGGCGAGCGTAGAGGCGTCTTGACTGCATGTATTTCAATATTCAAGTGAAGCAACGTTTAGCGCGGTTAGTACATGAATGGGTGAAATCCATCTTGGGAAACACAGCGATCTCGTCCTACCTTCTAGCGGTTTGTAGATCAGCGTATACGCGGAAGCTATGTAATTTCAAGACGAAGATTACGTAGTGGATATACCATCCTTCGGAAGGGATGTAAAGCAGGCGGTCTCCTGTCTATTAAATGTTAGGCAAGATCCCTATTCTTCTCAAGAGATGAGGTTGGGAGTAGGTCGTCTCCTGACGTCGGTGATAGGCCCTGGTAGCAGAAATAGGCCGACGTTAAAGAAATGGGTAAAAAAAAACGGATGTTTCAAATTTCAATCGTTTATCTTTAAAACTAAAAGAAAATAGGGGATGTATCCTATACCACGATAAAGTGTTGCCGTTCTCTAAAGAGCACGCAAACCTAGAGACATTAACAACTCCCACTCCCACCTCTCCGGAGTTTCGTGCATCCAAATGGCTATGTATTTGATGCTGTTTATACAAATATTTTAACATTACATTTTTTGTAGTTGTTAACATCCATAAAGAGCATATTTTTTCCGAAATTGTATCTAAATCGATACATTATTATTAATGTTATATTAAACAATTGTTTAAAGAAGATAGGTGTTACTATTTTAATTTTTTATTGAAGTTAAGTACTGTCGTGAGCAAAAAAAATAGGACAACTATTTTTTTCTAATGTAAATCTGTCTCTATTTGAATGAATTTTGACAAATAACTGACAATGTTACAAAAATTAAAGTTAGATGTACACAACTAGATTTTAGCAAAAATACGTTATAAGACTTGTCCCATTTTTTTGCGCACGACAGTACCTATATACTAAATAAAGATATTTTTTTAAAGAAATGTTTTTTTTTAAATATTTATTGGTAAAGTAAATTAATTAAAATACTTACATTTTTAATAAAATGAACAAGGTTTTTCATTAATAATACTGTTTTTCAACATGGTCAATATTAGTAAAATATAATAGAGAAATATTCAGCGTCAGTTTTAGTAAAATTATTGGAAAAAGTTATATCATCTACCTTTGTTAGAAAACAGGGGAGGAGCCATGCCCCCCCCCCCCCCAAGCCGTCCTCCATGAACCAAAAATAAAGACGCATAATCTCTATCAGTAAAAAGCAGTATTCGAACTATCCCTTGAAATAAATATTTTGTAATTAATGCCAATATTATCTAGTAAAGGAATCTACAGTGTCAGCAAGACCTGGATTAGGTATGTATAGTTTCAACGACTTAACCGACCGCATAAAACAATTATTTTTCCGCTTAACTATTTTTTTTTTCTAAGGCTATGTCGAAATTCCAACCGTGAAGGAGTGATACTTTTAGAGATTGAAGTGGGAATACATATAAAACCTATTTAATGATAAAGAGATCTTAAAGAACGTGGACATCTAATAGCAATTAATTGTAGTACCTGGCCAACAATCACTCATTTACAATTTTCTCGAAAACTGCTAATTTTAGAAAAAAAAGTTTCAAATAAAAAAGTTACGTCCATCTTTTATCTTCGTTACTTCTCGATACACTTGGTGTCTATTTCGAAAGATAAAAAAGTTTCCCGTATGTTACATTTTTTGAGAATGCAAATTTTCGACATAGCCTTAGAAAAGAAATAATGCTTTCTCCACTTAAAATTTGACCTACATATTAACATATTATGTTAACAAATATCTAGTGATTACACGATAAAAATTTGAGAGTATTCCATTGTGCCATTTTTGAATTAGAGCGAGTTAAGCGGAAAAATAATTGTTTTATGCGGTCGGTTAAGTCGTTGAAACTATACATACCTAATCCAGGACTTGCCGATAGTGTATACACATCCGTTTACAATAACTTTCTGAAAAGTTTTCCTCATCCTCTGGAGAGGCCGGTTCTATTGCCCCCCAGATAAATTTTCTGGCTGCACCACTGTTAGAAAATAAGAGATTTGGACTAGACTGTAGATCAGTACGTGTACAAAGTGTTAAGAACGTAGTGATGTAACTTCTTAGACTAGTATTACTATGAGAAGATGCCAGGGCGGAGCCAAAATGCGCGAATATTTTTACCAGTAGCATAGCTTTGTCTGGGGTATAGGGATGTGTAATTGCAATAAAAGTTTCGCGGTCAAGGAACTGTGAAAATGGAGTAGATTAAAACTTGCCTTGTTCAGGAGTAGTGTAAGAATAGTAAGTTCTACTAAACTTTGCCTAATAAAGTTGTTTTATTATTATTATTACCGTCGCCGCCGCTCTACTGCAGGGCACCGCCGCCACTGGTGTTGACATTGAATGTCACGTAATTCTTTCTCATTGGCTTTGGATGGAGGGCACAAACTCGTTTCTGCGCATATTTTTTGCTGGCATCTTCTCATAGTAATACTACTTTAAAAGATTTATATAACGCCAAAGGGGTACTGCAATTATTGTTGTGTTTGTAAAATTAAATATACCTACTTGAATATTGAAAATGAGATGTATGGATTATTTTTAAGACAAATTTGAATAATAAATAACCTTATAACTGTTCATCTTTTTTTTTCCCCTTATTTTCACAGATCTGAAGCAATCACTACTATTTATGTACGTTCGTTTTTCGAAGCACCCTTTTCATAAAATAACCATATGTTTACTTTGCACCTGTATTCCACAACACGTGTACAAACTGCACTAAATTTTGAATGAAGTGTCTTATTTTTCGAGGGAAGCAGATGACTAACATAGTAATCAATTAATTATGTAAATACCTCGCTTTATATTCATCTAGTGTTTTTGTCTGCTTCGCATTCATGTATAAGCAATTAAAAAACGATGGGTAACTTGACACGTGGTTGTTACAAATCATTAATTTCACTACTGAAGTTGTCAGCGCAAATGAAGATAAAATGATGGTTTTTTCAGATGATAATATTAATATACATGTCATAGATGGATCATTATTTTGCCCTGCAAAACCTGTAAAATAAAAAAGATAAATAGGTTTGAAATCATTTAGTTTACACACATGCAAAATATTTATATTTTTATTATAATTTTTAAATGAATTGGCTATGATCCTTTTGAATTTCTGCAGTATCTATAGCACTAGTAGTTCAGTTTTTCATAACGTATTCGTATTTTGCCAAATTGTTTTTATTTGCTCTGTGTAAAGATGATAATGTGGTTGGGTGCAGAGTTCGATTGTTTTTGAATTGAATAACTGAAATACAATGACCACAGTCCTGCCAATGGTTGTAGGAGCCCTTGGAACTGTTAAAAAGGGCCATGACCGGAGTTTACAACAACTGCCAGGTCAACCAAGTGTGCAAGAAATACAGAAAATCGCACTATTACTTATAATAATAATAATAATAATAAAAAATAACCTTTATTGTGGAAAATAATAAACAAAGTTTACACAGAAGGGCAGCTGCTACCCAAATAATACAATTATATACAAAGTATGTATGATAATGGTACAAATCTAAAAGTATGCGAATTCATATACTTTCTTCAAAGAATGACCTACTTTTTACATTCGTTTTAGTTGCAAATCTTTCCAATTCTTTGGTACTTTGTATGATCTTTTTACATTCATAGCGCATGTAAAAAGTATAAAGTATGCATAAGAATAGTAACACGTTGTAGACTATATTAAGTAAATAACTGGTGCATACATTTTATTTGTACTTTGCATGTGAGAAGTATAACGATAGTGGTACAATTATATATTTTATATGAATATTTTTGTCTTTTGGTTGGAAGGAAAATAAATAATATATGATAATGATATGTTCCATATGTATTTTATTTACATTAACATATATAAATTGTTTACTACACTCCAATTCAATCTCACAAGGATTGCTTGCAAATTATAACGTTTATTAAATTAAATTTTTATATTGATTTTTACTTAACTTTTTACCCATCGCCGTTGGTAGAGATCGAACCTGCAACGCCTACTTTATTTCTATAACTGTTCTAAGATTTATCTACTGGACTATCCTGTGCCAATTATTTTGGATGCTAAAAGTGGTATAGTAATATGTTGGAGGTTTATTATTATTATTATTATTATTATTATACACTAACATGGTCAGACTTGAATCGATAGTATATGAAAAGAATTAATGGTTTCTTTGAAAGTTATCTGCTGAATACCCAAAATAATGTTCTTTAAACACATAAAAGTAGGAAGATATACAGGGTTATTCATTATATTTAGGCCACCCTTTATGATCGTTATTATTGCAGATAGAAAAAAAAGTTTCGGACGAAAGTTCTAGGGTTGTAACTGAACCTCTTTAATAAGTTAATGGAAGTACAGTGGCGCGCCGAAATTGAGGGATATAAGAAGCAATAATATTTGTTTTAATGGAACGACGTGTATTGTTGAATTTTTGAATTATCCTTTTTTTCTGATTTTAAAAATATCACATATAATAGTCCTATCTTTATCCGTTTTCAAGTTATGAAACATTGAAAATCGTATTTTATTATACGGACGGAAATTACAGTTATTAAAGTAGTTTATCAAAATGTCAAGTATTCTGTTATTATATGAAACGCTGACAGATTTAATAACAGAATACTTGTCATTTTCATAGACTACTTTAATAATTGTAATTTCCGTTCGTATAATAAATAGCTTAAATACGATTTTCAATATTTCATAACTCGAAAACGGTTTAAGATAGGACTATCATATGTCACATTTTTTAATTAATTAATTAAAAAAAAAGAATAATTCAAAAAATTCAACAATACACAGGGCATTCCATTAGGTAATCCAAACCACGTGACATCCAACATGGAGCGTGTGGGCGTCGAGGGCAAACATTCATTTTCATTCGTTAAACGTTTGTGTTTTTCTGTTGGCTTGGCTACGTTTCCGAAATTTAGTAAAAATAAACCCGTGTTTGCCTATTGTTTGCCCACAACGCCATATTTTGACAGGTCGTTGGATTCCCTAATTAAAAAATATATTATTGCTTTTTGTATCACTCAATTTCTGCACGCCATTAACTTATTAAGGTTCAGCTACAGCCCTACAACTTTCGTCGGAAGTTTTTTTTTAAATTATATTCAGATTTTTTAAACAAGGTTCCATTAGCAAACTTAATAAACAAAATGAAATAGCTAAGAAAAATAAAAATTTAAAAATTTTTGGCAAATTATAATCTTTTAAATAAATTATACTTGTTTAAACAATTTGAAAAACATCGAAATATTAACACGAACTAGAATCTCACTAATAAATATTAATTTGTGCAAAGAAAATCGCAAATGAACAATAGCAAACATTTAAAATACTCTTTACTTCTACACTTATGGGGTCATTGTTGGAACTCCATAAAAGGATCTCTTGTTGTTCAATTTGAAGAGGCAGGGCCATATATAGTGGGGGGTATGGGGGGTGTCACACAGAGTATATTTTAAGTAATTTTCACTGGGTGGCACTAGAACTCGGAAATTATATGTAGTAGGAATCGGAAAAAAAAATTACCTTTGAAATAAAATTGAAGAGCCGATGAGAGAAAATCTGAAAAATTTCTTTTTCTCCAAATTGAAAATTTGATGAAAGGGGAGGCAGAAAATCTAAAAAAAAATTGATAAGCAGGAAATTGATAAGCAGGGGCAAAAAGTCTCAAAAAAAAACAATAAGGGGGGTAAATATTTTTTTTTAACCTCGAAAATGAAAATTTTTAATTTCCAGCTTTTGTGCCGCCGGCACAACCGAGTGGCACCGGGCGGCACAAACTTGTCACTGGGCGGCACTAGTGCCGCCCACTTTATACCTTATTTTATGCACTGGTGTCAGAACCCCCCAACTTTGAAGCCGATTCGGCAAATCGGTCACCATTTGGCACTTTCGGCATTTGGCAATTATGTACATAAAATCATAAAACAAAACTCAAAACAATGAAAACTCAATACCACAAATAATTATTACTTTTCGAGCAATCCCTGTCTTGTATTGACTTAAATCATCCTGGCTGGCAACAGCATGGCCAAATCTGCTTGTTCTAGCTTCTAGCCCTGAGCGCTGTATGTATATGAGTATATGTATATCTACAATGCCCTCATAATTCCAGGAAACGTAAACAGGACACTTCGATTCATCAAAATTTCAGATTTACATCCCAAAAATTGAATGAATATCTAGTCGCGTCAATATAGAAAAGTTAAAAATTGAGATGTTTCTGGCAAAGGACCAATCGGAATAATTTTTTTGCAAATTGTTTGAGGTGTAAGGAACATTGGTAAAAAAAAACAGGCCGCTGGGACTTTTCTATTAATAAACTAGAAATTTCAAGCATTAAACAAATCAAGTAAAGTTAATTTGCTGTCTCGGAACGTATTTAAGAAAACCGACTAAAAATGTATACTCGGGGGTTTTTGAGTTAACTGATTACGATTTTGAAGTTAAAATCGGAAAATTCAAGATTGGCAGCTATAAAGTATAAAAAAGCGATATATTTGTATACAATTTAAACTTTGTTTACGTGCATTTTACGTGGAAATTACAGTGTAAAAAGTGTTAATATTATAAGGAAAGAATTGTTAAAAAATAAAGTACAATTTTTTTTCATTATTTATTTCTACACAATTATAAAAATTGTTTACTTAAAAAATATATAAAAACTAGCTGACCCAGCAAACGTTGTTTTGCCATATAAATTATAAATTTTTGCCAAAAAAATAAAAATAAAATTTCTGGATAGGGCCACCCTTATCACCTACAGCCTACGACCTATTCTCAGACCTACCAAATATACACCAAAAATTTCATAAAAATCGGTCAAGCCGTTTCGGAGGAGTTCGATAACAAACACTGTGACACGAGATTTTTATACATTAGATATACATTGAATTAAGCACTGTTCTTTAAAATAATTTTTAACCTCCCCACAATAAAATTGTGGGAGGTTACTACAATTAGTCCACAATCGAAAATTGAGATAACATCAAATCTTTACGGTTTTTCATTCGAGTTGTTTATACATGAAAATATTCCTCCTCTTGTTCTTCATCTTCATTTCTTCCTTCTTCTTGAACATCGTCGACACATTATCATAAAATAAAGTATTCAACATATTATTGAGATAAATTTCGTCTCTTCCTATTGAAAAGCTTGGTGGTAATATTAAGGAGGTACTAAGGGTGTCTTTACCGTATGTAAATCCCGCTGTATTTAAAATTTGTGTGCCTTTTGAACTAATTAACAGTAAAATTAATTCAGTAATGGGTAATTAAATTACATCTATTTAAAATATTTTTACGAAAAAAATATTTTGAGTGATTTACTCGAATGTTTTAAAAAATGGTTACTTTGTTTAAATAAACCATTCCCAATTGTGGTGAAGGAGAGTTACTCATAAATCATATATTTAGGTGCAAAATGGCATTCTAAATACTTTTTTATTCTTATAATTTTTCTCAAACATGTAAACTTAAGCCAAAAAATTTCATTTTTATACTTCATAGCTCCATTTTGGGTCAGCCATCTTGAATTTTCCAATTTTTAAAAATATAATAAGCGACCTCAAAATCCCCCGAGTACTTATATATTTTCAGTCAGTTTTCTCAAATAGTTTCCGAGATAGCAAATTAACAAATTTAATTAATTTGTTTAGTGCTTAAAATTGTTTATTTATTAATAACAAAATAAAAAAATCCCAGCGGCTGTTTTTTCTTTTTACCACTGTTCCTTAGACTTGCAATTTGCAAAAAAATTAGGCCGATTAATCCTTCGCCAGAAAGCTTCTCAGAAAATATCTATCTGGATGCGACTAATCATATAGGTATAAAGAAAATAAAGAAGCAAAGGAGAAGAAGTCATTCGGCATTATAACAATTTCGCACCCCCCATAAAAACTGTTTAAAACCGGCCCTGTGAAGAGAAACTATTAAATCGTATTCTGTCGACAATTCTGAAGAGAGGACTTGCGTTTGATTTTTGTTTCAGTACATTTTCACGCAAAATTACAAGAAATATATTATCTTTTTCCATAAGAAATACATGAAAAAAATTATGGTCTGGGAGGAACGTGTTGATAGCCGATTTTGCTCAAATTTGGAGATTATTTTTTTATGGATTCGGAAAAATCAAGACTGTGACACAAAAAAAATTAAAGTTGGATTTTTGACCCACTCTAATACACAACCAATACTTTTGCAGCACCATTTTCTTTATTATTGTTATTCACCATACAAACCACTTTACTTTTAAACCATTAATCATCGTCTTTCGCTACTGTTTTCTCTCTCCTGCTGTACACTTTATTAAATCGTCGAAGAATATGGTAATGAATAGAATTTCGTGAAGAATAGGAGTTCTTAATCCTCAGTAGCTACGAGTGCAAGGATTTTAAAGTAATTGTTTAATATTATTAAATGTCACAAATATAAATAGTTTAAAAGAATTTAAATTCAAATAAAATTTTATTTTATTTTTTGATTGAAATCATGGTAATTTGGATTTGGAGGTCTCCACATTTTAAATAAGGGAGTTTTCAAAGTTACTTCCTCCATTAGAATTAGATTTTATATTTACTTATAATCCTTATTATAATTCATAATGACATTGTCGTCAGCCCAAAGAGCTAACCGTGATTACCATTAGAAATTATGAATTATAAATTATGAGAAGTAATGCATGTCAGCCAAAACGGCCTTTGATCTATCCACCATCCACCCACATAAAAAATTCCTTTGTATTAGTGTCTAACCAGATGTTTGTGCACGTGACTGAGATCGTATATGGTTTCAGGGCGACTTTACAATTTTAATGAAGTACGCATTTGAATTTGAAAGCCGCTGTAAAAAGAAAAATACAAGGAATTTGTATAAATAATTCTGTGGCTATCGTTAATCTGCAAAGAACTAACGAGCGTAAATCAGCTTTTGAATAAAGATACTATAAATACAAAGTATATAATATTATGTATTACTTACAGTCCACCATTAGTTTTAATGTTCTATTTGTTCTATGACTGTTAATTAGTTCTAGTTTTTAGAACTTAGTCAGCAATAGGAAGTTTAGCTAGATCTCAATATAAAAACTGTATTCCTGTATCATTCAGTTTACAGCTAGTTGTATCTCTATTAATCTCCTTGGGATATAATCTGAACTTGACTGTAGCTAGTTGTAAGTTTAGTTTTTATACTTCAGAACGAGAGGACAAGTACATAGATTATAATAAGCAGTAGCGTATTCACCTCTTGTCTTCTCAAGGGTTCAACTTAAAGTAGACATACCACTAGTCTTATTTTAAGAAAACACTATTTTTAAGTGTTTCAAAATAATATACTTTTACATTCTAAATACATCTCCTCCCTTGAACTGATAATATAGAAAATTATTTAAATTTAGCAAAAATTTGACTTGGCGAAATTACAAAATTGTTATTGCTTTACTAATTAAATGACTTACGGCCACCATTTATATTTACTCTGAAGTAAAATGTGTTTAGAAAAATGTCCATTATAGACCGTGGGATAGTGACAGATTTTTTTAAACGTTTGGTTCCTATCTGGCCTTTTGGGAGCCTTTTGTGTCTGATTTGTACTAACCATTTTCGTGTTTATCAAACGGTTATCCAGGGCCCCTCAGCGGAAAACAGAAAAGAAAATTTCATGAATATGAGCAATTTCAAACGTTTTGTTCCTATCTGCCGTCAAGTTAGACTTACGTTTTAAAGAAAAACATCCGACGGAAGCTTATCGCCAGACAAATTCCGTGGGCCGGAAGGCCCGAAATTTCAATCCGAAGTTGTAAGAAAAAATGGTCAAAATCAAACGATTTGGTTCTTATCTGGGAATTGTATATATAGGTAAATAGATTATAATTATCGTGATATAACAAACGCCAGACAAATTCCGAGGGCCCAACAGTGAAAAAATTTTTGTTCAAGTTGTCAACTATTCCGCGAAAATCAAACGATTGGTTCTCATGTCAAATGATTTTTTTTGTAAAAATTAACCAAAACGAAAATGTATTGTATCATTCACAGACATTTTTAGTGGGCCAAACATATTTTAAATCTTAAGAGATGTGCACGAAAAATAGCCATGTTTTCAAACGATTTATTCCTGTCTGGCATTTGGATTTTAAAAAGATATGGTAATAAATAAATCATATTTCAAGTCCCAGACAAAAAGCGTAGGCCAAACATATTTTAGATCTTAAAAGAAGTGCACGAAAAAAAGTCATTTTTTCAAACGATTTATTCCTGTCTGGCATTTGGATTTTAAAAAGATATGGTAATAAATAAACCATATTTCAAGTCCCAGACAAAAAGCTTGGGCCCAGCCGTAGATATGTTGAGTGAAAGTATCGAAAAATCAAAAAACAGTCGTGTAAAAATCGATGCATTTTCAAACGATTTACACTCGTCTGGCATTTCATTAGCTTGTCGTAAAAGACAAACAAAACCCATGAAAATGTTGATTCGGTGGAATCGGCTGAAATTTTGGTATTTTGTAGTTCAAGTCATGCTGATCAAAAGTTCTCATTACACCGAGCCAATCCTATGGACAATTTTTGAGATACAGCTTGTCAAAGTTAGATAATTTGGGTCATTTTAGACATTCAAGAACTTTTTACTCTTAAACTATTAACTTTAGAAAAAAATTGCAAGGGTTGAAATATTTTTGTTCAAGTCCAATAAAGCTCAAGAATTTTTTTCAGAATTTTTTTATCAATTTTTAGGTTAGGTAAAATATATATATGTCATATTTTGGCATGCTTCTGTGGGATTGGCTGAAACTTTGCTATTTTGTAGTTGATGTCATGTGTTCAAAAATTCCTATTGCACTGAGTCGATTCTATGAGTGGTTTTCGCTCCAGGAGTGCTTGAAGGTCTTAACAACGAGGTAACGGGTAATCTATATGTATGTGTTTATGAATGGCTTTATGTGTCAGTGTATACAAAAATATCGATGACAAACTTCTGGTGCAGATTCTACATGCAAAAATATATCCGCAAATACCTTGAGCTACGGCCCTTTGAAAATAGCACCCAAAAACTGATAATTATTTTATATTTCAGAAACCTTCTGATTTACAGGGACGTGACTTTACACATATATTAAAAATAATACAAGCTTATTTTTACATTACATTACATTTTTCATGCACGTACACAAACACGCTGGAAGCCATTCATAAACACGCACATAAATTACCCAATAACTCGTTGTTAGGACCTTCAAGCACTCCTGAAGCGAAAACCACTCATAGGATAGACTCAGTGCAATAGGAATTTTTGATCAGCATGACTTTAGCTACAAACTAGCAAAGTTTCAGCCAATCCCACCGAAGCATGCCGAAATATGACATATATATATATATTTTACCTAACCTAAAAATTGATTAAAAAATTCTGAAAAAAAGTCTTAAGCTTTATTGGACTATAACAAAAATATTTCGACCCTTGCAATTTTTTGCTAAAGTTAATAGCTAAAAAGTTCTTGAATGTCTAAAATAACGCAAATTACCTAACTTTGACAAGCTTAGGATTGGCTCGATGTGATTAGAACTTTTGATCAGCATGACTTGAACTATAAAATACCAAAATTTCAGCCGATTCCACCGAATGAACATTTTCATGGGTTTTGTTCCGGGGTCCTTTGTTTAGCGTCACTACTTAAATGCCGCAAGCGCGGATTTTTGGGGGGTAACGGGGTAATTACCCCCCAAGATTCCGAAAACAATCAACTTTCATTTTAAAATTTCATAATTTTTATTATTTTATTTTATATTTTTGAATATATATTCTATTTAGTTATGTTTATAATTTTTTTTTTTGAGATTTTCAAATTCAATCAACATAAGCTATCTACAATTTTTTCGAAAAAAACAATAATTATCGAGATATTCGAGGAAATGTAGGAAATTACACGTTTTCCTATAGTGTATGTAAATCTAAAAAAAATAATTTTTCTCAGAAACCTTTGTTTCGAAGGACCGAGATTAACGGAGCGTCAAAGTAGTACATGATATTAAATGAACATCATATGTGAGATCGATTTCAATTAATTACCGATTAATTACGGTGACCAAATGGAGAAATTTTACCGAAAATAAAAAAGTCCCAAATTCCGCCCCCCTCTGTCGGAATTCAAAAAATTTAAAAAAAGAGTTTTTGCAAATATTATTCTATTTAAATTAGCTAGAGTAGTCTTTTGGCGTAGGAGCCAAGATTAAAATGTTGCCAACTGTAGAACCTCAAAATTTGCGATATATCTACAGCTACGTCCCAGATTTTTGTCTGGGACTTGAAAAAACAAATCCCAGACGAGTGTAAATCGTTTGAAAGTACATCGATTTTTTCACGACTGTTTTTTGATTTTTCGATACTTTCGCTCAACATATCTACGTCTGGGCCCGAGCTTTTTATCTGGGACTAGAAATATGGCTTATTTATTAACATATCTTTTTGAAATCCAAATGCCAGACAGAAATAAATCGTTTGAAAAATGGCATTTTTTTCGCGCTTTTCTTTTTATCTGGCTATCCAGGGGACCCAGCCAATTCGTCTGGGAATCTTAAATTGAAACTACTTATTGCCTAATATTAACAAAAAAACAAATGCCAGACAAATGTAAATCGTTTGATTTTCGCGGAATAGTTGACAACTTGAACAATAATTTTTTCACTGTTGGGCCCTCGGAATTTGTCTGGCGTTTGTTATATCGCGATAATTATAATCTATTTACCTATATATACAATTCCCAGATAAGAACCAAATCGTTTGATTTTGACTATTTTTCTTACAACTTCGGATTGAAATGTCGGGCCTTTCGGCCCACGGAATTTGTCTGGCGATAAGCTTCCGTTGGATGTTTTTCTTTGAAACGTAAGTCTAACTTGACGCCAGATAGGAACAAAACGTTTGAAATTGCTCATTTTCATGAAATTTTCTTTTCTGTTTTCCGCTGAGGGGCCCTGGATAACCGTTTGATAAACACGAAAATGGTTAGTACAAATCAGACACAAAAGACTCCCGAAAGGCCAGATAGGAACCAAACGTTTAAAAAAATCTGTCACTATCCCACGGTCTATTAGGCTCTGCGGAAATCATTAAATTATCGTAATGACTTTGTAGCTCTTGCACGTCATTGACGTCGAGAAATTGATAACAGTTCATTTTGGGGAGTCCAATTTAGTTGCATCTTGAGATTCTTCGCTAATTTGTATAACGAAATTTCTTCTATATGATCACTTTTAATGCTGTCTATATCTATAGCTCTTCCTTTGTACCACCTTTTTTCAAATAATATTTTTACCTCACTCCCAACTTTAATTATTTATACCAAACTGATGACATGCTCCACTTGCTTTGCACAGAAATTCTACATATGCTCAAGTTTATCAGTAAAACGGATGCACGAACTGACGTTACTCCAGTTACGTCAGTTCGTGGAAGGAGAAAACTGCCTCTTTATGGATGATAATACACCAGGTATTTTCGAACTAGAACTGTCCAACAAGTCTTAAATGCAAATACTACAAAATTAGACTGCCACCAAATTCACCTGACATGACCCCATCGAACATGTGTGTGATTTATTGTCGAGAGCATTTTATGGGCGAAATAATTCATCGATAAATACACAAAAACTTATTATTCCAACAGAAAAATGAAGAGACGTCATTCAATAAACGACAATTCATTTGATTATATCAATGTATTTCGCTATTTTACAAAATGTTTAACGGTACATTTACATTACATTTTTAACCCCCGGCCCCCAAAAGAGGGGTGTTATAAGTTTGACACTCAGGGTGGCCTGATTTCCTGCTATTTTGTTTAGCGCAAGGCTCTGTTATTTTTTTTTTGATTGTTTCGTTGTATATCTCATATCACTAAATATTTCTCCTATTTTAAACCTTAATAATTCGTTGCTGCCCACACAAACTAGACAAAGATATTCAGCAGCAACTTAAACATTAAACGAGCTTTATATTATGTCTGCTTCCTACGCTAGACAGAAGTAGACACAAAGTCAAGTCTATGTTTTTCATTGTTATGTAGGAAGTGCAAAGGTGGCATTCCAGTCAACGTCAAGAAGTTTAATGACAACGAGATTATAGGGAGTCCTGCCGCCTTTTCCAAAACGGTTTCGGTATCGACTTTATAGTCCAGTCGAATTGTAATTTGACATGGCGAAAATAAATAACCACGATTTTATTGTTTTAAGTTAATAGGTTGGACATCTAAAACAAGCCCTTATAGCAAATGGGTATTATCAATGCTTGTCGAAGTTTCACAATGTATCGAATAATTCTGTCATGTTTGTTATCTACTTCCAAGCAGCATATAATCCAGGACCTGGCTCTAGTTCCTGTAGGATATTTTGAGTAGGGAGATTTTGTTTTCAGGAATACTTAGTAGGTGGCAAGTATTTTTGACTTGGGTGGACATCCACCACCTGGTACATTTTCCCACTATGACGTCATTAAAGATGGCGGCTGTTCGATCACAAGACTGCCTATATCTCTGTTAATACTTGACCGATTTGCATGAAAATTGAGTTGATATGTTGTAATCACTATTTATAAAGTGAATAGTAACCCTTTATTAACTATTTTTTGTTTTATTGTTATTATTTTTCTATTAATACAAAAAGATTCCTGATATTTTGACTGA
Source organism: Rutpela maculata (assembly GCA_936432065.2). Lineage (NCBI taxonomy): Eukaryota > Metazoa > Arthropoda > Insecta > Coleoptera > Cerambycidae > Rutpela > Rutpela maculata. Next base: position 21,473,469 of record OW386285.2, read on the forward strand.
ATAGGTTATATATTGTAACAAATTCAATACTACTGTTGGAAAAATAAGGTAATAATGATAATACCATGAAACCATGAACAAAGTGATATTATGTTATCATAAAAATCAATATTAAACAGTGATAATATTACAAACATGTTCATATTTTATCTAAAACGGATTTTTGCAAGATGAATCTGACCCCTCTTACAGAAGGAGCAATAGGTTAATTCATTTTCTCTACAACTTCATGAAGATTTGGCACATTTTAAACAACTACGTGCCCCAACAAAGTCATCGGGATATTTTTAAGTTCTTTTCTGGCACCAAATCATCTTTTATCACGTCAAAACCAAATTCACAGGGGTCCAAGCAAGCAACCATGTCATCCATACAGTGTTGCTGAAGGTATGTGTAAAAGTTAGATCTCAACAAATGCCCCTTAGCACTTCTGCTGGAAGGTGGCAAATCTTCAATATCTGTATTCTTTCCATGATGATACAGCCACAGTCTGAGTTCATCGAGAGATCTGCAAGATGACCCCTTTCGTAATAGCTGCACTATACAGTATTCTTCTGCAGGTTTAAAGCTTTTTTCTATCTCATCCCAGTCACGGATACTCCAAAGTTCTCCAAATATGCTGTAGATGCTTCATTAAGAGCTGCTTTCTTGGTACCAAACTTACTTTGTATAATCTGATCCAGATAGTGCATGAATGGCTGGAAGCAAAGAGCATAAGTTTTGGCCCATTTTTTGATGATGAACAGGCAAAAGTCGCGTGGAATCACCAACTCCAGTGCGTACTCACATTTCTTCTACACCAAGTTGGTGGAGAGTAGCCCAGTGAAATAATGCTAAAACCATTATGTCAGTCTCAGCACCCACAAGAACAATTTTAGTAAACCCACACTGGCATGCATGCTTTGAATAAATCAGCATTCTAAAGTCAGCTTCCTCTACTACAAGCAATTTATTTCTGGGTGATTTACTGGTTTTCCATTTTGCACAGATGTACAGTTAAATGATATCTTCTTCATCGCCATAAAAGGCACTAAAGGTGTGGTTAGTATTACATGGCGTTTTATTGGCAATAAACTCGTATAAGATCAGTTTATTCCTTGATGATCCCCAGAAACTGCTGAGTTGGACCGGCAATGGAACTTCTTCAGAGATGTGGGCGATATCTATAACAATGTCCTTATCTTGCCTTTGAAAATCTTTCAGGTGCTTTCGGTCATAGCTTGTAATAACTGTCAAAAACATAATCGACTCTTCCACAGTTTTTTGTGATGCCCCGAACATATGAAGAAAAAGCAGAAACTGCTCCACCAAAGGTTTTCTGTTCATTCGTTCCGATTAAAGAACTTATATCTAGATATATAATTGTACTGATTTGTATGTTGCTGAGATAGTTACAATCTAAGGCACTTCTTCCCATAAGTTCTTGATTGGCTAGTCGAACTATTCGCGGCCGATTCGGGCACGTCGGTTCCGTTAGATTATCATAATCGCAGTTTGACACTTTTGACAGTATCCATCATTAATGTTAATAAGTGTTTTTCGTGTTTTTCGATCAAAATGCGGTGAAAAAGTCTTTTTATTTTAAGTTGTGATTTGCTTAATACCTAAATAATATTCTTTATTCATATTTACACAGTTTAGTGACAATATATTTAGTGCAAAATGGTGGAAGTGCTGTTTGCAGAAAGCAGTTTAGGAAAGAAGAAAATCGATCGTTCCATAGTCGTAACATGATGAAATTCAGTTTACAGTTATAAAGTGAATAGCAATTAAATTTTAATATCCTTTCGATACATATTTATCTTACTGTATTATCTTACTGTAATATCATATGCCTACATCACGTTGTGTAAAGAGCCGGTAATGCAGGAATTGCAATAATTCATTTTAATGAAAATATTTACCATTCTACACATTTTCTACACACCCAACGCCACTGTTGCCTATGGGACGTGATGTTCATCTATTCTTTTTAATGGACATATAATGTGACTATGTTAGGAGCAAACAAGGTATATAGTGAAAAGATAGCCTGTTATGTATCTAGATATAATTTCTTTATTCGGAGTTCATTCGTCATAACTTTTTTTATGGAATTCATGACATCCACAACATAACAAGTCTTCTTATCAGACTGAAATAGGTTATGGTCGCTGGTGGTGATGCTTACTATAAGATGTTGCTAGCTCCTTTAATAATGTACTTTTTTGTGGCTTTGTCAGTAATCCTTGATCATTAAACAGTGAACAGTTATCACATCGAAAGAGCTCCTGCATGTCATATCTACGAGCTTGAGCTATTTTGATTATACAGTAAGCTGCACTGTTTGACCTTTTTTTGCAAGATTTCGCTGTAGGAGGACCTGTACTTGATGTTATGTTGCTGTCAAATGCTGATAGCATGGCTTTGTGGATGGTACTTGATATCCTTCCTGCTTTGTCTTCATACCGCGTTTTTCGCAGTGTAGAATACAAATCATCGCCGGTTTTAAATACGGTTAAAATCTTTTCCTTTGTTTAATGTGAAAGCAATGCTTGTGTCAGTGCCTTTGTCGACAGCACCTTCCATTAACTTCATAAAGGTAAAATTGGTATAAAAAGTGCAAGTTTTATGAAAATCGGTCAAGTATTAACAGAGATATAAACAGTTCTTGTGATCGAGCTGCCGCCATCTTTGATGACGTCATAACGGGTAAATGTACCAGGTGGTGGATGTCCACCCAAGTCAGAAATACTTACTAAGACACCTACTAAGTATTCCAGAAAACAAAATCTCCATACTCAAAATATCCTACAGAAGTAAGTACAGGTACATACAGGACTAATATCGATGCAAGGGATTCGCGAGTAAAGAGAGATTGTGCAGATGTTAAAAAATTGTACGATTATTTCAGTACTCACGAACCATTTCGAAAAGTCTCTTACTTCATGTCCATAAGTAGCGGTTTAAAAGGCGGCGACGATAACATCAATTGTCATAAAGTTTTTGACATGGGTTCTTCATCATTAAATCTTATTGTAGGAAACAGGTTTGGAAAACTTAAAGAGAGGAAAAATACAGTCAAGTCCCTTCGAGCACTGAATTCGTCGATTAAAATTAATAATGATTCCGTGACAATAAATCCGACTTCACTTTTTCAACGAAATTCATTGCAAGTTCAGACAAAGGAAGATTTACAGCCATTTTTTCACCATGAACTTTCTCCGTACCCAATGTCTTTATTCGATGAAGTTGGCATGCGAAAAACTCAAAAATCTATGTTCTTCAGTAGTTTTGATCCCACTGTTGAAATGCCAATTTTTAATAATTTGATTCATGTCGTTGACGGTGGATATTTGCTTCATAAAATTGTATGGCATCGAAACGACTAAATAAGCGATATTTTAAATGATTATGTTATATAATAATTTAATAATCCAGACGAACCAGATGAAAACGAAGATTTAGATTTAGAAAGTAATAAAAGAATGAGGTTGGATGAGAACGATTCGTAAGTTAAGCTTGTGTCTGCGATATATGTAAGCGATTTATTTGACGAGTGTATGGAATGAATATGTAAAAATTCTGTATGAAATAAAAATAATTATTCTTAAATAACTGTGTATATAATTACAACTCCCTTCACATTTCATTTTAAAAATATGTAACATAAAAACCTAGTAGCTAATATTTTGTCTCAATTATTATGACTGAATGCATTTTATAACTGCTCAGTCCGCGCACACTACTTTTTCATATTTTTGAAAAACCAATTATCATAGAGTAATATTTTTTTAACTGAACTAAAAAAATAGCACTTAAAAAATGGTAGACATGATATTTCGACACTGCATTCCATTCAAAAGATATTTAACTTTGATTGGAATTTTTTATGCAAAAAATTTTTTTTTTTTCAAATTCAATTTTCATCACTTTTTTCTGAATAATGACCATATATAAAACAGTTGTAATTGTTGAACAACTCTCGAAGAATAGAATTTTTCTTCTCATAGCAAAATCTGACACAAAATGAAGTACTTATATTATAGCCTTTTCGCCAAAAATCTATCGAAAAATAATGCATCGATTTGAAATTTTTACGAGATATTTCCTCCTCTATAACACGTACTTTAGTAAAATTTCAAAAATGTTTCTAAAACTTTTCTGAAATAATTTTTTTTTAAATTTCCGTTTTTTGAAGTTACTTCTGACCTAATAAAGCTATCTTATCGTTCGGAGGCCCATTTTATAGTTTTTTTTTTTAATACCTATAACTTTCCCATTTGAACTTTCCTCTCAAATTTTTAGCATTCTATTTAAACACACACAAAAAACGATTTTTCAACTTTACTACCTCTCCCTTATGGAGATGGCACACGATGTTGGCATGCTATGAGGGCGTGTTTTGGATGTCCAATAAAATCGTGGTTATCTATTTTCTCCACATTTTAATACTATTCGTGAAAATTCGACTGGACTATTAATATACAGTACAGTATTAGTGTATACAACACAGTATCCGATAATTTACTACCTTGTTTTGAGGAGGTGATAGGGGGTTAGAAAAAAATGTAAAAGGTAGATAAATTGACCAACTAAAATATAAGAGTCTTCAACAGGTCGACCTATTTTAAGTTAAAATGGAAGTAAAATAGCATTCAAAATAATATTTTATTGATGAGACGGAATTGAGTTCATTTAAATTATTTTTCATTAATGAAAGGTATTAATTAAAGAGTATCAATAGATATAACTAAAGAACGAAACAGTAATTTATCTCTTTTAGTTCTTGAATCAGTTTGGTGAAGGAAAATAAATGAATAATAGCTGTTACCATAAATGGAAAAATAAAGTGGAAAGTAAACAATCGGGTTAAAGCATTATCTACAGCAAATTCCCCTAAAAATAATACCTAAGTTTTTTGAATTTTTACTATTTATTTATTTAGTCTCAGACAGGTTACAAGACCTTTATTACATGAGAAATTTTGAGTTTTTGAACATAATAGGTATGTTACAGACAGGAGTTACTTAATCTCTCTTTCAATTTTTGAACAATTTAGTCTATTATTAAAAATTTTGTAACAAGTAAAAATCATATACATAATTCTACTATTTTCTAAACTAACGACATTCTCTTCGCAAGTAAATTGTTCTAATCATATTATAATCCGGATAATGGTTGTATTTTTTAAATACAAATATCTTAGGAATTTATTTTGTACCTTTTCTACAGACGCATATTCCAGTTTTGATCTCACTAGTGTATTAGGTGTATAACGATTTGGTGTAACGATTTGGCGTATTTAAAATGTAGTGTCTGTGTCATAATAAAACCTAAACTGCGTAACGAGTGTAAGATTACATTGTGTCATACTCTACACCTAAGTCTTTAACTGTATCTACTCTGGATATTATTTCATTACCGATTATGTAATTATGTATGATTTTCACTCGGTTTCCCGTAAAACTCACTGCACATTTAGATATATTAAATTGTAGTTTATTATAAACACTCCATTCGTATACGCTTGTTAGTGTCTTGTAAAAATACGCTATCCTCATCGTTATTTATTTTGTAATAGAATTTCATATCATCAGCGTCAAGTAAACAGATTTTTTTAATGACAGTCGGGAGATCATTTATAAAAAGAAGAAATAACAAGGGTCCTAAGTTAGATCCTTGAGGTACGCCAGAGTTTGCAGTTAATTTAATAGTTTTGCCATCCTTAAATTGCTTATCTTGTAAGTATGATGCAAAAAATTTTAAAGTGTTTGAGCTGAAACCAAATCTATGTAACTTTCTCAAGATAACGTCATGGTCTACTTTGTCGAAAGCTTTTGTAAAATCAATGTAAATAACATCGATCTGTGATTTTTCTTCCATACTTTGAAACACATCGTTAGAAAAAGTCAATAGATTTTTTTTGGTACAAATCAATGCTGTACATCAGAAATTTTACATTGAACATGACTCACACTCTTGCATATATGATTTGTTCAAATATTTTGGCCAGTGCACACAGTACAGCTATTGGTCTATAATTTTACTTCCACATCCAGTGGAAGTATAGTAACGACAAAAATTTTTTAAAAAATTTTTATTGTTCAAATAGGCTTAGAATGTCATGAAACGTCGAGATTTTAAGTTTGAGCGAAAAAAAAATTTCTGTCTGTCGGTCTGTCTGTCTGTAACTTTTTTTTGTGCGCACGTTTACTCTGAAACCGTTTAAGATATTGAATTGAAATTTGGTACACGTATCCACTTTAACGAGATCTGGAACTAGATTATAATTTCATCTTGTTCCGTCGAAGGGTTGGGTGGTAAATTAGGGTAAATAGGTAAATTAAGAAGGTAAGAGTCGATAAAATTGGTATTTAGTATATAAAAGAGAAGCTAAGGTCTCAAAAAATTTTTTGGCATTAACCACCCCCATTACCACCTCCCCCCATTATTAAAGGGGATGAAAAAAAAATGTGATTTAGTGTATGTACAAGAACCAGAAACCTCAAAATATTTTTTTACCTCATCCACCACCACTACCACCCCCTATCACCACCCCCACACCACTATCGATGTGGGGTATCATTTTATGGGTTTTTGGGGTAGAGGATTTCAAATATTATATTATTAAAGTTCCATAAACAATTATTTCCACATAAGAAATTTTTTCGTTGTGAGTGACTTGGATAGAGAATCTGGATGTGGAAGTAGTGATTCCCTAGGCAGCGGTTTTTAATATGAGATATGTTTCCAGACTTACGGATAGGAGTTACCAATTCTTCCCTGCATAAGTCTGGAAATATTTTATTTCTTAAACTCAGGTTAAATATATACAATAGTGGGGCTTACAGGTATTCTGCAGACACCCTTTTATAATAGGGTGGAATATTATCTAAACCTGCTGTTCTTTTTGGATTTAATTTCTTAATTGCACATTTATATTCTTCAACAGTAATATCATCAAGATTTAATACATCACCCAATATTATATCACCCTCAAGCTGTACATTATAAGAGGCTTTTTCTGTATTATATACGCCATGAAAGTATCTCAAAACTCCGCTATAGAACACGCGCTTCCGCTCCGTGTTCTATATCTACACCATCCAATGTCATGGTACTGGAAGATGTTCCTTTTTTTTATCTTTAACATATGACCAAAATTCTTTAACATTATTGCTTACACTATTTTCGATTTGATCGAGATATTTTTTATATGCGATATTTGACTCTAATTTACGTCGCGCTTCCTTGTATAAATTATGATGATTTACTTTTAATTTGTAAGGTATCAATAATTTCTTTATTAAACCATTTTGGGTATTTATGTTTTATTCTTCTTATTCTATTCTATTGGGAACAACAACGATTGTGCAACAAAATATTTATATTTTCATACAGTATTTAGTTATGCATATTTTGATTAACGATTTATTTGGGTTTTAAGTTATATTTTGTAGCAAAATTGTAAATTGTAAGTCACTATTTATTAAGTTTGTAGTTGTACGGTAATTGTAGGATCGAATCAGAAATGAAGTTGTGTATCGTCGGCAAATGCTTGCACAGAACATTTTAAGAACTAGGAACTGAAGAAATGATGACATTACTAACATCCTGTACGTTCGCAAGAGCGAGAATATTTGTTTTAAATCTGTCTTTTCCTTAACTTTTATGCGATTTATTCATAAACAGTATAGAAAGCCAGTTAACACTAGAAACTAAGCCAACTTGAACATCGAGTAATAAAACTTTTCTTAACATTAAGAGCAGCTATTATCGTTTGGATCTTGACTAAACTAGCTACGATTATTCCGTTCTACCCATTCGACTATATACAATGTATTAATGGGTTTAGCTCGGTATTCAAATTAGTTTCTTTCAAGTATATAACTTAACCACTCCAAACGTAAAAGTATACATCCATTGTGCGCCTTGTGATTTGTATAATAAAGGACAGTGGGATAGGCTTGAGTAACTATTATTGTGCTTGTATCGATTTTAAGAGCGTACTTACTATAGAATTTCATGCATAATACCTATGTAAATTTTATCCATAATCATAACGTGAAAGACTCGAAAAGAATTATTGATTTCTTAAAATTACATCCAGTCACTATGTTTACATCGCAAGACGTTTTTTTCTACAACACGCCCACGATTCTCACTGGAATAATTTTCATGATTATTTTTTTTATTACTGACCAGCAAATTTTTACATTCTCTGGCAGAAATCGGAACTAAGTAATAACAAGCTAAAAACGTACTGTTCGCCGGTTTACTAAACTTTTTATATAACTGTTACACATTCTATAGAATACTCTTCGCGGTTTTTTGTAAATAATATTACTTTTAGACATTTTTAATTCTATAGTACGAACTTAGTTGGTGAGAGAGTCGGTGTAAAATAAAGCAAAAATAGAAAATAAAATATAGCATACCCCATGTGGGTCTCGAACCCGGTTTCCGAGTCAAAATCGTAAGAACTACACCACCACCTAACACGTAAAAAATGTAAATTTTTACATTATAAAAGACGAGCTAAAATCACCACGGTTGTATATTATGAAATGTATATTTGTAAAATATATAAATACCTAGATATTAAAATGAAATATCATTTCACCAGATTTCTATTCAATTCCAAAAACATAGAAATCAAAAAAAAATTTTTCTCAAAATCATTTAGTAATAACATTTTTATTTACTGATCGATTTTGTTCAAAAATAGGGTTCTTCCTCTAGCTAACACTAGCTTACTGTGCAAATTTCAGTACAATCGGCTTTTTCTTTCTCGAGTTATCGTGCTTACAAGAAACACGACGGACGGACAGACGGACATTTTGAAAGTTGTTCAGGATTCGTTCACTAACACAATGATTTGAAATTTTTTTTGTCTGCGAGCGATATTTACAGTTTTAGAAATGTGCTGATCAAATACAATATACTCTTCGTTTTCGTATTTGCGAAGAGTATAATAAGAATACTTTTATTTTCCTTTCAGACAATACCAATTGTATAGCAATCGTCTTCTTAAATTTATCATATATTCTATGAATGTAACATTTATTTACAAGAAATTCTCTAAGTGCTTTAAAGCGATCTAAGATTTAACCTTCTTTAAGTAGTCTGGAAAAAACTGCAGTTTTAATATTAAAATTATAAAATTAAGTTAACTTTATTTATGATATTTTTATTATTTTACTACGTATTAATCCGCCTCACTATAGCGTGAATTATCTAAGGATATTTTATACTTACAGAATGGTACATAAAAATAATTTTGGTTCCTAGGATAATTAAGCGAACCTTTTCAGTAGCACTGAAAAAATATAAACAGAACACCAAACACACGATTGCAATAGAGATCAGCCGCTAGATGGAGCCTGCCATTTTTGTTGCATGTCGTGGTTTTATAAATCTCGTCATGTACCAAAAGTGAACAAGAGCCTCGTTCCAGCCATCTCAGACCTACCTCGCACTGACGAGAGCCAATAACTGCAGTCTGCAAGTGGTGTGGAACTGTGGAGTGGCTGCCACAAGAGCTCCTTTGAGTAGGAATTAGGTATGTGACATCGAATTTGAAACATCGATGTTGACCATCAATGTTAACATCGATATGCTCAAAACATCGAATGCAAACCATCGATGTTGGCAAACATCGATGGTTTGCATTCGATGTTTTGGGCATATCGTGGAAAAAATTTTTGACGAACGAGGGGGGGGGGGGAATGCACATTTAAAAATTTCCACATTCCCTGAATTTTATAGGCCGATAAACCAATGCGGATATCGTTTCGATGTTTTCATAATGTAATATCGATGGAGAAAACATCGTACATCGAAAGCAAAACATCGATGAACATCGCCCATCCCTAGGAAGAATAAGACTTTCGGCTGGTGTTTATTACAATCGAAGCTTTAGCATTTTGCGACAATACATAGTTATTGCAGTTAACGCGGCTAGGCTTGTAATTCGTAATTCAGCGCTCGGCGGGGCATTAGTCCGGAGAATATCTGTTGGTGGCAGTCTGGTTTTTTGTTCCTTATATATTGAAGGAAACGTATAGAGGAGTTCGACAAAATATTTCACTAGTAAATTCATCTAAATTGATACCCAAAAACATACGTTACGAATTTGTTCGAGATGTGTTTCGTTAATATTCAAATTTATAGTTGCACATAGTTTCTGTCTATTGTGAAACCTTATAAAATATGTTTTTTCGGTATTTAAATATAATGTATTAGACGAATACCAACCCTTTAACGATTTCAGCAATTTATCATAATAGATTCCAACATTAAATCATAATATATATTTGACAAGATAAGCGATTTGTCCTCTACGCACATGATAAAAGATGCCTCTGAGGTTAAAATATCAAGTTCATTGGTATATAATAAAACAGCACAGGGTCTAGAATTGAACCATGTGGAATTCCGGTTTTAACGTCTCACTCTAAATTGAATCTATTGTCCTACTTAGTCCCTTCAAATTCGTCAAAAAATCGCTGTTTTATGGAAAATCTTCCCACAGTTATGAGACCTGTAAGATGTGACGCATTTGGGTTATCTAAACACCCCCCCCGCAGTTCTAAAATAGGGTGGTTTTTGAGAAATATATACATATACAGTGTGTCTCACTTTTCATCACTACACCCCAATATCTCGGCCATTTGTTGATCGATTTAGATCAAATTTGTGATTAAAAATTTATTTAAAATTTTTTTTGGAGCAAAAGAAGTATCCAAATTTGATCTAAATCTATCAACAAATGGCCGAGATATTGGGGTGTAGTGGTGAAAAGTGAGACACACTGTATATGAATTTTAGCGTTTTTTCGTCTTTTTAGAGTTCCGCATAGTTTCGCCGGTAGAGGGCGCGAAAGAAATAAATGTACATATAGACTTTTGCGCCTTTTTTTAGATTTTGAGCCAAAATTATGCATTTTTATGAAAAATTACTATGCGGAATTCCAAAAAGAAGATGGAGACAAAACTTATAGGAAATTTTATATTTTTCACCAAAATGCATAGTTTTTCATCAAAATAGAGAAAAAGACGAAAAAACGCTAAAATTCATATATATGTATATATTTCTCAAAAAACCACCCTTTTTTAGAATTGCGGGGGGTGAAAATCATGTTTAGACAACCCAAATACTTCACTTTTTACAGGTCTCATAACTGCGGGAAAATTTTCTTTCATTTTTCTTAATTTGAAGGGACTAACTCTTACAGAATGCCATACAAACGTATTGGCGTCTAACATTTAGAAACGAATGAACAAAATCGAGAGCAACGCCCCTAATACATAGCTTGACAATTTAATGGTGGTTCACATAGTCAAATGCCCTGCTTTGGTCGCAAAAAATCCTAACAAAACATTCACCTCCATCAGCATGGTTTTTGTGTATAGTTTTTTCCTCAGTTTTAAGTATGTTGGAAATGTACCCGGTTGTAACGACAAATTTACTAAATACGTGTCAAAGGTTCTACAATTATATACGATACTTTTTTTTTTTATTAAAAACATGAGAATTTGATCTTGACCAGATTGTCTATTTTTTATTTTTTAGTTTGTTACTTAAAAAGTTTATTAATTCCTCACATAGAAAAGGTTCGAGAAATAAACTTAATTGATCAAATTTAATATCTCTATATTTATTGTTAATTAGGTTTTCTACGGAAATTTACTTAATAGTTAGAGGCATTTATAAAATAATTATTGAAGTTTCAGGCTACTAGGATAGAATCATTTATCACCGATATACATACATATTCAAATTCTTGTGTTTATTTGACATTTCTGCAGTAACATTACATGCAGCTTTGCCAGGAAGATCGGAATTTTTGGCTTGTTTTGGTTCGTTATGAATGCGTTGTTTAGCTTTGCAGCTATAGTCTATTGTCAAGTTAGAATAAATAATGTTCAGTTTATGGTCTTTTAACTTAATGCTTGATACCTCAACCCCATTAAATTAAGCAAGTAAGAGCCCATTACCACCCCCACCCCATTATTAAAGGGAGTGATAAAAATAAAATTGGGATTTAGTGTGTATACACGAAACAAAGGCCTAAATTTTGTTTTTTACTTCATCCACCCCCACTACCGATGTGACATATCATTTTATTGTTTTTTTTTACAATTTTACAAACATCCTATAATTTAAGCAATCACGCATTATTGTTATGTTAAGAATTAGATGTTTATTTCGCTGTTTAAAACAAATTAAATCAATATTGATGTCTGTCAGTTTAAATGAAAGGAAATGCAAGAAAATGAGGAAGTTATTGGAAATGTTGATATAAATAATGACGATGATGACAATGATTGTCTGTACGCAGAAATGCGAGACGAAACGGACAGCGAGTCCGACACAGGAAATCAACCTAAAAAAAAGCGAGAACAGAAAAATTAAACTTTATTTTGTATATTCAATAAATTAATTTTTAAATACAAAATGTATACCTTTTTTATCCCCAATAAGAGTAAAAACTATTCACTCATCAATGTCTTATCAAATAAACTATATGTAATCTTTACATATTTATTTTATGAAGCAACGTAATTGAATGACTGAAAAATAATCGGAAAGCTGAGAAATAAATAAGTTGAATTAAAAAAAAAACGTCCATCTAGCCACTCCTGAAGCCGAGAAAAAGAGAAATAAAGCTGCCGCAGCGGTAAAGCTGTCCAATTACGCCAATAGCAGTAAAGGGGGAGGGGGATATGGTGTCTAGCGTGAGCGCGAGCGCCAAGGATGCAATTTTCTCGATTTTCTTTCCATGGCCCATCTAGATATATAGACATGGAACTTTTTGTAAGTGATAACACACACCCTGAGGTATATTCAGTTAAATTTTGAAGTAAAAATATTTTCAAATTTCGCCGCAATCGCAAAAAACGTGAATTCTTCATATCTCGGCTCCAAAGCATCGGATCAATTTTTTTTTTTAATTCGTGTTTTTTTATGACAATTAAAATGCCGTTAGTTGCAGTAAATTTTATGCAAAATCCACTGAAATATTTACATTTGTTTAAGTTGCAAAATTGATTTTTTGCGTAAAGAAGTCGCAAATTGAAATTTTTTTGCCATATTCTTTTCGATTATGTAAATGTACGTCAAATACAACGTTTTTACCGAAACATAACTGTAAAATATTAATATGATCTTTTGGTATAACAGTTTGAATTTTTTTTTTATAAATTAATTGCAAAAAAAATAATTCATATTTTGCAACGGGACAAAGTGCATTTCATTAAGGGTAAAAATATGTACCATTTCTCATAATATCGTTAACATGCAGATTTTATATTTGTTTCTACAGTACTTCAAAGTTTGACGATCAAAAAATTCAATTTTTTCAGTTTCTTGTCATAAAATGTTATTAACAATCAAAAATTCGTTCTTTGCATATCTACGTTATAGGGGAACTCATGACGAAGAAATTGACGGGTCGAACGTTTTTCTATGACCTTTATAAGCGAAGATATAAGCAAACAAGTAAGTTGCAAAATTCATTTTGTTTACAAAAAGTTAAATAAAAGCCGCCATTTTGAGTGGTCGACACTATTTTTTTCAGATTCCTGAGGAAATTCTGTAGGGGATAGACTAATTTTTGGCTTGTCCCAAAACTTTCCGAGACATTTTCCTAATATCCCCGGACTAATCGGGATACGACTCGCCTCATAGACGATATGAAAGTAGTCCGATTCTAATAATTGATTTATACTATACTGATGTATGGGACAAGATAAATTGTACGCAACTTGAGTGATTTATCTTTGGAAGTCATAAATAGGCAAGTCATGGATAGAGCTATTTTTACTATGTATGTATGTATTGATCACCAGATATTTTTCCCTTTATTTTTGGAGGAAACCGCTTATAGTATTTGCGATGATAATAAATAACGAGGACAAACTTCAGATAAAGTAGACGGGGAACATATTTGCATCAATCATTATTTGGCCATAATCAATTATTACATGGTATAGTTGACTGCACACTTTTTAGGCATGTAAAAAATGTCGGCGTCTGGCGGTGCGATGCGGCGTGTTTGACGGTCAAAGGCACCGACATTTTTTGAGCGCTTCGTAGATCTGAAGACAACTATAGCAATGTCACAGATTATATTCATATAATTTGTAGCAGTGTGATGCTTAGTATGAAAATTGTAAAGTAAAGATTTTTCCAATTGAACATTATTTACAAGAAAGTGAAATTTGCAAAATGTTTTTTCAACGGCAGAATAATTTTCCGCTTTATGGTACGGCTTAGCATCGATAAATGTATTAATATAGAAAAGTCATTTTTTATACTTTCTTCCTTAACATAATTCTCGTTTTGTTTCGCCGGCGTCCCAAAATTAAGAAATTAAAGGAATGTTTTTCATGAAAGACATCCCTGTGAACTTAAGATTGCAAGGAAAACTTTGAAATTTGGCACTATATTATGTTAAGGGGGATATCAAACATCAAGCTAGCTCATTTGTTGAAATACTTGTAGTAAAATGTAAGGTCTAGGACACTGACCTGAAGAACTGCCATGCATACTCGTATTTACATTTAATCTTTATGCAAATTGTTGACGTTTAGATTCTGGTAATGTGGTAAGACTTTAACTTTTGCGGTTAGACCTCTGACACTGTGTTGATGGAATTTTTTAGTATCAGATGATGGTCAATAAACACATCTCTACTTAAATCCTAAAATATATAATACATATTTTAGTAAACTGTTACTAAAAAATCTTAAGTACAAATTAAAGTATCTATGCATCGCATATTGACTTGAACGATGTCCATGGAATATCAAATCATTCAACACAAATAACACAGATAAATAACCATTATTTACCTTTAAAATTTTATAGGGTTACTCCGAAATATTTGAGCTTCAGTAGTTATTTTTCTACTCACAAGCTTTAATTCGTTTATTAGACATTTCGTACCTGTACTCTAATGATATCATTACAATACAAGTTTATAACTAACAGAAACGCGACAAACAGCAATATTCTGTCAATATTAACTATTGCCTTGAACATCTGACAGATCTAAAATTTATAAAGGGTCTCGCCAGTTAAGTATATGGAATTGGGCCCAGCGGCTTATTGGGCTGTTCATTCACATGAATGTTGCTTATGACTAGGAATGCTCAATAAAATATATAATAAACCTCCATCCTCTATATTACTAGAGTTATGGGGGTAACAACTCTCAACTTTAAAATTAATTTTTTTCAAAACTATTGAAAATAATTAATTGAGATTAATAGGTGACGTTGATATAAATAGCTTTATATTTTACATTTTTTTACATTCCTATTACGTCATTTAGTACATAAAAAAAATAATTTAATTCTTGACGGTGCTGCTTTTATATCAACCCCTCGAGTGACACCTACGAAATAAATCTGTATTATTTAACATAATTATCGTGTGTAAAAATTACTTCAAGACCAGATTGGTGGAAGATGCTTAAAAATATAAATCTAGGTAGTGAACACAGGCACACAAAAAAAATTGAGTGCGAAGACCTAGACCACTTAATTCCTACTCATTTGGAAGCTAATAATTGAAGAAGTATACTACTACTTTTAGCTTGACTCTCATTTTTTTTTTTGCTGACGAAATATTGATTTTATTAGACTAGGCTATTTTAATCAATCCACAGTAATATCTCCTCAGGAAGGAACACTAGCGAAAAATGTTTCAGATAAAAGTTGTTCCACATCTTTTCAGTACAACAGTTTTCTACACCCCTCCTGATGAGCGGGGGGTGGGACTAACTTTTGAATTTTTAATGACACCGTATGTTTTTTATCACGTATTATAACTTTTGTACCAAATATTTTTTCTCCCTCCTACCCTGATGAGCGGGGATGGGGCTATAACTTTGGATGTTTCAAAAACCTGCAGAGGAACATCCAATATCCAATGAAGTTCCAAACGGCATAAGGAGAAACAAAAAGTATCTTTAAAAGCGAACGGTCTGAAAATTTGTAAAGAATTGTGATTTTTGTGATGTAATGCATGTAATACTGTTTTTACAAGGTAAAATTACTATTAATGTATTAGTTTGTCTCTATTAAATAAATTCTCTCTTTATTTCTCCTTAAGTAAATTTATAATATTTTAAATATTTTCGAAAAACTAAACTTGAATAAAATGGACCATACATAGTGTTGTTTCGAAACAGATGAAAATACTTTTCTTTGTTCTGTATCACAATTTTGTTTAAGGTTTTATTTGTTCAGTTCAGTATCATATTATTATATTCTTTAACAGGCCATGTCTTTGAGACACAAAGAAATATAGAGAAAATTAGAGTTTATTAAAAGTTATGAGATGTTTTTCGGGGTGAGGATGACTGACAGAGGTGTCATAAAGAAGTAATAATGAAAACTCGTACTTTAAAAGATTTCCAAATTCGAATACTGCAAATTGCCAATTTAGGGCTTCGAGGTATACCATCATAATTTTCGTTTTGTTTTAATTTATATTTAAAACGTACTCAGAACTTATTCTTTGAAGACTACTGGGCAGGTGCATGAGGTCATCTTCACTTGCTAATACTAAGGAAGCATCATCTGTAAATCCTAATTTAGAAATCTTAGTTCTGCTTAA
Organism: Rutpela maculata; assembly: GCA_936432065.2. Taxonomy (NCBI): domain Eukaryota; kingdom Metazoa; phylum Arthropoda; class Insecta; order Coleoptera; family Cerambycidae; genus Rutpela; species Rutpela maculata. The sequence goes on from OW386285.2 coordinate 21,490,080, forward strand.
AGCTACCCTAGCCTGCCCGTACTCAAACATACATCGCATGACGTATTCAAAATATAAAGTCTTTCAGTGTATCTACACATATCTATTTTAAATATAACTCTCATTTAACTTTGCTGCCCTTTTTAATCCCGTTTATCACACACATATCATAAATGAATATATAAAGACTGAAAATTTTCCCCGTGGGATGAGAACAAGCTAAGGTCTAATTCAACCAACTTAGATCAAGTATATTACCTGTTCTGTCCAGTGTATTTGAGAAAAAATTGTGGAGTTACAAATAAGATTACACCTAAACTGCAATAATACATTACTAGCTAAACAATCACATGACATGATTAAAGCCACTGATGGAAATAAAATTAGTAGTTTAATTTTGTTAGAAGGCACAGGCACACGAAAAAAAGTCAATTTTCTGAGGTTTCACATACAGTGTCGGCAAGACCTGGATTAGGTATGTATAGTTTCAACGACTTAACCGACCGCATAAAACAATTATTTTTCCGCTTCACTATTTTTTTTTCTAAGGCTATGTAAATGAAATTCCAACCGTGAAGGAGATTGAAGTGGGAATACATGCAAAATCTATTTAATGATACAGAGATTATAAAGAACGTGGACATCTAATAGCAATTAATTGCAGTACCTGGCCAACAATCACTCATTTACAATTTTCTCGAAAACTGCTAATTTTAGAAAAAAAAGTTTCAAATAAAAAAGTTACGTCCATCTTTTATCTTCGTTACTTCTCGATACACTTGGTGTCTATTTCGAAAGATAAAAAAGTTTCCCGCATGTTACATTTGAGAATGCAAATTTTCGACATAGCCTTAGAAAAAAAAATAATGCTTTCTACACTTATTAAAATTTGACCTACATATTAACACATTATGTTAACAAATATATAGTGATAACACGATAAAAATTTGAGAGTAATCCATTGTGCCGTTTTTGAGTTAGAGCGAGTTAAGCGGAAAAATAATTGTTTTATGCGGTCGGTTAAGTCGTTGAAACTATACATACCTAATCCAGGACTTGCCGATAGTGTATATACTCCCATGTATTCTTGACCGCTGAACACGACCCCAATCAGGTGCTGACTTCTTATTTATCCTGATTTTTTCCTTTCTGTGGTACCGTACTCTTTTGTCTTCAAATGATCTGCGTAATGGTTTTCTTTTTCATTTTACTCCTTTCGTTTTCACATCCCTTTTCAATGTCCAACAGTAGTCTGCCATCATATTAACATCTCATCGACCTTGATATCTACGCTCCATTTCCTTTATGTCTTGGTGAAAATGTTCTTCACTATAATCACCTAAATTTTCTGGAAACTGGCCTATATGAGAATGCAGGAAATGTAGTTTCAAATTCATTAGACAACCTAATTTTCCGAATGTTTCTACCATGTTGGATACTATTTCTTTGTAGTCTTCGCTCTTATTGTTTCTTAAAAATGTATCAACAACTTCTTTAAAGCTCTGCCAAGCTTCCTTTTCCGTATCTGACGTTGTAGTGATGAATTTCTTATCTCTTACCATTTTCCTTACTTGTGGACCATTAAAAATGCCTTCATTTAATTTGGCTTCGCTTATCTGTGGAAATTGTATTCCCAAATACTCAAAACATTTTCCTGATTGGTTGAAACTGACATCGGGATTGTGTTCAGCGGTCAAAAATACATCGAATACATAGTCTACTTATTTAATATCTTTAATTTATATTTTAAACCTTATTCTGGGCTGTTTTAACCTGTTTTTTCGTGGTTAACAAAAAATCCTGACCTGACATCGGGATCGTGTTGAACGATTAAAAATACATCGAATACATGGTCTCCTTATTTAAAACCTTTAGTTTATATTTAAAACCCTATTCTGGAATGTTTTTTTTCGTGGTTAACAAAAAATCCTGACCTAATTTTGTAAAACTGACATCGGGATCGTGTTCAGCGGTCAAAAATACATGAATAGAAATAGAAATAGAAAGGTCCATAGAATAGAATAGAATTTATTTTGCCATTTTTTTGATACATAGATTATGTACATTTGGCACGTCTACATAACAATATTTAGTTACAATAATTGATACAAATTGAAATAAACAATTTGTCTGTCTCATTACAGCAATAAAACTTAAAATAAAATACACAAATACACAAAAAGACACATTAATAAAAGAACTTATAGATATGTATAAAAACAAACAAACCTCTTATAAGAACTCTGTCCATAAAATGAAACACAATAGATTAAAAAATAATAATAATAATAACAAATTTTATCTATTTAAAAATTCGTCAACACTATAAAATGCATTTTCTATTAATAGTTTTCTTATTTCTTTTTTAAATAAAGATAAGTTCAATTCTCTCATAGTTTTAGGAACGCTGTTAAATAAAATAATACAATTATAGTGCAGTGAGTTTTGAAATGTCGCTGTTTTATGCACTGGGATCACCAACAGATCTTTATGTCTTGTAATCATTTATATAAAATGATTATCTCCGGAAGTGGAGAAGGTGTATAAATTTGTTTTTGCAAATACCAGACATTTGTAGATATAGATACTAGGAACTGTAAAAATATTATATTTTTTAAATAATTCCTTACAACTGGATCTATTACTTAGGTTAAAAATTAGTCTTAGTAATCTCTTCTGGAAAACAAATACTCGTTGTATATGACTTGAATGGCCCCATGCTAATATATTCAATGATAAATGTGAATAAGCTAAAGCATAATACACACTTATCAGACCCGTCTGGGCAATTGTATCCTTTAGCTGTAGAACAGCGAAGTAGGCTTTATTAAGCAATTTACAAATATGCTCTATATGCAGTTCCCATGTTAACCTGCTGTCTATGTAGGTGCCTAGGAATTTTGTTGAATCAATCAAATTTATGTCACCACTAGAGATTAATGCCCTTCTAAAATTAAAATTTATAAAAACGGTTTTTTCATCATTCAAAATTAGCTTATTTCTCTGGCACCATGCGTGTACATCGTCTAGTGTGACATAAATTTTATGATATAATTCTTCCTGCGTGACAGCTGATACCGAGACATTGGGATCATCTGCATACATCGTGGTAACGCCATGTTGAATGCAATTTGGCAGATCGTTAATGTAAATCAAAAATAATAGAGGGCCTAATATTGAGCCTTGGGGGACCCCCAAGGTTACGTCATGGATATTTGATTGAAATTCATTACACTTTACTACTAATTTACGATTTTCCATGTAGGAGTTAATGCAACTTAAAAGACATCCTCGGATACCAATAGCTTCCAATTTTTTCGACAGTATATGCCTGTCCACAAGATCGAAAGCTCTCGATAAATCGAAAAACAGCGACACAATATATTTGCCCTCATCTAATTCTTTATAAATATATTTAAAGAAATATGCCGATGCCATTTCAGTTGATTTTCTTGGCCTGAATCCATGTTGATATTCGGTCAGTATTTTATTTTGTTCTATAAATGACATGATACGGTCGTATATAATTTTTTCCAATATTTTCGAGAATACACTTAAAAGAGAAATTTGCCGGTAATTTTCAACATTATTTTTACAGCCCTTTTTAAAAATGGGGATTATGGACGCGATTTTAAGAAAGTCAGGAAATTCTCCGTTAACCAGTGACATATTTATGAGGTACAAAAGCGATGGTAGTATATTGTCACATATATTTTTTATCATGTGTGCAGTAAGGCCGTCCATACCAGATGATTTCTTATTTTTGAGGTTATGTATGACGTTTGATAGTTGATTGATTTGGGATATATTTAGATACTGTACACTGTACACGGTAGAGATAAATTATGCCCAAAATGTGCATTAATATTGTCAGGGACGACACTGGAAAAATATGAAGCAAAGCCATTTGACACTTGATTTCCATATGAAGATAATTTGTTCTGGATATTAAGGCTTATAAGGCAAGGACTGGCCCTTGTCCTTCCCAGTTTGTTATTAATGATATTCCAGGTTTCTTTGGTTTTATTAAGTATATAAGTATAAGCACGTATAATTATAAGTATATAAGCCCCTTATTTGGCTCCAGCTGAGCACAAACCAGTACCACTTAGATTCCCACATTTACGTTTTCACACTACATATTTAAAAATCTTTGCCGTACTCTCTTGAGCTCAGTGTAAAACAACCTACCAAAAGCACACAAAATGGTGATTTTGACGTAGTTTTAGAACTTTATCAATGGTAAAAAATCGAACTACGTAAAATGTATATTGTTTGTCGTATCTTCAAATGTTGAAGTTTGAAAAAATAGTAATTTTTTTTAATTTTGCCACGAATTTAAGAAAAAGTGTTGTTGGGGGCAAATAAGGGGCTTATGGACACCCCTCCTTTATTTGACCAAGTTATATATTACAGTATTTTTGGCAAGTCAAGGGAGTATATATGTGAAACCTCAGAAAATTGACTTTTTTTGTATGCCTGTGTTACTTAAAGACGATCGATATGATAAATCATATCATTTTAATATCTATCTTACACTTTCTTGGATTTAATGATAGTACATTCACCGCTATCCTCTTTTTTAATGGATAGGCTTCAGTAAGTTCAATTCCTCAATAACACATCAGAGGGAAGTAGTGTTCTAACAGCTGGTCTCCTTCTATACAGGATTTACACATCAACTTTCTGAGAAACAATAAAATTCAGTACTTAAATTTATTTTTTACGCGGATTATACTCAATCTTATTGTTCCGTCAATTTGAGAGACTTACAGGAATCAAGTAGTAGTAGGGGTTAAAACATTAATAAAAGCAAAAATATGGGGAACGGGATATATTATATATTTGGTGTCAAAACACGAAATAGTATATTCTACAACAAGTTGTGGAATGGCCTATATTCCACACGAGCGAAAAGTTTGTAGGGCGAGCCGAAGGCGAGTACTACGGTTCGCCATTCCAAACGTGTTTTAGACTATACTTTCTCTAACAAGATTTTAGAAATTATACAAAAAAAGTTGATTATTTATAGAAAAATTTTATTAAAAAAATTTACAATTTAACAAACCTACTATTAATTTATAACAAAATAATGTCTTTTGCGCTATATACATGTATTTAATTTTTTTTTCATTTGTAAATAAATTAACTGTTATGTTTGAACAGTTCTCAAAAGAAATGTTGGGCATTGCTTTTGTATCCAGATGGTCCAAACGTTTATTATTACTGTTTGATAATATACCAAAAGGAGGTGTAGTACTAGTGCTTGGCATTTCCAATGAAACATTTTGTTATGGTTGTGAAACCGATAATTCTATGCTTAATTCAACATGATGCATGATTTTTTTTTGCAACTTTCAACTTGTTTTGTAACGTGTTTTCAATATAGCCTTCTGTTACCTCTGTGGATTTCCAGCCCGGTCAACAACAGACTTTCGTTTTAAAAACGATTTGAATTTTAAATATTTTGAAATATTAATATTATATTTGATGTTAATTGTTGTTCTCGACATAGAGTAGGTTTTCCACAAAGTGGTTGATTTAAATTTCTCAGCTAAATTGGAAAAATAAGCCAGTAAAACATTTTTGGAAAGAGAATTAACATTATTTTTTTGACGCCAGTCCATAAATTGATTATAACCACTGAACTGTACTATATAAATGGAAGGCCAGTATAGGTATATGCGCGTGAACAAAATGCGGCAATTACGGCACAGATTAAGTGGTAACGAATTCAAAAACTATAAGCCATGCGTCGACGCAGTAGAGAAATTAATGTCTGTGCTTGAACCAAACGGCTGTCTACGGGAGTTACGCGCCGATGCCAGGCTGACGCAATTCTGTGTTTTATTTCTTTTCCATAGATTCTGTAGCGTAAGTCTTGGATTAGATGCAATTTCCAGAGTCGGTGTCACCATTTTATTCTTTGTTTATTCTGTCGTTTGTGTAAAGTTGTTATAAATTGATTATTTTGTGTAATATTTTGTGACTGTTATAAACAAAGTTAATTAAGACAATATGGTGCAATCTTGTATGGTACTGTGTTGCAAGAATCGGGGCAAAGTCCCGGGTTTTAAACAGTTGCAGTAACAATAAGACCGGCTCTGACGTATTTTGTAGTGCGATTGCGCTCCTCCTGTAGGTCGCCCTACTTGCGCGAGGTTCAATTTGGCGTAAAAATTGGTATGGATATTGACCTTCCATTTATATAGTAGAGTTCAGTGATTATAACACGCTTCGTAAAAACTTTTCGATTTATTTGGTAATAACTGGCCTATTGTGTTATTGGCGACTTCCCTTATTTCTGGTGGCGTACATTCTATATTGATTTCTTCACTAGGTCACATTTTTCTCTACAAATTGTTATTTAGTTAATTTTATAAGTAACATATATTATTTACCTAAACTTACCGCTTTGAAAATTTACAAGAAACCTTTAAATGTAAACTAAACACTTCAAGTTCGTTTAAAACTTAAAAACGTCAAATGCGAAGCTAGGAACAAATGCCTTATTTGAACAAGATACTTGATATACCGTCCTATTTATGTAGTGAAACAACCCGAACGAGGTACGAATCGTGGAATAATATTCCACCACTGTGGTAGAATGACATTCTAACAGTATGCTGGAATGACATGTATTACAACATAATTTTTAGTTGTGGAACGTGTACTTTCTAAGATAGTGTTAGAGAAAATGATTTATGACACGTTATTTCTTTATTTCCGAATTTATTTCAGCTGCTTTATTACTTTTCTAATTTTCCTTTTGTATTTCCAGCCAAAAAGGATACAACAACCCCTGGAATTGGACGACGGTGACCGCGACAGGCGAATAACATAGGCTTCAACCTCCAAATACCAATTGGAGGTCTAACACGTACCAATACCAAGGCGCCAATTCGGACGCCTCATTCACAGGGTTAGACTTTGATTTCTTTTCCAAGTAAGAGAAACCTTCATAATACCACGAGATATTCACTTGTTGAATTTATTTATTACGTACTTTAATAACCAAGTATCAGGTCAATTATTTATTATCATAATTATTTTTGATTCGTATCAATTACGGCGAGTGTTTACTTTTGCTGTGTTCTTTGTTGAAAATTTACATGATCTTAATTCGCAGAACGTATGCGATGCCAAGTTAATGAATGCGCGCACGATATACTAATTGAACTTTTGTCCTAGAAAAATGCAGCACTAAAGGTTATTTACAGGCTAATTTACTGAATGTGATGCAAACAATTTTCATTTCTTGCCAGCGGAATTTAATGAGTTGTAATGGTTACTAATTATGCAAAATAACGTTATTTAACTACATTTGAAAATTGCTGTACAAATGTTTTAATGTTTCAATTGATACCAATGTTTAATGCGTACGTTGTAATATTCTGCTAATTCATATAAGTATAAAGGTATATGGCATATCTTATATTCTCTCTCAAAAAAAAAAAAAATGAAAATTTTAAGAAAATTGAAGACATATGATCTCATGGAGGCTATACCAACTAACTATTTTTTTTATATAATAGCCATGAGAACATCTATATCGCCATCGTAAAAGAGTACAGGCTTTATAATTAAGATCTGAGAACGTTGTCTCAGTTTCTATACAACCTCTATATGTCCACAATAGGCCATTTTATCGTTTAAAGGCTGAAAGAAAACAGAACCGTACTCATAAAGTACAAGAAACTGTACTCATACAGATATTTAGTACCACTTAGCAACATTCTAACAGCATCTATAAACTATAGTAAGAAGCTCTTATAGAGGTGCAGAGTTGAATAGAAGTTCGTTTACACTCTGCTATATGACAATAATGACTTTATAGATCATTGATGCAGTTATGAAGTAGTTTTGTTATGGTGACTATATTGACTCATATAAATCAGGTTTATATTTGTTATATAGAGCCATTCGAAATAATTATTTTATAAAAGTTCCCAAATGAGAGATTTTGCTGCAAGTTTTCATTGCATTACAGTAAAACTGCTCATAGTTGAAAAATTCAAAGAGCTTTCGTTTCATGGCAGCTGCATCTACAAATTATATGAACTTATGAAATATGGATACATTCAATCGTTGTTTTGGCTTATCTGTTTTGTGACTAAATACGTGTATATTAAATTATTAATTGCCATGAAATTAAAAACTAATTTGTGATTTAAATATTACTATAACTAAAAGTGTTATTAATCTCCCTAAATTGGTTATTTAAAACATAATACGTAAAAAAGTGAATGCCACATCTAAAACCTTTCTTCTTTGAAAAATATGATGGCTGAAATATACAGCCTTAAAGGAAATGACATAGCTGTTACAGAGAAATTCTGTTACTAATTAGAGACCATGGCTTTATAAAAAACTATTGGTTTTACAAAATTATTTGTTTTATAATAGCTGTTAGAAACCTTTCCTAGTAGCATATATACTATAGTTCATCTCAAACTTATAGCAACATGAGGCCCAGTGTTTCAATGCAAAGTTAAGCACTTTATCCTACAAATAAATTAGCTAAGGTTAGAATATGAAGTTGCAATATTAAAGTGTTTAATAAAAGCATATTCTAAATTTCTAGCTAATTTATTTGTAGGATAAAGTGCTAACTTTACATTGAAACACTGGGCCTCATGTTACTATAAGTTTGAGATTAACTGTACTGCGATGTGTGTTAAAGAATAATTTGGTTCTATTTTCGTTAATTATACATAGTCTTGTATAAATATTAGATTGTTTTTTAGAACTAGGCATGTAACTCGTTAAGTGGCAATTATATAGCGACAAAGTCCTGATAGTGTAAAAACTTCTGCGTATTATCAAATAGAACAATTTAACTCATTATACAGCTACGTTTTTTTTGTTGTATAAATATTGCTGTATAAATACTGCCATATAAAGACTGCCATAGGTTTTGATATAAAACGATTCAGCTCATTGTGCAGTTGCTATTCAGCCGCATGTACTCTTGTTTATAGAAGCAGATCATGGTTTACTTTTAGCTTCTTATGAAGACATACAACCACGAGGCTCGCGTTTAAAGATGAGAAAAAGAGAAGAGAAGCATTAAGAACTTGACGAAACCTGACGAATTTCCTTCTTGTTGTAAAATCCTAAATCAATATAGAAAGCATGGTCTAACTTGTTATGACGAGAAGAAAACAGATTTACTGGAAAGGTTACATTTTACTCATGTGACTGTTAATAGCTAATATGTTTTTAGTTCGACGTCTCCAAAACAATTAGTTACAGAGAGTTCTCCCAGTCTTCTACTTATTTTGTTCGGTAAAGAGCCTAATCTTTCTATAATCTGTCTATCTAATTTCAATATTATCTAAATGTTAATAGTAGCAATTTTTTATTTCTTCTTTCTGGGATTTTTTACCATACCGCTCTAAGCAAATATGCCGCATCTGCAAAAACTCCAAAGCTGAGAAAACAGCAAATTACGTTTGACCTGCTGTTCTTTTGTACTTCACAAATATAGTTATTTACGTAACAAGTTCCGAAAGTGGTCTTTTACTGGACGAGTAAGCAAATTCCAGGACGAGCCGTAGGCGAAGCCTGGAAGCTTGTGAGTCCAGTAAAAGCACTTTCGGGGCATGCTACGTACAATATTTTTTCTTCAATCGTCTCTTTAATGAAGCCAAAAATTGATATACTTTGACTATTTATAAATATTAATATTAATTGTACTGTCATCACTGTCCATTTTGAAATAACTATTATCTGACAGTTTTGAGCGTCATTATTTTGTTACCATAGCAACACGACTGTTTAGCGTCGAGTACGAATGTGATTAATGTGATTCATAGTAAAATATAACCTGCAAATTGACATTGGCGTTTAGATCATCTGTCACTTTACAATACTAGTATCCGTAATAGCTACTTTCGGGACTAGTACTAGAATACGCTACTTTCGGTACAAAAAATCGTACCGAAAGTACCTACTTTTGGAACTGTTGAAGAAAAAGGTAATTACGAATATTTGCTAAGAAAATTGAGATGTAGAGTTGCTGGTTATTTTCTTATTTAAATAGTAGCAAGGATTACTTTAATAAAACAAAACTGTCGCATTAGGAATCTCTGAGAATTACAGAATGATTACTATGCATAAAGACAGTATGTACAAGCTCCGTATATATGCTGGTAAATGCGTTATTGCTTAGGGCTTCTGTTGATGCGGAGTTTTTACATAGAGAACTACAAAATTATTTATCAAATTTGCTGTATATACTGCAGGTTTGCTTAGTGGAAAGGTAAAATTGAAGGTTTTAAACCTCTAGAAAGCAATATTTCAATTTTCATAATTTTTGTAGAGTGGCAGCACCCTCTTCGAAAATAATATCCAGAAAATTTAGAACATAAGAGAAGTACCCAATATATTACCGGAAAACAACCTTTACGCCAGTGCAACTTACATGTCAAAGGAACAGTTAGAATGTGTTTATTTAAATAGAACGAGCTGTATGCCCTCAAGTTAGAATTACATACGAAAAGCTACCTTGGAATAATGAAAAATAGGCTGTCCTAATGACATTTACGGATACTTCCCTTTGAGATTGTTTATCATATAAACACACCTTGCCAGTTTTTTTAAAACATAGTCCACATGTTGGTCCTAATACAGTTTTGAAACAAGAACTACTTTTTACATTTTAAATTTTGCATTATCTGGGTTTCATACTTTTCAATATAACGAGTAGAAAATACATATTTGCTGTTATGGTATCATTTAAACATGACACTAGTTTGGAATCACTCGGAAGTAGTCGACTGTGTTTGCACCATAATATTTTCCAATTCAATCTGGTTCTCATTTCAATTTACTTTAGTAGCATCATCTGCATAGAACACAAATTTAGCATTTGAAATATATTGTGGGAAGCCATTGACATAGATCAAGAATAATGGGGGTCCAAAGACGGATCCCTGAGGTACTCTATGATCTATATCCGCTATTGTTGATGTCATACCGTTATAAGCAGTGACTTGGTTTCTATTTTCGAAATAACTTTTAAGTAGTGTTAATGACCTTGGTTTTACACCATATTTGAATGGTGAATGAATTTTCCTAATAATATATTATGCCGAACACAGTCGAATGCCTTCGAAAGGTCACAAAAAGTGCAGCCTGCGTAATTTTTATTGACAAATGATAAAAATGATAATTAAAAGAATTAAAATATCTCTTTCATGTTTAGAAGGTTAATAAAAATCTTCTGAAATGTACATAATAAGTACATCGCGTTAAAAATGTGTGTATGTATTCATTAGAAAGGATTTAATTCGGAGAAAAAAAAAATTGCGAAGACGTTTCGGAAAATGCACACACAGGGTGTGATATGCTTATATTCAGATCTATAAATATTCGCATATTTCTGACACAAAAAAACGTTTATTTTTCAAAATGCCCAAAAATAACCCAATTAATTTTGAATATTGAAAGTAATTATTACGTACGCCCATGCTACCGTGTGTACATGTTATTTTCCTAAATGTGGTCACTGTGTTGTCGTTAATATAATCCCAAAGTGTAATTATAAACAAATACTTTCGACTCGATCATTATCTTCATCTAAAGGTGCCCATGAATTTGCTTAACAAAACCGTAAATAATACTTTGGAAATAATAAAGATTTAATCTGTACTTGGTGTACATATAATTATTTTAATAACTCGGTAGGGTTGTATTGTAATCCCCATTCTGATATATAATCCTAGGCGTCGAATACCGCACATTATATTTATACCCCCAGCTGCCCATGTGACCGGCGCTACATGCAAATTTGCATAATATAAACACTATTATATATTGATCTGCACGTCAAAGAGTTGACACCCCTTTACTAAAAGATCTAGATAGTGCCTAGTAGGGTTGAATGGAGAGTCTTTCGGGTAATCGAGAGTTCATAATTTCAATAGAAAACTTCCTAAAGATATTAAAGAATGGAAAATTACCAACCTAAGATCGACATCCCACGTGTCCATATAATAAGATCGTAACCAAAAAAGCGCTATTTTACAGGAGAAGAAATTGAAATTTCACACATTTAAAATTACACAAATCTGTGTCATTTGATCAGTTCACTTAATTTTTATGTATTTAATATGACTGTTATTTTATGATTTTTGAAATAGTGGGACAGTTTTTATATTGTATTGTTATTTTAATGAATTAATTAATTAGTGCTTTACTAGAATAATATTTCAATGTTTATCTGTTCTATTTTCTCCATTTTCTAGGAGACTGTGTTTGACTTATGCCAAGGTTTATGACGTATTTCACTAAAGCGGAGTTCGGCTTGTACACACGGTGCTAGAGTGGAGTGAGAGTGGATTTTCATCACGTGATCATAAAGTAAAAATTGCGAATTGTATTTATTCGAATGCGAAATACTCCAACGTCAAAAGGTATTTTCTCGTCAAACCTTCAATATCTACGATATAGGTTTATTTGTAACTTATTGTGATCAGTTAGTTAAGTAATTATGAATAATACAATTTTACCTGTGATTTATTTTTTATGGGAAATGTATTTCTAGAATGGTTTTTCAAAAGAAGAAAATATTTTAGAAAAAGTGAACTATTATGAAGAGCCGACTGTTCCAGATATGACATCAGACTATCAGTTTAAAATTCATTTTCGAATGCCAAATTCTACTTTATTTTTCGAACTTTGGCTTCACGAGGTGGGACTTAAGGAGTTAACTCTTTTCACTACACTCCGTAATGCCCGAACGCAAAAATATTGTAAATTTCACGCCAAATGCCAAAAGCCGTACGGAAATAGTACTCTTGGAGTGAAAGGCGTTAAAAGAGTACGTAATAGTTGGTTAATTGATTGATTGATTGATTGATTTACCAGCTACGATGGGCATTACTGCCTCTCCCGAGAACGTAACGCTGGACCGGATACGTCTACGCTGGGTTGGATTAGGATTATGCTTGTTGCCAGCAGCGAAAGCCGCATGGCGCTTGGTACAGGAATGTGGGATGGGAAATGTAGGAATTTGTGAGATGCGATGCCACATTATGTAGCGAAGAGTGTTTAAACTTTTTTTTCGTTTTTGCTTCTAGACTTCTACATCTGAATCATCTGTTTCCTTCATTTCTTATTCCAATTGTGCATATATCCTTAAGATGTATCTGTGGTAGTCTTATTTTTTTCGTGCATTCCTTCCCAGTCTGCTTGGTCCTCTCAATTGTTGTTATCCACTTGCAGCATGGTCTCCTTAATTTTAGTTTGTGACTCTTTGGTATTAGTACTTTCAGCAAATGTCCCCAGTACTTGATTGTATATGTTTCTATTATTTTCGTAATTGTTTATCCTCCTATTAATGTTGACGTTTTCTACTTTTATTTTACTCTTAATGGTTTTGCAAATAGTTGGACGGTACCCCTTTCAAACTTCTTCTATTGGCTTTTGTCGTTGCCACGTTTTTGACTCCATATATCATCATTGGCAGTTTGATAGCTATATATGTCCTTTTGATCAGACACAATGGTAGTTTATTTTTCTCGATGAAAGGATATGATCGCGCGTGTAACTCTGTATGCCGTTTTAATTCTTTCACAGTTTCTCTTCTTTTTAGTTGGTTCGCCAGATATCTAGTTATCTGAATATTAGGAATGGAAAGTGCTCTATTGCGACTTGAGCATCATCATCCAAAAATGGGAAGAACACTTTCTGCTCAAAATATACACACTTTCTTTTTCTACTAAAAATTGTTATTTATTGTTAAAACTCTAGCAATTTGTTTTTTAAAGTTAGCCATAACACGTCGTTTCCAAGGGAAAATCTTTGGGCCGAGCTAAGAATACACGTTGATTGCTTAGCTGCATATATCGTCTTCCAGTTGTAAGATGACAGGTGAAAAAAATCTGTTTTCAATGAGAGTTGTAGAAAAAATATGTTTAATGAATAAAATATTCACATGATAGTCAGATATCGGTCGTCCTCTTCTGTTCTTATTGCTCCATCTTCTTACTGAAATCTCATGGTGTAGAGATTTGAAGAAGTTATACATATTTAACTCACTAATAGGAATTGATGTAAACTAGACAAGCTTCGATTGAAGTTTCGTTTCTCTTCTCCACATTTTAAATAACGCCATCTAGAAAATCGTATTTCAATTGAAAAACGGTGGTGGCTTCTGTTTCGATTATTATTTCGTGATTTTGGGTCGATTTTACCCATTAGTATTTTCCAGTTCTTGTATCGATTGTATCGACGAGTTTTTTGAAGCCAAGTTACTCTGGGATAATTCATAAACTATATTCTTCTTACAGAGTTTGATGAACATAATCAATTTTTCCAGAGTAAATATTTCCAAAAACTTTGAAATATTAAAGGATTGATGAAATTTTGGATCAAAAGATAATTTTATTTAGGGATTATACTGTCGCTTACCATTTTCCTTGTTCTGTCGCTCATTATTTTCATGCCAAATTACGACCTAGATTAAAATAGTGGGTGTTACTGAAAGACAAAATATTAATTGCAAAAATTTGATTCTTTCAATTCGTTTTAAAAAAAAATTATTATATTTCTTCTAAACTTTATTCTTTACTCTTAATTTTATAATGCTCCTCTAAAGCAATTTTTGCCTGTACATAATATTCATTTTCATCATCTGTAGATAAGTTTTTGTCCTCTATAGCTGCAAATTTTGAACCTGATTTTGGGTTTATTGCAATATTTAAAAAAATTTGTCTCAAGTTTCCAAAACTTTGTTTATTTTGACGTTAAAGCCACAAACGTAGAGTATATTTACCATACATTTAAATTTGGACAACTATATTATTTTGTAAATTCTTTTGATATATTAACATTTAGACAATTCGACTTCACATATACAAAAAGTAAAAAAAAAATTAGCAACAGCAACTTCAGATCGGTGATTAAAATATTCAAATATTTTTTCTACATTTCAAAAATGTTCGTGCCAAAGACAGACGATTTATCATTTTTAAACATTACTGAATAGGTTCTCGCGATTAATGTAGCAGATATGAAATTTCAAGTTGAAAGCCAGACACCAGTGCTAGGGCCTTCATCGCGAAATATCAATTTTTTATTAGCAAAGAAAGACATCAAAAGTTGTAATTCCTTTGATATCGTCATTGGAAATTTCGTACTTAAAATACGGCTACCTCCTAAAGGAGAGTGAAAAGGTGACAACTTGGGTGTCTGAAAACTGTTCATTTGTAGCTTTATCACGTTTTTATTTACTTGCCTTTCACATTAGGTAATAGCCTATAATTAAGTGATAATTACCCCTATATAATTTCAGTATACTTTATAATGTAAACGTTTACTGTTTCATTTATCATGCCCAGTCAATGGCCTTAATACCTGCATTATTTATGAGATAAAGTATATTTGCATATTTTCTATTTATAAATGGTCAAAAACTAAATACAATAATAGATCCTATTGTCATATTATGAGGTATTCAAATATATACGATGTGCAAGATAGAAAGGAATATATTTAGAATACAATTGAGTGCTCATAGCTTTTGTCGGCTACTATATTTTTTTTGTTGGAATATTTTTTTTTACCATTTTAATGTTAATAATTGCATATTGTTATTCGAGTTTGTATAATAGCCCAGTCGATTAAGGTATTTACCTACAAAAACTTGCAAAATTAATATATATATTTTTAATGAGTTCGTGAAATATCCTGAAAAGTTTACATTTCGCTCCGATGCAGAACATAAAAAAAATGGAAAAAAAAAATTTCATCCATTTTTTCAAAATTTTGAAATTAAGTCAAGCTAGGAAAAAATAGAAAAATACAGATGGATAGATCACTCTTTTATGAAGAAAAAATGTCCTAACAAAATTTATCGCTAAAGCTACGGTTTTCCCGGAAAAAAATAGTCAAATGTAACGTTATAACTCTGAGCGAGATCCATGAGTGCGCGCGCTTGAATACGCATGACTGTGACACCGACGCACTGAATTACATGTCACTAAATCAGAATTTGTTCAATCTATATGAGTGATGGTTCATTTAAAAGATGGAAATTGTAACTTTCTGGTGCTTTTTTGTTTCAAACAATACAAGCAAAGGATGGATGGGAAAAATGTACTTATATATCTTGCTATCATGCTCGAACTCAATCATCGCAAAAAAATATAGAAAAAATAAAATCCCTTCAAAAAAATTCTTTCTTCATTGAAAACTGTTAAAAAGTATGTACACTCGTTTACTTGTATGCATTTTTTTTGAAAATATGACCAATCAGATCATGATAAGAAATTGCGATTTTCACGATCTTATCTTTATAACTACGAAAATATTTTTTTGAATATAAATTCTGGGACTTCTCCAATATATTAACAAATGTATAAGGAATTCATTGGATATAGCTGAAATGTGGATAGGTGTACCTGTAATAAATACAATACAATAAAATTCATGCGAGCGATTCAGCGGCTATGTGTGGTGTCTGTGTATGCGTTCATAATTATATATTTTCCCTCCATACTCACTATTTATTCTCATATTCACTAAGAACAATGTTAGAAATGTGTAATCAGAAATAGAAGAAAGCTTTATTTCATTCGTTAGAACTGCTAAGAATATTTATATCTTTTGTATCTTTTTCATTTACAAATATTTCAAAGACTTGAAGCAGGAGATGAAATTCCTCGGAGATCGCTTTGTCGTTGAACAAGAAGAACAAATTTTATTTACTGATGAGTGTCAATTTTCTAGAGACGGTATTAACAATCGTAGACATTTTCACTTATGGGCAGAGGAAAATCCTCATGGCATCTCACAAAAAAATACACAATACAAATTTTCTATACATGTTTGGTTTGATAATAATTTAATTGGCCCCTCACTGCTTGCGAGCGGCGGGGCAACATTTGAATGACCATTACCCTAATAGGGAGTTCGATCGTAATGGTCCAGTTTCTTGGCCTACAAGGTCCCCAGACCTGACTTCGGTGGACCATCTCTTCTGGGGCCACAAACAGATTATGCTACTGAAGTTGCAACTAGAGAGAATTTCTCTGTGGTTGCAACAACAAGAAAACGTATAGGACAGAAATGCACAGAAAGAAAATATGATTAGAAATGCTATAAACAATTTACAGATACGCGCAAGTGTGTTGAGGTTGGAGGGAGACATTTTGAAAATTTGTTATAGTTAGTTTTTTATTATTAATATTGTTCATTGTGTTATCATAATAACCTGTAATTGTTTTTGATACAATCATTTTCAATTAATTATACTAAATATTAGGTGTGTTATTTCCTCAGATATTTCACTTCTGCATAATTGTTACTCTTTCGTATTTGTTCTAATAAATTTAATTTTTTTAAATGTTTATTGACATTTTTGCCTTTTTACTATTTTGGAAAACGATATAACATCGTTGTGACAAATTTTAACGCAGAGGAAAATTCAATTTTTTACCGCAAAATCAAAGTAATTACTAATGTTTTTCTAGACTCTCAAATATTCCCTATCCACTGCTGTAACACAACTTACAATTTGTTCGATAAAAAAGTCGACTTTTTTTTTAAACTCTAAATAGGTCGTGGAACGGTAATAACAAGAAAACGTCGAAAAGTTAGCTATGGAACAGTTACATTGTCTACAAACAGTTGATAATAACACGTCGTTTATTTGTGAAACGTTAAAATAACAATGATCCTGTAACACAAAATTCTGAATGGTGTATGCTTCTTTTTTACACTTTCAATGCTGTGCTAAAGCAGTGGCGGCTCGTCAGAGGAGGCAGGGGAGGCTGAGCCTCCTCTAACAGCATATCCAGGGTTGGTGTAAAATTATAATCATATTGCAAGTTAATTGTCTTTTAAATATCAAGCCTCCTCTGTACAAAACATCACGAGCCGCCACTGTGCTAAAGGCCCGTGCGAGCGAGCAGCCGCACAGGGCGGCCGATTTCTTAGGGGCGGCCAAATCAAAGTTACTGACGTTTCTTGGGGTCAGCGAAATCGAAATGATATGCTACTTAGTTCATGTTAAATTGAATGTGGCACACTCTATTTTTATTTATTTCCCCGATCAACGACGCCCGTGCCCTCCCTCACCCCCCTTACGCAGCTCAATTTTATTATGTACAGTGTGGCCAAATGTCTAGACACGGCCCTGTACACTTTGAAGTAAGCCCAATTGAAACCTAATTTTAGTTAAAAATAAGCAAAGATAGCGATTTAAGACAAACTTAATTTACTTCATCCCTTCCAAGAGCTTTGTGGATTATACCAGAAAAGATTATATAAAAATATTGTCGACCGCAGATAAAACCCTCTAAAGCCCGATTTTTTTTATTCAGTAAAAAAAATTGAACATGTGGTTAGTACTTAAAAATACTTTATTAAATGTAATTTTTTGTTATAAAATGCCCCTTCTGCATCTCTTGGTACATCTAGGGGACGTTACTTTGAGGTAACAGTGGGCACTATTGTGTATGAAATTTTAAAAAACAATTTGATGTTGGAGTAAAACACAAGAAAACATTACATTTCATGCATAGAACTTTTGGTATTCCAATACACCCTGGAATTTTGCATCTTCTTCTTTTGTTGCTAAATGTAGGCCAGTGTCCAGTTTTATCTATTCGAATATCTTCAGTAGGCATTACGACTGTCGGTCCCTTATGTTTCTTATTTTCCATCTGTTGCTGTAATGGAGACGAAGTACTGGGGCGTCCCCTTTTTCGGAAATTTATTGGGTCTTTGCCTACACCACAAAGTGTGTTCGCTAAGTCCGTTTTGAACTGCAACAGACTCATTTGTTTTTTTGTCGCAATGTTACTTCTCTTACAGTCAGTCTGTAAAGAAGCCAAGCATTTACAATACACAGGTCCATTAGGTGGAAAAAAAATTTATGGTACCACTTTTTGCTACGAATTCTTGTTTTGTATAATGCAATCAGCGAATCGACTAAATTAACGCCGCCCATAAATTGATTGTACAGCAAAATTGCATTTGGACACGGAACATCAATTTTGAAATTTGAAGTTTTATCCCATCTTTTTTAGGTTTCGCAGATTTGTTCTCCGGCCAGTTTGTCAACTCTGCAAGAGGTAATTCGACCTCACTATCCCAAATATCTGCATTATTTACGTCCTCATTATCTTGAATATTATCCTCATCTTCAATTTCACAGAACCCATATTTATTTTCATCGATCTCTGGATCCATTTGAGAAGAAATTACTTTTTTCTTCAAGCGTATTAAAATGTTTAAATTATGTCACCAAAAACAGAAGTAGAAGTAGGACATTGTTTTACTAGTAACAAAATATTAGTACCGAACGCCACCGTAGTGGACATTGTTTTACTAGTAACATAATGTTAGTTCCGAAAGCGCCGCCGTAGTGGGTATTGTTTTACTAGTAACATAATGTTAATACCGAAAGCCGCCGGTGGCGCGCTATCCACTAGCCACTTGTCATATTGTGTCAACATGTAAGACTGTAGTTTGAATATTTGTACATTTATGATAAATAAATGAATTTTTGCATTTTAATTGAAGAAAAAATAGCATATATTACACGGAGTAGAACGCCTTTTTTTGTGTTTCGCCCAGTTTGCGGCTTCGGCTTCGCCTCAGCCGCAAATCCTGGGCTCAACACAAAAAAAGAGTGCGTTCTACTCCTAGTAATATAATATACTATTTTCTTCAAGCGTATTAAAATGTTTAAATTATGTCACCAAAAACAGAAGTAGAAGTAGGACATTGTTTTACTAGTAACAAAATGTTAGTACCGAACGCCACCGTAGTGGATATTGTTTTACTAGTAACATAATGTTAGTTCCGAAAGCGCCACCGCAGTGGGTATTGTTTTACTAGTAACATAATGTTAATACCTAAAACCGCCGGTGGCGCGCTATCCACTAGCCACTTGTCATATTGTGTCAACATGTAAGACTGTAGTTTGAATATTTGTACATTTATGATAAATAAATGAATTTTTGCATTTTAATACGCTTGATGAAAAAATAGTATATATTACACGGAGTAGAACGCCTTTTTTTGTGTTTCGCCCAGTTTGCGGCTTCGGCTTCGCCTCAGCCGCAAATCCTGGGCTCAACACGAAAAAAGAGTGCGTTCTACTCCTAGTAATATAATATACTATTTCTTCCAACAAATCAGATATACTTCTACTGTCATCATCGCTGCTATCACTCAACATGGAATCTTCTGATTTATTCCTGTCCTCAATTATCCTTGTCAAAATCTCAGGGTAATTTTTTTTAGCACTACGGCCATAAAACATTGAAGTGTTCATTTTGAATGCTGTAAATAGACATACATTATCTTAGAATCACTATAGCCCAATGTAACTTTGAAGTAACATACCTACTTTTTGTTGTATTTATGGAGTATCTCAAAATAAATCCAAATATTTTCAATACACTGGTCTCTAAATAAATAGAATACCACACTGTTATATATATTTGTCACTTTTATTGTTAAAACACTGATGAAAACACTTTCAAAACACTACTTCATACAAGCATCTTTAGCCACAATCCGCCATTAGACAATTTCGCGCGCAATTCTCTAACAATCGTTTAGATGACGCCAAATCTGCTATTATTAGACTAAAACAAAGTTACTTGAAAGACACATTGATCTACAGCGGAATAAAATTTAACATAGCTATTTGAAAATTACAATATAGTAGTGTGTTACTTGAAAGTAACGCAGGGCCATAGAGGGTTTTAACCAAAGAACAAAGGAGGATAAAAGTGGCTAATTTAGGCCTAAGCTGAACAACGGAAAATGAACTCGGTTTTTGATAGCATTTTTCCCGTAGAATGCGATGACGTATTCGGTTTTGCGAAGAAATGGCGAAAAAATGTGGAAAAGTTAACAAAACGCTTGAGAATTTACAAAGTCCTGTCCAAGATATTCAGATCCATTATATTTTACTTTAGATTGTGGCGGTCTTTTTTAGTATTTTTTTCGTAGAATTCTCTACTTCGCCTTGCCAAAAAATGTCAGGAAAATGCGGAAAAATTTAGAGAATGCCTAAAAATGTACAAATTCTAGTCTGTGATATTCAAAATTTAAACTTTTTAGAATTCATAGCTTACTATGCGAGATTCAGGTTGTTTCTTATAGTATTCTTTCCGTAGGATACGAGGGTCAACTCTGTTTTGCGGGAAAATGTAGGGAAAAGGCGTAAAAATTAAAAAGACGTTTGAAAACTCACAAAATCTAGCCTAAGATAATCATAATTTTAACCTTTTAAGATGTAGAATATATAAGATTGAGGTGGTTTTTCATAGTTGGAATACGATGGTCTACTCTGTTTTGCGTTAAAATGCCGCAACAATGTAGAAAATCAAGAAAATATCCGATGCCTCAACATATCTAGTCTGCCTCATTCATAAATGAAATATATTAGGAATTAACGTTAATAACTTGAGATTATAGTGGTTTCTCGTACTTATTCAGTGAAAAGAGAAGGTTAACACAGCTATGCGGGAAAACCCCGGGAAAATTCGGAAAAATTAAAAAAGTGCATAATACTTACAATATTCCCAACTAACACCAAAGTAACAGTAACTGAGATGGGAACTTCGAATGAGTAACCACTACGAATCAGTGACTAAATTTACGACTGTGATGTGTAAATAACTTCATTTGACATATCCGTAATCACTGCCTCGTAGTTTTTACCACTAGCGGTTACTTTAGAGTTATGTGACGTCTACGTAGCTTTTCCGGTGCATGGGGACACCCTGGTTACCAGTGGGACGACCTTCGAAGTTGCAACCACTTTCAAGTAGCTTTGATAGTGGCCGCGACGTTCTGGGAACCTTTACTATCCGTTTAAAGTCGTGGACCTTGTTAGTAACATTTATTAGTGTTAATGACGTTACCGCTACCTGCAGAAGTGAACTTCACCGTACACGGCTACTACGAAGTGCGTATTACCTCTTAAATTCACGATGAAGTAAATTTCACCATCTAGTTCCCATTGTTAACCATATATAAGAAAGGAGGGGCGATAATGAGAGGAATGAAATACCTAACCTATATAGTTTATGCTTGTCTTGTGGCCTTTATCTTTTTCAAATTCATTTTAAAGTAATAACATGCTATTTTGTGTTGAATTCCATATATTTATCTTTTCTGTTCAACACAACTCGTTACGTGAGGAAAACAACTAGGTATTTTTCGTATTGTTTACCTGTAAATGTTTTTCAAAAGATAGTAAATGTTCTATATAGGTAATATGTAAGAGTACGAAGTTGCTCCATAATATTATTTAATGTTCTAAAATAACTGGTAAGAGTAAAGTTATTATTCAGTGCCTAAAGATAAAAAAACTTCGCAGTAAGTGGATAATAGCGTTAAGAAATTGGAAAACCACCTAGCAAATGTATGTGTGGATATAGTCAACATTTTCTACAGGATGATTTTTTCACTAAAGTAAGTTATTCATATTTGTATCTGCATTTATAGATATGTTTCAAAATACCTATAATAATCTCTTCGGTTGGAATTTATTTCACTTAACATAATTTGCTAGATGGTTTTCCAATTTTTAAAGCTATTGACCACTTACTGCAAAATTTTCTATTTGGAAAACTGTGCATTGACACGACTTTTAAACTATATGCACTGTTACTGAACATTGTCTTTTACAGAAATTTCAGAAATTTAATTGATGTGAAGTAATTTTGCACTCTTACCTATATTGAACTTGTATTGTTTTTTGAGAAACATAAACAGGTAAACAAAAACAATAGCACTGAAATAAAACATAATTAAAAAAAAATATCATTTATTCAAATTTCTCTTCTTTTTCACAATATAGATAGATAGATAGATAGATAGATAGATAGATAGATAGAAATATTTTATTTCCCACAATATGTATCTTACAAACTACAATGGTTGTTTTGGTGTACACATGTATTGTTAGAACTAGATACATACTTCTGTATACATGTGTATATGGTTAAAATAATTCCTAGTTTGCTTATAATATCCAGATTGGCCTGCTGTACAACTACACATGCATTTTCATTTATCAACATCACCTTATAAATTCATTCTAACTACATGAGAGCAAACAAAATGCAAAGATTTGTTTTTTCTCGGAGTCTTCGACATAGCAGAGAATTACATGTCCAGCTCTAAATACCACTTCACCTTCCTTGATGGGTCTACTTCTGCATGCAACTTGAGTAAAGATATCACTCAATTCTAATTCTACCTTCGGCCTATTTGAAAACAGTTCACAAACGTAAGAAAATTAATAAAATAACAGACGTAACGTTATGACAACACTACATGTTTTCGTCACCATTTGCGATATATTGATTGAAAATATTGAAATTCACTGATATCATCTACTGATGTGATTTTCCCCTATAGGCAAAAGTCAAAATTAGGGGCGCGTTCAGTTTAAAAGTCGCGCGTCGGATGTATGGCAGCACACCAGGGCGCGGCGTTCAGAATCAATGTTGGAAAAAATGTAACTATGAAGAGGCAGTGGGAACCTTGCTGCAACTTTAGAGTGACGCTACAGTCCCATTTGGTACTTTGTAATAAATGTAACTTTAAAGTCACATATTTTCAGTTCCTGTCACTATCCTCAAGTAAAAATTCCTTTCAAGTCGCATTTCTTAGTAAAAACGACTTCAAAGTGATTCTTTCTGAAATATGCCATCTTGATGGCCAAGACTTATGACGCCATTATTACAAGACATGAACCATAACTCCATAAATAACTTAAAAATTTAATTTGTCACTATTTCTGCACCAAATATAATAAATTAATGGATACAAATTATTTTCAAGTTTCAAAGAACGATAAAAAATAACTTTCAGCATCCAGATTGACACATTCTCGCATGACGTTAAATATTTTAAAGACAATATTTTAATTAAAAAATGCAAATTATAAAGGCGCGTGCCAGATTCGGACGTTTTATCATTATGTTTGACAATAAACTTGCTTTCGTTTTAATTTTGATGCTTAGCCATTGGGAAATTGTACAAGTTTTGCCTTCTAATATTATATTATACTATTCTAGTATTCTATTAAGTCTCTGAGTTAGGGAAATGGATAGCAATAATCATGTAGGAATGAAACACAAGTATAATAAAATCAGTGGCAAAACAAAGCAGGCCACATTCATTTGATAGAGTGGGGCGTGGTAGAGTTCCCCGAAAGTCGCGGTTTACACTCCACGACGCCACCGCTACATAACCACAACGCCATTGGAACATAATCGGACTAGTTCCGGGAACATAGCCGGAACGTTGCGGTAACCGAAAAAATATTCCCCATTTTGGTCGTACTAACGTAATGGGAACGTTCCTGTTATGCTCTTGTGACTAGTGACAGAACACTTTAAAGTACCTACAATAGCCGTTGCTACGTTCCAGCAACTAATTGTGCTAGTTGGGTTTAGCCCGTAATAGCCACAAGTTAAACCCATTAAGATCCAGAGTATCTAACTTAATTTAAAGTTAGATAAAACCACTATAATCTGAAGCTAATAATGTTGGTCCTTAATATATTTCACTTGGGAATGACACAGACTAGATTTTGTGAGTTTTCAAACATTCTCGCATTTTCCTAACATTTTCCTACAAAAGAAAGTAGACGTCGTATCCCATGAGAAAAATACTACAAGACACCACCTGAATTTCGCATAATGAACTCTGAATCTTAAAAAGATTACATTTTGAATATTGCAGGCTCGAATTTGTGAATTTTTAAGCATTTTCTTAATATTTCCGCATTATCTCGACATTTCTCGGCAAAGCGAAGTAGAGCATCATCAAAATACTAAAATAAACCACCATAATCTAGAATAAAATATTATAGATCTTAAAAGTTTAACTTGTAAATTCGTAAATTCTCAAGTATTTTCTTAACTTTTCCATATTTTCCCGCCGTTTTTCCGTAAGACCGAATACATAATCGCATTCTACGGGAAAAATGCTATCAAAAACCGTTTTCCGTTGTTCAGTTTAGACCAAAATTAGCCGCTTTGGTTATTTAACTTCCTAAAGCGTTTATCGACTTGTTTTTATTAATCGTGAGGTGAAAACCAGAGGGTTCCAAAGTTCCAAACGCCAAAAACAAAATTTTTCAGGAGAGCAAATATAAAGTTAGAAGTAACACAAAATTTTTTGTGTATAGAATTTAGTTTAAGTAAATATGCTAAAATATATTTTAGAGATTTGACTTCACCACCTACAGTAATATACACTTGAGTTGATTTTTTTTATTGAAAAAAATACGATTTTAAAAAAGGACTGCAATGTACTTAGAACCTTGCGGCACTGTACTTGGAACCTTATGGAATTTTACGGTTAAAAATGGGTTTTAAATTTGGCTAATTTTGCATTCAGTGTTCACCAAATTAAAAGGGTTCTCTGGTTGCAATATTTCAGAAGCTGTACCAAGATAGACTTGCTAAAATGTGTAAAATGTGGAAGTTCACCGCTTATTTTTTTAAGTCAGTACATTATAGAATTAATCGTTTGGACTTATTAACAAATTAAACGAGGTAAATTAATTAGAAACAAAGATTGTGCTTACGAGTTTATTAATTAACACTTTAAAATAAGTAACTAACAAAAAAAAACTACAAAATCTACTACTTATTTTCTAGGAAAGTCCGCAATTATTGATGCCATGTTTTCTTTGTCCTCCAGTGGCATGTACTTATAAGAAAACTGAATGTGTTCAATCTTTTTATTGGTAAAAGATTTCGTTTTACACGTTTCTGTAGGATAAATTAAAGGAGCTATAGCTTCCGTTGCATCCTCAGTAGTGTTCCGTCTTCTTTTTTTAGTTATTGTACATTTTAAAAATGTCGAATTGTGTGTGTTTATTTTGTATTCCAAAGAAAATGGTTGACCCTGGAGAAATTTTAATTGGCACACTTTAAAATATGGAATATTGCTATAATTATACACTGCAGCGCTTCTTTTATAGTCCATAAAATGTTTTGATTGCATATTTATAACACAAAATGGATGTTTTCTGTCAACTTTTTTCAAAAGTCTTAAGAACGAAATGGGTGACCATACATCTTGCACACGTAGGCATTTCTCAATTCTAGAATGAAGGTTATCAACCACCTGAAGACAGGAATGACCAGGAAGAGAATATTTCATCGTAATACTTTTCAGATTAGGGTGTCTGTGTAAAAAATCTGCAACAGCAATAGATATTAGGGAGTTTCTGTTTTGGGGGACACAACTGTCACTCCAAGTAATTATTTCATCAATTTCAGGATGATGAGTTGCTATCATTTCTAAAATCCGTATAAATGCACTGGCCAAGTCATTACCAGATCGCCCACACATGGTTTCAGGCCAGACAGCGCAGTAGCATGTTTTATCAGTAGAAATATGTGCAGTAAGATTATATACAGTCATTTTTTGTTTGTAAAAAAGAACAGAAACTTCCGATTTTGGTACGTTTATGACATTTTGCAGATCGAAGAAAACAACAGCACATTTTTTGTCGCTTTTCTTAGTATCTGCAGCACGTTCTTGTCTCATTATTGTTTTTCTGTTAATATGCAAATTAAACATTTCTTCGTCTTTACGGGTTTCCCTTTTTTCTCTTTGGGCAAGTCTATGTTGTTCACATATATCACATCTATCTGTTTTTGGTTTTAAAAATTCAAGATTGTATTCATAGTCAAAGATGCGCCCATATAAACATATCTTTTGTGGTTTTTTTTGTTGTTCATTGCACTTTTCTACATACAAATCGTACATTTTTTGGATATTGAGGGTAGGATCTAGATATTTTTTGTTTGACCTTGCCCTGCAATAATGTGACTCAACGTGAGGAAATGCCTCTATATGTGCTCTTATTTCATCCTTATCCAGTTTTGTTATTCTGTCTTTTGTATGCTTTCCTCTTAGATCTCTGTGTGGTGTTCCAGTGTCATCTTTTTTCAGGTGCACATTGTAAATAGGTTTTTGACTTATGCAAAGTGTTGTTAAAAAAAACTTCTTACACACCCTAATTTTTGCGTTGTTTTTTTCAAAAAAATATTCAAATGAAAATGCTCTATTTTTAGTCGGCTGAAGAGATCTTTTCCTTTTTACTAAAACACGCCTTGTATTGTTTAAAAGAAAATGATATTTACCATTTTGATCTAGAGTGTAATAACTATTTTTAATGTCTGTTCGTAGATCCATCTCAATTTTTTTTATACATTCATACCTACAGTTTTCGTTGCAATACTTCTCCTCAATAAGTTTTCTAGCAGGAACAGCATGCCCTCTACTATTCACATAACTTTCACCTCTTTGATATTTTTCTTCTTTTATTTTTTTTCCATGCCTCAGGGTTTCTTTTTCTTTTTCGAGTTCTTCTCTTTTCTTTTACTGGTGTTTTCTCACTTTCATCCGTATCAGGCGAAGTATAATCCACCAACGGACTAGTTAAGACACTATTTTGTATGTCATCAGTTCTAAAATTAGTAGTGTAAGAATAACTGTAATTGCTATTTTTAATTCATAAAGTACTTACATCATTATATTATTATTTCCAGCTGTTTGAGAACTTTGGTTCGATTTGGAAGATTCGCCCACTTCAGGAAAGATCCTAAAAAAATTTAGATTGTATTTCTGAGTAAATCAAAACTTTGCTTGTGGGTGATTACCTTCTTATAACGGTTTGAATTGGTTGATTTTGCAGTACAGGAAATTCATCATTATCTGTGTCTTCACTCGTGGAAGAATACATTTCTGAAGTGAAAAGTTAGGTTAGAAAAATTATTTTCAAAATTTACTATAATAACAAACCTTTTGGACCTTTTTTTTCGGGCACATATTCCGATCCAGAGCTTTCAAAATCCTCAAAAGATTCTTCGGAGTTGAAACTCATTGTTTTTACTTGAAAAAAACAGATGAAAATGCTGGGAAACACACTATTATTTGTCTTTTAGTCACTGGGAACCTTATGGTTTTAAAAATTGCAACATAACATGGATTTAGAACTCTGTGTACAGTGAATTGTGCTGCCATCGTTGGGTCAATAGGGAAACTTTGTATATTGAACTGTACAGATTTGTCTGGGGAATAAATTTATGTAGAAAACTGTTTTTTGAACAAATTGGTGCTTGGAACCCTATGGTTTTCACCTCACGTAATAAATAATTTTTAGCGGAAAAGTTAATAAATAGCGTTTAACTTTGACACGAATACTACCTAGTTGGAAAACAACATATATGTCGTCAGTTTCAATTAATTTGTGCCATTACATAGATAAAAGCTTATGAATGTTGTCAGCACTGAAATACTTCTTTTTGTATCGACTTCGTTTCTGTTTATTTTTATAACCTAGCAATAACCTACCATCGCCGTCTGATCCCATCTTACTTGGTAATTTTATTAGAATTTATTTGCTAAAAGACGACATTCCAAGAGTATATACTAAGCAATGTATTTAAGAATTCTGACGTGACGAGAAATTTTAATTAGACTTTTTGATTTAAAATGTGCGCTTACAGATGTGGTTTGTCACAAATATGCAATGACTAGGAATATAAATTGAATGTTCATCGTTACATTTTCATTTAAAATTTTGTCTAGTTATCATTTGATTATGTCTGTTCATTTTTGGAGTAATATACTAGAATGATTGTCAGCTAAAATAAATATTATTAGACAACAGAAAAAAAGAACATCTGTGAATAGTTAGATTTTGATGTTTGGCGTTAAAATACCGCAATAAATTTTATGTGTCGTTAAGGAAGATGCTGCACTATAATATGCATTTTAGTGCAGCATTTAGGTTTGCGGTTCATTTAAAATTGTCAGATGTGGTGATTAAGATGGCTGCATAAATATTATAACAGAATATATGTTTATAGTTGACAGTCTTTTGACTGAACTCCAGCAAATTAAGATGCTGTTATTATATTAATTATTATGTTACACGTTTTTCCCCTGTATACAAGTAGGGGCGAAGTCGAGATGAAATTTAATAAATATAAACAATAATCCTACTTCCATCTACCTAGGAAGTAAGGTAATGAATGCCCTAAGATTTACCATAATTGAACAAATAAAACAAAGCACATGCAATATTTAAAATTTGATTTGCTGAAACATGAAATTAAATCACTAAAAATATTTGCTGCAGACAGTGAAACGCAGAGAGAGAGCCAGGCTCCACAGGTAATAAAGTTATCTAGTTTCACACTTCTATCACAAAGTGCAATGTCAGATCACTTTTTATCACTAATCTCCTCCTTAGAATGATAAAAATGAAGAGTTAGTAGATTTGTCATCAGTTTATTTTCCGTACAGCCTTAAAAAGGCAAGTGAACTGTCAATGTAGGCATTCTTGCTTGTTTTAATGTATATTTCTTAAAACTTCTTTGTTGAGTGAGGGGGTCAGTCCTGGAAGTATTTTTATAGGAAGTGTTTGATAACTGATATTTTTCTACATTTGGGAGTGTATTTGGACGTGAATAATTCGGATCAAGATTTGCAGGAACCAATTCAAGTTGAAAAGAGATTAAAAAAATTAACATTTTCTTTAATATTTGTGTTATATTTCATTAAAAACTGTGCACTTTTTTTGTCTTTTTTATGACGAAGAAAATGAGTACATGATAAATTTTGTAAGATTAATATAACCTGAGATAGTGGTTCAAAGTTATTGTAATAAAGTGTAAAAAATACAAAAAAAACATAGTGGCTGTACAAACTTAGAAAAATGAAGATAGAGACAACATTATACAGAATCGGAAAGCGTTGATTTTGGGATGGCAATAAGAGCAAACGAGAACGGTAAGCGAGAGCGAAGCAAGCAATCGTGTACAAATTCTCTTGAGGGGGCGTGTCACTGTTTACCTCTGCCAGAGTGCTGGTAGACGTCTTTATTGTGGGCGGTCGGTTAAATCGTTGAAACTAGTGCCATACCAAGACAAACACTTTCTGAATCTGTATAACGAAAAAATTGAGTCCCATAAAAGTCAGTAATTGTCAGATGGACTGTATATACCAGATCTTGAGTGGGGTTTAATTGGCGAATAGAAGAAATGATTATACTTTCGCGATGCTTGCTTTTAAACTATTAATCGTACAAAAAAATAATTATACACCGAGAATTTTGTCTTCTATAAAATTCATAATAAATGTTTTTTCCGTAGAATTAATGCTCTAGTTCCGGTAGCGATATTGAAATATGTACCAAAAAGCAGTATTCTACTGCTGCTATTCTGCTTACAAAAGTAAAGTTCTATCGGTCAACATCAAGTTTAATTATTAACTTAACTCCCAAGAAAACCCCAAAGTTATTAAATACGTCACAGATTTATATATAAAAACTGATTTCACCCCCTTTATAACAAGATGATGGAAAAAGTAACCCCTTCTCGGGGTCGAAAATTTTAATTCTTTATGAGGGTCCTCCTCTCTACAATACTAAAAAGTGACCCACATTTCATGTTTCTTGGGGCATTACAAATCGACGAATTGACCGGAGTATAGTGTGAATATTCTAGTGTACAGTAAATTACCACATTTACGGAAGTACACTTCTGTGCAATGAAATCCCGTACACCCATTTTTCGCTATATTAAATCATTTTTTATTTATTTGTCAGTGTCAGTGTCATATTTTGGCAATGCCAAAATTAACTGAAAATGAAAAAACTATAATTCTCTCTGAAATTGAAGAAGGATGGACTATCAGAGCAGTTGCTAACTATTATTACTATTATTAATTGAATAAAAGTACTGTTGTGAAGAAAAGGTGGGAGGATGAAGGCAGCGTAAAGAGAAGAGACGGTTCAGGCCGATTGAGGGGGTTCAAATCTCATTCAAGATGAAGCGCTCCTTGGCTATTTGAAGGAAAATCCGTTTCAAACAGCAGGAGACGCTGTGTTCATGAGAAATTTTCCAGCATCGAGGTCAAAAGCTAGCAGAAGGATTGGAAAATCGGAATTAAAAAACTGTACAAGTGCCAAGAAGACTATATTAACAGAAGAATAGAAGCAATCCCGCATTCTGGTTTGTTTAAATTATGTCTATTGCCCGTTGGAGTTTTGGAACAATGTTGTGTTTACCGATGAAAAAGTTTTTCAATATTGTAATGACGAACATATTCGGGTGTACCGTCCTGCAAATACCAGGTTTCACGAAGGTTACGTGCCTCCGCGGAACAGGTCCAGGCTTTTTTCTGTTAATGTTTGGGCATGGCCCTGGTGCAGCGTGGCGTATTATGGGTAATGGTAGATTTAATGGACAGGTTTATAGGGATATTTTGGAAAACGTTATGCTTCCTTCGGTGGAGCAATTATATCCAAACAACACCTTCATTTATCAACAAGACAACTGCCATATTCATACTGGCAGGATAATTACTCAGTGGTTTGGGAACAATAATATTGAATTATTACCGTGGTCTTCGCACAGTCTCGATATAAACCCAATTGAAAACGTCTGGGGTTTGCTAGTAAAAAAAATCTAACGAAACTTCAGACCAAGAAATGAAGAAGAATTGTGGTCGGCCATTGAAAATTGTTGAGAGGAACTAAGAGAAAAGAAAACTATTGTCGTAGACTAATTGCTTCTATGCTAACAAAATTTAATCACATCTTGGAAGGCAACGGAGCCATGACAGAATATTAGGTTACATTATTTACACAATAAGTACAATCGCAGTTATGTGCAGTCGTATCTGTGAATTTTTCAATGTCAATTTTTACATTGGTTATAAATCGAAATTATTCCCATCGAATGGTGTGAAAAAGTGAAGAAAACAAAAATATGTATGTTTTTCTTCTGGATTAACATTATTCAAATATCTTACTTATGACGTTTCACAATCAATGTCAGTTATTTATAACCTATATGATAATGAAAAATCTAAATTCCAAAAAGACTGATTTACACCACTCAATATTAATAAAAACTGGATTACTTTATTTTTCAACTGTACGAAATTTAATTGCACAGAAGTGTACATCACCCACCAGTATTTTTATTTCACGAACTTTGTCTCTGCAAACGTTCCCTAATTATTTGAATTATCTTACTGTCTTTTTTCCCGTTTCTTTTACGAACAAACTAGTTCCTATTACTTTCCATTTCCGATATTACTTTCATCTTTTCATAAAAATATTGGTCTATACATCATCATCATTTCTCTTTATGAGGGCAAATCAAATATTCATCATGATTAAAACGATACCCTGTAACTCTACCCCCAAAACCCACAGCAACTTTTCCGACTAATTTATCGCCGAAAAACATGCAAGACATAATTGGGTTAAAACCAAATCAAGGCCAGATTCCAAATTGAAAACACTGTTACGTCATGAATAAAGAAAATCTTGTTATGCCACAACGACGCACTTTGCTGAATTTGAAACTGTGGCTTGCTCGTGTCGGGAGATATCGACCCAGTAGAATCAATACCGAGCAGTGGATGGAACGAACCTGTGTAAATTCTCCTAAGGGTCGGTGCTCCTTGAAGAATTAATCCAAGTATTTCTAAGCAGGTGTTACTTATTAAATTCGGAAACAAATAAAGACCGTTTTTAATCGACATAGTATAGAATATGACCACCAAATCAACGAAAAATTAATGAATATAATCTCTTTAATCAAATAGTGCTCTATTTTAGGGGGTGGAAATCGAAATAAAAGAATAAAATCCTAAAACTTCGTATTCATGAATTAATCAGTCGTTGCAATATCAATTATTCCCAAAATTAGGTAATTTACAGAACATGAAGTATATACAGTATAGAAAAAGATTAAGGATAGGCTAAAATATAACGCAAAATATAAAATTAGATTTAACCAATTTTAACGGGGAGGTTTATTTTCATTTCCACCCCCTAAAAGTCACTCTATATCATCAACTGAGTTTTTTTTACTATTTTTCCGTTGATTTGGAGGTAGAATTCTATTCGAATCCAAAATTTCAAGCTTAGTTACTATCATTTACATCTTCCAAAAACCACCCTAATTTATCAATTGGATTTATTTTTAGAATTTCATTTTGTTCAATTCGATTTCCACCCTCTGAAACTACTCTATTTCATTAAAGAGATTTGATTCACAAATTTTTCATTAATTCGGTGGTCGAATTCTATACGAATTCAAAATTTTACTTAATTATTTTTAGTTCCGTCTCCTAAAATAATAATAATAATAATAATAACAATAATAATAATAATAATATGTCTTATTTATCAGCTGCAAAATGTAACAAGAGAATATATGATGGGAGGTGGCGGTATCCAACAGAGCTGCTCATACAACCACACCATTGCAAGTTAATACATAGAAACCACTATTTTAATAATAACAAATGCAAACTCTTGCTAACTAAACAGGTGAGTGTTCCATTACGTCAGATCTCGTTTGTTGTAAATGAAATTTATTCCGAAAAACAACAGTGTTGGAAGCTGCCTTGATGTCGTCCGGTATAGAATTAAATACTTCTACAGAGTTGTAAGAAAAGCTACGCTGGAACATAGCCGAATTGTGACTAGGAACAGTGAATAGTTCTTGATGTCGTGTAACACGCTCATGAGTGTCACTACCTTTAATAAGTTTATTGTGGAGGTACTAAGGTAGCTTAAGATTATCCATTTTATAGACTAAGCAGGCCATCTGAATTTGAAAGTGTCCTTCGACCTTGAACCACTTAGAATCCTTCAATGCCCCGGATATATGATTGAATTTTCTAATATTACAACTAAACCTAATGCACATATTTTGTATTTTCCGAAGGCTATTTTTATCTTTCTTCAGTAAAGTTGGCCAATATACAATATTACAATATTCAAGGTGCTGGAGTTAGTTATTAAGGAATTAGTTAATTTTTGATTTATTAATTGAAGTTTGAATTATATTTGATACATGGGAGGTAAATCTAAGGTCAACATCCATGTTAAGACCGAGATTTTTACAATTTTTTACTGGTTCAAGCTCAGCATTGTTAAGAACAATTTTAAACAACTGATGATTGACAATAGAGTCACGACTTCGACCAAACACCAAAAAACCTGCGTCTTTCTCTCATTAAGGATTAATCCATGTGCACAGGAATATCTACTAATCATGTCTAAATCTGAGTTGATATGTAGAATGGCTGACCTTAGCTGATCATATGTAAAGGAGTAATATACTTGCGTATCATAAGAGTATTGATACGATTGACAGAATTTTAAATGCTTGTATAGATCTGCAGTATGAAGGGAAAACGGTAATGGTCCTAATATACTACGCTGAGGCACACCCTTATTTATAGTAATGAATTCGGATAACTTGTTATTTAAAACAACCCTTTGACGTCTATTATTTAAATATTTTTGGAAAAACTGAAGAGAAAATCTACCCCAATATATCAGTTACATTTTTTGAATAATTTTTTCTATAATCCCTAGGCTTATTACTGATTGGTTTCATAAGTTTCAGATTTTTAACAACAAATTGTTAATCTGAACCCACTGTAAGCAATCCTCGTGCACAGATACGTTTGAAGCAAATTTCGAAGGCTAGATGATATTTGCCGCATATCTAAATTAAAGTGTATAGCAGAAGAAACAAAATGGCGCCTTAATCATTTCGATAGGAAGGAGAATGTAGGAGAATGGTTAATTAATAATAGGAGTTGTATTGTCGTAAATTCTGAAAATTTGACAT
Source organism: Rutpela maculata (assembly GCA_936432065.2). Lineage (NCBI taxonomy): Eukaryota > Metazoa > Arthropoda > Insecta > Coleoptera > Cerambycidae > Rutpela > Rutpela maculata. The sequence continues at coordinate 21,524,741 of OW386285.2, forward strand.
TTCACGTCTTTCTCCACTATAGAAAGTATTAATTTAATTTAATTATGATTATTGACTATTTTGTAAACGTCAACATATACCGGGTGTGCCACAATTACGTTAGCAGAAGATCTCCCTGTTATTTCAAAAGATAAACATATAAATAAAAAAACCTGCAAAAAAAATGAAATACTGCGCCTGGTAATACACCTGGAGCCATCTTGCCCCTTGCAACCTCTAAGAAACCACCACCAGATTGTAGTGTTCAGTGATTCTTTTATGAAAGCTGCTCACATTAATTCCAACCCCTCCCCGTCCTACAGGATATTATGCTCCATTCTTCCAGAACGGGAAGGAAAAGTAAAAGTTTGAATACAAATTTCAACTTCTCGATACAAAAAAATGAGTAATATTTACAAAAATATCTAATCTTCAAACATAATAAGCGCAATGCACTTTTGTCAGCAACATATATACTAAAAAACAAAGAACTTTTGTAGTATGAAAACTTTGATCTTATGTGCAATTAGATGGGAGGAGTTACAAGCAAGGTTAATAATATTAACTGTTTTGCTGCCTAATTTAACATAGAGTAAAAGAGAAGCAATAGGCGAATTTCGATAAATCTACGCTTATGGATGAAACCTACAGTTAAATATCGACTTTATTGCTATAAAACTAAAAATTACGTTCTTATCTAAAGGAGAGTTATTATTATTAAGACCTCCGCGGAAATAGCAAAAATATATAATATATACAATAACAAAACATGCCCATGCCCGTCAATTATTTTATATAATTTTCCAATAATTGTATATTATTATGTATGCATTGTATATTATAGTATATGCTCTTAGTTCATATTTAAAAATTTAGACTAGAGTGATCTACCATCAACTTTTTCAAATTCCTATCATTGAATCTTCATAAACAAACAGAGTATCGGGATCAAGTGAACAGTTTCATCTTACTCCAACTATATAAAATCATAAATGCATAAGTGAATACAGAAAATTACTTTTAAAACTTTAGTACGTTGCCTAAGCTGTATATTCAAATAATTTACAAATGAAAAATTAAATACCCAAATAGGGAAATAAAAGAAGAATCACGGCCAAACACGATCCCATAGAGTCCCATGGAGCGGTGGGAGATCATAAAACGAAAATTTAATATTAGAGATACGCAATCTGTATAATACTGGTGATGTATAACATCAAAGTCCAGACCACCTTTTTTTTTGTAGGAGGGGAAATCATCATGGACATTGGACACCCGTCGCTTAGAGTCTATCGCGGACGGGTAGTGCTGGACTCCAACCAGCTAAAACCCCACCCTCTCTTCTTCTTCTCTGTTTCATGTTGGTCTGGAACTGCTTTCGCTTTTCATCGGACCCACAGGTCATTTAAGTTTGTCGATGTTAATTGGCGTTTCTTCATCTCTCTTTCCTCTTCCTTCTTTTTGATAATATGGGTTATTCCCACCTCCGCGCTTCTCCAGTTCTCGTCCGTTTCTAGCATCCTCTCTACCATATCTTCCGGAGACAATAACGATGTCCCACCGTCTCGCTTCTCTACCCTCCATCTGTTGCATGCGAACACAGTGTGCTCCACGTCATCAATCTCTCTGCTATCAGTGTTGCCAATATCATATAAATACTCCATGAAGCATCCATGTCCGCTCAGGGCTTGGGGGAGGTAATAGCCTACCTCACCATACCTCCATTCCATCTACGCTCTGATGTTCGGGATGAGGCGTCTCGTCCACCTTCACTTGTCTGCAGTGTCCCACCGCCTCTGCCATCTTTCAAACAGCCTGTCCCTGGCTTCTGCCCTTCCGGCTCCTTCAAAGATTTCCAGCCGTTCTTTGACCATTAGATCTACTACCAACGCCGCCGAAATTATTTTGTATGCACTGCACACCTTTAGTGCGGCACATCGCTAGATCCTAGCCATCCTCCCCCTCGTCCTATCCACCAGACCACCTAGAAAATCTAATAACTGTGGGTTCCCAATTCTTTTTCAACACTTATAGAATTAGCACGTTACAGAACGTTATTATTACGATAAGCGTTACACGTCACTCTTAAATTATGACGTCATATTAGTTTCGATTACATGAGTAGCTTTAAACTTTATCAATTTTGGTAAGAATAGGGAGATTAATTAATTATTCACAATAATATTAATACTGAAAAATACGCTTGCTAAACTTCACCTAATTGCACGCTTAACCGAATTATCTTAAGCGACGCGACGTGTGGCAATCTACCATGTAAACAAAGTATTACGTAATACTAACTTAGATGGTCCGTATATACGAAATTTACACGTTGATATAATTTTAAGTTGGTTCTTTATGACGTTAGAATATACACTATAAAACGTACACCGCTTGATATGTTAGGATTACTTATAGCACATCATTTCCAAATATAGAGTCTTGTTTCGAACTACAGTTGCTCAAACTTCCAAAATCATATATGTTTATGAAACAAAAAAAAGAATCAAGTAAATAAATCATATATTATTTGATTCAAGATATTTTCCTAATAAAAGAAACATATTCATTGAAAAATAGGTCATAGACAATATTTTCAACCGTTTTCAGTATTGACTGATGTATTGTCCAATACCTTACAGTAAATTAATTCTAATAATTGTAACATTTCGTCTTTTAAAATCAAATTAGTTGTAACATTAGATAGTACTTGTTCCAAAATGAATTGTACTAGCTTATAAGTCAAGCCACGTAAGTTAAGAAAATCTCTTGGTATTTTAGCAAGCGATATCTTTGATCAAAGACAAAGAAACCTTGTTAAATGAAGTTCTAATGGAATTCTTCTTTTAAAAATAAATATTAATTCATCAGAAATAGCTCACCAGCTTTGTAGTTTCATAAAGATATATTTGTCGGCTATCGAATCGACCTACTAAAGTCATATCTGAAATCTAGGAAATATAAATTTATGCGGGTAAGGGAATAGGGTAACAGTTGTTAGGGGAGTGAAACCGCTGCATCAGGCAATATATTTTCATGAGAAATTATTTCAGGGAATATCAAACTCATTTTGCACTGTAAATTCAAAAATTTAATTATTTTTACCTTTAAAATTAATAAATTAGACTTGGAGAAACTTTTAATTAACACTGTTTCATACTTAACTCTCTCTTTGATCATTTTAATTGAAGATACGGCAAGATGTGTATATAATTAGTAAAAAGTCACAGAGTTTTAAACTAAAGAGGGAAGCAGATTCATCAGTAGCCTTCTGTTATATAAACATAAACATACGTTGGTAATTAAAATTTTCACCTAACAATTGTATAATGTAGCGGTTTTAAACATAGGTAATTTCTCAATTTTTTAAGAATATTCACTAACCGCAGTAAATAACCATTCCTAATCATTCCAAAACTAAAATATATTTTTTTGCATAGACACTACTAGAAGTAGGCTTTTTAACGTTTACTAACATGTTAAAAATGTCATTTTATTTATTTTATATTTAAAAGTGAGTTACTTTTAACACTAGTGTTAAAAGTTAATTTTACATTACCTTGATTGTCTAGCTTCATGACACAATGTCCTTTTTGACAGACAAATACAAATACAAAATTTTAAAATGTATAAATACGCAGATATTATGTTTTAGTAAGTAGTGTTCAAACAAAAATGGTGTGATAATACGTGTTAAAAGTGATTTTATTTATTAAATAAAATCACTTTTAACACATACAAATAACTATTAATTCGATATATTCCTTTGAAAAACAATATGTTTAAGTTTTTTTATTTCTTACACGTTAGAACGCAAAGGGGGCGTTAGTAGCATTTCTGAGAGAATTTACTACCCTAGTGAAACAAACCCAACATGAAAAGGACGTCGTTAATCTCCACAATCTTAGTAAAGATTGAAATAGTGAAATGTGAGTAAAAACATAATTTCTGAGGAACCGTGAGTAGCCCATATATGTGAGTTTGCAAAACTCAAAATATATCTATTTTTTTATATTGTTTGACATAGAAATATAGCATCCGGTGCATTGTAGCATGATTTTTAGTCTGTTGCTGTTTAGTATTAGCTCTATTCAGTAAATGTGTTGGTTTCTTTGGACATGTCCCCAATCCTTCATTTCGTACGTTCCTAATGTCCCTATCACATTTTGTTATTGTTTTCCTTCCTATTAATGGCGACGTTTTCTTTCGTCTCTTTGGTTCTATTATTTTTGCAAATAGTTGGACAATGTTCTTGTCAGGTCTACACAGACTTATTCTATTGACTTTTGTCGTTGGCGCTTTTTTAACCCAGTATGTCATTCATTCATTGTCTATTTTATCGATTCCAGGTGTACTGTTTTTTCTATCCCTACCATTATCTCTAACAGTTTTTTCTTTGATCTTGTATTTATTCTGCGCTCATTCTTTCTTTGCATTCTCTCCTTCCTCCATTTCCTTGGTATAGTGTAATAAAATGTATAAATTTGCCATTGTGTTTAGGATTTAGGCAATGAAAATAAAACTTTAATTCCATCCACCGACTTAGCCGTTAAATATGTTTCTTTTTTAAATTTGTGACAGTCTGCCATAGCGATTAGTGACCATGGTTATCAGATTCATGTGAAATTACTAAGAGATTCCGAAACTGATTTCTGAATTTGACATGTCAACCATTTTGATGATTTTTGGAAAACCGGTATGGGCTTCACAGAAAGCAGCATAGTATGTCTCTGGGTACACTGATTGCTAGGACGATCATCTTGACAGCCCTATTGCACACTTGAAGCTCTGGAGATTATTTCGTTCATGTTTTTCCCTCCTCAGGCTCAGTTTGTCTCGGTGGGATGATACCTTACTTTGATAGCCGAGGAAGTCGTCAGCTTACTGGTTTGATTTGCATGAATATCAGGAACGAGTAACTCCAATAGTTCTTCTCGTAACAAAACGTTGGTTTTATATACCTGATATGAGTCCCATAGGTGGTAATATAGTACTAGTTAGTATTAGGGTGGTCATTAAAATCGAACTAAGCGCTTTCCAAGAATTCAATGAAACTACCGACATAAAGCGTAACAGAGTAGAAGGTCATGCAGAACGAATGAGTGAAGCAACCTCTAAGATGCACCACAATTGGATTCTGTTATGATATGGACAAGAAAAGGCTGGAAGACTTTGAACCTAGCAACACACTCAGGGTTTTTTTTGTAATTACAGGTATTTATAGTAATTTCTAGAGACAGCTGCTGACTAATGAGAACAAAATGAAAGATACCAGATAATTAGGGACAAGGTTCAAGCAATGGGAACTGTGAATGGGACCGTCGAAGCAAGCGCTTTCCAAATAACACAATTTCGATGAGGAGCAAAAGCAGTCTTATTGTTAGTTGTGAAAAATGTTTAGAAAAAATACTCTGACGCTATTTTCAGCGAAGTGGAGACATTTAGCTTTATTTTGGTAAATAAACGCGCTACAGCGCCTTCTAAATAAAATATGTTTATGAAATATATTTGTAATTTTTTAAATTCATCCAAAATTGAAGTCTCGTAGAAAAATTCTCTAAAAGTTTAGAAAAGAATTCTTGTATATTTTGACGTGGAAAGAAACAAAATGACAGGGTGCCTCCTTAAGGAAGAAAAAAAAATGGTGACATTTAAGGACCAAGGATCACCCTAAATACTATAGTAATGCCTCCGTGTTATATCATAGACATTGCACTATAAACAAAGAATAAAAACGGATTTATTTAAATTTCTTGGTCTTCTTCCTCCAGATCGAAAGCACGTTTCACATTAGTGCGAATTGACTGCGCCGTTGCCAATGTAATCGAATATATATGCGATATATGTTATTGGCTCTAAAAAATGAATTACTCCTTTTTAAACAAAATTTCAAACGATATACAAAATGAAATAATTTCTTTTCGAATCGTGAAAAGAAACAAAATGATCATTGCAGTGATCTCTAACCGGTTAAACTTACAAGCCATATTGAAGAAAAAAGTATGATTCGTGAGAGTGTAATTTATAAACTAGTACAATTGAGGGCACAATGCGATTTCAGGGGAATTAATAATCTCCGGCTAAAACGGATGGAAGCGGCAGGGTCACGGGTTCACAGCGACTTGAAAGCGGAGGTTCTAAATTTAAACTCTGTGTATGCTTATTGCTGTATTGCTCTCATGGATTCATATTCCTATTATGCACAAAAGCCAATAGCAAATTCAAATGCAAATGCCTTCCTTAGAATGCCCCGGAGAATAATTGTTTGAAAACATCCCGATTTAGAAGTGTTGAGATGCTGTTGATACCCTCGTTATCATTCAAATGTACATAATATACATTTGAAAGGTACAATATCTTTAAGGAGTTTTTATGAAAGTCACTTTGAAAATTATGTAACTGAGATTTTGAATATTTCTACGTAGGTATTTTTGTGGTATAATATTTAAAGATGGACTCCTTGGACATAGCGTACAAGAATTTTGCCTTTTATAGTGTTATTTATGGTATTTCTTAACCAAATATATCCCAGATAAAATACTGTCGTCATATTAACGTCAGTTTTAGGTGATTGTTGGACTAGACTTGTGGGACGAATATATGACGTCTCTGAACGTTACATTCTTGATGTTGGTTTATTACATCAATTTTACTTACGTTTAACGTTATTTTTTAATGTTGGATGATTTAAGCAATTTTTTGGGAAAGTACCCTATTTTGTAACTCAAATGATACTCTGAAAAGTTATTGTTACAATCCGATCCTATGAACAGTTTTCGCACCAGGAGAGTTGAAAGGTCAATTATAATACTTGTATAATATATGAATAATTATGTAAGAAAAGTGCTGTATATCAATTAATCTAAAATACTCTATATATGGTCAGATAAACGTCGCAAAAGGTCACCAATGTAACGTCACAAAATGGCTCCTTCTGGCCGTGTTTTCCTGACGTGATTTTTACTACCTCACCTATCATTAATGTGTTCGGACGGTTATCATTTGCGGTCTACAATCATAATTTTTTTAGTTTAAAATAGTACATATTCCAGATGTATTTCCTTCTTTTACTGAAAATCATTAAGCATGCCCATTTTGTTCATAGTACCTCTATAACATGATTGGAATTTAAGATAAAATGATTTTTAAAATAGTAAGAATAAATATTTTATTAAGTTAATAAAAACACACTTTGAAGAATAAGTTTTAATTGAATTTATAGGGATGGTAATTCGTCTTTTGGTATATCGGATATATTTAGTTATTTCAGTAACAGATTTAGAACATGTAAAACGTTATTGAGTGCAATCAATAATCCCCACCGTAGTGACCTGAAATTTCCAGGGCAATGTTTACAGATCCTTGTTTACTTTAGCATTAACTAGACATGGAAAACACCGGAAAAATATCTACCGAGTAATGGAAAATTTTAAAAGTATACAACTCGCTTGCTATTGATTATACATTAGTATGCAGTATAGGAACATTTGTGATAATGAATTTGAGTGCTGTATTCGTTTTCTTTCTTTATTCGAAAGTAAAAAAAAATACACTTCTGGCGTGAAATGCGTTTAGCCATCGTTTTTACTTTTCACGCCCCTGATGCGTGAATAACTATTATTTAAGGATTCCAGATGACTAGTTCGAGATCATTTAAATGGTAAATTGGGGATTTCAGTTGGTTGATAATAATAGCACTGCTTTTTAACCACCTGGAAACCCAGATCTAAATCCGTTTGATTTTCTAATGCAATTTTTATGAATAATTATAAAACCATTCGCAGTCTTACAGAGAATGATTGTACTATCAGCCGGGAAATTTCGAGATTTACAGTAAAACTATTTAAAATCTGTCGACAATGTAGCAGTACATTTTGAGCATTTGAAATAAATTCGTTTATTATGCTTCTTGTTTTGTTTTGGATCTATGCATAATGTAAATAAAAAAGTAATGATTTTAATATCATCACTACATTGATTGTAACTTCTAAATGAAAAACGGTTATGAACCGCTATTAAAGAAATATCGGTTCATAACTTAGAAATCTCTAAAATTAATTACTCACTCGGTTGGTAGAAAAAATAAAAATTATAGGTATTCACAAGAAAATAACAAGGCGTCCTGACGGTTAGCTGCCAGATGGTGAGAATATTATCAAGTTTTTGAAGAGATTTCTCATGATTTTTTTGCGTATCAGGAATCGTAACGGATTTTGAACTTCTTAAATATAACGAAAATTTTTAGTTTTATCATAGATTATTTAGTCTATTGCAACATAATTACGTTAAACTTGATATCGGTTTTATAAAGAAACAAATCACCTCATAAAAATTACACAGGTCTGTGAGGTTTTGTTGTTGAAATTGAATTGGCCCACCACGTCAAGATTTTGAAATATTTGAGGTTAAGTACTTAAAAAATAGTTTTTTGTCTACTTTTGAGGTAATGTATAGGATTCAGAATTTTTTCAGGTTATTTCTAATAAATACATCATTTAGTACCATCCTTCCTCTTTAAAATAAGCTTTTGAATGGTTATCTACGATGTTTCCTCGCTAAGTTATAGCCATTTTAAGGTGACATTAATTTGAAACCATGATCCTCTACAACTCAACAATCTTAACCAAACGACTGCAAACGAATACAGATTTAAAGCTAAAAAAAATCTCTCTCGCAAATGAATTGGTTAGGATTGTTATTAAAATGGCTATAACTTTGCGAGGAAACATTATAGATGACCATATAGATGAAACTCATTTTAAAGATGAAGGATGGTGTATTTATTAAAAATAAGTTGAACAAATTTTTGGGTTCTATACATAACCTCAAAAGTAGCCAAAAAAGCCATTTTTGAAGTACTTAACCTGAAATATTTTAAAATCCTGATGTGATGGGTCAATTTTGAAGCAAGATTCGGGATACAGCCCGAAAAATTACTTTGGAAATGACCCTCAGCTGCCCAACAACATTTATTCGCAAACCTGTGTTATTGTAATGAGATATTTGATTGTAATTGTAAAAAACTGGACAAAATGAAATATGAGAAGTACCTGGGTCTGGGTGTGATGATTGATTAATATCTAAGGTGGGGTGAACATGTGAATACCTGATAACAAGATTCAGGAGACTAACATACAAATTTTACCAACTAGGAGATATTAAAAAAAAAACAGTTTTACACACAATGTACGATACTTCAGCTGAGTCTATACTAAGGTACTGCACTGCAATCTGGGGTGGGTTATATGAAAACAAACTGAAAAACTTACAAGTAATGTAGAATACATTGTTAAAAAATTTATTTGAAAAAGAAGAACAATATTCATCGGTAATTCTCTACAGCGCGTTAAATAAATTCATTACAAAAAAATTATACACTTACACACTATCACAGTCAGATCTTGTTAACCACGACTATCAAGCTAGAATGTCAATTCTGATACAATATAGAAAAGTCACGCTCAAAGGTTCATATTTTATTACGGTCTAAACCTATATGATTTGTTACCTATAACAATAAAGAATATTAAAAGTACACATATATTTGAAAAAGTGTATAATTGAAAATTTTGCTATCATACGAATCATATTTAAAAACTAAACAGTTCGTTTAATTTACTTACCTATCACGCATTCAGTATTCATTAACACAAATCAGAAAATAGAATTGAATAAATTTGCATCTGTTTCCTCTTCCTCATTTGTCCTCATTAGTTTTCAATACATTGTATTTAATTAATACATTTACAATATACATATATATATATATATATATATATATATATATATATATATATATATATATATATATATATATATACATATGAAAGATCTATCATTATTTTGTACAATTAATAACTATAGGTATGTTATAAGCCCACTTACAACACAAGTTACATGTGTAACTTAGGTAATTTTCTTAAACTACTTTTTATTTTTTCTACAAGATGTAGTTTATTGTCAATTGTAAAGAACATTGTATTCTTCTACCTAACAAAATGGAATTGAATTGAATAAAGAACCATCAATAAATAGTAACATCTATGTGATTTAGAGCTTCCTCTTTTAAAAATGTTATAGATTACGAGAAAAAACAGCTTTCGACAATATATCTAGATTTTAATCAAGTGTTTAACACTTATGATAAATAAAAGGCAATCCACATGATCGCCAAGTATAAATAAACTTTAATAGAAAAAAAAATCTGAAAATAGACATCAATTAAGAAGCATATTAATTACGATAAATAAAAACGTGATTCTAATGCTTTATGCAGACGCTGCCAACTCATCAAAGGCCTCATGTAACACATTACCCATTTTAATAGCTATTCAAGAAGTTTAGAAAGTAAATAATTATGCCTACGTACAGGGTGGTATATCAAAGTATAGGCTCATCCGTGGTAATTTTTTTTTATGAGGATTGACTCTCAAGTAAATTCTGAAGGTGGCTGGAACCTGTGACATAAACATCAAAGGTTTCATCAACTAACGTCGCATCATCAGAAGATGTGATTAATGTGAAGTGTGAGTGCAGCAAATTTGAATGAAAAATGAATGGGGAAATTTATAAATTAACATCAACAACAATATTTGCGAAATTTTTATAATGCCGAATGACTTCTTCTCCTTTGCTCCTTTATTTTCTTTATATATGGTTAGTCGCGTCAAGATAGATATTTTCTGAGAAGTTTTCTGGTAGAGGATTAATCGGTCTATTTTTTTTGCAAATTGGAGAAGGAAGGAAGAGGAAGGAATATTGGTAAAAAGAAAAAAACACGCCGCTGGGATTTTTTCATTTTGTTATTAATAAACAAACAATTTTAAACACTAAACAATTTAATTAAATTTGTTAATTTGCTATCTCGGAAACTATTTGAAAAAACCGACTGAAAATGTATACTCGGATGATTTTGAGGCCGCTGATTGAAATTTTGAAAAATGGAAAATTCAAGATGGCTGACCCAAAATGGCAGCTATGAAGTATAAAAATGAGATTTTCTGGCTCAAGTTTACATTTTTGAGAAAAATTACGAGAATAAAAAAGTATTTAGAATGCCATTTTGCACCTAAATATATGATTTATGAGTAACTCTCCTTCACCCCAACTGGAGCCTTAGTTTATTTAAATAAAGTAACCATTTTTTAAAATATTCGGGTAAATCACTCAAAATTTGTTTAGTAAAAATATTTTAAATAGATCTAATTGAATTACCCGTTACTGAATTAATTATACTGTTAATTAGTTTGAAGGGCTTATAAATTTTAAATACAGCGCGCTTTAACACAAATCAGAAAGTAGACTTGAATAAATTTGCATCTGTTTCCTCTTCCTCATTAGTTTTCAATACATTGTATATTTCTGTTTAATTATCAGGCTTAAGTTTACATTTTTGAGAAAAATTACAAGTATATAAAAAAGTGTTTAGAATGCCATTTTGCACCTAAATATATGATTTATGAATAACTCTCCTTCACCCCCCTTAGTTTATTTAAATAAAGTAACCTTTTTTAAAATATTCGGGTAAATTACTCAAAATATTTTAGTAAAAATATTTTAAATAAATGTCATTTAATTACCCGTTCTGAATTAATTATTTTACTGTTAATTAGTTTAAAGGGCATACAAATTTTAAATACAGTGCGCTTTCGTGATCCCGGGATTTACATACGATAGTCTTTACCTTCCTTAGTACATTCTTAATATTAGTACCAAACTTTTCAATAGGAGGATATGGGATTTATCTGAATATGTTGAATACATTATTTTATGATAATGAAATCGACGATGTTCAAGAAGAAGAAGAAAGAAATGAAGATGGAGAACAACAGGAGCAATATTTTCATTTATAAAAAACTCAAATGAAATTGAAAAAAAAATATGTTTTAAAGAATGGTGTTTAATTAAATTTATATTTTTATATATTTCTTAAGTAAACAATTTTTATAATTGTGTAGAAATAAATAGTGAAAAGAAACTGTACTTAATTTTTTAACAATTCTTTCCTTACAGTATTAAAACACTTTTTACTTCTATAATTTCCACGTAAAATGCACGAAAACAAAGTTTAAATTGTAAACTAAATATTTACTATTTTAAGACTATTATTTTCAATTTTAAAAATTACATATTAAATCAAAACAATAATAATGCCTTAAAAAAATATTAAATAATATATTAAAAAATATATCGCGTTTCTATACTTTATAGCCGCCGATTTTGAATTTTCCAATTTTCACTTCAAAATCAACGACCTCGAAAACCCCTGAGTATACATTTTCAGTCGGTTTTCTCAATTACTTTCCGAGATAGCAAATTAACAAATTTGCTTAATTTGTTTAGTGCTTGTAATTGCTAGTTTATTAATAGAAAAGTCCCAGCGGCCTGTTTTTTTCTTTTTACCAATGTTTCTTAGACTTCAATAAACAATTTGCAAAAAAAAATTATTCCGATTGGTCCTTTGCCAGAAAACATCTCAATTTTTAGCTTTTCTATATTGTCATTTAATTTTTGGGATACAAAAAAATGTAAATCTGATTGAAGACTTTTGATGAAGTATCCTATTTGCGTTTCCAGTAATTATGACCCCGCTAAGGGTTAAAAAGAATAAAATATTTAAGTTGAAATTTAAATATCTTTAATGAAACAGCCATTCAGTATGCGCCAAAAGTATAATAAAAGGAGAACCTAGTATAGATCCTTGCGGTGTTCCTGGTTTACGTTGCCATTATTCTTGGATGATAATTACTTAAAGTTTGTACTTCTTATTTAATGTAAAATTTTAAGAATCTCAGTCTACAATGTCTCGAGTATTTAAAAAAAAACTGAACTGTTAAATTTCAGTAATTCGCAGGAATTGCAGCAAAATAGAAAATGGCATGCATTCTTTAACATGGCTCTAGGTTAATTGATAGTGAATTCACGCAAACAATTAATATCGATAATTATATTATTATCAACTTGACATCATTTAGTTAAATTAAGAATAGTCATTACACATGAAGTATAAATTATACAAGCTAACCAATCAAGTTCGATCATATCAAACAAGCTCTAAAACAAGTTATTAGCTATTTCAGACGAATGATTGACACAACAATGGTTTTCATTATAATTAATAACTACAAAACTAGCATAAATCCATAACTCACATATAACGGTACTACCAATAATAATGAGGAATCCAGGTCAACAGTAGGAGCTCAATCGTATTGGGGAAACAGCAGGAAATATTCCCACAGAGATAAAATTAACAATGGGATTTCAAATACCTTCTTATAAATTTGTATAAATCTCTCTACGATAAGAGGTGTACTCTTAGGTCAAGATGTTTTTTGTGAATAGCCTAGGCACCGTAATTGAAATGAGGAAGGTGCGGCAAAAAATCATGCAATAAAATGCATAAAGTTCATAGATTTTGATATTAGAGGTACAACTCTGTTACACATTAAAAAATACGAAAATTCGAAAAATTAGCGTGATTTGTATATATTATTGTAAAAAAATATGAAACCTATATAGTTATACCATTTGAAAATGCGAAGAAAATGTAGTACATTATTTATCGTAAAAAACTGCCTGTAACTCGGAATATCAGCAAGTTACAAAAAAATTCTAAGAACAAAAAATGTTTAGAAGGCCTCAATGCATACGTCTGGTTTTTCTCATATTTTTAAATTACGTATTTTTAAAGCGCTACAATTTCAAAATAGGGGTTGTTTTTCATGTTTTTCCGGAAAAACTCGGTGAAAACGCACTTTACAGAAAAGTTGCAAATTAAAAAAAAAGTCTTGTATTTCGATGATATTCACCTGAATTTTTTCAGATTTTTTTTTTTCAACTCTTACATTTCCCCTCCCCCACTTCTATGAATTTTCGTGTGGCCATATCTCGAAAAATATGCATTTTTCGACAAAATTCACAAGAGTAAAAACATCTTATTTAATATATTGTTTTTTTTTTCATTTTTGACCTAATTCTACAAGTTACGGAACCCCTTCCGATCCTTTCCTACTCTATATTTTTTTCAACTTTTTTATTAACATCATTACAAACACATTGCATAAGGTTTATTGAAAATCCATTCATTAGCACTCAAATTAGAGCCCCGTTGACTGGACTATTTGGCGTATCTCATTGAATGCTGACCGAGAATTAAAAAATAGAGCGCGTTAAAAAATAGACCTCGAAACTGTTGTAGGTTATTATCAATCACATTGGGATGATCTACGAATTGAGAAGCAATTGTTTTTTTTTATATCTGATAAAACGATTTTTAGAAACATTTTTTTTTAATGAGTCAGATATTATGCATTAAAATGACACTTTTCAGTTGGTAGAGTACTGAACATAATTCAGTTTCGAATTCGGTAGAATGAAAACTAAAAATCGATAGCTTGCAGTAAAAATCGGTAGATGTATTTTTTAATAGAAATTAAAAGTAATACTTGAAGTGCACAAATTATATTATATGATATTAAGTAAAACACGTTTAAAAAGACTTTAATCATATTAATGAACATAAATAATAAATTATTAAATTAAACTAAAGAAAACGATAAAAATATCTGTCTATTATATTTTTTTTACCTCCTCGCTAAAAATCTTTCCACCTAAACACAGATTCTCATTAGACATATCTTTTAAAAATAATTTATTCACTTCGAAATTAAAACAATTATTGTTCCCTATACACATAACGGCACGGAAGTACGTACATCATGTGGGGTTTACATGCGAAATAAAAGAGCAACGCACCGCAGGTCAAGCCCCCACCTTTTAAATTCTTTTGTATCGTTGCGCTTTCAATCTGATTCGCACGCTTGAATGTGAAATGTCCATAAATTCGTTCGTGTACGTACTTCGTTGCCGTTATCTGTATGTACCTCTTGTGTATGTAATAAGCCAATAATGATTTAGATTTGTTATTCAATGTAATTTATCGCCGAAAAGCAAAATACTCTTTCGACATTTGCTGAAGAATGAGTTCCCCAGATTAATTTTCTTACAAAGGGAAATAACATAAGAGGCCCATCTCCATATTTTAGTTTTTTTATTTTGCCTTAAAATATTTCCACATTTTTGTCAAAATTTGTCTCAAATTTCGGTAGAAGTCAAAATAATTCGGCAGATTTTAGTACAGTTTTGTATATATACCGAAAAATCAGTGGGGTTGGCAACGCTGACTGAACAAGCAGCTCCATAAAATTCTTAATTATACAGGCACACACACAAAAAAAACATTTTCCAAAGGTGAAAGGCAGCTATCGAGCCGCTGATTCCAAATGTCGCGTAAAAATATATGTTTCACTGATCAATTTTTCGGAAATTGTCATTTCATACCTAAATTCGGGGTTAAATGGAACAACACGCGTTAAAATTAAACTTCTGAATCGTTTAAAATGGCTCTAGTCACATACTCCCAACGTTTTATCGTACCACAGAAATGATGGTGCATTTTTCCTCCAAAAAAAAAAAACTACTCTAAAAGGCAGTCGCCATTAACGTCTTTCTACCAGCAATCGATAACTCAATAATGAGCGAGGGTCGAATCTAGAATCTCTGTATATTACATAATGTAAATACTCACAAAAAAATGTATGAAAAAGTAACTGAACCCCTTCAAAAAGTTTGCTAAAAATTATGCAATAAAATTGAACTTCTAATATCGATATTGAAGTCAGTTCAAAATACGTGTCAATGCCCAGTAACTATAAGAAAAACTTCTATTACTCATTAAAAACTGTATCAAGCAATTAAATTATGCAAAATCTTTTACTGCAATGCTAACTTGATTAATTTAGCACGAAGATGTTCGTTCGTGATTACATAAACTTACGGCCTTTTCTATTACACAAATTAAAAAATAAATAACGTTTACTGCCCATCAGAGGCACCATGAACACTGATAACTCTTTCACTGGTTTTTACGAGCCTCGCACAATGGTTATTCAAGAATCATTACTCGGGGCTCATGGGTACATAAACGTATAGAAAACCACATAAAAATAATTTATGGTGCAGACCGGCAAGCACCTAACACCAAGCCACATTATGATAATCGCCGCTGTGGGTCCGCCTTGCGAAATTTGCATTTTGTGCTATAATATAATCCCCTGGGACTCCTGTGAGTTAATCATGCTTTAAGCAGATACACATTAGATAGGTGCGTGCTTGCAGCGAGGAATGTGCTGAATTAGTCCAGTCTCAAACGATCAAGAAGGGCGTTCACATGGAAATCCAAATATAGAGAATGATTTTGAAAGAAACTTTTGTATCGTCTTTGCTGTTACTCAAATATAAAAGTCAAAAAACTGTAAAGAAGGTTTTTGTAGCTTATAGAAAGGCCTTTAATTTGAGCCCTGGTTGGTCGCTGTATATTATAAATTGACCGAGTTTTAATTATTTAAAGCTTATGGAAATTTCGGAACTTTTAAAGCGCTAATTTTTAGCTTATATCTTTAAAACTAGCATTTAGACCAAGAATGCTTATACAGTGTGATCCATCTCAAATGGGCACACCTTCATAGCTCAGTTATTGGTCATCCAATTTAAACCTTTGGATCGGTATCAAAGACCTTTATTATACTCTTTCTAAGTAAAACAAGACTTATTTCAGTCATTGGAGTTTATTAAGAAAAAAAGGGTCGATTTTTCGAGAAGTGATCTTTTTTTTTTTTTGTTGAAGAGCTAATGTAATATTATTGATCAGCATGCTGTAGAACCCCTATATCCAGAATTTAACAACATTTTGATTTTTAGTTTTCGATTTACGGCCTCCTTAAAATTACCTACTTTAAATACATTAAATAATTAATAAATTGGTAACGAAATTTTTTTCGAAAAAAAGTCATTCTTCATTTTCTCTTTAAATTCACTATTTCTACCATCCCATATCATCGATACTTTCAAATTTCGTAGGCCAAGAATTTTTATTGGAAAACTGCTAAACATTTTGGGCCATCAGCCCTGTAAATGATTCGGGCATGACGGATTAACCAATTTGAAAGTATCGATGATAAGGAGTGGTAGAAAAAGTGAATGTAAGAAGAAAATAAACAAAGTCTTTTTTTCGAAAAAAATTCATTACCAATTTATTGATTATTTAATGTTTAAAATAATTTTAAGGGAGCGTAGTTACGAAGGTCCACTCGAAATTGGTCACACTGTATAACTGTTTAAAGTAAATTTAATTATTTCTAGTTTGAGAGGTCAGAGGTTTCATTATTGGTGAAACACTCGTCAGTATAAAATAAACTTAAAAAAAGAACTACATCCTGTAAAGCTGAAGAGCTGGACGGGGCGAGGTTAGGTAAGGTTAGAAAGGAATTAAAGGTTGTAAAATGTCATCCCCTTTTCACAAAGTGCGAAATAAATAACAATTAATTTTAGCTTATAAAAAGAACTTAAAATAATTTATAGAAAAACAAAAAACGCGCGTGTAAAAAGAAATATCCAAAAACCCGCTCTAGATTGTTGTGGCGAGAGCGAGCGGCTATGCCCAACACCACCTAATATTATTTAGGCGGTGTTGCTATCCCAGACCGCATAATTTATGGTTTAAAATATAGAAATTTAAAAAAATATATGTATTTGACAAGAATATATTTATGAAGAGAATAATCTAAGTAAATAAAAACAAACAGAAACGAATTAGATAGGAAAGAGTTAAAGATGAAAATTGTGTTTGATAGTTTCTATAGTTGTGTCTAGATAGCTTACCTGAAGATGGGCAACGCCTGTATGATAATTTGTGTTTTGCCCGAAAAGGAGCATTATATTCACTGATTTGTGTAAGCAGACTATCACAAAGTTTAAATTGGTAGACTTTTTATGATATAGCTTTGTTACAGTCCCTCTAGTGGCATTAAGTCGTGATAACGTGCTCAGAAGTCTCTGAGGCAGGTGTATCACAAATACTTTGAGATGAGACGCTTGACTTATGTTTCAAATTCCAAAACGACAAGATTGGTTATTCCCGTGACCGACGTGCTGCACCACGCCAGCGCTGCGTATGTAAGGGCCGGCCTCACAACAAGGGTGTAAATCAGTTTTCGTTGGGTTTGCTAAGTCTGCTATTCATGGACATGAAATAGACTGTCCGTACAGTTTCGTTTATATGTCGGAAACGTTAGTCGTTTGTCTGTGCGTACACCCAAGCATTCCTTTTCTTGTCAGAATTGGCGTTAAATATCAAATTTTTGAAATTTAAATAATTAATAACTTTTTATCTATTGATCGATGAATTTACTGCCCTAATTTAAATACAGTCAGACTTTTCTTTCTTAAGTTCGTGTCTACAAGAAACTTGTCGAACAGACAGACGGAAATTTCGAAAGTTGTTATGAATCATATTTTCGAAGAGTATGATAATGAAATTGTTGCCAATTTGCTTATTATTTTATTCTCTTTAAAAATTGTCTTTGAAATTTCGCACAGTTAAAAGTAGATTAATGACTGCAGCAACTTAATTTGCATAAGAAACGAGTATAAAATACACTACTATAAAAATACCACGAAAAAATCTGAGGAAAATGTGCAGATGGATATCCAGTACATCTATGGTTACGCCTGAAATGCGAGAAATTGCAACATTATCTTTTATAAAAAAGAAAATTATAATAATTGTATTATTTTTATAAATGATTTTAAAGGATATCTTCTCATCTTACTGGTGGTGTAATTTTCAATTATTTTTAAAGAACAATATTTAAAAAAAGGGCTTTTTTGGCCCATCCATGGTAAAGTGTGGATGCCATCTTTTTTTTCCAAATTTTGGAATGCTGAAAACGAATCCGTCACCCGTTTTGGCGAAAAATCTCAGGAACACATTAAAAGACAACCCTTATTTGGGGGTGACATTGGAATTGATATTAGAACTTGTCACACTCTTTTGCAGGAATTTTTCTTAAAATACCAAGTTTTGATAACTAAGTAGAAAAAGAAGTAAAAAACCAAATTCACCCCTTCAACTCTCCTCGCCAAAAGTCATTTAAATAATTACAGAATGTTTTAATATAAAAAACAAGTCATATTTTCTGGATAGTGATATGCACACCGTACACCCCGACCCCAAAAGTATGAGAAATATTCATCTGAATTGACTAAATGACCTTATTATGATAAAAAAACATCAAACTGAGTGATTGAATTAAAACCAACTTGATAATAGCCATTTAACGAGGACTTTTGGTTTTTTTTTAAATAAATAAATAACCGTATATTAGATATTGTAACTTACACCGTTCTTATGGGTGGTGAAGGGTGAGGGAAACAAGGGAGAGGAGGGGAGGGTTGATTTAGAATTGCTTCTTTTTCTGCTTACCTAACGAAACCGAGTATTTTGAAAGAATTTCCTGCACTAAAGAATAATTTTTTGTTGCAGGTTTTAATGACAATTTCAATGCCACCTCCAAATGAGGGTTGCTTTTTACTGTCTTCCCGATGTTTTTAGCCAATTCGGATAACAGATTCGTATTCAAAATTAGTAAAGAGAGATGGTTTCCACGCTTCACCACGGATGGGCCAAAAAAGCCTTTTTTAACATTGTTCTTTACAAATATATTTTTTTTCAAATTCAAGTTACGCTAAGTTACGCTAAGAATGATTTGTTATATAGGTACGTGGTTTTATAGAAAGCTTCAATTCAATTCAATTTTGGCGTATATGCACAGTTTTTAAGTGAAGTAACTAAATAAAATTTTTGAAAAAGGGATTTTTCATACAAAATTTTTTTAAGTTAGCTTACAAATTAACAATAAATACATTTCTTATAAATAACTCTTTTCATAAAAATCCTTGATTGTCAAATTCGTTATAAAAAACAATGTAATCAAATATAAATAATTCGTTATTTTGAAGCTAATAATATTCCTTTGTTATGCCCGTTTGATTGATATTTCATTATATAAACAATATATATATACAATAAAATGGCCAAAAATGGTCAAACGAACAGTTATACCTAAGAAAGGGCCATTTTTAAATGGTTCAAGTTTTTATAATGTCTTTTAATGCAATGTAAAACAGCCACATATTATATTATTTTATTAGCAAGGACTACTTAAAATATTTAATGTTTACCGATTTTCACGCACTCGCCGTTTCTATAAACAATTCATCATAACTTAGTTATTTTTAAAGATAATGGAACGGCTGACCTCTGAAACGAAAGATAACACAAGGTTTACAAAAAAAAGTGCATCTGGAATGCTAGTACAATTTTTCCCATGTATTCTTTGTAGTGAATTCGAATCTGACCAGTTTTTCTCTATCATATCAGAATTTAAAAAAAAACAAGAAATCAAAGTCAAAAGAGCACTTTTTTATTAATTTCTTAGTTTCTTAGACATTCTAATGTGATAGAGAAAAACTGGCCACAGTTTCGATTTCAGCAACCAAAAATACATAAGAAAAGTGTACTCGTATTTCAGATGCGGAATACTTTTTTTTGTAAACCTGTGTAGTTAAGTGTATTTTAAAAGTTATATAATAAGAATAATAATAATAAACGCCTTTATTTAATGGCGGAAGTTTGTCTATACGACACTCTTCCACTTAACTCTGTAAGCACTTTTGTCTAAATGTTATTCGTAGTTTAAAAAAATATATGAGCGCGTGTTCAAAAAGTAGCGAAATTTGCATAAAATTTAAACAGTCGTATCTCAGTCAATTTTTGAGACACAGTGACCAACCCGGGCTTAAAATAAGTCTTTTTTTGTTTTGGTCTCTTACATAGCCATTTCACGGACTCATTTGAGTCCGTAAAATGAGTCTTTTCCGCACTCAATCCCAAAAAGTTGCCATGGCAACTTTTGAGAATCTTTTAGGTAAATAATGCGAAATGGTTCATACAGCAATTAAACAGCTTTATTTAATCTAATATGACTTAATTATTAGGTTTGTAAGTTAAATTAATAATAATTAAATGATTATGGCCCAAAATGAAAATTAAATGAATAACTTTGAACACCTTCAAAACTATTTCCCCCAAACGAAATACCCGAACCCGAGAGAATTGTGTTAATTTCTTTTGATGTTGTGGTAGTAGCTTCAGTAGTAACCGATATTATGTTACTCGATGGTTCGATTTTCCTCTCCACCATTAACATTCTGCACACTTTTTTCTTCTTCACAATTGATTCTTCTATATATGACTTTGCCACTGAAGACTCCCTGGAATTAGTTATTATTTAGAATAAAAAAACAATAATATTGTGAAAAAACTTGCTTCCATCCTCTTAGCCGTTTCAACGTCAGCATCTGCAGCAAGAGACGCAGAACTTCGCCGGAAGCAATGATCTGTATACTCTGTCGCGTTCGGTAGTTTAAGAAATTCAGCAACGATAGAGGGCATCTTCCCAAACGAATGGATTCCTACACGTTGTACTGTACATTTTCCCTTACGATAGGAAATAAAAAAATAATCGTGTTTAACATCCGCTGGTCGTAGTGGAACATATTTCTGGCACACTTCCATGGGATTAGCAGCTTCACCTTCAGCTACCACAGGAAACACTCTCTTAATGTTGGTCTTCGTATCGGGACATCATGTGTCTTTTTGGACAATATCTTGTATTTTTAGTAAATGTAGCTTTTCGCGCCTGCATGCACCACACACGCCAATGAGAAGAGCAATCTGCAAAATTAAATGCATTTGTCAAAAATATATTAATTTCTTGGCGCGTCAAAACTTTTGACTGTCGGCTCATAGCCTACTGAATTTCGCTTCAAAAAAGCTATGACTCTGACGAATTTGTTTATTTATATATTTTCTTTGACAGACAAAACAGCTTTTATCATCGAATATTTTGACCAGAGAGTAGATGGTTTTACTTCTTGCGACTGTAATAGGAAAATACGAAAATAGTCACAATAATAATTTACATATGTTACTAATATTAAATGCAAAGAATAGCGGCACTTACCTTTTTATGTAAATAGTTCAACATTGCATCTTCGTCTACAATTACAATGTTGTTCATTTCTTTCCACCGAATGAATGATTCATATTCCTTTTCATATAAATTTGACGAGATTTCACTGGAAGTAAATCTAACAAAATTTCCTTCGCTTTTTCAGATATAATTTGTGGATTATGCATTTTATACCGTATAAAAAGAACGCGTCAAATTTTTTTTGTTTACATTAAACAATCTGGTTACTATGGTCGCATGATAAGTAAAATTCGGAACTCACTATTTTCTAGAAATATTTACTCCGATCAAAAATTTAAATCTGTTTTAGGGACCTTTAACAAAAAAATGTTGCTTGTATCACGTACCTAATATCAGTTTTTGGGACTTATGGCTATTCGTCCACGATTCGTCCCAAAAAACATGATTTTAGGTACTTGTTACAAAAATAACTATTTTATAAGCTGCAAAAAGTTCTTTACGGTTTTTTTTATTTATTATAGCTCCTGAGTTATATAATTCTCAATTTCTTAATTGTTTATTTCCGCAATTAAAAAATTAAAAGCTTTTCATATTTGAGCAAAACCGAACACGATACAAAAAGTTTCAAATTCACCATAATTGGATTCCTAGCGCAAACCATTTATCGACTGGACTAAATGTTTGTGGAGCGGCTTACTTATTTAACAAAGTTAAATACATTTACGTTTATAATTAGTGGTGCAATTAGTTACACTAATAATTCGCTGACAATATTGCAAAGCAGAGAGCGCAGTGCTAACTCTAATTTGACACCTGGCATGGCGCACCAGTCAATAACCCCATAAAAAAGAAACTGGTGAGCAGGTATTGTTCTCAATACAAGCGCGAATACCTCTGTAATTCTGTGTTTGCCTTTTAAAGCGCATTCAATGCTTCGATGATTGAATTTAGCTTTTTATTCCTTGTTTTTGTTGAAGTAATTGCACTTCTACAGAGTGGAATATGAAATAGATGTTTCCCATGCATGATACCAGAGTATCTACCTAGGATATATCTGCCAGTGAAATGAACATGTCCATTTACTGGAATTTCCTAATTTTCTTGACCCATATTGAAATACACTTTGAATAACATATCTGTTAATAAAAAACCAGTAAATGAAAAATAAAATAGTTTTTTTAGATTAAGGATAGAATTTTTCGGAGTGAGAGAGATGTGCGTTTATTTTCGGTTTATTATAAATATTTAAAAAATCATAAATGGTATAGTCTTTAAAATAGTTTCAGATACTTCCCATTGCTCTAAGGAATACAACCATATACAGATATTTTTCATAAACATTGTATATAGTTAAATGCCATACTCTAATAGTGAAATTAGGAACTATGTTCATCAGGAGCGGCTCAAGGTAAATTTTTCACCCGGGCGGGAGCACTTTTTGGCGCCCCTCCCTGAGATAATTACGGAAATTTCACAGACGCACTACGTACTAAAGTTCAAGGATATCCCTTCGGACCCCCTCGATCACTACTTTTTGAGTTAACACAAACCTGTCCCTCGATATTTATGTGGCTGTCAGTGCATCCAAAAATAAAGTTATCCTCAATGAATAATAAGGAAATTATACCCCTTTTGTCAGTTCTGCAATATCTTCCGACCGCCTTAAAATATAAAATTCATATTTTAAATTAGATATAACCCATCTGGACATCAACTTACATAGTATCAGTCAAACCCACTCTTCTGCTCAAGGGGTATTTTTAGGGGGTGGCTGTCAGTATTTTACCCTTAACTTTTTATTTTTTACATACCTATTTCTAAAAGTTCTTAAAAAAATAATTTTCAGATCATTAGAAATAAAAAAAAGATATTCTTATTGCATTTCGATAAACTATTCTCAAGTAATTTAAGTTTACCTACGATCACTACTGTAAATAGTAAAAAACACACTACCTGCCATCTATGTAAGTTGAATGTTACATATTGTAAACAAAACGCACTGTAAACAAATCGCACGGTAAACAAAACGCACAGGACACGCAATTATGGTGGCTTATATCGCTGACGCGGGGTTTAAAAAAACAAATGCGCCTATGTAATTTTCAAACGCTGTCAAAACTGACATAATATTTGTTGAATAATATTGTTGACAAGTAAACTAAATCCAGATTTTACTAAATAAATAAATAAATATGATCGTAGGTAAAGTATAGTACATAATTCGAGTTGTAAAGCAATTACGCACTCATGGAAATACGCACTCGCCGCTACGCTGCATCGTGCGTAACTTTTCCATTCGTGCGTAATATGCTTCTTACAACACTCATTACGTAATATACTATTACACATCAATGTACATTTACAACATTTTATTAATAATAACTCAGGCCTACAAATAATAAGTCTTGTCCTAAGGTACTCATCTAACTTTTCTGAACGCGTTGAAACCAATTTTGGACAAATAAATGTTTCTACCATGTCAGTTTCCCTTTTACCCCCTAAAAAAAGCCAAGAAAGGGCTTGTTTGTCTTGAGGTTCCGATCCAACACTTCTGAATCATTTTGACGCACTGAAGCCAATTTTGAAGAATTTTTTTTTTCATGTCAGTTTTTCTCTACCACCCCTTTTATCCCCTAATTAGGGGGCGAAAAAGGTCTTGTCGTAAAGTCCTGATCTAACTTCCCCGAAGTGTTTTGAGACGCTGAAGGTAATTTTGGACACAACATTTTTTTCTATCATGTCAGTTTTATTCTACCACTCCTTTTATCCCCTAAAAAAATAGCAAAAAAGGCCTTGTCCCAAACGTTCCGACCTAACTTTTCTGAAGTACTTTGACGTTTTTACACAAAAACAAATTAGGAGATAAAAGGGAAACTGACCCGACAGAAAAAGAAATGTGTCCAAAATTGGATTCAGCGTGTCAAAATACCTTAGGACGCCCTTTTTATGGGATGAAAGGGATGGTACAGTAAAACTGACACGATAGAAAATTTTTTTTGTCCAAAATTGGCTTCAGCGCCTCAAAATACTTCAGAAGAGTTAGATGAAAACCTTAGGACAAGATATTTTTTTGTAGACCTGTGTATTTAATTTGTAATATAAAATTTGTTGTCTACACCATCTGAACGCTACTATAATGAGAGGACCACCGACACAAGTTTACTTAGAGGAAGGTTCCTCTTTATTGTTTTAATATTACATACAAAACAAATTTCCATTTATTTATTTTATTTATTTATAAACAGTAAATTACGTAAGATATGAAATACAAACAGCTAATGTTGATATAACAATTTTCTGAATATTCTGATTTTTTTCTGAATGAAAGAGCATGCTGCCGGCCTTTTTTATGCAAAATCTTTAATGATCGACTCCGTATCAGTGAATAATAGGTCGGGAAACTTGAGGTATGAGCAGCGAGTTATCTCATAGTTAAACAAAAATGTTTTTGTTGCATTTTTGAACGATTTAGGCGGTTGTAATGTTATCATTACCATTTTAACTGACATAGATACTGATATTATTTGATATTATCTTCTACAGAAAACTAATGAAAAGAGTACAAAAAAAAATTAAACAATTTTCCCTCAGTTTGGCGCCCCTCTGAGCCGGCGCCCCGGTTGCCCTGCCCTTAAGCCGCCCCTGATGTTCATTGACAAACTACGATATTCAAGCACAACAGAAATTTACAATAAAAAATATTAGAACAATAGCAATTGTTTAAAACAGTTTTAAAGATTATACTATGTTTGGTGATTTAATTATTTATAATAAACCGAAAATAAATGCATATTCCCTTCTCACTCTGCAAAATCCTAACCTTAACGTGAAAAACCTTCAAGTGTTCATTCACTGGTCTCTAGAAATTGATCATACTGATGATTGAACACAATGGAAAGGACAATGTTAAAAATAGCTGATTGGCCCTCATCGCGAACGCATAAGACTCGGTGCAAATGGTTGGAAAATGCTCAAAATTAATAAAAATACGTCTTCGTAGTATCAAAAGGCTGGGGAAAACTCTATTTCATCCCTAAAAATATAAAACCTAAAATTGCTTTGACTAATAGCTTATACTGAATGAAAGTGTTGATTTTATTATGATTCTATATGTTTCATAAAATGAAAATCTTTTTTTTCTAATATTACATTATCTAAAGTGCCTGTCATCCCTAAACTGAAGTAGATTTTGATTCATTTTAGTCACTTTGTTTCCTATTTTTTAGTATTTGAAGCGGAGAATACGATTCTACCATCTGAATAAAATAGGGTATAGTCTGGTCGCTTTCAAGGTTGCTAAATAACTCGCTACTTGTTCTTTATTAAAAAGACGTAAAACCATACAGATCTATTGTAACATTACGTGCTGTTAATATTTTTCATAATCATATAGAAGTTTTTCGTAATAAGGATACTCACGTCAGGACAAAGTGGATGTAGAAAATAATTTGGTGCATTACTAAGTGCCGTGGCATTTTTTTTAGCATTCGACACTGTGAATAGAATTGCACCCCCGAATTGGTGGTTTCCAGAGTCGCTAACTAAAGCGCTTTTTTTGTAATAATACTTGCTGCATATATTATTTTATACCCTTAGAGGGGTTGTTTTTGAAAATAGAGATGCTGAGGTCAGGATCAGTTGAAGGTCTGGTTCAACTAGTACTAAAAAAATTATTTTGTACATTTTACTCACCTTGGTACCTATTTTTTTAATATTAGGTGCCATGTATAACGTTTCACCCCCCGAATAGGGTGTGAATAGCGGTGGCTTTTACCCTTTTGATATCTCTATTGAATCGATACATAATAGTTACCACAAAATAAATATAATTTTCACGTTTGGTATAAGCTGTTATTCAAAGCAATTTTAGCTTTATGTTTTTAAAGGTGAAATAGAATTTTCTCCAGCCTTTTGATACCAAGAAGACGTCTTTTTATTAATTTTGAGTGGTTTCCAGAGTCGCTAACTAAAGCGTTTTTTTTGTAATAATACTTGCTGCATATATTATTTTATACCCTTAGAGGGGTTGTTTTTGAA
Source organism: Rutpela maculata (assembly GCA_936432065.2). Classification (NCBI taxonomy): domain Eukaryota; kingdom Metazoa; phylum Arthropoda; class Insecta; order Coleoptera; family Cerambycidae; genus Rutpela; species Rutpela maculata. The sequence goes on from OW386285.2 coordinate 21,551,653, forward strand.
AATAGAGATGCTGAGGTCAGGATCAGTTGAAGGTCTGGTTCAACTAGTACTAAAAAAATTATTTTGTACATTTTACTCACCTTGGTACCTATTTTTTTAATATTAGGTGCCATGTATAACGTTTCACCCCCCGAATAGGGTGTGAATAGCGGTGGCTTTTACCCTTTTGATATCTCTATTGAATCGATACATAATAGTTACCACAAAATAAATATAATTTTCACGTTTGGTATAAGCTGTTATTCAAAGCAATTTTAGCTTTATGTTTTTAAAGGTGAAATAGAATTTTCTCCAGCCTTTTGATACCAAGAAGACGTCTTTTTATTAATTTTGAGTGGTTTCCAGAGTCGCTAACTAAAGCGCTTTTTTTGTAATAATACTTGCTGCATATATTATTTTATACCCTTAGAGGGGTTGTTTTTGAAAATAGAGATGCTGAGGTCAGGATCAGTTGAAGGTCTGGTTCAACTAGTACTAAAAAAATTATTTTGTACATTTTACTCACCTTGGTACCTATTTTTTTAATATTAGGTGCCATGTATAACGTTTCACCCCCCGAATAGGGTGTGAATAGCGGTGGCTTTTACCCTTTTGATATCTCTATTGAATCGATACATAATAGTTACCACAAAATAAATATAATTTTCACGTTTGGTATAAGCTGTTATTCAAAGCAATTTTAGCTTTATGTTTTTAAAGGTGAAATAGAATTTTCTCCAGCCTTTTGATACCAAGAAGACGTCTTTTTATTAATTTTGAGCCTTTTCCGACCATTTTCTCTGGGTCTTATGAGTTCCGCAATGAGGACCAAAAATCAGCTATTTTTAACATTGGCCTTTGCTCTTTTTTCATTAACTACACATATTTTATAATGCCTAACTAATGAACATACATACCAAATGGGTGCACGATGCACGAGATTTGATCTCGGTCTTGAGAAAATTTGTAAGTCTAATATTTTTAAACAGAGACCAAGTCTAAACCAAGAATAAGCTGGAGGTTTTCATGAAGATCATTGCGTATGCTAGTTGTACCCTTGGTGTTGAAAATGTTCGCTATACTTTAGCCGGGAAAGGAGGATAGTGATGAATTGAACTGTCAATAGCGTCAAGCGGCACATGCCATTGAGCGACGTTGATTTGATTTGAAGCCTTTGTGAAAATAGTTTCTGAGATATTTAACATTTAAACTAAATACTTCGTCTTATATACGTTTGGACGCCACCTTTATGCTTCCAGATCTCCAAAACCATTAACTCTATAGAAATTGGAAAAAAAAAAAACGAAATTCGTCCTTAATTTAGCAGCCTTCTTATTTGTCCCGCTCAATGTAATACTTTTCGAGTTATTTGCCGAATATTGTTTTGAAATACCTTTTTTTACGCTAAAATCCCAATTTTCAAGTAGTTATAACTTAAAGACTCAATTTTTATGAAAGTTGCATAGAACTCTTAAAATTTTATTTTTTTTCAGTTCCAATATTTTTAATTTTTTCTTAGTTGCCACTCCTTGAAAAGGATCTATTGTAGGGGGTGGCATCCACCCTGTGCTACCATTTAAAGAGGTGCGTTTTTGAGATTGAAGTAAAAAGGCCCACTTTTCACATTTTTAAGTTTTGCTCGAAAACTGTGCATTTTTCCTATAAACACGTCAACAGAAAAGTTGCAGAGAATTAAATTTCCAATCGAAATGGCACCTTCAGAAGTCAATTTTTTTTTTTTACAAAAATGCGTCCAAAAAACAACAAGAAAAACGAGTTTTTTATTTGTTTTTAATTTTAGCATATAACTTTTTTTCGGGTACATTTAGGCGTTTTACCTGTTAAAATGAGATTTTCGAGGAGATTTTGTAAAAAAATTTTACTATTTTTTTTTTCAAATTTCGTCCTGTAACTTTTTTCTGAGTTAATTTAGCTATAGACACTATTATATTAAAGTGAAAACTGACTTTACGCCCGTTGAAATGGTGGCTGGTAAAAGTCTCTACCACAAACAGAAACCTAGATACAGCGTTTCGAAGATTATTACTTTTATTAACTTTTTTCTAATTTTTATGTTCTTTTTTAAATTTCGGCCTATAACTTATTTGTCAAATACTTTAAATACAAATATTGCTACATTGCATATACTCGCAGCATTCTTGTTTAAATGGTCTGCAATAGAAGTTTAACCCATCTTAAAGTTTTGTTTTATCTCCTTATTATCCTTATCCATTTTTCGTATTTTTTTTTGCTTCTTAATGTACTGTAACATTACTGAAAATGAAAATTGATGGCCAAAGCACCTGTCGCTATAAGCTATTTCAGAATTACTCAACAGGTGCGAAATTCGCATTGTCCCGATTGCCTCCAACAACTGATGCTGCTAAACATCATGGTATAAGAACTTACTTGCAAATGCAACATTGAAAAGGAAATACTGTAAATCCTCTCATTTGGGGTTGGAAAAGTTCAAAAAATGGATTAGTACCAATTTTGTCAAATAAACCTCCTGCACCACAAGTTTTGCTGGAAAAATATCCTGTAAATGCACCAGAGGATGCAGAGGAAACTGCGATTGCAGGAAATTGGGGATGGATTGCTCCATTTTTTGCAAAGAATGTATGGGAATAAACTGTGAAAACGCTGATGTACCTGAAATAACGGAAGACGATGTTCACGTAGATGAAGAAATCGACTTTGATTTTGAAAATATGTTAAATCCAGCATTTGAATAATTTCATAAATAATATACACTTAGAAACATAAATAATGTATAACAGGTATACAATTATGAATAAATTAATTTAATCTATCTTTTGTAAGTTGTTATTTGAACAAAGAAATTCAGAAATGGAAAAATGTAAAAAGATATTTTTTAAGTACAATAATCTACTATATCTAGACTGTATCTTAGTTACTATTGATCACATAAACTTCTATTGCAGACCATTTAAACAAGAATGCTGCGAGTACATTCAATGTAGCAATATCTGCACATAAAGTATTTGACAAATAAGTTATAGGCCGAAATTTAAAAAAGAACGTAAAAATTAGAAAAAAGTTAATAAAAGTAACAATCTTCGAAATACTGTATCTAAGTTTCTATTTGTCGTAGAGAGTTTTACCAGCCACCATTTCAACGGGCGTAAAGTCAGCTTTCACTTTAATATAATAATGTCTATACCTGAATTCACTTAGAAAATTTGAAAAAAAATAGTAAAAATTAGCAAAAAAAATTAAAAGTTGCAAACTTTGAAACGCTATATCTCAGTCACTATTAATCGTAAATTTTTTTATAAAATCTCATTTCAAAGGGTAAAACGCCAGCTTCTTTTATGCCGCAATGTCTATGCCTAAATGTACCCGAAAAAAAGTTACAGGCTAAAATAAAAAAAAATGAAAAATTTCATTTTTTCGTTTTTTTTTTGTTTTGTTTTGTTTTTTGGATTATTTCAATTGGAAATTTAATTTTCTACAACTTTTCTATTGACGTGTTTATAGGAAAAATGCATAGTTTTCGAGCAAAACTCAAAAATGTGAAAAATGGACCTTTTTACTTCGATCTCAAAAACGCACCCCCTTTAAATGGTAGCAGTACGCGGTTTTCTCATATTTTGGGGTCAATTGAACATAGGAAACAATAAAAACCCTTTATCGTTTTAGTTCCTTTCTACAGTACATAGACAATAGACTATAGGTACTGTACTATATTTCTAATATTATATTGCCTGAATAGATCCTTGTAGATTTCTACAAAATTATAATTTACAATCCATAACTTTTTATCTTCAATAATGACTTAAATTACTTTCAGATCCCTAAAAAACGCCCATAAAACTGTTTAATCATAGGCGCTTATTTTTTTCTAATTTTATCAGTTATAGGTTATAAAATTTAAATTTAGATTATTTAATCGCTAGCTAGTACTTACTTTATGACATATAAGATTTTATGTTTTCCGGTTTGGCAGGAAATTGCTTCGGTCGTTGAAGGAAATTTTATGGATTTACATGAATTTCCATCTAAATTGAGTTTTTGAGCTGTGAAATATCGACACTTGAAAATTTTTATGAAACAATTTCATCCGAAGTAGATGAGTTTGTTTGTATGTGATCGGTAAATGAGAGAATATCTGTTTTTAATCAAAGTGTAATCTGAAACTAGATCGATATAAAAATTCCAGAAATATTTGTTTTAAATTATCATTATAACTGCCATTCAGTAAATAAAATAAACATGCGAATGTGTTAGATCTTATCTATTAACTTAAGAGGCTTTCGATTAAAGTAATATTCATAAGCATGCATATTTTTCAATAACAGATGTCCTCGAACAACTTACATCCAAATGTATCTGAAGGTGGAGGGTGGAGTGCAGTTTCTATTCCGAAACCGGTCATACAAACAAATTAAAACAAGTAAGAGATAAAGTCTTTTAAATAAATCTTCGTTACCATGACTTGTGTTGAATCCATGGTGTATATTATTAGTCTACGTCTAATACGTTAAAAATTTGTTTAGAAATGAAATTTCGCTCCACCAACCTTGAAACTATCTAAAAATTGGTATAAATGTAACTTATAGTGGACAGAAAAAAAATGTTCCACTATGCAGTTATTGAATAAAACCCCGAAAGGCATCCTCAAAATGGAGGGCCGCTTCACCATCTTGGAACTATTGGAAAAAAAATTTTTCTTAATCTGTTCTATATTACGATTAAAGAAGAAAATGTTCCAGGAAATTTCCCTTGCAGTTTTCGAGTAGTAGTTACCTTCAAAAATGTCAACTCGCTCCACCACCTCGGAAATATTGGAACACTTTTTTTCTTAATCTATACTATATTCAGATTATAGAAAAAAATGTTCCAGGATATTTCCTTTGCAGTTTTCGACTAGGCACACCACTTTGTCACCCTCAAAAATGTTTACTCGCTCTTCCATTTTGGAATTAAGGAAACATTTTTTCACTTGTCTTGTTCCGATGAAAAAAAAATACCAGAAAACAATAATAAATATCAACTCGATCCGCCAACTTGGAACTAGGCACCTTCAAGACTCCCACATTTTTTTCTATCTTCTTAGGTATTTTTAAAAAAGAAGTTTTAAAAAAATTATATGCAGTATTTGCCAGTAATAATATGATATGATTAACAATAACTTTGGTATGTTCCTCTCTAACTTGAGTATATTTAGATCTATTATTTATCTGTATCGCCAGTAATATGAGTCATATTCACTGTAACTATGTGTCAGAATTGGTGTCAATTTGGGATTTCAAAATCGGTACCATTATCGATATTATTGGTGCCCGTTTCTTCAACATCGTACGTCAACGGTATATTGCGGTCTTCTTTTGGTTTGTCGACATCCTCTGCTATCTCTTCCTTTTCTAGTTTAGCAAACAGAGTGGCATTTGTAGGAGATATTCCACTGCAATCTAGGAAGACTTTTATCTCCGGTTTAGCTACTACAATCGTATTCCCTTCCGCATCTGCAAAAGATAGTATTTAAAAATTATTTGGTGCAGATGGTTTTCCTGCAATAAATTAGATAGCATAGGCAATAAATTAGATTTGTATCCAATTTCAAAGTTTAGAAATCTTATTATAAATTGTTCCGTCACCATAATTTTACATTGAAACCATTGCTCGTACGAATAAAGGTAAAATGGTAAAACCTTTTCTCTGGAAAATTAATTTTTGTGAAATCGATCGGCAATGTCTACATTTTCGTCGCGATTTCAGATCGAAAAAAGCACAATTCCAGTATTTTAGCCCGTTGTTAAGAAACTGTCAGAAAACAGACCGGAAAAGATCCGTTGCCAAGCAACGATCAACAAACTAGGCCGGGAATGTAAAATTCCCGTATGGTTTTTATGTATATTTTAGACAGTAAATAAATACACGCAGACAAACCAACTCACATTAAAATTGCATTTATTAGTAAGCAGTTAGATTGTAATGAAGAAATGTTAAGCATTAGTACAAATTCCTTAATTTATAATAATATTGATTGTGATTTCAGAAAAAATAGTATGTGTACTTCGGTGTAAAAGCACATTCCCGGACTTCCCCCGACTTGCATTGTCCTCTGGGAATGTATTGCTTTCACACCTAAATATACTATTCTATACTATTTTGTACTAATGCAAAAATAGTTCAAATTTCAACAAAAACTACTCATACCATAAGTTTGGCCATGTATAAACTTTCCTGTCTACTATTCTAATCAATTTTTCGTCCCATTTTAGATAGAACAAGACGATCTTCTTTAGGAAGAACCTAATTTTTTCTACTTCTGTCGGCTAAGAGCTCAAGGAATCCACTCATTAAGATAATAACTTTGATATTTCAGAGGTTTACCGATGTTAAAATAAATTGGATAGAAAAATATACATTTTATTTTCGCTCTAGATTGTTGACTGCAAAGGAAACCAATGATATGTAAATTGATGATTTAGTTGACCGAATCACCGTCTATTCATCAATTGGAAATAAGTTATGAAGATTCCACCGCTTGAATTTTTACCATTGTGCGTATTGCCGTTTAAAATAGGGAGCTAAATTCTGTTCTCATAGTTAACCACATTTTCACCAAAAGTTGTTGTTTCACCGAACAAAATATTTCATCTTCTGTAAAAGTCCTAATAAAAGTCAGTATGTTTCCCAAAAAATTTTCCATTCTTTTACTCTTTTCTCATTTAGATTCGATTAATTCTTTTTAAATCATCAGCATCCATTATCCATCCTGTTAGACTGCCAGATCTCAATTAATTGTATTACAATTTAACACCTGCCCTTTCTATAAACGAAAAAAAACCTAAGAGAAAAGCAAAATAGCGGGATCAATATGGCGACCAATAAAATCATAAAAAATAATAATGACATCCGTCACAGAAGTAGATTCGCCAACCAAAGTGCAATCACTGGGAGATGATTAAAAATTATAAGTGTAAAAAAATGAGGAAATGTGAGAGAATAGTACATTATTAAAAAAAAATACTTGAATGGAAATATTAAGTGTATTTAATTGCATCCTAAATTATAATAATTCTGGTCGGCGCGAATTTTGTGTCAGTTTTAGAGGTGATAGAAAAGCATATTTTATATGTACGTAAAAATATTTTATAATATCTACATTACACGTGTATATTTTAGATTTCATTTTATGGATTTAATTGTCCTCATAAAATAAGCAAATACGGAATTTATTACATGATATAAACTGTATATGCAGTTCAATTAACGTCAAAAGCGATATTCCAACACCTAGTTATATAAATATGGTAATATAAATATTATGTCTAACCGGATGAAAAAATATTAATTTTATTCAAATTTTGAATGTACTAAATTTCTTTGTATATAATTTGCATTTGCCATCATTTCTGAAAATGTCTAATAAAATGTGTTTTTCATTTGAGAGTTAATAAGCCTCGGATAATTTATATTTAAAGAACTTTTTTTTTAATGTAATTATTTGCGAACTATATAATCTATATATACATTGCGTATTAATCGGAAATCTAGTTTCTCAAAAGACGCTCTTAAAATATCAAACTCAAAAATATAGTTTGAGAAAGATATGTACACTATTTGGAATGACCTTGCGTATCATAAATATAAAGAGACAGATATTGTTTATAATTCGTTATTTGTGGCATACCTATTTATGATTTCTTATCTTTGTTGGGTATTTTACCACTGTAAAAATATTTAAAAATTTTGATGCCCGCGACTGCAAAAAAAATAATTCCGAACATTTTTTTCATGATTGGAAATTGAATAATTTTATATTTACATCACATTAACAAGTTTTTATAATGAATTTATAATGAATTTTAAATCCAGATGAAAGTTTATTTCTTATACATTCGGTTGCTCCAAATTGATTTTCATGAAAAAAAAAACACAAATTTAGATATTAATATACTCGTGAACAAAAATTATTATATCATGCAGATATATAGAAAGCAACGTTGAAATAAATGAACTTAAAACTGCTGTGCATGAAAAATAACAATATAGAAGTAATATACATACATTATGTATACTTAAACTTAATTAACACCTAATAAATTTACCCTCACAACAATACATTCCAACACAGGTTTGCTGCAGCTACATTTTCCGGTACATTTCTTAAGTTTACACTTATAGAATACATTTTCGAAAGTTACTTTGGGACGAACATTTATAGCTATTAACGTGTGGATGTTATTCTTTGAACAGACTTTTGTTGAAAAACCTCGAATTATTGAAAGATAGCTTTTTACTAAAGAGAACACGTTACTCTCCTCTGCCGAATTTTGCTTTTTCTCACCTTTTTTCGAATGTTTTATTTCTATTACATTTTGCAAAAATAACTTGAAAAGTTTTCGAGATTTGTTGAATGAATAATTTTTCTGAAAATTCGACACCCTGTATTTTGAGAAATGGGCCGTTTAAATCTTTCATATACTCTTTATCTTAGAATAAACCAAGGAATCATCCCTTAAAATCATTTGCAATCATTTAGGACCACCACAGGATGACATTAAGATATATTTTCACGTACCTTGGCTATCCTCTAGACAAAATAGTTCCTTTTACCGTTTCCAGAATAAATATTCACAAGTTCGCTCTTCTTTACCAAATCTGCGGCAATTATAACTCTGAAGTAGTTATTTTAATTTATTCAACTGTAACATAGCCTCAATTAAAAATACAGTTACGTTACAATAACTACTATGCTTGTTTTGTTATGTTTCTTCTACTCCACTTTGATACTGGGAATATGTATTTATTATATGTATAATTCTTTTTTCTATATATTTCTGTTTTACTTTTAATATAATAACTAGAAGTTTTGATTTAAAAAATTGTAATTTGAATTAAATTTTATTTTTTTTTTATAACTACATCAAAGAGATGTTTCAATATTATGTGGGGGTTTGTTATTTTGTAGGTGGCACTAAAAAAAAAAAAAATAAATCATTGAAATAGAAACTTAATCAAATTTTGAGAAAAAAGGATCTATGTAATGTTTCATATAAATTGATAATTCTTAAGTTACGACTTAAAAATTGTGAATATTGCCTGAGGGAACAGGTATCTCATAACGGTTTCTATCGAATAACTCAGAAAGTACCACTTTTAGCGAAAAATGCTAGAAACCAATAAGAAAGTTCTTGAACTAAGGACAATTTGATTTATGTAGGATTAACAGTTTCGGGGATATGGAAGTTTAAGATGGCGTCCGAACATTCATAAAATATTTGACTTAAATGTTAAATATTTCACAAATTATGACACACATAAAAAATGCTAACGACTAAAACAGAATTTATTAATTAAGCTTCCAAATGATTTTTTTTTGTATAACTTTGAAAATTAATTTATTCGCTACATATGGACCACAGTGTTCAATGACATACGCTCATTTTTTTTGGCTGTTTATAGCACTTGCTTTAGAAAAAATTGCACTTTAAACTATAAATACATTTTCGAAATAAAATTTTTGTTATTCTTGCAAATATGCAAAAATAAAAAATAAAGCATATAAACTATGGATGAATTCATTTTTTTTTTTTTTTCATTTATGTTGGATTAATACTTTTGGAGAAATAGAAGTTTAAATATGGCGTCCGAACGTTTATAAGACGTAGTGATCAATTTAAATGTTGAATATCTCAGAAACTATGACATTTACATCAATGATGCTGAGGTCCAATATTTAACTAACCTTCCAAATATGTTTTTTTATTTATGTAACAAAGAAATAATTAAGTTAAAACCGAAGCAATGTGCGTTTTCATATTCTTTTTAATAAAAACGTCGCTATTTTGTTAGATAGATTGATAGATAGATAGGTTTTATTGGTCACAAAAATGCAGCTAGCTAGCTAGCTAACTAGCTGCACTGTTGGACAGAGACAAACAAGCTTTTAAGCTAGCTAGCTAGCTAGCTAGCTAGCTTAAAAAGCTTATTTGTCTGTGTCCAACAGTGACGATATTTCTTCTTTCTCTGCGCGGCTAAGTGCCAAGCCTAAGCAACAAATATAAAAGTTTAACAAGGTCTAGCCATAAGCAGAACAGCAAGAGACAGATATTAAAATTTAAAAGAGGCGAGTAATAAAATTCGAAACGTAAGTAATTTTGTATGATTATAAATCTGTGTAATTCAACTCTAGCTATAATAAGCCTTGGCTATAAGATGGATTTTCCGTTTATTTTTTAATCGCCTCAGTGGTGCCTCTTTTATAGTTGTTGGGAGGAAGTTGAAAAGAGTAATTCCAAAGTTCATTCTTTTTGTGTATATTAATCTCTGCTTGGGTATCTGTATATCGTTACTATTGCGAGTGAGGTAGCTATGGTTGTCACAGTTTCTGGAGTATTTATCGAGGTGACTTTTTATGTGTACTAGATTAAAATAGATTATACAGGATGGCAGAGTCATTATTTTATATTCTATGAACCATGATTTACAGCTGTCTGACTGACTTATTCCTGATAAGGTTCTAATTGCTCTCTTTTGAACAATAAAAATTTGTTGGACATGGTTAGATTGTTGACTAGTTGACTAAACCATATGTCATTAAGTTATGGAATAACGCATGGTATGCGACCATTGCTGAGGTTAGACCAATTTTGGTTCTAATGTGCCTTATGGCATATATTTTTTTGAATAGTTTGGTTGACAATATGTCGATATGTGAATGCCATGTTAACCGATTGTCAAGAGTTAAACCTAAAAATTTAACACTTTCAGATGCAGCTGGTTTGGTTGAAAATACCATTGAATTTCTTTGTTTTGATTTATGCATAGCTTATTTGCATTGAACCAGTCGAATGATTGTTTGATTGTTTCCTCACTACTTTCATTTATCTGTTTGGCAACAGAAAATAACACTGTAAAAAGTGATGAGGCTTCAAGTAAATCCTGTATATATATTAACAATCAATATACTGCCCTGTGGAACGCCATACTTTATAGGTAATACATTACTTAATTGACTTTTGCCAGTTTCCAGATAAATAGGAAGATTTTAATTGGAGAGTTACTCCATGGAAGCCATAGAAAGCTAGTTTCTGCAGTAAGATTGGGCCAGGTACATAATCAAAAGCCTTACTGAGGTCTAAAAACATTACTAAAGTTGATGATTTCATTTCTAAACCATCACCTATATAATAGAGAACTTGCCCAAAAAATAAAATGAATGAATTTTTTTTTCCTCTAATTTTGGCCTTTAGATCTTAGCGTTTTGGCCAGTAAAATTGAATTAAAATACTCAAAATCGTAAACTAACATCATTAAAAACCCCATAGACAACAAAAAATTTTAAAAAAAATTCCTCCAGAAATATAAGCGATTAAAATCTGCCGGATTTTACCCACTCCTGAAACGTGACGTCAGAGGGTGAAAGTCGGATGACGGCGTCAAGCGACACCGATTCTGCTTTCGCATGCTCATTTGTCTTCCTCTTTACGTCGCGACATCGTACGGCCGTCCCAATGGTGTTTTTCGAAAAATATGAACGTGTCAAGATTGCATGTTTTTGCAATTTTTTCGGCTCCGAAATGTAAGCTATTTGCTATTTTTCGCAGATACCTCCAAAATGGTGGGAGTTAGCTCAAAATAAAAAATAAGGTCGAACGAGTATTTTCCACTATGAATCTTTTCCTATCACCAGACTTTTGATTTTCTTTTTCGTTTCGGAGATAACTACAGAAATGTCGTCCACGTACGACAAAAAATCGCAAAATTTGAGCTTCTACAGTTGGCAACTTTTTAATCTTTGCTCCTACGCCAAAACACTACTTTAGCTAATTTGAACATAATTGAATTTGCTAAAACTCTTTTTTTATTTTTTGAATTCCAACAAAAATTAAGGAATTAGAGGGGGCGGGATTTGGGACTTTTTTTTTTCGGTAAAATTTCTCCATTTTGTCACCTTAATTAATCGATAATTAACTGAAATCGATCTCATTTACGATGTTCACTTAATATCATGTACTATTTTGACGCTCCGTTAATCTCGGCCCTTCGAAACAAAGGTTTCTGAGAAAAATTGTTTTTTTAAGATTTACATGCACTCTATAGGAAAACGTGTAATTTCCTACATTTCCTCTAATATCTCGATAATTATTGTTTTTTTCGAAAAATTTGTAGACAGCTTATGTAAAGAGAATTAATTGAGCTTTCAGACACTTTTTATTTTATTTCTAACATAAAAAACAAAAAACTTATGACCGAATATGCGGACGTCTCAAAGCTAACCGCCGCGCCGCCCAGTCTATTAATTAGGGTGAATGGCTAAAGTACGCCATCTGTTGGACACCACGCGAGACCAGTTTTCACCCGGTAACGTCACAGTGCTTTTCGTGAGGATTTCAACTTTAATTATTTATTGCAAAGTAAGTACTGCGATTTAAGAGCTGATATTCGGCGTGGCGTGTTCTTATACATAAATACACACTTTAATGAAATTTAAAAAAATGGGCAGGTTCCCCATTGACAAGTTGTAGAATGGCGTCAGATGTGCTTTTCCCTTCCTAAAACCAAACTGTTACTATAATTAGCCAGGTTCGTTAATACCTAGATACTCAATTTTTTTTACCTGTTTAAAGCATCTGCCTCGGGAAAAATTCCATTCGCAATATTGAAGTCGCAATTTTGAATTTTTTTAAATTGATTTTATATTTATAATCAACAATCTCAAAAACATAAGTATAGTATATCCCCTTGGGGGTAAGAGCAAGTTTTCGGACCATAGAGATACTGAAGATGATACCTTTTACTACAAGATAATAAGAAAATTATTATTATATATACCTCTAAGTGCTGTATAATTTTGTCATTAAATATTTTGACTAATTCATTCTGTAACTGGAAATTCCAGTTACAGAATGAATTAGTCAAAAGTTCTTTTATAGCATGGAATAATAATTGGACTTTATCACTTTTAGAAATTAGTTCTTAGTGATACCTTTTCAAGTTAGTAAACCAACCATTATTCTAATAATTTAAAAACTACTACAATTTGGAAGAATTTAGTCATCCAACATCAAAATTAAAAGAAACCTAGAGTGGTTGTCTTGATTGACCGCTACATTTGACGTAAAACTGATTTATGGTCTAAAAATTCAACATACTGGAAACTCTCTCTCATGCTCACAAGCATCGAAAAAATAATTAAATATTTCCTTCAACTGAATCGCACTTTTTAAGTTTATGCCACTTGAAACTCGGTCTTGATGTTGATTAATTAAAATAGTCTCTTCAAATGAAACGTCTTTGTTAATGAGAGTTCAACCAATTATTAAAGATTATCACGGACATTTTCCACATTCCTATTACTCCAACCAGTAATAATATTTTAATTAACAATTTCACACGAGCTTCTGATATTTTGTTATTGTGCTATTAACACTTTTATAACGCTCTAACCTCATTTTAAATTATACGTTCGTTTCAATGTCTAATAATTTTGTTATGGGCTGCCTCTTTTATGGTAATTCGAATGAATAAAATATTATGGTAAAGTATTGAACTTTATTAAATTAGAATATAAGAATAATAACTATTTTTACCGGTAACAAAGTATAAAAACTGAATTAACAATTTTGATGGAACTCTTTGCTAAAATACACATTCTAATGAAACAAAACGTTGAAAGAACTTATCAGGAGTAATAAATTAAAGGCTCTTTCTCTTCTGACATAACTTTTCCATCCTTGATCTTTCACTATTTTGACTAAAGTTGATGATTTTCAATTTTATTTATTTAATGGAATAAAATGAGATAACTGCACGTAAGGAGGTAGTCTAACTTGAATTTTTAGGGAAAACATTTCTACGCGGCTGCGCCAATTATCAATTACTGAAATTTTTATGGCCTTTTCGGAATGTATAAAACAATTTAAAAAATCGCTGGTAAAACTACAAGTGCGCACCCCGAAAGTTGTTTTATCCGACAAGTGCTACGCGTATAATATTTCAGTTAATTTGTCAAGTTATTTGAATTTTTGAAATTTGTGACTAGTTTTAGACATTTTTGATTTTATCATACGAACTTGGTAAAACACTCAGTACAAAGTAAAGTAAAAAAAAACTACATCCAAGACCTACGTGGGTTTCGAACCCGGGACCTTTGGGTTCCGAATCAAAAACGTAAGACCAAACGTAAACACCACCACCTGCCACGTAAATTTAAATTTCTACATTATAAGCGACGAGTTGAAATCATATTTCCACGGTCGGATATTACATTATGAATACTGATCGATTTTGTTCAAAAACGATAGGGTTCCTTTTTTAGCTAACACTAACTTAACACAGAGGAGTTAAACGAATAAAAAATTGTTTCATTTTATTTATCCAATAGACGCAGAGAACGAGAGAAATGATTCTCAAGTTAAGTAATTGTTTATAATAATTATACTACTCCACGACTCATTATGAAATTGAATAGGGTTCTATTGTGGTAATAGACGAGGAAATTAAAAAAATTCGCATGAATGACGATCTGTGGAATACAGACGTACGCTTAAATTCTTCTTAAAATGAAGATTATGTAGAATCTACCACTGCAAGTCAAGTAAAATACAAAACAATTGAATATCTCAGTGATATTTCGCGAACCCCCAAGACGCGTCCGCGAACCACCTGTTGGGAATCCCTGCCGTAGTCAATTCATTGCTTAATCATAAATCCAACTAAGTCTAATTCTACGATTGGAGAAATAAAATAGTTATTACTTTGGTGAAGTAGTGTATGGAACAAAGTCCAAGTTTTTGTTTTTGTATTTCCATTTTGGTCTAGATATTAATGTTCTGATTTAGTTAAAAAAATAATATGTAGACCAAAATGGAAATACAAAAACAAAAACTTGGACTTTGTTCCATACACTACTTCACCAAAGTTATGAAAACTTTAATGCAGTTGACACCATAATCTTAGGAACAGCTGCAGTGTTGAAATTTAAGGAGCATGTAAGAAAGTTACAATAATGAAAAGATTATATTTTTCTTCTAGTTGTTCATAACATTATGACTAATGTATTAATCTAGTTGGCCTCCCTTTCATTGCATGACGCATCCCACAGTATCACGCCATCTGCCGTAGTTGTCTACTATCAATGCGGCCTCACCAAAGTTTTTCCCTATCAGTTCCTTGGTAAGATCAGTCCGGTATATCGAATGATGCTCATTATTCTGAATAATTTTCTTATACTCACGAAAACAATTTGAATCACTTGAAATTTGTCGGCAATTTCAATTTATTAGTGATTATTTCACTCATTAACGCTATAGCCAATGAGAGCCCGTTTTTTCAAAACATTGCACCAATCAAACGTCATTATTAGTGGTAATTCAAGCTAGATCGGCTTTTGACAGGACCAACATGCAAAATTTATCGCTCTAATTTTTTAGGTCGCTGCAGCGGCAAATATGCGAAAATTTTTTGACGTTTTTTGTCGAGCTTTTAAGTTTTATCTATAAATATCTTCTCTAGCTTATTACTAAGTAATTGTTAACGTACTTACCTTGTAAATTGTAATATTGTATTATGTAGTAGCAAACAAAAACACACCTCAATTCCAAAGCGAATCTGGTCTGAAATATATAGGCTGTAACTTTTGCCTATCTGTAACTATGTCAGTTTTCCTAGTGTTCAATCAGGTAACAATTACACACAAAGATTGTACTTAATATAGCTCATAATACAGGAACAGCTTTCAATAGCTCAATAACGTAGTTACAAAGGTAAGCAAATCATTTATTATAAATGTCAAGTACACATTCGCTCTGGAACAAACTAAAAATGTATAGTACCTACTTACATATGGTAATCTACCAAAAAGTAACTCGTTGAATCAAAGCTGTGCATCAAACATTATAATTTGTTGTATTTAAAATTCTCTTTGCTTAACAAAGCAAACCTCAACATAATTAATTCATAAACTTCGTAAGTTAAAAGTAAGGATTAAATACGTAAATATGAGTCGATGAACATTTATTTATTATGGAATATAACTTGTAGCGCTAGATGGCGCTCTCTATGCCAATCTCGGAACCATGGGTGTATATTTTATTTGGGCGAGACATCGGTACTAAAGTAGTGCTCTCTCTATCGTTCCTCGTCGTATTGCACCTCAGAAACGCCTGAAAGGTGTTAAGCCAGTCTATATATTATAATATCTAAGGTTTCAACTCGTTTTATTTACTAGTTGCCATGGAAACGTCACTAGATTATTTTAAAATATAGCGAATCTCCGTTGTTTCTACTGCGTTTGTTTCAGATTTGCTGTTTTGACAATATGAGTCGGTTTGGAAATATTTCTGTATATCAAATTAATGATGAAATTGAAAATGAAGGTCAGTAAACTCCAAAAAGTGACAAGAAAACGTCTGAAGGCAGTTAATGAGAAAACATAATATTGAAGATGTACTTAATGAATTATTTATTCGTGAAATATTCTCCACAAATACCACTCGTGCTTTAAATTTTGTCTAAAAATTTTTTCTCAAGCTAAGTCGCCCCTAGTTAATATAACTCGTGCAAATTGGCAGTTTATTATCAAAGATTAAATCCCTCCCGCTAAAGCGGTCGGGATTTAATCAGATAATAAACTGCCAATTTGCACTCTTTATATTACCAGGCAACACGCTTTCGAAAAAATTTTCGATAAAATTTTAAGCACTAGTGATATTACATACGACAAGAACATGTAATGAAATTTAATAAATTATTAAAACTAGAAACAAAATTATAGCTTAATGCTCCAATAGTCAAGAAACTTATGTACAAAATGTCAATATCTCACCGAAGTGGAACTGACACCATTACATTGATGAGTGATCTAGAGTTTTCTACCCGCTCGGCATAAAATTTGCCCTAGTTCTCTTCTATTTGCATTAAATTCATTTTATTTATGAAACTCAACTTCTGATAAGCAATTCACGATGTAATAAAAATGGTTTTATTAAAAATCGATCAAAACGCTATTATTAGATGAAATAATATTTCCCAGTTTGACTCGTTACAACTTTAATGGGAACTGATGGACATGGCTTGCCCTCAATATATTTTATAAAAATAGATCAGTAATAGATATGTATTCATTAATCTATAACGATATAGACTGACCTTAAAAATAGGGAGCGTCTTCAGGGAGAAATTCAATGAAAAAATGAAAATACAAAGAACTATTTTCATTTTTTTTATATTAATTTCAACAACTCCGTTACTTAAGAGATACGAGAAGTTTATTAGGAGCGTTTATTTTTCCACGTAAAATTTGTAGTCGAATTTAAAATAAAATGAAATCGGATCTGCAGTTGTAGAGATAGTGTGTACCAAGATTTGTAGAGTATAAGGTTCCCTTATATTCTGCTTTTAGACGAGACGTGACTGCGGCGATGAAAAATCAGGCTATCTTTGTTCTTCTAACGCGCAGTACTGGTGCAGTTATCTCACTCTAATAGGACGGTCCGTACTGGCCCGAAATATGGTCTGAAGTATACTATGATCTGTAGTTTTACACTACAACTTATCTTAATTACCACCATGCAAAACGGTGACTCAAAATGCGAGGATAATTACCCCCTTCCTCAAGCGGGTTATTACGAGCTCGTTCCAGTTACGAGTTCTTTGTTTAATTATTAACATTACACCAGTTACTCATTGGCTAATGACATTTTTTGGTGGGGATCGTGAGTTACGAGGCAATCTTGAGTGTGCACATCCGGTTTGGCATAGAAACCAATATAGCGTACATCCTCCCTCTTTCCGGAATATTCACCTCATGTATTCTAGACCTTTTTTATATCACCAATTAGGTTTCCGAAGTCAAATTTTCTTCACTCCTTGGATCAATGAAAACTTTGCCAGGGGAAGGACTAATAACCGCTGTTCTAAGTTATATGTTTAATTAAAGGTTTTACCTTCTCATATCCGGATTGAGAGAGTTGGGTCAAAATGCAAAGGCGAAGTCGGCAATGAAACGTTAGACAGGGAAGGATATATTTTATGTTTTGCTTGCACCCAGAGACAGTGACAAAACGTAGATCTGCAGGTAATCGAAGTGGATCTTGATATACCATAATAATAGAGTGGAAGCAGGCACAACAAGATCCTCTTTCTTTCTCTTTTATTGTCTGTCTACCTCGCCTTCTCGTTTTGACCCAAGTTTAGATGATAATTCAACAATCTAAAACAGAACTAAAATCTAAAACCTGCTATTTTGTGCTGCTTACAATCATTTTAATAGTTCCTAATAGGTAAACAGGAGTGGAATTGTCAGGCATCAATACACAAGAGGTCGATTTTTTACTGGAGAATTAAGGGCATGGATTTTTCCTATGTCCCTTAATTCGAGCAAAATTTTCATGGAGAACTGGTTTAGGTCACTCAAAAAAAAATTGGCCCGGGTAGAAAATCAACCTCGTGTGTATTACAGAAGATTAATATATAATTAGAAAATAACAATTTCTAATAAAAAAAATAGGTACTTTTTCTAATGTTTTTTATCAACAAACATATTCATTGTATCTATACACAATTATTATAAGCACTGCTATTACATTTAGATTCTTCTTCATGGTTTCATGGTTAATATTTTCTTGTGAAACATCACCAAATCGCTTTTTCCCATTCATTTTGTGTAAAACAATCAAGATGAAAACACGAAATGTCAGATTTTAATAATTTCAGTGACTTTTTAATTTGATACATAGCTACTACGAAAAGAAGTAACATACATTTTTCTCAATTTTTTCCACTGATCGATAGCTGTTTTTCTCACTTTAAAAAAGTTTTTTTTGAAAATGTACGTTTTGATTGGTTAATAAAGTGAGAATATATTAATCGATAATAATAGGTTATAAATGATTTTTTTGGCTTCTCAAAATACTACAAAAACGCTTTCTATTTATTTCTAAACAAAAAAACACTAATTTGAAAACTGTTGTTAATTAAATGTTTTTCGTTATTTTAACAATGTAATTCTACACAAAGTAAGCTTTAAAGCTTCCGGTGTTTTCTTCCTAGTCCTTTAATAACTATTAAAACCACATTTCCATATTACTGCTAAAGCTCGAACGGGAGTTCGTAAGGCTATATAATCCATAAGTTGAAAGATAAAAGCAAGACTTGTTTGTAATGAGTATTACACTTTGTACCTACTTTTTACAGCTAAGTACTACTCAAATGGATATATTACTTCTAACCGTTTCTGAGAATATCGTAAGTGAACTGTTACGACCCGAATTTATACCGCACATTTTTTATAGTGCGCATTTTTCACTCATTTATTTACTTTTTATAACAATGCTTTATTCGTGTACTGCTGTTACAAGTTAGTATAAGTTTTCAATGAGAAATGTTGAAATACTTGAACATGGTTAGGAATCAAGAAAAAACCACGTGCATGTGCATCTGTACTTTATCGTGCAATTTGCACAACATAGTGAGTCAATAACTAATAATTTTAGCTAATTATAAACCTGACTTATTTGATTATTAGTTGCAATTCAACTTGTTTCTAGAACAGTGATAATTTTTTATTCACAGTTGTTTAAAATAATTATTTTCACTGCTTTAAAATACACAAAAGTAAAACCGATTTTCAAAAGAGACTTCTATTACTTAGATGTTTTAGTGAAAACCATATTTTGGATATCGATAGTAGCCCATTTCATGAAGGTATTTACCTCCAGATACCTGCAAAATGAATAATTTTTTTTAATTAGTTCGTGACAGTATATAATGATATCCTGAAAAGTTTACATTTCGCTCGGATGCAGATCAAAAAGAAAGTGATAAAAAAATTTTTCCTCCATTTTTTTCAAAATTTTGAAATTAAGTCAAGCTATGAAAAGATAAAAAATACAGATGGATAGATCACGTATTTATAAACAAAAAAATCGGCAGCTACTGGAAGCGGCTGGAACCTCCCCACCCGGTGAATCTTTGAAGCCGAAAAGAGCATTAAACAATATGAACGATCTCATTTAATTATATTTATTAAGTTGAAATATTTTTTTCGTATTAAATCAGAAAAAAAGTCTTGCGTTCGGTGGGATTTGGACCTAAGAACTTGAGTGTTAAATTTATAGTCTGCACAACATTAATGTTTTATTCAATGTTTTTAATACAAATATATGCTTCATCGGATCCTAGCCCGGGGCCAGCCAGACAACCACGGTGAACACCGCCATGGCGAGTGTGAGGCTGGACGGGGTAGGTCCGGTTTGGCTTGGAGAAAAATAGAAAAGTAGCTCCTGTCTTCTGTAGGTAGGCTTAAAGACCAGGTTAAAATTATAATGTGTTCATATGGACCTAAAATTAATATAAAAATAAACACAATTCTACAAAAACGTTCGTAGGCAAGAGCACTTAATAATTTTGATTATTGATACGGGAAACAACCTCGGAAACAACTAAACGAAAAAACCTGTTCGTTGGTAATGGGATGGATGGCAGGGATGGCCATCTTTGGAAAAAACCATATAACTCTTGGTGGACAGCTTCCCTGCCAGATGTAGCCAGGGTAGTGTTCATGGTGGCTCGTTTAAGTTTGAGTTGGTATATTTTGTTTTATCTTTTGGCCTCGATCAATTTTTCACTAAATCGGCCGGGGAAGTGATAGCTGTCAAATTTTTGGTTCCAATGTTTCTCTGGGGAATTTGGTTTTTGAAAAATGTTTAGGTTGGTATCAATGTCTTAAATTGTTTTTAGGTTATGTAGTACTATTTTTAGGTTGCCGGAAGAATTTTCGGCGGGATGCCAGAAGTAGCGGAACTAGTTTTTAAAATATAATGTCACTGTCACTTTTAAAGTTTTATTGGAAAAAACTCACCGACAGTGTTCCGGTGGGGTTGCTTACACTTGTAGGGCTTGTAAGCGGTTCAGGGTGGCCTCTCACACCATCCGTGGGCTTTATAAACGTCGAAAAAACTGGTAATCTCTCGATGCACTTGACACGTCAAAAATACTCAGCATACAGTCTGCACGCTTTAACACACTAGCAGAGAACTTATACCACGAATGGACCCGTAGTATTTTTTGGGAATTTTCCTTTGAGTCCATTTAATAAAATTTGACATTTTTCTGAAAATTTGATATTTTTCCGAAAATTTGACATTTTTCTGAAGTGACATTTTTTCGAAAATTTGACATTTTTCTGAAGTGACATTACTCCGAAAATTTGGCAATTTTCAAACATTTGACATTTTTCTGAAAGGTGACATTTCTTCGAAAATTTGACGTTTTTTCGAAAATTTGACATTTTTCTGAAAAGTGACATTTTTCCGAAAATTTGACATTTTCCCGAAAATTTGACATTTTCCTGAATTTTTGACATTTTTCTGAAAAGTGACATTTCTCGGAAAATTTGACATTTTTTCGAAAATTTGACATTTTTCTGAAAGGTGACATTTCTTCGAAAATTTGACGTTTTTTCGAAAATTTGACATTTTTCTGAAGTGACATTTTTCTGAAAAGTGACATTTTTCTGAAAATTTGACATATTTCTGAAAAGTGACATTTCCCTGAAAATTTAACATTTTTTCGAAAATTTGACATTTTTCTGAAAGGTGACATTTCTTCGAAAATTTGTCGTTTTTTCGAAAATTTGACATTTTTCTGAAAAGTGACATTTCTCTGAAAATTTGACATTTTTCTGAAGTGGCATTACTCCGAAAATTGACAATTTTCAAACATTTGGCATTTTTCTGAAAGGTGACATTTCTTCGAAAGTTGACGTTTTTTCGAAAATTTGACATTTTTCTGAAAATTTGACATATTTCTGAAAAGTGACATTTCCCTGAAAATTTAACATTTTTTCGAAACTCCGAAAATTTGACGTTTTCCTGAAAATTTGACCTTTTCTTAAAAATATGACATTTTTCTGAAAAGTGACATTTCTCCGAAAATTTTACATTTCTTGGAAATTAAAAAAAAAAAATTCGTGACTCGTCTTGTAGAAATATTTTTTTGATATCATCATCAGTTCGCCTGTTATAAGAATTTTATGCTTTTACGACGTCATCAGAACATAGGTGTATTTTTAATTCACTCGTATTCCATCCATCTACAATATTTCCACCTACGTTTCAAACTTTAATTGGGTGTTTCCAGTTAAGTCGATATCTGCACCAGTTTCTAAGAATTTTTCTTATTTGTGACGTCATGTGACGTAGGTGTATTATTAATTCACTCGTAATCCGTCCGTCTACAATATTTATACCTACGTTTCAAATTTCAGTTCGATATCTTCAACCGTTCCCGAGTTATCAGCCGAAATCACTGAACAACCTCTGTCATTATTAGAATATCACCCTGTACATTGCACTGCTTTGAGGACAAAACAAGTGAAATTTTTGTTTTTTAATTTTTTTCACGGAAACCAAATCGAAAAAGTGCAAGTGTGATATATCGTTGAAATCGGAATTTTTACTGCTTTTCAGTGGTTCAATTACAAATTGTAAGTAATCATAAAATGAACAACTTGTTGTGCCAAAACGGCACTAAACGAGATCCGATCTCAACCAAAACCTTTTCAGATCTTCTGGAGCACTAAAGAAACCCTCATGCAAAGTTTCATCCAAATCCGTTTAGTAGCTTCGCCGCTATCGTGCTAACATACATACACACACACACACACACACACACACACACACACATACACACACACACAGACATTTTTCAAAAACAATTTTTTTGGGTTCCTGGGACCTCAAAACGTAAAGATTTGATGTTGTTATCTCAATTTTCGATTTTGGACTAATTGTAGTAACCTCCCACAATTTTATTGTGGGGAGGTTAAAATGTCCTAACAAAATTTATCGCTAAAGCTACGGTATTCCCCAAAAAAAAATAGTAACGTTATAACTCGGAGTGAGATCCATACGTGCGCGCGCTTGAATACGCATGACTGTGACACCAACGCACTGAATTACATGTCACTAAATCAGAATTTGTTCAATCTATATGAGTGTTGGTTCACTTAAAAGATGGAAATTTTGGCTTTCCGATGCTTTTTGTTTTAAACAATACAAGCAAAGGATGGATGGGAAAAATATACTCATATATATTATCACGTCCGAACTCAATCGTCACAATAAAAAATATAGAAAAAAATAAAAGCCCTTCAAAAAAATTCTTTCTTCATTGAGAACTATGATTATTGTGGTTTATTAAGTTGTAGTAACGTGGATTCAAAAAAAAGTACATCTCAAATCATTTTAATTTCCTTGCTTGATGATTTTCTTGATAAATATATATATTGGAGGCTGCACCTTGTTGACCCATTGGAAAAAATAAAATATCACTATTTCGGAAAGAACGTATACTTTTCGAATGTTCAAACACAAATTCGTTTACGTGTATGCATTTTTTCGAAAATATGATCAATCCCATCATGATCAGAAATAGCGATTTTCACGATTTTATCCTTATAAGTCTCTATAGTTTTGAATATAAATTCTGGAACTCTCCCAATACATTAATAGATGTATAAGGAATCCATTGGATATAGTTGAAATGTTGATAGCTGTACCTGTAATAAATACAATACAGTAAATGCCGATAAAATTTAATGCAAATTATGGCGTGGCAGATCTGCTTCGATTCAGCGGCAATGTGTGGTGACTGTATGTGTTCATAATTATATATTTTCCCTCCATACTCACTATTTATCCTTCTATTCACTAATAAAAATGTTAAAATGTTAAAAATGTGTAAACAGAAAGCTTTATTTGACTCGTTAGAACAGCTAAGAATTTTTAGAGGTTCCATAGTATGAATTTAACCGTGCGCTTTGCCGCGCAGAGTGACAAAGTTACTTCACTATTTTTTTCCAGGAATACCGTGGCTTTAACGATACATTTTATTAGGACATTTTTTGTTCAGAAGTACGTGGTCTATCCCCCTGTATTTTTTATTTTTTCCTACCCTGACTTAATTTCGAAATTTTGAAAAAATGAATGAAAAAAATTTTTTTACTTTTTTTTATGTTCTGCATCCGAGCGGAATGTAAACTTTTCAGGATATTATTCTATACACTTTTACGAACTCATTAAAAAAAATTATTCATCTTGCAAGTTTTTGGAGGTTTCACTATAAAATGTTCTCTGTCGTCTGGGCTAAGGATTCTGAATTATTTTTGCATAGCAAAGATGTGGCTAAATATCTGGCTACAGATAGAGAAATTCCTTATAATATAAATTGTGCTGACATTACTAATTAGTCGACGCCAATTTTTTAGATACCTGCTTGGAATATTTTTGTCAAAAATGCTAAGAAAATAAAGATGCAGATTTGTTATACACACTAGCAAATATACATGTTGAATACATCACCATAATTATTATAAGGTATAAATATTACATTATTACAATTACATGACGATGCAGAATTTCATTAATTAGGAGAGATGAGGCAACCACTGAATGACTATTATCGTAAAGGACTTGTCGTAATGCTCCGACCTACAATGTACCATAGTCCCCAAGCCTGATTCCTATAGATTATTATTTGTGGAACAATTTAAAGCTATCTAAGTTTCAATCATAAGGAGAGAAATCTGAACGCATAGCACAAGAATATACTGAAATAATATATACCTACTGCATAAATAAAGTTTTGAATTTAAAAACAGAAATAAGGTTGTTTTATTATAGAATGTATATTCGAAACTTTTACAAAAAAATGGTTTAAAATGTGTTTTAACCGCCTTCCATGTCACCTCAGTGACCCTCTTAAGTCTAGTAGATCTAGATTTGTCTGAGTAAAGGAGACGGGGCCCTACAGTTTATGGTGGAATCCGAACCACTTCTTGGAGAGATTCAGATTTGTGTAGGGCCACAAAAAAAGTCTTACGGTGTCATGCCTTGAAAAAATATGTAGAAAATACCTTAGACATTCCTTTATAATATACAAAAAAGTCGTAAACGCATTCAACCGCCTTTTCGAAATTTTGGATTTTTTACAACGTGCGACACGTATTCCGTGAGCACCGGCATTATCGTTCACTTGATGCAAGGAGATGCGGAATTAATTGTTAAATAACTTATCTTTATATTATTCTTTGAAGTTATAATTAGTATTTATCATCAATAAAATTAGACCTGTTCAAGAAATGGTTCGAAAAAAAATCAGTTCTATATTCTTATTTTTTTATTTCGTTTCATTCTATATACTCTTACAACCTCTTAAAGTCGCCTCTGGGGGTAAATATTTTGTTATTTTTTTATGGGTTAATTAAGCGGTTTTCGATAGCGATAAACTGAAGAAATTAATATGCCAATGTCTACACTAACAACCCCTAAAAGCAACCCCCGATGGTAAATATATTTTTAATTAGTTTTTCGGTCTTATTCAAACGGCTTGATATAACGTCCCACCGAAAAAAGCTGAAATACACAGCTCCTAGAGCCACCCCCGAGGACATTTATTTTTAAAAATTATTTTTCTCTCATTGCATATGTGATTGTTAATCGGCCTATTACAAAATTAGACTTTTGGCCACTTTTTGAAATTTTCGGCCCACTGTACAGTCATAGTCAGTTCACTTGAAAACAACGCTCCCTCCCTGTACACTAAGAGTTACGGGAATGCTCTAAAACGCGCGTGTTGCTGATACGTCCACCCACATTGAAACAAATTGACCTTTCGAAGCCGAACACACACTGCGAATTTAGATTTATAGGGCAAAATGCTGATTAACTAGGACGCATAGACAGATTTAGTGAAAATACAGTTCAGAGAGTGTTTTGACCCGCTCTCGGTACATGAGGACTGAATAACGAGTACACTATACAATGTGAGAAGAATGCCGGTTGTCTGGGCAACAATGAATTCAAATCAGTATTTAGTGTTTTGAATTATGCAAAAGCCATCGTAAATTATCGCGTGGGCGTTATTCAGTTTGAAAGTGTGGATATTTTCCTCGAGAACGCTTGCATTTATGAATTATTACTCTTGTAGACTACATTTTCGAGTACAACTTGAATATACGGATTGTTGCATTACGTTTCCTTATTTATTTCATGTAATATAAATACCTATTTAATAACTTATTCACTTATCTGATTATGGTTTTATTAAGGTTTTCTTGTTCCAGTTGTTGAGAAAATATTTGCTCTTGAAACTTAAAATGATCAGTGTCCATAACATAAGAAAAATTTCCTTGAACGTGCCAACACTTTGTTACTGATATATGTTATGTAATATTAAGAGATTAATAAAATATGTAAATATAAAAGTTTATTAACGTTGCGCTCATAGTTAAAACATGACGAGAATAACGAAAAATAACGAGAAATCGTCAATTTCTATAGGGCACCTATAAGGCAACAACACGGAACAGAGCACCAAAAGTTATACTCAGAGTTGAAGGCAGATCCCATTTTGGGAATGCCCAAGGACATTATGGTCCCAAAGTATAACTTCTATAAAAATCTTCAAATCAAAATACCAGGCAGAGAGGATTGGTAAAACGGTCATCCAATATAGGCGCAAACGATCTGGTATACGGACGGCTCCAAGACAGAACAGGGTGTTGGAGCTGGGATTTACGGGATAAGGTCGAAAACGAAAATCCCGATAAGTCTAGGAATACACGCCTCAATATTTCAGACCGAAGTGGCCGCTATACAGTGGTGTGCAAAGGAAATAATGAGGCAAGGCTGTAAACCAGTCATTTTTTCCGACAACCAAGCAGCGCTAAAGGCACTCGATTCCATGCAGGTCGATTCAAGACTAGTATGGGATTATATAAATGCCCTTACGGACCTAGGAAGTCAGAGCAAAGTGACCTTGGCATGGGTACCAGGACACGACAGACACAGGAGAATTGAGAAGGCTGATGAACTGGCCTGGGAAGGCGCATCTAAGGCCCTAGTAGACCCGAACCCTTTTGCGGTGTGGCTAAGCCACGCATACGAACATCCATTAATGAACGGGCACAAAATAAATCTCTAGAGTGGTGGAAGAATTTCCCACAACAGAGACAGGCCAAAGAGTTCATTAAAGACCAATCGGCCAAATTCTACGCCAAAATAGAAAGGCTAGTAGGATAATGATAGGTCGTCTAACTGGACATTGTAGGCTAAATTCCCTTCAAATTCCATCACAGGAACAACCGTTTACAAGTTACAGCGTCGCCGCGTCAAAGATTGCAAAAATTAATTTTTGCAATAAGCACGTCTGGAAACAATTCACGTAGTCATTGTAATAGTCACGTAGTCACTGGTACTGCTGCCGTGTGTGCCGTGACACCATCCTGTTGGAACCAGGTCCGATCTGGGTCGTATCCAGGAACGTTCTGAATAGCCGGAATAAAAAAAAAGTGCGGCGCTGGCTATTCACAGTATTTTCGTTCGATTTAAAAAAAGTCGCGTTGTCCTCCCGACCTCATCTCCATGTTTACTAAAAATGCGCATGTATTAGCTACGTACATGGAGGTAGAATATAAAGCTTATATCCTACAATGAGAAACGGCCGCAGAAGGCGTGGCTTGTGATCATACTGTCATGAACGGCTCGCCAGGTCCTGATTTAAAAAAAAGTTTATACAGCATTTGAGGAGATACATGTTAGTTGACTTTACACATTGACACTACCATATATCAAGCCAGTAAAGTAATGAATGAGATGACGGTTTTACATTTCAAGCAAATATAATATAATATTATTTAAAATACAATCTAAAATAAATAGAAAATAGTTTCAACATATCTTTTGAGTACGGACCTGTTTTAACCTATGAAAAGTGATTCCAAAACATTTCTTCTTATCGATACTACTTTGATTTGTACAGCTACTTGGCGGACACGAAATCATATGTTATGGCGAAAAACACTATTTTCTATCAAAAGCATTTATTTTATAATGAATATTAAACCAAGATACATGTCGCGTTTTGTTGACGTTTCGATCATACTAAAATGATGAATGTGCTGCCACATTCTGCTTCTTATGGCGACTCCTTATTTATTCAACCTCCTTGGCTACGTATTGATACTAGTACGCCACCTGTAACTTTTATGGTGTTTATAGCGGGAACGTTTGAAAAATGAATTTTACTCTGAGTCACCCTGTATAATGAATATATCATTGTTTCATTATATTTAATGTTAAGTATACTTTGATTGACTAAAGATCTCCTTTTTTAGTGTATTTTGTAGTCTAATAGCGATAAATATATGCAATTATTGCTTTACTAGATACTGCTGCCAGCTGTCAGTTTAGAAGTTGCTCAACCAAAGTGTTAGCGATGGTTGCCATATTCGTAAATGATTAAAAATACTGTTGCTTATCATGATTTAGTGATACCAAAAATTTAGTTTTTGCCATGACACTTTTTACCAAACTTTCGTGAAATAGATCAATTGAAGAATTTCTGGCAACTAAATGTTTGTATCGCCAACGAATACAATTAAGGTACCATTAATTAAGTAAATTGTTACAATTCCTATATAATACGTAATGTAATGCTTAGGGAACCCAAAACTAAATATTATTATTACTATTCCTAGAAATCACGTTTTCTTGCCATTGTCACGTAATATGAATCCCCTTATCTGTTTTGGAGTGTTATTGTAGCTTTCTTTTGTATGTGTGTGTGTGTGCGTGCAGTTTTCTTCTGTCTATAACTCGAAAGTATATTCTTTTCCGCTACTTTGAAATTAACAGTCCGGTCGAGTGCCCCTTTGTGAAAGGTAAAGTGTCTCTCAGCGTTTTATAGAAACCATAAACCACAACTCCACATAACGACAATAATAATTGGCGTTATGGCCGTTCTAAGTTATAATGTACTATGAGGTTCTCATTAAAATGTGATGAGGACTTGGTAATATCAAATAGTTCACCCTTTCCTGTAGCTCTCTCTCTTTATATCACCCTACCGATGATGGAAGATGTTGATTTAGGTAGTGTGCATGGTGTGTTCAAATAAGGCCATTTCTGGCCTTAATATGCCTTCATGGTGATTGTAAGAGTACTCTTCCACCATTCTCGTATAATGCGAAGGTTTTTATTTAGTCATTGACCCATGTGGTCTGTGACCACCTCAATTTAGAGGTGCTCACCCGTAGCAGAATATTTGCAATCACGTGTGCCTTGATATTTTGATAAGAAATTCACTAGAACGTCAGTTCAGTTCTCATTGTCAAAAATATAAAAATGATACAACTAATTTGTTCTTTAACATTTGGCGCTCATAAATCATATCATTATATCACCTTCGTATAATGAACCTAATCTTATGATCTGAGATAACTTTCTCATCTAAAATATATGGCAGGTGGCATACGTTGGGACTTATTTTAATTAAATGTATTTCAATCAATTTTGTGACTTTTTTTCAATTTAATTTCAAAGTTTTTAGATTTCAATTGTCACATATTTTATTGTTAAAGTATTTTCTATTTGAAATGATTAATTTCATAAATGAAATAAATAATTCGATTCAAACAATACATAAAATGGCTAATTTTCTATGATTGAAACGACACCGCGCGTATAAATCGTATAATTGTATATGTATACTGCGACTAAACTTCCCTCTGATTCCGATTTTAAGAGCCCTCTATGTTCTGGTAGATCACGCACTTTATGGGGTACATCTATTTCTCAATCTCAGTGAGAAGACTGGCACTACTAACACAAAGAAAATACTGCCATAATTACAAAAACTGGACAAATAACAGAACAAAATGAATTTTTACTACTACCGATGTGGGGTATCGTTTTATTGGTTTTTGGGGTAGAGGGTTTCAAAAATTATATTATTAAAGTTCCATAAACAATTATTTCCACATACAAAATTTTTTCGTTGTGAGTGACTTGGATAGAAAATCTGGATGTGGAAGTAGTGATTCCTTGGCAGCGGTTTTTTTATATTATACGAGTATAATACCGAGAAGGAAGATTATAATGTTTTCATTTTGAAACAACCATAAATCATTGGTAGATAGTTTTCTAAATTTTGAATAATTTACAAAATGTCCGTCCCCCTGTCTGTCTTGTAAGCACGACGACTTCAGTAAGGATAGTTCGATAATAATGAACGGTAAGTAAGTGTTAGCTAGAGGAATATCGATGAGTAAATATTAAAGTTATTAAAACTTTTAATAAAAACAAAAATGTACATGAAAACGGTATTTGATATGACTCTACAGAAAGGGTTTCGCCATCCAAGGTGGCATTATCGGAAGATGATTAACATTTAAAATGCAGCAATTTTGCCTAAAAATGAACTCATTTTAAAAAACTATTCGACTAGAGAATATTCAACAGCCATACTCAGTCAACTGATGAAGAGCATACTACTATCTAGTTTTAATATGCTCTTTGCCTATAAGTAATAAATAAAAAATAAATATTTAATACACATCACGGAAGTTTATATAGAGGAATTTCAATCATTTAAAACCATATGAAAATGATGTATTGTGGCGATAGACAATTCCCAGAAGAAGATAACTTCAAATATATCTGTTTCCGTTCTAAAATTGTACTCATAAATAGGCATATAAATTAAAATAATTTGCATTCATAATATGTATTCTACCAGAAAATTATTACATATGCAAAATAGATTGGTTTGTATCGTTGCCTAGACAATTTCATTACTTTTCAGGTGGATTAAAACAAATCAAAATCGCACATTGTTGTCTCAATGCTCCAACAATATAGGTAAAAAATTGACACTGTTTTGGATTGAACCAATAGTTAGTATATGGAATATATTTCTTTGTCTTTTGGTATTGGATTACTGATTGATATTAAACAAATTGAATCGGAAAAATTGTATATATTGAAAACCCATAAAAGTATTGACATTCTTGAAAAATTGTGGTTGCTAGCAACATTTTTTTTAAATTTTAAGACTAAGCAATTACTATGTATGAATATAAGAATATTTCTTTTTACGAATCCCATAGTTGATGATATTAACAAATAAAACATTAATATTAAAACCACGTGTGTTTTATTAAACCTTAAACATGACAAATAGATAATTGGGTCAACAGCCGACATTAAATTGTTAAAAAAATTAATGGCCGCGGTAATTTCCACGACCATAAGCAGAAAGTAATATTTTTACCAGAAACTAGGTTATGTTTGCATTTCAGTTTAATATAACGATTATTTATCTGCCTCGGCAAATTTACACTTAGTAAAAACTAATTATATTATCAATTAATTTTAATTGATTGTAAAAGATACATTACTTCCAACAATATTTGCTATAACATTAGCTAAATGGTTTGTACAGCATTTGTACCGCTCGGCTGAAAATTTATGGAATTATGTCGACTTACCTTATTTGTTTATAATATAAATTGAAATTGAACCAAATATGTACGCTACCATTTATAGCGCGGTTTGAAGAAATCACAAGTATTAATTATAATACTTAAATAATCTTGTTTTATTCTATTTGGACAAATACACGGCTATTTTAAATTCGGAAAATTTTGATGGAGAAAAAAAAAGTTACCTCCTCCCATGACAACTCAGCTTGTATTATATAGTAATTTTAAACCACTTTTGGAAAAAATGTACCAAATCAGAAAAAAACTAGTGGTGTCCCCCTGGGTTCTGTACTGGGGCCACTTCTTTTTATTCTTTTTGTAAAAGATCTACCTGATATTATGAATAAATCTTCATTTTCTATGTTCGCTGATGATAATTCACTTTTAAATTCAAATGTTCACCTGCAAAATTTAATTCATGATACACAATCAAACTAGATCAATTTATATATAAATTTGAAAACAAAAAAATTGTTACCAAATGAAAATAAAATTGTCTTCAGTTCACTCCAAGGACATCTGAATCATAAAGAAATTCATCTACTGAGAATAAATGCAAAGCCCAATGAACAAGTTTTAACAACGAAATTTTTAGGTATTTACATAGATAACGTCCTGGAATGGGAAAGTCACATTAGCGAACTTTATAAAAAGTTCTCTACTATATGTTTCGCGCTACATAGACTAAAAAGTAGTAAAAATAGAGTGCTTTGCTATCTTATTACGCAATTTTTTTTTTCAAGGGTTCGGTATGGCATAATTTTTTGGGGCTGTTCTCATCAGACACAGTTTTTAAATCACAAAAATATGCAATCAAATAATTAAAAATTGGGTCAAATAGTTATTTATAACAATAATACTACCTACTCGACGGATCATTGTGAAATTCAATAAAATTGTATTGTGACAATGGATCCATTAAGGAATGTGACCAGGGTCTCTATTCTTGACGGCAGTAGAATAGAACAATCGAGAGAAAGTGGGCGTGTCTCTATTGAAATTCAGAAAACGGTATTCTTGAACTTATTTCTATCGTCGCTTCTATCAAAAACTGATGAACGTTACTCCCTGATGCTTCTCTTGGTTATTTTCAGGGAACAGTCGGGGAATGCCGCCATTTTCTGTTTTTCTAACCTAGAAAAGTGTTGTCAAAAACTGAATGTTTTATTTCACTTTTGATTAATATTCTTGGGATTTTGGACTTAATATAAAGATGAATCTGCCTGAAGTCATATATTGGGACGAAATAATCCACAACGTGAACGATTCTCAAGAACTCCTAGAGATCAGTTTTTATTATCAAATGAAAAATGTATGACATTGTTCTGTCTGACTAAGCCCGTTTGCCAGGATTTAATAGAGATCTTAGAGATGTAAAGCAGTCGGTCGCTTGTCTATTAAATGTTAGGCAAATAAAAGATCCCTACTCTTCTTACGAGAAGAGGTTCGGCAAAATTTCCAGGTTGTGGGTAGCTCGACTCCTGGCATCGGTGATAGGCCCTGGTAGCAGAAATAAGCCGACGTTAAATAAATATAAATCTTCCCTGTCTGTACAAACTATGTACAAAATATATTTTAAGTAATGATAGGTAGCATTATTTTTTTTGTTTATTTAAAAATACCAGATCAACAAATTAATGTTATACATTGTAGTGTGTAGTATGACAGTACACAACAATTGAAAATAAAATAAAAAATAGAAACAAAATATTTGGTTTAACATAACAATAGAAGAATATTGATATTAATATCAATCGGACTCGCTACTAGAAGTAAGATATCTTGTGGTAGTTTTTTTCTTAACCTATTATTACGAGTCTTTTCATTTAGGTTTAAATTTCTGGCACTTGCACAGTTATTTATAGTTTTGAAAAATGTCTGCACATGATTTCATAAAGTCTTCAATTTGTGGCACGTCAAGCTCTCGATGGATTTGACTGTTTCTTATAAGCCAATGGGCATTTATAACAGATCTCAACACTTTATTTTGAAATGTTTGCACCTTTTTAATATTAGTTTTGCTAGCAGTTCCTCTTATCACACAGCCGTAAGTTACCAATGGTCTTAAGATCGATTTATATATTAATGTCGCGCACTTAACTCTGAGCTTCAATTTTCTATTAATAATGGGATATAGCATTGATAACCTTGCGTAACCATCATTCAGTTTTTTATTGATGTGGTAACTCCATGTTAGTCGTTTATCTAAGTATACTCCTAGATATTTAATTGCACTGTCTGCTGGATTTCATATTATTTCCTCGTCGTTGATGATAATATTATTGGGGTTTTGTGGTCTTAGGGTAAGCATTATTTTTCAAATAATAATACCTACTTTTGGCTAAACTCTGTTCTTAAGAATACATATTGGTACCCCGGCACATATGACAACATTCTCATCTCTTTTCAAAATATAATAATTATATTGCCGCTTATTTTTTATTACACCGAATCTTTCAAAACACTGCTTCATTTTTAGGTTCTAGCAGCTCTGCGTGTCTTTGAATATGATTGTTAATATTTTTATTGCTATTGTTATTGTTATGAACTATGGTTATGCAGATAACCGATGTCGATTGTCAGAAATTGCTCGTTTATGATTGGTGAATAAGTTTGGCAACGCTGCGGTTTATTCCCTAATATTTTGTTCCCTCCTTTCTGGAACGTATGGCAATTTTCAATAGCAATTTTAGAAATGACTAAAAGTTGAAGTCAGTCTTAAAATGGTACCATTTTTGGAACAGAATCTTCTTTTCAAAAATCTGTAATTTAAATCCGAGTTGAAATTAAAATTAACCAATTAAAAATTACTTTTATCGACAAAATTGGACATAGTCGCGCTGAGCGAAAGTAGAGCACACTCCTAGAGGGGTATGCAATAAAAGAGGACGATAGTCTATTATCTATATGTAGAAAAGACAATTTTCAATTGCTCAAAAACAAAATGAATGAACTTTGGTTTGAGAACAGTCATTTGTGAAATGCTGTGTGCATACAAAATAATTGTACTTGCTAAAAAATTACTTGAATTTTCCACTATTTAAAAAGTGGCACCGGCCAGTTGTACCATTTCTGTCTTTTCCACTATCAGTTCAAACGATAGTTGTATCAATGTCACATTGGGTTACAAATATTGCCCTATAGTTTCAAAAACCACTGCCCAAGGAATCGTTACTTCCACATCCAGGCTTTCCATCCAAGTCTCTCACAACGAGAAAATTTTGTGTGTGGAAATAATTGCTTATGGAACTTTAATAATATAATATTTGAAATGGTTTACCCCAAAACCAATAAAATGATATCCCACACCGGTAGTGGAGTGGAGGTGGTGATAAGGGTGTGGTAGTGGGGGTGGATGAAGTAAAAAAATAGTTTGAGGTTTTTGGTTCTTGTACACACACTAAATCATGATTTTTTTTCCATCCCCTTTAATAATGGTGTGGAGGTGATAATGAGGGTGGCTAATGCCAAAAAATTTTTGAGTCCTTATAGTTTCCTTTGTATATTATACTAAATACCAATTTCATGGACACTTTTCTGCTTGATTTATCTATTTACCCCCATTTACCCCAATTTACTCCTCAACCCTTCAACGGTATAAGATATAGAATAGAATAGAATAAAGTTTATTTACGAACAGATAATAATAATTACAAATACAAATAATTATACAATGGTATAAATAAACTTAATACTTCAAAGAAGTGTCATGCAGACACTGTACATGAAGAATACAAACAAGTATAGACATATTAACGTAACAACTATAATGTGAAAACTATAAATACCTAAATATAATAATAAAAATATAACACATCTACTCATATAATATGATGAAAATGATGAAAATATAATCTAGTTCAGATCACGTTAAAATATATACGTGTACCAAATTTCAAGTCAATGCTCTAAACGGTTCCAGAGTATCCAGAGTAATCGTACGCACAAAAAAAAGTTACAGACAGACCGACAGAGAATTTTTTTTCGATCAAACTTAAAATCTCGACGTTTCATAACATTCTAAGCCTATTCAAACAATAAAAATTTTCAAATTTTTTCTTATCGTTACCATACTTCCACTGGATGTGGAAGTAATTGTGAGGTACATAATAATATGTACCCTACCTCGTGACGTGGCGGTAAATAAAAAACATTTACTTACAGCAGTTTTACGTGAGGTTATACAGCTGTGTATGTTTGCTGATTTAACAATTGTGTAATATATATTTGACATTTTGCGAATAAATTTGGCTCAAGGCTACCCTGAGATACATTATTCTTTACAATGCTAATATTTTAGATACACAGTGTGGAAACAACTTATTAAATTAAATGGGCTAGCTTGAAAATCAATGTCTTACAAAAAACATTCAAGAACTTAATATAAGTATTACATCAGAATAAATATCTCCCAAAGTATTTATTGTACTAGGCTCATTTTTTGTCATTAAAAGAATCGAAAAATGTTGTCAATTTTTAACGATATGTTAGATCGATTTCGAGTCAAATCACGAAAAATGGAGAATGTACCTTTTTGCTTATTTTTTTCTGTTATTTTATCAGTTTGTTTCTGCAAAACAGGTTGGACTTTCTTGACGTGCAAATATATTCAAAAATGAAAAAAAATAATGGATCGGCAACATATTGAGTCGATTTTTTTCTGAATAAATCACTTACCGATTATTATTTTGTAATTTTTTATTGACTCAAATCTGCCGAGTTACAGAAATACAGAGAAATACGCGGTAAAAGAAATGAACACACTCTTAAATACCTTTTTGCAAGTTATCTGAGAAAGTACATACAGGGTGTTTGATTTCTCGTTCTACAACCTATATCTTTTGAACTAATTTAGATATGAAAAAAAAAACAAAGAACATAATTTGCTATGCCTTTCTCAAGGCTGCGTGTTGACATTTTCAGAAATTGGCATCGTTTTACACTGCAAAACTTGAAATGGCCGCTCTAGATTTTATTTTTCTCCAGTATTAAAATTTTCGTACCAGATTTAAAATCACCATCCAAATTCGACCCGATCTTGGTAATAAAGTTATCCGATCAAGTCATGGTTAACTGCATTTAGTGATTTTAACTGTTTGATTTATCATTCTAGAGCGTTTAACTTTTTAAACTAATTAGGATATAGAAAAAGCTTAAATGAATATAATGATCGCATCTTCCTCAAACTACTTTTTGAGGTTTTCAAAAAAAATGCGCCATTTTACAGTCCAGAAGTTGAAAATGTTCGCCTAAATTTTATTTTTTGTCAAATATTAAAATTTTCGCGTCACATTTAAAACCGCGGTCCAAGTTCGACCTCAACTTGGTAATTAATTTATCCGATCAAATCGGGGCTAACAGCATTTTTTCGTTTTTCGCTCCAGATCTGTACATAAAAATAGTTTAACAATTTTACAACAAAATGGAGCACCACCTCATAATTTCCAGGCCCTTTCAGATTACTTGAATATTAATCTTCCTTAATGGATAGGCAATGCAGGAATTATATTGTGACCTGCTCGCTTTCCTGCTTTAATGCCTCTTGATTTTATTTTAGGGAGGGTGGGGTGAAAATTGACGTATATTACAAAGGACGCCGAAGATATCAAAATGAAATTAAAAAATTTTGGGGAGATGGAAAATAATAAAAATTGAAATATAACTAATATTATTTCAAGAGTCCAAAAGTGTATAGATTATAATGGTGAACTATATCTATCAAATTGATAATAATTTGATCGGATAACTTTATTATCAAGTTGGGGTCGAATTTTGACGGTGATTTTAAATCTAAAATTTTAATATTTGAAAAAAATTAAATTCCCATCAAATTTTCAATTTTTGGAATGTAAAACGGATGTATATTTTTTGTAACGTCAAAACGTAAGTTAACAAATGCGTACAATTTTTGTTCATTGTGTTTTTTTGTCTCAATTAGTTCAAAAGATGTAGAACGATAAATCAAACACCCTGTATAGCAGATGATAGCTAGCTTTAAATCTCATATTATTTGTCTCTACGATTAGTAGTTTCTGAATCAGAGCTATGGGGGTCTTTCTCGAATGTCTATCAGTAAAAGTCACATACGATTCTGGGAAATCCTCTACCGGCACGACTCTAAAAATATGCATTATCAAATCTCACATTATAAAATTAATACAGTAAAAGTAGACCTTCTCTATAGGGGGTGCTCACAAATAATTCCCGGCAAGCTGATTTTTTCAGGGTCCCATATACAATGGGCGCTGGACCGTCAAAAATAAAAGTTACAAAAAAATTTTATTAGGCAAAGTTGTAGAGAATATTATTATGTACAAACTGGAAAAAGAAAATTTCAAAAAAAAATAAATATGAAACCACCCCTATGGCAACCCCCCTCCTCAAGGGGCGCGGACTGTGACTTTCTGGTCGGATACTCGACCCTGAAAAAATCAGCTTGCCGGGAGAAATTTTTTTGAAAAATGATATCTTTATTGGACTATTTATTGCTGATAGAGATTCGAAAATGGACCCCCTGAGAAGTTTGCAGT
Source organism: Rutpela maculata (assembly GCA_936432065.2). Lineage (NCBI taxonomy): Eukaryota > Metazoa > Arthropoda > Insecta > Coleoptera > Cerambycidae > Rutpela > Rutpela maculata. Next base: position 21,589,465 of record OW386285.2, read on the forward strand.
GCACATCGTAAATTAGTGTACATTTTAAAATCTATGATACTTTATATCTGTATTTCTTTGTTTTAATAAACTTCGATACAAATACCAGCTAGCATTTCGGTTCATTAATTTATATTAACGTTTGTATTTACGTAGTAATTAATACGAATTGATGAGCTTCCATGACTTGGATATTAATATAAATTTGATGTATTGATTTTGTAATTAAGTAATAAATAATGTTGGTCTGATACTTGGTTATACTAAAATGGAATACCTAATACGATGTAATTAAAAAATTGATGTATAATAAAATAACATTCCACACGCTTATTATTATTAAAGAAAATGTTCCTGAATGTAAAAATTACTGTATCTGTATGATGTATATAATAAAAATATATATAAATGTCTGATATAATGGTTATGTTTGCCGTAAAAGTTATGTAATTGTTGTTGATAAGTTTAAAAATATTATTTTATGTATTAATATTATTTGAATTTTTGTTTAATGATACCTTTTATTTTAGTAGGGCAGCTTGTCATGAAAATGTAGACACACCGGACAAAACTACCAAATTTTTTCCAGGTACTAGTTAGGTACGTGGCTTTCATTTTTGATAAGAACCAACTCCTCCGTCGGCCATCTTGGATTTTATAGCGGCCATTTTGAAATATCTCGCCTTCTAAATCACTTGGGACCACAAACTTGGTGTCTATATATATTTTGGGTCAGGGAATACAACTACATATCTTTTAAATGTATCACACTATATATTTATTCACTAATATATGTACCATTTACTAACTACTCACCGATGAACTGTTTTGTTCGATGCGTCCACATATTCTAATATGTTTTTTTATTTTGTTTCAGTTTGAATTGTAATACAAAATGAATTGGAGAACACGTGCATGATCTGTCAGAAAACAACTTTAGAAATAGTGTGGTGGCTTAGCAAAAAGATCGTGACCTGCTATTTCAAGATAGCGGACACTGAAATCGGGCACTCCCCTTTGAATTGATAGTACTGAGGGTATATTAGAACTCTGCAAAATTTGGCGCTTTAATCCAGCAGGTCACGATTCTGGCTAGTATGTTTTCTAAGCCACCACACTAAAAATCTAAAATGTCCAGTCAGTGCACACGGAATCGAAGACAAGACAACACCATACCGGTCTTTCTTGAACAATATCAATGAGTTTAGAAGCTTGGAGTCATTTCCAGTGGAACTAAATTTTGGAAGCGACATGAGTGCGGACGAACTGGTCCAAAACCATGATGCATGGCACAAATCTTGTTACGTCAAGTTCAGTAATTTGAAGTTGAATAGATCTAAAAAGCGGGGAAATACTTCAACTGTGGAGAAACGATCCAGGTGTGAAGCGAGTAACAAAATGGCGTGTTTGTTATGTCGTGGAAGCGATGAACTCCTTCATGAATTTCGAACATTAGCAGCTGATACAAGCATACGAAAAATGGCAACAGAACTGCAAGAAATCCAGTTGTTGGTAGCACTAGAAGGTGGTGATCTCATTGCCCTTGACGCCAAATATCATCTGCAATGTTATACAGCACTGAGAAATCGCTACCGGTCTCACCTATGGAAATTAGAGCAGGATTTGATGGGGGTATCTGCAAAGGAAAGTCAGATAAAAGCTACAGCTACGATTTCCCGCATGCCTTCTTCAAACACGAAAACTTTGTTCTTGCGCTTGTGGAAAGTAAGCTAGCACTTTCTCCTTTAATCTGGTTCTGTTAATCTCCTTCTCAATGCCAAGGATTTTTAATCGGTTCTCATACATTCATTCAACTTTAAAAATTTAAAGTAGAAGGTCCCATCTTCCACACAGTTCCCTATATAAGTATGAAGCTCCACAAGTGCTGTAGCCTTTATCTGACTTTCCTCTGCAGATACTCCCACCAAATTCTGCTCTAGTTTCCTTAGGTGAGACCGGTAGCGATTTCTCAGTGCTGCATAATATTGCAGATGATATCTGGCGTCAAGGGCAATGAGATCACCACCTTCTAATGCTACCAACAACTGGGTTTCTTGCAGTTCTGTTTCCATTTTTCGTATGCTGGTATCAACTATTATGTTCGAAATTCATCAAGGAGTTCATCGCTTCCACGACCTAACAAACACACCATTTTGTCTCTCGCTTCACGCCGGGATCATTTCTCCACAGTTGTGCTGCCTCCTGCAGTATTTCCCCGTTTTTTAGCTCTATCCAACTTCAAATTGCTGAACTCGACGTAATAAGATTTGTGCCATGCACCATGGTTCATCCGCATTCACGTCGCTTCCGAAATTTAGTTTCACTGGCAATGACTCCAAGCTTCTAAACTCATTGATATTGTTCAAGAAAGACCGGTATGGTGTTGTCTTGTCTTCGATTTCATATGCATGGGGTGTACATTTTAGATTTTCTGCAGTTGTTTTCTGACAGATTATGCTGCAGTCCATCTTGTATTACAATTCGGTCTGAAACAAAATAAACACATATTAGAAAATGTGGACACACCGCACAAAACAGTTCAACAGTGAATAGTATGTAATTGGTCATTATATTAGTGAATAAATATATAGTGTGATACATTTAAAAATTATGTAGTTGTATTCCCTGACCCCAAATATGTATATATAGACAAGTTTGTGGTCCTAAGTGATTTAGAAGCCGAGATATTAATAATTTCTCTGTATTTCTGTATTTGAAAATGGCCGTTATAAAATCCAAGATGGCCGACGGAGGAGTCGGTTCCTATCAAAAATTGAAAGCTACGTACCTAACTAGTACCTGGAAAAAATTTGGTGGTTTTGTCCGGTGTGTCCACATTAACGCGAATTCGACGCTAAGCTGCCCCACTATTTCGTTTTAACATGAATTATGTGCAATATGATTTTGTTGTTAATTTATAAAACCAAAACATTTGTATACAACAACAAATTATACTTCAAGATTCTGACTGTTTACTTTTCCCATGTTTGCAGTCTACTCACGAACACAAGACTAGTGTAGTTCGATATCCAATATATTTATATAAAATTACAAAATTGTAAAAAGTATAGTCTCCAACTTTTGTACATAAAAGAAATAATTTCATAGTTCAATCTCGAATAAAAAATAATGCTTAAATAATTTCATTAAGATGTAACTGAACATTTTATAAAAGAACTTGTATATCCTAAGCGAAAATTATGATGTAAATTATAGATTTAAGGGTTTAGATAAATAATTTGTAGTTGTCTTCAAATTTCCCATATACCTTTTTATATACTTATATCTATTGTTATACTAGAAATGGTTAAAATGTTTTAAAAATTGAAAATCGAGGAAATTTGATAAACACGATTAGAAAATCAAAATAAAATTCTATTTATGTTAATGACCACATTCCTTGCAATTTTGAACAAATCCAGAAGACTGAGTAACAGAAGATATCATTTTAACGTGTTACAAATCTGTTAAACATACAAAATTATATAATCCAGTATTCAATGCTGAAATGGAAACATTTTCTAAAAATCGAAATCACCACAAATATTTTAAAGAGCGCTATTATTAGACAGAAAACTGCATTGACATCTACTGAATAAAATATACGTAAAAATGGACGATTTTCATGTTTTAATGTTAATAGCCATATAAACAAAACTGGACCTAAACTAAATGCATTAGAAAATATTTTTAAGTAGTCTTTTAATTTTTCTGTTATAACCGCTTCAGCAAAGCAAATTTTTCATATTCTTTTTCATTTAGTTTTAAGAATTAGACCAGAAATTCATTTAAACCCTAATTAGTCATTGATATATTCTACAAAAAATTAGTCTTTGACATTGGGTTGACAAAGTGGCAGTTTTCTTTCAGTTGTTTTCCAAAATGAAGATTTCAAAACACGCTTTGTAACGAAGTTAACCACATAATTTGCGTTTTTAACATTTTCTTTAACGAATATCAAAAATATCAACAACTTCGTAAAACTGTTAATTTTTCCTTGAAAAATTATTTCCAAAAATTACAAAAATTAATCTTGGTCTAGACCAAGATTTTTATCCTATAAAACGCAAGATCTTGAAATCGCAGGAAGCTATCGCATTGTCGATAAAATATCAAGAACTATCTCTCGTAGGGAAGTCGGCGCTCTTCGTGATGTTATCTGGTGTAAAATTTTTGGTCTGGTCGAAAAACATGAACATGAAAAATTTCAGTTTTTGGTGTTATGACACTCAGGTTGGAACAGTTTTTCGGAATATTTTAAGTTACATTATTAAGTTTCTCAAAAAGAAAGTTAAATAAACTTGTTAAGATTCGTTAAATGGTTTTAATTTTTTGAGTTTCCTCTAATAGTCTCCTATAGTAATTATTGTTGGCTCTTTTCAACCTTAAAATTCAGATTCTGCAAGTCAAAAATCATGATAAAATATGATATTGATGGACTTCCAAGAAGTTATATATATATATAGGAAATAACAGTGTCTAGATTCTGCCTTTATAGTACAGTACCTAGAGGTAAAAAATATGCAAAATTTCGGAATAATGTCATATTGAACGGATTTTTTAAGTGCCACCCCTCTCAGGGGGTGGCACTTAAAAAAACATATATTTATTGGAGCTGAAGTAGAATCAAATTTTAAGAAGAAAGGGTTCTATGCAATTTTTCACATAAATTGATAGTTTTTAAGTTATAACGATTTCAAAATTGCGGTTTTAGCTTAAAAAAAGGTATTTCCAAACGGCTTTCGTCAAGTATCTCGAAAAGTATTACTTTATCGAAAAAATGTTACATTAAAAACTGAGAATTAATTATATTTTTTGTTTATTGATGTAGGATTAATAATTTCGGAGATATTTAAGTTTACATTTGGCATCCAAGTGTTCATAACATAATTATTTAGAGTGAGAGTTAAATATCTCAGAAACTGTGACACCTACGTCAAGGATGCTTTCAATTGTTTTTTTATTTGTTTCTGTAGCATAAAAAACAAAGAAGTTATGACCGAAGCAATGTGCGTCTACACATTTTTTTAATAACAACGTCGCCATTTTGTTACTGTAATTAGCCAGTAATTAAAAAAAAAGGAATTTCAAACACTGTTTTTCATTAATAGTAGCATGACGCAGATGCTCAAATTTTTTGGTTTGTATACAGCACATGCTTTAGAAAAAAATACAGTTTAAACTATAAAGGTACTTTCGATAAAACGTAATTTTTTTTCCTTTTCCAAACATCTCAATAAATATTAGTTTTATTAAAAAATAGAGACCAAAAATAAAGCTCATAAACTGATAATGAATTTCGCTTGTTTATTTATTTCCATAGATTTAATAGTTTCGGAGATATGAAGGTTTATAAATGGCGTCCGAACGTTTATAAGACGAAAAATGCAGTTTAAATGTTAAATATCTCAGAAACTGTGACACCTACGTCACGCATGCTAAGAAATGAAATTAAAGACAATTAATTGCGCTTTCAAATTATTTTTCACTCGTTCCTGTAGCATAAGAAATAAAGAAGTTATGACGGAAAAATGTGCGTATTTATATTTTTTTATATAAAAAGGTCGCCATTTTGTTACTCCAATTAGCCAGTAATTAAAAAAAAATATCTCAAATACAGTTTTTCGTTAAGATGTAGCATTACCTAGATGCTCAAATTTTTTTGCTCACTTAAAGCACTTGCTTTAGAAAAAAATGCATTTTATACTTTAAAGGTAATTTCGAAACACTTGGATACCAAATATAAACTTAAATAGGTATCTCCGAAATTATTAATCCCACATCAATAAACAAAAAATATAATTAATTCCCAGTTTGTACTTCCTGTAATTGATCTGTAACATTTTTTTCGATACAGTAATACCTTTCGAGATACTTGACGAAAGCCGTTTGGAAATACCTTTTTTTTTAGCTAAAATCGCAATTTTGAAGTCGTTATAACTTAAAAACTATCAATTTATGTGAAAAATTGCATAGAACCTTTTCTCCTTAAAATTTCATTCTATTTCAGCTCCAATAAATATATATATTTTTTAAGTGCCAGCCCTGGGAGGGGGTGGCATCCACCCCCTATAAATTAGCAAGCCCCCGCACAATATAGAAACTTTTCTGTGAAGCATTTACTATTATACTGCCAAAAATGAACGAAATCCGTTCAATATTTCACATTTTTTACAGGCTTTTGACAGCTGTCATCTGTCAAAAATAAGCTGGATTGCAATTTTCGCATTCTTCATTAAAGTGCTCAATATCAAGAAAATATATTGATTTTGGTTGAATTACAAAGGAGGAGTCGAATTTTAACCTAAAAAAACTCGTAAAGACCACACTGTGCTTATACCATCTAGTTGCGTCACTAGAAACTGAGCAAGTCCTCTTGAATTCGTGTTTTGAAAGCACTCAGTATAGAACTAATAAGTGTGACTTAGCGTTCTTATCGCAAATTGTTAACTATCTAGAGTCATTTGGGACATTCAGCAATGCCAATAACTGAAGTACAATTTTTCAAAATTTTTATTGTCGACATGAGATATTAATATAGAAAATTGTGTCAATATAAGTGCTATCAATTTATAGAGGTTTAAACCAGTAGAAGCTTTTTCCATTTCTCGTTACAGACCAATCTAATTTGCTCGCACTAAAATTTTTCCATGTGACAGTTTTTCCTTGGCCTCTCTGTTTACGAAGAGGTCTATAGGCATATTATGTATGTTTTATGAAACATATTCTGATTTATTGCTTTTATAATATATATCTCAATGGGGATGTGATATTTTCCAAAGTATCTTAGGTGAAATAACGTCAGGCTATTTATTTTATTCAACATTGTAACAATTTTAACACTAAAAATTTTCCATTGAATAAACTACTCAGTTATCTCAGTTTAGGATATCTTAGCAATGCAAATGATCGATATACACATTTTCAAATGGGTTTTTCTTAACCGATATCAGTTACAAATGGAGCAAAGTTTGAAATTAAGGGCTATTAATACTATTGATTTATGAAATTCTCTACCTATTTAGCTTGACTTAACAGAGGTGTGACAGTTTCTCCTGGGTTTCTATGTTTACTGAAGAATAAAACATATTGTGTATGTTTTATGGAACATATTGATCTATTAGTTTTATAATGGATATCTCAATCGCCCTAAAGGAGGATAAGATAGTAGAGCTCGACTAAACGTTTACAGGATCAAGGTTGAATTATTTATTTTTACACCGATTTGTAATTTTGATATAGTGTATCTTCCAAAATATTTTTGTTGAGATAACTCCAGACTATAATGATACAATAGAGTAATCAGGATGTGTTGAGCACCTGAAGTAACTATTAATATATCTAAACGGACATTAATTTTCGAACCAGTCAAAAGAGCATGTGATAAAGATGTGTCCATACAAATAGTTATAGTTTCGCTAATTATATCGTAAAAACAAGTAATTACGTTAAAACAAATTGTGTGAAGTTCAAGGCTAATTTTTATGACAACTTCATTAAGGGAAATCTGTTAAAGTTAACTTTTCCTTTGTAAGTTACTAAATTACTCTTTCTCCTTTAGTACGACAAATAAACTCCAACGAGTCTCTACAACTGAAAGGACTAATTTTAAACAGCAATTTAAGCGTCGTGTATCCTTTTATCCTCGATTTAATCTGGAAATAATTTTGTTCCGCAAAGGTATTCCCCATTCAAGAATACGTTGCTTTAGTCAAAAAGAAATATAGCTGTGAGAAGACGATAATTGTTCTTGTCATAAAATTGTTGTAATCTACAATACAGATGATTTAACACTGCAAATAAATCGATTTTTTTAAATAAATGCCTGTTTAGATCAGAAAAGGTTTTTACAGAAAACCACAAATAATAAAAAGTTTCTTACAGCCCTGAACCAAACATTAGTACGAAAAAAATAGATTTTAAAAAAGAAAAAATGAAAAATTTGGGATTTGTAGGTTTTACCTTAAATATTATAAAACCGATGAGTCCTTAACTCCAAAATGTGCAGAAGGACGTTTTCGAGGGGGTAGAAGAGTTAAAAATGGGTTTTTTAAAATTATCTCGGATAATATTTTAAAAAAAATTCTCATTTTTTGCTGTTTGCTGATTTATATACCTTCAATTTGGTTTTTTACTTTTTTACTAACGTCTATACAATGAAAATTGACAGAGATATAGAGAGTTAAAACATTAAAAACTAGGTTTTTTTAATGAGTTGAGAGTGCGGTGAGAATATACACGTGTACGTGCGTGAGTACGCGTGTATGCGCGCGTGTCTGTGTGTATGTATTTCATAAGACATTAATAATCTATGACATATTTGAAAGTCCGAACATACTTGTATGAAATTTTATCAAATATTAAAAATACTAAGTTATTTTAAAAATATTTAGATTTAATATATGTAATAAAAAAATAAAATAATTGTCTTCTTCACTCTCAGTATCAGGGTTACGTCAACACCGCCGGTTTAATTAGGCGGTGTTGACGCTTACATTAGAATTATCTAAATCATTAGCTTTAATCAAATTGAGTGCTTGATCCTGCTCGCCGTTTAAGCAGTTACACTCTTGGCATATTTTACACACTGACGAACAATTTACCAAAACTTTCACATGACACCTTAAAGTAGAATCATCTCCCGTGAAAACAAATGATATTAAATTTAATACGGCACCTGAATGGTGCGATTTCTAAAGTTGTTCTTCTAGGTTGCAAGAACCTATTTATTCTAGTTCAGCCTCACTGTTCTGGAAACTTATAGCTAAACTATTATTGGTATTGATAGCAGGTTCCATAAAGAATGTTATACAGTAGCTGCGAAAGTAAACGAGAAAATATTTTCAATTTTGCGGTATTTTTCGATAAAGATTTTTGAAATTTGATAAATCGATATTTTTCGATATATTCGGCTATTTTCCGTCCATTAATCCGTATCAGCATTATAAAATGATCCTATGCATTCTCCTTTTGAAAATTTGAAGGTTTCGTATACGTACTTCAACAGCTTCGATGAACAACAATTACAGTGCCTTCTCTTAGCTGTAGGTGTTTGTTATGACTTAATGTTTTACTACAGTTCTTAATTATTTCAGTAGCATCTGCTCCAGGCACACACTTTGTCACTTAAAATCACCTACTCACAAATAAAATATAATTCAGGTTGTCTCCTGATTTTTGGCCATTATTTATGAGATAAATAAACTAACAATTTTTGTATGCAGAAGAAACGGAGCGTCTATTATATTCATATCTACTCACACTGTCTGGCAGACTAGCGTCTAACCTCTGAATATCACTACTTGTGCTTGGCACGCACATGCGCAAATGTTCGAACATTCTAAAACAACCGTTTTTAATGGCGATGTGAAAGCACCCCAACTTCAACTTTTTGTATGCGGGTGAATTTTAATCGCACACAGGTCAGTAAAAGATCAAATTGGAGTTATTTGACTCAATTATCAGACAAAATACGAGATTAAAAAACAATATTTTCCGAGATATTTTTAAAAAAAGCATTTTCACCTCTTTACACCCCTCCCCTATAAAACACCCTTCTGTATATTAGGGACTTTTTTAAATATTAAAGGTGAAATCTACAAACCTCCAAAGGAGGAGAGTCCATAACGCCAGTTTTCCGCCTAATTTATTTTTGAACAAAAAAAACTGAAAATTTTATTATTTACTATTAATATCGAATCGATTCCACCCCAAACGAAACTTTCCCGCGCTCACCTCCCCTATTTATACCCCTCTAAACTATTAAATAATCAGCATTCAGTTGATTCTTTTGCAGGTCGTTGAAACATTTTAACATGACTATTGCTGAATTAGAATATTTTTGATTTTGTACGCGTATTTTAGTTGTTTCGGAAAAGGTGGGAGGGGGGGGGAGTGACAGGGGATAAAAAGAGAGGGTGGAGGAAAGTTTCATTTGGGGTGGAATCGATTAAATATTGTTAGTAGATACTAAAAAAATGTTTTTCGAGTTTTTTCCTCAAGAAATGAATTAGACCTTTTCACTGACTCCCTAATTTTTTCTTTTCCAAGTAATTTTTCTTATATTTGACCCGCACCACTGAATGCTTCTGTTTTAAAGTAATTATAATAGGACACAAGCCTTCATAACAGTTTCATGAAGGCCTGCGTTGTGTTATTTATTCTACCAGAGATTTTTCTCAATGTTCTCTCAAGATGACTGTTGCATCTCTTTATATATTCCTTGCAATTTTAGTAGAGAACAAACTGTTGTTACTTTGTCATAAAAGTATAAGACTTAATGAGGAAACACCTTTCTATTATGACTCGTCTAAAATAATTATGAGAAATGAGAAAACAAGCAGTACACTTAACAGTCCGTCGTCAACAAGCTTTAAATAAAAAAAATCTTGTTCTAGGAATACAATAAGGTGTTGAGAAGAGAACCGTTGCATAACATATGTTAAGTTTCTAAATCCATACGTGTATTTTTATAAATCGCTGTTTATTGTTATCATGTTTATTACATTGTTACGGCATCAGTTATCTAATTAGTTACAAACAGTTGTAAATCCACTTCACATATACGTTATTAAGATGGTTAGTGTAATAACGCACTTAGCGGTACATTTTGGTTATTTCGCAACATTGTAAAACAAGGTAAAATAACAATAAACGTGGGCATACTGTATACATACTTGAAAAATGTAATTTTGAATCTGTTAAATTTTGTATAGAGTATACTGATTAACATTGCATTAGTCTTTCAGTAAAAAATCTCTAATATAAATATATAAAAAATCGACTTAATAAATCTCTTAACAAAAATGCAGACCAATAACTGAAGTATTGTTTTAATAAAAAAAAAAACACAGAGTGGTCTTTGTTACCAATCCGAATTTGGTTGAAATCGGACGACTAATAACTGAGATATGGAGGGGAGCATTAAAAGTGGGGGACACGCTGTAAAACTTGAGTTCTCTTTTGCATTAAAAATTTAAGTTGACAGTTCTTGTTTTTTTGTCGAATAAACACAAAAATCAAAGTATGACAAAAAAGATCAACCCAGTTTTATAAAACAAAAGGCATGTCTAAATAAATATAGAAATATATTTTTAGTGGCTGATGGTCTGTGCTTTAATGTTGGTAAGGGTTGGCGGGTTTAGCCCAGAAAAGTATTTGGAAAACAGCTTTTTTAAACAGTCGACGTTTCGTCACAATTTATTGACATCCTCAGGACTATTTAGGTGAGTTTTCCTTTGCGACATTAGATTTAAATAATAAAACACAACATATTGATATAAACAAATACAACATGAACTCAACGTATGAGTAAACTAGTCTATACAGTAGACTAGGTTACACATACGTTAAGGAGTTCGTGTTGTATTTGCATTTTCCAACATGCACTGCTCTTAGATCTTGTTTTTACAGGATTGTTCGGAATACGCGTTCATTTTTTCTATTAATGTTTCCGTAGTCAAAGGAGACTGCAATCCACAAATAATATATTCTTTGCAAAATTTCCATAAAACTTCCTTTGAGAATTCCTTCGCAAAAATCTGTCTTACTTGGGATGTCGCGCACATATAAATTTTGCAGATGCAAAATACTAAATGATTTTACTTTATGCTCTTTTAATACTGGAAAAAACACTGTTTTTGGAAACTTTTAGTTTACTACCATTTATGAATCACTGAATTTCCATTAAAATGAAGGATATTTAGATCAACTATTTCCTTACGACCAGAGTGGGATGATGGATAGTATTGTTTTTGTTTGTTAATCGTCGGCCCAGAATTATAGTCCACTTTTTTGCATACTGAGATATACTATCATCGTATTCTTATTCTTTCAAATTTGACAAAGATTTCAGTAAATAGTTTTGATATTGACTGCGACACGCTGATATATTTTTTATTGCAGGTAATACAGATTTCCAAAAGTCACATCTTTTTCGAATAGCGTAATACATAAATACTTTGCGCCAAGACATTAAGTAATCTAAAATTGTTTTTGATTTTTATTTTGATCAAAGACAATTTTTCCATTGTTAAAATAAATATGTTAAGTTCAATCTCAGCCTGTCTCAAGCCAAATACGTGTTATATTTTAGTAATCGGAACACAGATTTCTATTGATTTAGGTAGGGAATATACAGGAGGTTCCGTTAAAAAGTAACATTTTCTGTTTATTCTCTGTATAACTTACATTAAAACATTTTTAGCCAGTTAGCTTTTTGAAATTAAAAAATATTTTAAAAACTAAGGAGAAGAAAATAATGACACTTTATTTCACTATAATTCGATTGCTTTCATTTGGTGCCAGATTAGGATTTAGAAATTGCAGGGGATGTGGATACGTCTATTAAACTGATAAAACATAATATACAGTATTAAATTATATTCGAATTATTCTATTTATTTATTTGATTAACAATTAACACGTCTTAGTTGAGATTTAACTCTATAATAATTGTAATGTAAACTATCTGTGACACATCCGAAAGGATGTATATACAAACATATCGCAAAGTGTTTTATTTTGTATAATTAATTTTACTTTGTAAAAGTATTAAAAGTGTAGACAATAATTAAAACGTTGTGAATTTTGTTTTTTGTAGAAAGAAAAAAAAATATGGTGTTTACGCTTAATGGCGATACTATAGTTGTTGTATATTGAAGAAAATGTATACTTTAATGTATTATTTATTGATTTTTCTATTATTGACTAAACGATTATTATTTCAAACCAAAGAAACAAATATTATAGTTTTAGACTGTAGCTTATTAATACATCCCTAGCTGGTAATAAAACTACTAAAACTATTCCCGTTGTTTTATTTCTTTCTTGTCAATACTTGGGTGCAGAATATAATGACACTAAAGTCCAAAACAGCTTTAGAAAAGAAAAGAATAAACATTAAAAAATATTTGCAACTTTTTCACGAAAAATGATGTACAGGCTGCCCATCTTTTCAGGGCCATCGAGGATAAACTGCTTTATATCAAATGGGCAAAAAAATGATTGATTTCTATAAACTACAAAATGCTTAGTCATTTGAAATCCATGACCTGTATTAGTATATCAGTTATTTGAAAAGATACGAAAAAATTTTTAAGACAATTTCTTTGCAAAACAGTCTTTTAACTTTTGGATTTGGAGATTTACTCTTCAGGATGTAAAAAAAAATTGAATCACAAGTGGTGGCATTAAATAAGTGTTTTTTTCCTCTTTTTAATGATATATCATAGGCCATATTAATTCATAAAAAGTAAGTACAAAAGTATTTTTTAAATCAGTAAGAAGTTTTTTAATTGCGTGCTTGCTATGGAGAAGCATGATAAAATAAAGTATTAAGAAATCCAATAAGTTGTTCCACTTTACTATAATAAAACATCAACACAATTAAGAAAGTACCTACTCAGATAACAAAAACAAAATAATAATCAAGAAAGCAACTTGGAACAATTATAGGAACAGTAGGTATTTACAGTTATACTGATGAATAGAAATCATCCACAAATACATCATTCGTTGCTCAGAAAGTCAAAAATATCTTTTACAATCTATTTAAGTACCATGATAAAATAATAAATGAAATATTCTAACATTTATTCAAAACCAAATATTCATTGAGAATTTGAGAAATACCTGAAAACCACCTGTTGCGTGATTTTTTCAGTAAACCATTTTTAATGAAAATCACGTTAAATAAAATCAATTTGTGTGTATTTACATTGATCGGAAAATTTTAACTCTGTGGACCATAACCCAAACAATATTGCATCCAACGATTATTGAATTTTAAATAAAAAGAACCTATTACAAAACATTTTGAGCTGGAATATATTTAAAAATTGTTAAAAAAAAATATACGACCCTATTTTCTGCTATAGGACAGTGTATCTGGCTACATGGACTATGTCCTAATGCCAAAAAAAAAACGATGATTTTGCCCATGAGTGGAATTTGCAAAAAACGTTATCCAACATATATCTTTCCCAGCTTTAGTCACCTGTATAAGGACAACGATTGAAAGTCTTCCACAGAACAAAATGGAGTATTTCTTGTTAATTAGGTAAGTATGAATATTATATTTGTTTACTTGCGCCATTTCTTGACCTTCTTATGTGTATATCTGCAGAACTTAATTGAAAAGGAATATTAATATTTAAAAATCTCATCCTTGATCACATGATTTTTTTAACCAGTTTAATATCTAAGTTTGTTCATATTGTGTGATTTTCTGTCCTAGTGTTTTACATTGTGTTATTATCTTACTAATTTAACGATGTATATTACCTTATTACTACTTATTTTGTACACATCGTATATTTTGTTTTTAATTATTGGTTTTGACTGTAATATTTATTTAGTCTTATAAATTTTATTACATTTACTATTTTCATTATTATACTCTTCGCAAAAACGAAGAGTTTATTGTATTTGGTCGATACATTTCTAAATCAGTAAATATAGCTCATAGAGAAAACATTTTCATATCGTTATGTTAGTGAACGAATTCTGAACAACTTTCTAAATGTCCGTCTGTCCGCCCGTCCGTCACGTTTCTTGTAAGCACGATAACTTAAGGAAGAAAAGTCCGATTGTATTGAAATTTTGAAAGTAACTTAGCGTTAGCTAGAGGAAGAACCCGCTTGTTTTTGAAAAAAATCAATCAATAAATAAAAAAGTTATTAATCATTTAAACTTAAAAAAAACGTTTTCTTAATTTTTGTCATTTGTACTTAAATTGAATTCTTACGAAATTTTATTCTCTATAATTTTTTTTTTGTTTATACATTTTACTAATATATATATTTCATAATAATATATCTAATTCGTTGAAATATAATACTCGCATGATAAATACTACAGACATTCAATTATTGCAATGGTTTGTGATAGTCCACTTTGTCTCGCAATCCAGAAATCACAACATCTTTATACTCTACTTTCCTGGCGGCAGGAAGACCACCAGGGCGGTAATTACCTCGAACGGGTTTTTTTCGCTGAGATTTTTCCCCTGTCAGCAATCCAAATTTTTTTTCAATGTCTTGTGCGCGTAATAATAGTGGGCAGCATAGTTAGCGATATTGTTGTTTTTAAACCCGCCCCAGGCCGATAGGAGTTCCAACTGTTCCACCATTTATTACTGTTCAAGCCGAACCGGACCTGCGCGCCGTGGTTGTTTGCTTGGCTCCGGGCCAGGCTCCGGCTAGACGCATTCTTGTATTTTAACTTTAGATACATTTTTATTGATTGATTGGCTTGTGTTAGAATCCCTGGCAGGGTGTTTTTTTTTTCATTTTTTTTTCCAACAAAGTTGGTATCACAAAATTTAGAATGTCCAAAAACTAATAATATTTACAAGAAAACTGCGAAGAGTATGCTATAGAATGTGTAACAGTTATATAAAAAGCTCAGTATAATGCTTCCACTAGTTTTGCTTATCTCAGTCAACGTCATCTTAAAATCTCGACGTTCCATGACATTCCAAGCCTATTTGAACAAAAAATAATACCTTTAAATTTTTTTAGTGTTACTTTACTTCCCATCTACTACGTGGATGTGGAAGTAAAACAACAGGCGACAGTACAACAAAAAAGATGTTCTCATGCATATAAGAAATAATGTGTAACCTGTGGTCCAAAAATGACTTAATTTTTTATAGAAGGTCTCGATCTCTCCAATTTGTTTCCAAATCCGAAAAAAGTAAGTACGTATTTTTTTGTTTTTCAAACTTTCGATTTTAAATGGTGCCTATGGTGACATGAAGTTTCCCATTTAAATTGCATGGGGAAAACTCACTTTTTGGTATTTTTTGTATGATTATTCAGGGTTAGGGAAAATCTTACATTAAACTTATAGGACTTGGAGAGGACTATCCAGCGAAGAATTTGATGTATATACATATGGGTTTGTCGCCCCTAACACACCTCCACGGTGCCCCGAAGTCTACTTAGGATCTTTGGACAAGATGTTCATAAAACAAAGTTGTTTATAATGCAAAATAAGGCCCAAATACAAATTTTGAAGTCTAAATTTTGACTTTTATGTTTTTGTGTCTATCTTTTTACGTTGAATTTGTTATGAATATGAATAAGAATATAAATTAAAAAATAGAGTACGCCCAAGCAGCACAATTAGTTTATTTTACCAGTTTAAAGACACATTAACCTAAGATAGTTGATATAACGTAATTGCAACCATTGCTTTCAACTTTGAAGATATATGGACTTAATAGTAATATAGTAAACAATATTTACGTCACTGTTCCTTAAAATTTAACTCTAAAGTTAAAGTGCATATTGAGGTCTATGTGTAAGAAAATATTATATAATTTTAGACTAAATTATTAACTTTGGAGTCGCTGTCTTTTGTCTGAATAAAAACAGGGAAATTTTACCAATTTTTTACGTAAATATAACCTGAGTTTTGTCTTGTCCTTGTAGTCAGATTTAGGTTATAACTTTAACCTCATGGTCACAACTAGTTCCAATTTTAGGTAAAATTTACCCTAATTTTACTTCTCCACTAACCTAGCATATGTGTTTAACCTAAAGGCAAATATTACTTCATAAAATGTCCTGAAAGTTATTTTTACTTAAAAAATAGAATTAGGTCCCTTCCCTGGAAAGCAAAATTACGTTTTCATTGTCTAAATTACTTCAAAGGACTATAATGATTGTTTTATGTTGATGCCCTTCCCAGTGTCAACTATACTTTATTAGAGGGATAATGTCCTAATTTGTAGCAATTTGTAGCAATTTATTTTGTTGTTGTTTGGGTTTTCTGTTTTCCTGTTTTTAAAAATAAAATTGGAGGTGTTTTGTTTTAAATACGAGAAAGTATTCTACAGCCAGTCAACCTTTAGTCGGCACAACTGAAAAGTGCATAAGCAAATAGGACATAATTATAATTATATCGAATATGCGGTGTACTTAAAGACACTTGTAATTGTATTTCAACTTTTCTATTACTGACTTGTTTGCATTCGAAGTAATGACTACATTAGGTATATCAGGTAAAACAGTTGTTAATCTTTCAGAGAGTTTAGTACAATATAACTAACTATTATTTTTCTCTAGATTTCAGTACTTAGTTTGCAGAATGAAAAGCTAAGTGAAGTTCAGTAGTGTTAGTAGTGTAACTGAGTGACTTTATTAGGATTGTATTCAGTGTTCCTGAATGTACTCACTGAAGAGAAGTTGTAAAAATGGTTTATGGCCCTGTAGAAGGTTTAAACCTATACCTATGAACAAATTTAAGTTGATAGATGGGGAAGTAGTAATTGAGAATTAAAAAACAAGTTTCATATGATGTGTTTTCTGTTAATACATTTATTCAAATAAAAAATAAAGTATTAAACTAACCAACTAACAAAAGATTCATCATTTTACCTGAAATATTTTTAAATTCCAAATTCACCGAATCCGTGATGTGATCATGTTTTTCTATCAAATGCAAATGCAAGTCGTTATTAAAGTTAAAACACAATTTGCACTCTAAGCACAGGTATCTTTTGGGCACTGTAGATTTGATAAAAGTACGTCGGATTTGTTTATTTATACACAATTCTGTTGTGCTGATTTAACGCTGATTGGCTGGAGAATACTTTCTCACATTCAAAACAAAACACATCCATTTTTATTGACAAAATACAAGAGAAAATTGAAGGTATAAACCACAAGCTCAAAACAATTGCAGCCAAAGAAGTTTGAGGTTAGAAACAAAAGTGACATCACTTAATTTACCGCCTTCTCTAACCTAATTTGGGAAATATGACCAATTTAGTTCTGCATGAACTTTAAAGACTTTACAATTTTGAAGACTACAAAATTATTTTAACCATTTAACTTTAAAGTAAATAATATAAGTTTTAACATTTCGTCTCAAGGAAAAACGTCAATGAGGCCCAAAATATTGGGAGAGAATACTTCGAAGTCGCATGGCACTATGTTTGCCATATTTTTCAACCAGCTGTAAAAGGCCATTTTACAATGAAATTTTGATGAGTATTTAATTGAAAAAATCATTAATATAAGGTTATTTAATAGATACAAAGTACAATATTATAATATTTTATGCACCAGGAAAGTCTTGCCGGGCAATTGAATAGGCTTTTACAAATATTTTTAAAATACATTTAAGCCAAAAAATTTTTTTTTTCTTTAAAAACGTAAAATACTTGAGGCCCCTTTGATAGTCCAAGGTAGAATGGATATATTTACAATGAAAATTGATTGGCAGTAAAAAACACACACAGAGGGGAAGTGGACACATTATTTCACAACTACGTATGACATTATATGATGCACTCCTACTCCATCATTATAATAGAGATGTCTGATGGTT
The DNA here is from genome assembly GCA_936432065.2 of Rutpela maculata. Taxonomy (NCBI): domain Eukaryota; kingdom Metazoa; phylum Arthropoda; class Insecta; order Coleoptera; family Cerambycidae; genus Rutpela; species Rutpela maculata. Next base: position 21,607,783 of record OW386285.2, read on the forward strand.
TCTAGTTATGTCTTTGCTGCTTATGCCTCATGACTTATATGTAAATCATTATTGTTGTAAATAAAATCTTATTAGTTATTTCTGAGAAAGAAAGATTGCAGTTGAAAGAGGATAACTGGTTTGGTAAATATTACCTATCAACGACCACAATTAAACAAAATTTTTACATTTAAATTACCTGTTCAGGGAAATATGTTCTATAACCAATAGGTCATTATAACTGAGCAGCCTTATTTAAGAGGTATTCATGACGTCGTCTCATTCATCATTTACTTATATTTTACGTTAATTTTAAGTCAATTAGGTTAGGTTAAACGGGAAAACGGGACCAAAACACATACGTAATTCTGACTTAAGGTGCTACTTGGGCGCTGATGGTAATTGTGTAGAATATTACTATCTTACATCTGCATTTGTTCATAAGTTATTCTGTTTTCTTCTTCTAGTATTTCAGTTCTATTATTATCAGCATGTTTATTTGGGCCTTTTGGAAAGCTTCGTATTGCCAACACTCTGCAATCGGAAGTAAGGCGTAACACATTTTTTGGCAGCAAGACGGTTGCCCCACTCATTCCACAGTTTTGGTACGGCAGTGGTTGACAGATCACTTCGGAGACAGATTGATGCGAAGGTCTGGTCCAATTATTTTTTCTGCAAGATCACCAGACGTTACACCAATGGATTTTTTTCTGTGGGGTGTTTTAAAACGGCAAGTTTATGCAGATGACCTGCCACGTGATCGAGACATACTAACAGCACGAAACAAGATGCGGTGAATGAAATGGATGTACCCGCAAGCCGCAACCATTCGTAAGGTCTATGGAGAATTTATCTTTGTCTTCACAATCGTTGAAGTTAATGTTAAATTATGTTACTTATGTTTGGAAAAAAATATAAGTTGACATAAATTTAGTCTTCAAAATTTGAATTCAGGGTTTATTTTAGATTATAAACAACTTTGTTTTATAAACATTTTGTCCAAAATAATAAATAAAGGTACTTCCCTTGAGGCATTTTCATGTTTTCTTAATTCATTAACACCCGGTACATCTGATCTAAGATTTGTATATAATAAACTCATTTTTTTGACAAGCATAATTTTTTATAAAGAATGACCTTTCGTCGTAAAATCAATAATAGATATGTTTTTGCTCTTGCCAACTCCATCCGGGAACACACTGTATATATCTCCTATTTTGAAAGTAATGAATAAATATGTGCAACTGATAGAGGTCTATCTGTAACAAGAAGAATAAAAACTAAAAGGAAAAACAAATCGTTTAATTGGAATGAAACGTTTCTATATCATTAAAACTGAAACTAAATAGATAAAGATTATTACCGGATACAATGCAGTCATTGCAAGCTGTGTATTTGTAGACAGAATGCTTCAGTATACAGGATGGAATGTTAGTATTCCCTAGAGATTACTCTGGTGATAATAAATGTTATTAATTCTTTGTAATTACTTGTATTATGATTGGTTTTAAGAATAATCACTAGAAAAAAATATTTGTGTTTTTGTCCAAGACTTGGTACAGAATATGTATCGAGCAAGTCCCGTTGTGGAAAGCCAGCCATAATGGGTGGATGATGCATAAATACTGTGAGATTAAAAATGCGGATATTTTAAGAATCAACGTTGTCCAATCTAAATTATTGGGTGATGTATGTATTGTAATACGAAGACCATACAAGCATAGTCGAATACTGTAACTTATAAAAGTAAAATATAGTAATTTAATTGAACATAGGTTTGTAAAAAATATTAAGAAATAAAGTAGCATGAGGAAATTTTATAGTAGAATGTCCCCAACCATTTGATTAGACTATTACCACTGTAAGCTTAGTGACTTAGGTGTTTGATACTTCTACTTTTGAGTAATAGCAAATCATTTTAACCATGAATAGAACTAGTCAAAATAAGTAGATTTTAGAACAGACCCACCTCGAGAAATCCTTTTTAAAATTATTTCACATTATTTGTTCTACTTTGTTTTTATACAAAACCTCTTAGCAAAAACATATGGTAAGGGCATTCTAGCTATAACAAGTTTTTGGCGTGCATAGACAAAATAATGCATATAATTGCATTATAATTTATGTTTAATAATATTATATTGAAAGCCCAATATTTTCACTATTTTTTATTCTATAACACATTAACAAAAAATATATGTAAATAATGGTAAAATTAACAAAAAACATTTAACAGAAAATAAAATAACTAAATTATAGCACCTACTTAATGAAAGTAAATTTTAAATTAAATAACTTAATTGCAACATTTCTACACATGAACATAATTTTGTACATTTTAAATTTTTTAAAAAACATTTGGACTTAGGCTCACAAATTTGCACTTACATTTTAACAACACATTTGATGAAATGTTCTCATTTTTGGAAGTAGTCCAGAGGGGCATCCATTTATCATTATCCATAGTTCATCCCCATTTGGATGGGCATGGGAGTTCTATGATCGATTGACTAAGCTTACCCCAAACAAATCCTGCTTGATAAATACATCTATTGATATGAATTGACAAGGCATTCATTGTTGGGGGTAAGTTCTCAACAGTACGGCTTTTTTCTGAAAATAATTGCATTCGACATAGGTCGATATCTGTGTCGGAATACTTATCATAGATTATTATGACAAATTTTGACAGTATTTTGATCATTATTTTGGCTGCTTTAGATCTATAACCAAATCTATGAAAGTGGCGGTGACACTAGGAAAAGAATCCCAAGCTTCCCAACACTTCTTTTTCCTTTTCCAAAAAAAGAAGAAGTGATATCACAACCCCTAAATGAATGGAGAAATGAGAGAGCAAGACATTTTTCTTGAAGTTGATTGGATATATCTTTACAAGATATATATTTTAGATTCTTTGCAGTGCCAAATTCTATCCATATGTCCTGATTTTCATTTTGATATTAATAAAAGAGTGCTAGTACCAGAACATCAGTATCCAGTATCAGTCTTTATTAATATTTTCTTTAAATTGTTCTCATAGCAATCTGCAAATCTGTATTTACACGAAACTTCCCTCTTTCTTTTGCACTTTTTATTTATTAATTATTTTTGTTGTTGGATGACCACCCTGTATATTTGTTTTAACTAAGTATACCAGGTTTTCTTCCTGGTCATAGTGACAACAACATTTGAAATAAAATTTTCTTTTAGCGTTTCTTAATTACTTCCACATCCAGTGGAAAAAAAATTTAAAATTTTTTATTATTCAAATAGGCTTAGAATGTCATAAAACGTCGAGTTTTTAAAAAAAATAATTTTTGTCTGTCGGTCTGTCTCTAACTTTTCTGGTGCGCCCGATTACTCTGGAACCGTTTAAGATATTGACTTGAAATTTGGTACACGAATGTATTTTAACGAGATCTAGAACTATCCTATTCCGTTGAAGAGTTGGGGAGTAAATTGAGGTAAATGGGGGTAAATAGGTAAATTAAGCAGGTAAGAGTCCATAAAATAGTATATACAAGAGAAGCCAATGTTTCAAAAAAATGTTTGGCATTAGCTACCCTCATTACTACCCCCCACCCCATTATAAAAGGGGGTGAAAAAAAAATGTAATTTAGTGTGTGTACAAGAACCAAAGGCCTTAAAATATTTTTTTTACTTCATTCATCCCCACTACCACCACCCCCACCTCACCATCGATGTGGGATATCGTTTTAGGGTTTTTTTGGGTAGACGATTTTAAATATTATATTATTAAAGTTCCATAAACAATTATTTCCATATATAAAATTTGTTCGTTGTGAGAGACTTGGGTAGCCAATCTGGATGTGGAAGTAGTGATACCTTAGGCAGCGTTTTTTTTTAGTGATGATCACCCGAATATTTTTCTCTAAAAATATATCAGGTTTCCTCCTCGATAATAATGTCAACCAATTCCAAATATTTTCCATCATCCTTCTCTAATTAATTATTTTTTGGAGTAACCACCCACCCAGTGTATTTTTCACCAAAAGTATAGCAAGTTGTGACGGTTTTATAAACTACACGCCAAATATTATGACCTTTACAATTTTTTTATTAATTATTTTTTAGGGATGTCCATCTTGTTTTCTCATTAAAAGTATATCCACTTTCTTTGTTGACAATAGCGTCAGCTACGTGGCAAATACTATTTTTCTGTCAGGCAGTTTAGTAGATATAGTGCCAACAAAGAGACGGCCAAACAGACTGACATGATCTTAGTTTTCTAAAATTTTGGAGAGTGATTTATTCACGACTATAATATTTCCCATCAGTAGTAAGTGAGGTAAGTAATATAAATACAATTTTACTTGAATGAAATAATAAAAAAAATTATAGTGTTTTCCACTCTTGTAAATTTTCTTATTATTGATTTGCCGAGAAAAAGTTATTCTTCATAAAAAGTTTTTCTTGTCTTAGGAAGTCATAAACAGTTGTCGAACTTGGATAGCCCACAATTATAGGTATTCATAACTCATTAATCCCACAAATGGCTAATAAACATTTGTTGAAACTTTTCTTAAATGTTTATGCATGCTCTGAAAAAACACACGCAAAATAGCACATATTACAATACTTTTTTTATGACTAAACAAATAAAAATTTTAAAACCATTAAATATACGACCTAATTTCACATGACCTACTAGCTTTTAATTTAAAATTGCTAATAAATTTAATAACGTTTTTATCTTTATTTCTTTATGTGCAAAATAAAATTAAAGCAGTTGTGAATATAAATTTTAAATTAATTTTACGCAAAGCAAATGTGAGAGTAGGACGTAACTACTTAAAAAATATCGTGATGAGCTTAAAACATAAAAGTAATTTTAATAAACAGAGAAAGAAGCCAAAAGTAATCTCGGAAATCTTTTTTTTATTGCCTAGTGCTTACAGTTAAGTGGATATATTAACGATAATGTCTTGAATAATATACTTAGTATGGCTGTTGTATAATGTTTGACATGTTAGTATTAAAATAATTATTTTACAAGGTCGGAGACAATGGCATGAAATATTGACTTTATTTAAATGAGAATTAATAAATCGGATAGCGTATAGAAAAAACATATATTCTTGTTTCAGTATAAAATATAGAACTTTTTTAAAAATGATGAAAAACTGGACATTACCAAATTTGTGCATCTTGAACCTAGTATATAAACTCTAACCACAGAAAATCTATACTATACTATTCTTGTTCTGGTATACATTCTCGATTCCCGCCGAAATTGAATTTTCACTCTGTTGTCTGAGCCACCTTCTTGGTAGTATTATTGTCAACCTATAATTTCTTTGTCGTGCACACCTTTAGGGAGTTTGCATTTTAATTAATAATAATTATTTATTGAAGCCAGTTCCTAAAATCATGGGGTTTAAGATTCTATAACGGCAGAATTATTTGAAGATTACTTCAAAAATATGTTAACACTAATATTTCTCCAAATAGTATTATTATTACAGATAATGTAAGTCATCATTGAAGAGTTACTTGTGTAACTAAAAATTTTTGCTATAATACCCTATTTTATTTTTTATTTAATCGTATGACCTCAAGTAAAATCTGAAGTACATAGCAAGAATATTTCAACTACTCTAAGGTCCGGTGCTTTCATCTCCAGTTAAATTTATACTCCAGATAATTTCCTTGAATACAATTTGTCAATAATTGTTTTCATGGGATTTATCTGCAGAATAGATTTAACGAGGGATGAAAGTACCGGACCTAAATGTAGGTGTATTAGATTAACTGATACAGTACAGAGAAAGAATTTCCTGGTAAGGAGCTGGAATAATTGTTTATATTGTGACGTGTTTCCACCCCTAGGAAAACCACCCTTGCAAATTCCGTGGGTTCCAAAAATTATAACAAGAGATGTCCACTAACACACTTTATTAAATAATTTACTCAGTACTTCACAATTCTATTATTAACTTAAATGAACTTTACTGACTAAAAACAACAATGTTTATCACTTTGTTTTCACTTTGGAGTTTTAACCTCACTTGTCAATCAAAACTTCTGCTTTCTATACTTTCTGAACTACCCGCCGAAAAATGACAGATCTCTATTTTTCTGTGGTGACGCCACCATTCTCTAGATAATTCCGGATGTCATCGCTCTAGAACTTCTGGTAGGTTCTTTCTCGAGTAGGTGCAAATACATCTGAATTAATTGAAGGGGTTGCAATACATCACAATATTAATTTATGTGGCGATACTGACAGTGAATCTGACTTAACTGAATTGTAATTTTATATTAACAATGTAAATAGAATGAGAACAAATATTTTGTTTTATATAATCCATTGTACTTGTAAATATGTAAAGGACTGTTTCTTTAAAATCTCATTTATTTAATATTGAACTGTTTAAATACTGGCCAAACTGGAGGCAGTTATGTTGAGTCAAGACAACATTGGACTTAGACGCAACCAGGAATGTATTCATGAGTTCATACCGCGGGCATTTAACATACACATACTGTACATATGGCCAGGAAAGTTTACTTGCAACCCAACTCTTCGCTCACAAGTAAATATGAAGGATATTACTATTTTATTAATTACATAAATCGTCTTTGTCAGATACAAAGGCGAAGGTTCCTTCACAAGGCAGTGGACCTGATGTCAGCACGCCCTGGAGCGTGGAATGGAAATGCAATTATTTCGGGTACAATGCAATTCACTAATGCAGTAGGGTCTACCACCTCGTAATTTATTATACCATGTATGTACCGACTGTATGCTCTCGGTATATAATAAATTGGGTGAATTTTCTCTAGATAAATTGCCAACTTCAACTTTCAACCGTAGTCGATTTATTTTAATCGTATTTCTTTAAAACTTCAATGTCAGTTGGATATTTTTTAAAAAGTACGCTTGGGATAATTGATAATATCACTAATGACATAATGATAGGAGAAAAACACTTTACTTTATTTTCCATCACTAATTTATTGTAACATACACGTTACTGCAGTTTCGGCACATTAGCGTGCCATTTTCAATTTTTTAAGCGACGACCATGTTGGGCACATGTAGATATTTTTAAGGCATTTAAACATGTGTACAGAGTGATTAAAAAAAAAATTGTTTGAAAAAAATTGTTAAGTAAGAAAATTAATTTCCTTGAATATTTTTTTTCCTCATCCTGCACATGAACTGCGTTAATGTTTTCTTATAAAGGTTTTAATTAGCTTCAATTTATGTTATTACGTCATATTCGAAATTCTTTTTGGTTTTAGAGAAAGAAATTAAAAACACTTCTTCCGATTCCAAATTGATTTTTTTTAAAATAACTGAAAAAATGTAAATAATAATTTTATGCTTTATTTGTAAAAGACATATCACAAACAATCTCCAACGTAACAAAACAGCAACAAAAATCAAAAGAAATAAATATCTTTAAAAACAAACTTTATTAAAATCTACTAAATAATAGGAAATTGCAAAATTTTTATTTAAAAACTTTTTTTTTAATAACATAAATTGAAGCTAATTAAAACCTTTATAAGAAAACATTAACACATTTCATGTACAAGGCGAAGTAAAAATATATTCAAAGAAATTAAGTTTCCTTTCTTAACAATTTTTTCAAAAAAATTTTTTTTACATCACTCTGTATGCATGTTTAAAGGCTTTAAAAATGTCTACAATTTGATGTGCCCAACATGATTATCGCTTCAAAAATAAAAAAGTTACAAGTCCGAGGACTTTTAAGTGGCGGACCCTGTATATATAATACAATAGTTTACAAAAACGTTGTAGATAAACAAAAAAATCACTGTAACAGGAATAATCCTGTTTGTCCGTGATTTGGTACGTTATTTTCTTAATGTTCATAGCATATAAAGGTGTATAAATGTATTAACCAACTATGGACAAATAAACAGAGCGTGGTATACATATAATAATGGATTCATTCATTAATTAGTGTCCTTTGGTTAATTATATTATGAAATATATTTCTTTGGGTGTTCAAAAGCCCTTTTTTGGTTTTTGATTTAAATAAGTTTAAACTATCTATATTCCTGAGTTATTAGGTAACATATTGTAAAGTTTAGGACCTAAATAATTACAATGCCTTTAGGTCCTATAGGAACATCGAGGAACGTTTGAATTATTTTGTTTATGTCTGGTATGGTAATTGTGAGTTGTGTTCCACTGGTATTTTATGTTTGAAAATGTTCATGATGGTATTGAAACAGAAGAGTTGTCTGATGTCCATTAATTTACTTTTGAAGAACAAATCGTCACTGGAATAAGTAAAGCACTTTCCATATATTATTTTAAGTATCCATTTTTGGATGGCATTTAAATTTTCCAGGTAAATGTCACTCCCTCCTTCCCAACCCACAATACCATAAGATAATTGTGACTGAACCAGGGCATAGTAGATAGTCTTGAGTTGGGTTTCATTTACAATACCTTTAAGATATTTAAATCTTGGAAGTAGGCCACGTAATTTTTTAAATATATTTTATATTTGTAAGTCCCATCTCAAGTGCCTATCAGTTACTATGCCAAGGTGTTTCATTGATATTGCTTCCTGTATTTGGGTTTCTGAGTCGATAATTAGTGAGCCCATGTTGGGCAAATGATTGGAATGGGAAGTAAATGGCAGATATTTTGTTTTTTCATAATTTAGGGTAAGTTTATCATATTGGAACCAGTGTTTTATTTGTTTAAGATCTTTTTCCACCTGTTCCTTTAAATTGTGCCCGGAAACTGCTTCTTATAAAATTGCCGTGTACATCTACAAAGCTGAGTATTGTTCCTGTTGTACTAAAAGAAAGTAAGCTATTAATATAAATAGTGAATAGGACTGGACCTAGGAGGTACACCGTATTTCACCTATCTAAAACTGCTAATAGTATGATTTTATGGATTGCTTTGTGCTTATTTTGTTTAGCGACACAGAACCAGACATATTAATAATAATTTTTAAAAAAAGCACACATAGAACCTCCTACTTTTTTAAATTTTGGGAAGTCGGTTAAAAAGTAAACGTTATCTCTATTCTGGGTGACAGCAACTGTTTGCTTCGTCCTGTTTCTCATCGTTTACAGAATAATGAGGAACATCATAATACAACTCTTATACAAGTAGTTGAAATATTAAATAATTCATGTACAGGGTGATGCAGTAACAACATTTCAAATTAGTTCAAATTCATATTAGAATATTAGAATATTTTGTTGTTGTATGTTCCGATACTCATGTCACTGGAGAATAAGCAAATGGCAGATCTGTCACAAGCTGTTCAGTCAAGGAATAAATGTCTCATATATCAAATGACACCGACGTTGTCGTACTCTTACTTCTATATTACAGCTATTTACAAATGGTTTGGTAGAAATATAGATAAAGGTAGGAGTGGGAGATAAAGTGCGCTACATACCCTTTCAAAAACTCGCAACACGCATTGGGGCTTCGTTGTTCAGGGTTTCAATAAAGGCTCATGTTCTAACAGGCTGTGATGTTACCAGCAAGATGGGAACAAAACCATCTGCCTTGAAAGTATCACCAGAAAAATTCCTGCTAAGGTTTGCCGAAGACAACTCCTTGTTTGAAGAAACGGTCGATAGAGAAGAGGAATGTCTCCTTAAGATTTTATATTCTTCAACAAAATGCAATTGGTTTGCTGACCTTAGATGTTCACTGCATATGTACCAACGCATCTCAAACTTCCACCCCCGTCTTTCTATGTTAGAAATGGACATTTAAAAAAATGCTTCGTTCTTCGAGAATACTTAGCTCTTTGTAGTGGGAACATTGATGAACCTCTTGACCTAGCAGACAAAGATGGTACAAATTAACAAATGGTATCTTACTGCTGCTTACTGAATTACGTACATAATGCACATGTACAACCTGTGGTACTAATTGATGCAAATGCCGAAATAATGCTATAATATTTAACATCATATCATTTAATGCCTAAATGATATTATAAAGCTTAAGTTTGAATTTTGCGCTTTTAAAAACATATCTAGACACCAGAATCATGCTTCTAAGTATTCTAGAAGCCGAGATATTTCCAGTTTTGAAAAATAGCAGCTGCAGATGCTCTTACAGACTACGGTGATGTCTACCCAAGGTTTGCCTAATATGTGTATTAAGTGGTTGTATTGGTTAGATAAATCAGAATTAAATTTTTTTCTTGAATACAGAGACTGGATTATATGGATATTTCGCATAATTATGAAATGTACGCATGCTTTTTAATTTTGTTATTATAATGTATTTTAGTATTTTTTGTAAATAGAAATTTTGTTTAATATATTTTTGTAATAGTCGAAACTACTTAAAAAGTAATTTTCTAAAGGCCATGGCAGGTTAAGATAAGTGTCCGTGCCTTTGCAACCTTTTTGCGTGTGGTTCCTTCCAGTGATGTATCTGCGTAAGATACTACCACAAAAAGTTTTGACCTCATAAACTTCATAATATCTGGGATTTTTTTTTTCGAAAATAGGAACAACATTTTTTTTCTTAATCAAGTGAACTAATTTGTTTGTATTTCACATATATTGTAAATATACTCAAGACAATTTATTAATAATATTTTCAGGAAATCTTTTCATGAAGAAAACAAAAATTGATGGTTTTGAATTTTTTTAAAAATTTAAATACGTACTTACACATTAGCGACCACCACCATTTTTTTTTACTAATTATACACCATACAATAAGCTATAACATATATTTTTTACAAAACTCTATCGAAGGGGTCACGTAGTCAAATTGGCAAAGATAATGTTACGTGCTTACACCCTCAGTAAACACCCTGTATCGTGGGTTCACAAATTATAACACTAGGGTAACACTAAACAATAATGTATTTACTTATGTACTAATTACAACAAATAAAGAAAAAGAGTATAAATTGGTTTGAAACTCGATATATTAATAAATATATAAATGAACAACAACTGCTTGGATTACACGTATTGAAAATTTTTTGGAGCAGTCTACGTATTTTTTTTGAAATAACGAGATGTATTTTTCACAATACATATATTTTCTACAAAGCTCCATCGAAACGGTAATACATAAAAAGATTATGTGTTTAATAATAAGAATAAATAATAAAAAAACATGTTGTGCTAATGATATATATGATAATATTAGTCGTCTTCATCACTGTCCTCATTTATTGTAGAAGCGACTAATGTTATCATATATCATTAGCGTAACATGTTTTTTTTATTATGTATTCTTATCATTAAACACATAATTACTTCCACATCCAGTGGAAGCATAGTAACGACAAAAAAATTTTAAAAAAACTTTATTGTTCAAATAGGCTTAGAATGTCATGAAACATCGAGATTTTAAGTTTGAGCAAAAAAAATGTCTGTCTGTCTGTCGGCCTGTCGGTCTGTCTGTAACTTTTTTTGTGCGCACGTTTACTCTGGAACCGTTTGAGATATTGACTTGAAATTTGGTACACATATGTACTTTAACGAGATCTAGAACTAGATTATATTTTCATCTTGTTCCGTCGAAGGGTTGGGGGTAAATTGGGGTAAATTTGTGGTAAACAGGTAAATCAAGCAGGTAAGAGTCCATAAAATTGGTATTTAGTATATACAAGAGAAGCTAATGTCTCAAAAAAAATTTTGGCATTAGCCACCCCCATTACCACCCCCACCCCATTATTAAAGGGGATGAAAAAAAAAATGTGATTTAGTGTGTGTACAAGATCCAGAAACCTCAAAATATTTCTTTTCTTCATCCACCCCCACTACCACCCCTACCCCACTACCAATGTGGGGTATCGCTTTGTGGGTTTTTGGATTTCAAATATTATATTATTGAAATTCCATAAACAATTATTTCCACATACAAAATATTTTCGTTGTGAGTGACTTGGACAGAAAATCTGGATGTGGAAGTAATGATTCCTTGTGCGGTTTTTTTTATGTATTATCGTTTCGATGGAGTTTTGTAGAAAATATATGTATTGTGAAAAATACATCTCGTTATTTCAAAAAAAAATACGTAGGCTGCTCCAAAAAATGTTCAATACGTGTAATTCAAGCAGTTGTTGTTCATTTATATATTTATTAACATATCAAGTTTCAAACCAATTTATACACTTTTTCTTTATTTGTTGTAATTAGTACATAAGTAAATACATTATTGTTTATTGTTACCCTGATGTTATAAGTTCTAAACCCACGATACAGGGTGTTTACTAAGGGGGGGGGGGGGTGTAAGCATATAACATTATATTTGCCAATTTGACTACGATGTGATAGCGTATTGTATGGTGTATAATTAGTAAAAAAAATGGTGGTGGTCGCTAACGTGTTAAGTACGTTTTTAAATTTTTCAAAAAATTCAAAAGCATCAATTTTTGTTTTCTTCATGAAAAGATTTCCTGAAAATATCATTAATAAATTGTCTTGAGTAGATTCACAATATGAAATACAAACAAATTGGTTTACTTGATTATGAAAAAAAAATTTTTTTCGGATTTTCGAAAAAAAAATTTTCCCAAATATTATGAAGTTTTTGAGGCCAAAACTTTTTGTGGTAGTATCCTCTGCAAAGATACATCACTGGAAAGTTGCAAAGGCACGGACACTTATCTTAACCTGCCATGGCCTTTAAAACAAAGACCAGTCAAACTGAGCTAAAAAGTTTAATTTCGAAAAGCAAAAGATAAACTATTATTTAAAGCAAAACCCAGCTTGTTATTTAAAAGTAAGAAAATAAATCCCTGTCCGGAATATCAAAAGGTAAAATACATAAATAAATCAAGGAGTTTTTGAAATAAAAGTCATTATTTAACAATAAAAAAATTTAAAAACCGCTGCCCAAGGAATCACTACTTCCACATCCACATTTTTTATTCAAGTCACTCACAACGAAAAAATTTTGTATGTGGAAATAATTGTTTATGGAAGTTTAATAATATAATATTTGAAATCCTCTACCCCAAAAACCCATAAAACGATACCCCACATCGGTAGCGGGGTCGGGGTGGTGATAGGGGGTGGTAGTGGGGGTGGATAAAGTAAAAAAACGTTTTGAGGGTTCTTGTATACACACTAAATCACATTTTTTTTCATCCCCTTTAATAATGGGGTGGGGGTGGTAATGGGGGGTCAAAATTTTTTTTGAGACCTTAGCTTCTCTTGTATATACTAAATGCCAATTTTATGGACTCTTACCTGCTTGATTTACCTATTTTCCTCAAATTTACCCCAATTTACCCCCCCAACACTTCGACGGAACAAGATGAAAATATAATCTAGTTCTAGATCTCGTTAAAGTACATATGTGTACCAAATTTCAAGTCAATATCTAAAACGGTTCCAGAGTAAATGTGCGCACAAAAAAAGTTACAGACAGACCGACAGACCCACAGACAGAATTTTTTTTTTCGCTCAAACTTAAAATCTCGACGTTTCGTGACATTCTAAGCCTATTTGAACAATAAAAATTTTTAAAAATTTTTTTGTCGTTACTATACTTCCACTGGATGTGGAAGTAATATAAAGATAGATATAAATATATTGATAGAGCAATTATAATATTATATTGAGCAATGAGGGATTTTTTTTTAATACGGGGGGACATCACACGGGATGCAGAAAATATGAGACAATTGAAAATAAGGGGCTCTCGGGAAATACGGGACGTCTGGTGACAATAGACTAAACCAACAAATCTAACAGGATATCCAATTAAATAACTGTCCATATCTTGTATTCCGGATATAAAAACACATTTTAAGTACAAACAAACATCAATTAAGTCGCCTTTTCCATAACAAAATTATTATAGAGTACTACACTCACTGTTCGAAAACTCGCTTTATATTTTTTCGTGCATGAACCAGCTCCAAAGTCGGTGGAGTCGAGGCTGGCGGAACTAAATACATTCAATAGTCGCGTACTTACTCAACAATCACCCTTATGCATCGTACCAGAGAGCCTTACGCTCCCTTGTAGACCTTGAGTGGGATGAGATACAATCTGACTTTATTTGTAGTGCGTCTCGTTGTCAAGGCCGTTCAAGAGCTGGCTGCTTTAATATAAATTTCTGCAGTGGCGTAGGAATATATCCAGAAGGTCCATAGGAATACTTTGATAACGTTACTAATACTTCTGTTAAGACAACAATACCGTCATGAATGACGTTGATGGCAAGTTTCAAAATAGATACGCCAATATGTTCCTTTTTCACAAGTTTTCTGTATGCAGGACTGTTACTGGTTATAACTACTATACGTGTGGATAGGGTAAAAATACACGATGAAGAAGTGGCCAACGCTTTTAATTTGCATTTTACTATTTTTCTCAACAACAATAACTCCTTGAATGACTAATTCTCTTAGTCAAATGCATTATTCTCTTCAAAAACATCTGTATCTGAATATGATGTTGTTTTCCTAATTAATAAGCTTAAATCCTCAAACTCTAGCGGCTTTGATAATATTTCATCTTAGGACACTCAATATTTAGGTATTTTATGTAAAAAGCACATATCCAAACCCCAGGCAGCTGACGTCATTTTGACATCATTTTTTGGTCGCATTTGTCGACGACGTCAAGTGACGAAAAAATGACGTCTCAGTATCGTCATATTGTGACAAAATCATGACGTCATGTTGAGACGTCGATGCGATGTATAGCGACTTCATTTTTTCATTGCAGAAATTATTTCTAGATGACGCCACATACAAACCACTGAAAGTAATCAGTCATTCTTTACCTTATACTCTCATGAATTAGAAAATAAATAATAATAAAAATTGCAATGTTTAAATACATTCAGGAAAGGTCGATTGATTTGGATGGATCCTATAATGGTCAGGTTAAAGATCATTATTATGTGGCTGGGCCGAGAGAGCATAAAAACCAGTGAGTGCCTATTAATTGTCAACTAAACCTATTAATTGTCAATTCATCTACATCGTACATGGCAGCTTATCCTGTAACACATCATACATCGGAAAATGGAAACCTCCTAGAGCTTTTAAGATTTATATGCCATATTTCACAAAATTGGCTAATTTATTGCATAATGACAACCATTTTTACGTCAATGTTATGTCATTCCAGAGGTCAAAATGACGTCTCAGGTGACTAAAAATTTACGTCAAAATGACGTGATTCTGCTGTCTGGGATATTACAAATGTCTGTCTGGGGGAAGGAATTTTTTCGACAATGTTAAAGTTAAAGTTATAATTCCACCGTTGTGCAAAAAAACGACGAAAATATGTACGAAAATTACAAAGCAATGAGTGTTCTCTTTAGCGTGTCAAAAGTTATTGAATTAGCTAAAAGGAAACATCTCACGTCGCTTTTGTATCGAAATGACTTGCTCTCCAATTCGCACCATGGCTTTACTAGTAATAGGAGCACCGAGACATCATTATGTGTCTTTCTTTATAACGTAATCAAAGCACTAGATAACAAAAAAGTGTGTGTTATAGATTTCTCTGGAGCATTTGACTCTGCTACTAAACTTTGCAGATATGGAGAAAAAGGCACTCCTTGTGTGTGTGCGTGTGTCTGTCAATTTCCAAATAGTGCTAATGATAATGCAAAGGAATCAAAGCGTCTTTGTCATAAATGATACTCCCAACGTCGAATCACCCATTAGAATACATTTTCTGCTATTCCACATTCTTGAGAAGTAGCAGTGAGTTTTATATAAGTATTTGATGATAAAGTAGTACATAGAGCTGGGCGACGGTGATATTTTATTTCATAATTTTTAATATTTATTTTTAATATTTTCTGAAGGAGAAGCAATTTTTTTTTTATTATAGTTAACTTAAAAACAAAGAAATTTAATTTGTTGCATGAAATAACCTAGGGAATTAGGTTCTTACGTTAGAGGCTAAACGATCACAGAGTCCTATATACAGATCGATTAAAATCGTGAATTTCCTATCATGTATTTTACGAGTAGTTTTACTGTCAGTCCCAGGCTTCTAAAAACCCACATACATTTACATAATGTGGTATGTGTAAAGGTTAAAAAAGACTGTTCTCTCCCAGCCGATTTATATCTGTTGATAAAATAACCCTTATAGATTTAAAATCACACTTTTCAAGTTCCTGTATTTACTAGAATTATAATATCTGTTTCAATTCATATTCAGGTTTATTACTTGCCAACAGCATCATATCAAAACAAAAACTACTTTAGCACTACTGCTAAGTTAGCCATACAAAGTCATTTTGGGAATAAAGACTTCTACTAAGTGTATATTAACCAACTTAAGTATCAATAATACCTTTTCCTTCCATAGTGTAGAAGATAACGATGTTGTAAATGTAATTCAGAGGCTAAAAAATACTAATTCTATGGGCATTGACTGTATATCGACAAAGATAATTAAACGCATATGTACTTTTCCTGACAATTTGAAATTTGGTGTAATAACTTATATTTAAAAAAATTACCCGCTGGATAGTAATGATAGTAATAATTATAGAGGCATTACGGCTCCAAATATCTTAAGTAGAGTAGTCGAGAGGATAATATATGATAAAATGCTATCGTATCTTAATAAATACAATATAATTTCTAAATGCCAAAATGGGTTTTGTCCAAGTAAATCAATGGAAAGTGCCACCTACGTTTTTATTGAGTACATATATAAAAGGCTCGATAAGGGTAAATATGTAGCAGCAATATTCTTCGACCTCTCCATGGGCTCTGATTGCTTAGACATTGTCTTCATTAGAGATAAATTGTTCGCTGTTAGTTTTCGAGGCAACTTCTTATCGTGGTTAATGTCATATATTCAGCACAGAAAAATTTATGTAAAATTAAATAATAATATCTCCGACGTTCAAAATACAGACCTAGGAGTTCCTCAGGGCTTAATACTTGGTCCACTCATATTACTTATTTTCATTAACGATCTTCCATCCCATGCTTGTACTGACTGCACAATATTATATGCTGATGATATCACACTTGCAGCAGTTGCGGATAGTGCTGTGGAGCTTCAAGTTCGTCTAAACACTTTATCTGCTGATTTTATCAACTGGTGTAATAAAAATGCCTTTATAGTAAATGCCGAGAAAACTGACATGCAATTTTATTCTCGAAAAAATAATACTTTCTTTCATGTTGTCGTAAATAACAAAACAATCCAGTTATCATATTATACTAAATTTTTAGGTAATTTTATGGATTGTGATATGAGTTGGAAGAGTAATTGTGACTATGTATGCAAAAAAATTAACAGTGGCTATTATGCCTTACTGCAGTTGAAAACAATATTTGATATAAACAGCTTCTTAACATATATTACGCTCTAATTTATTCTTACTTGGCATATAATGTTATTATTTGGGGTGACGCCCCAAGGAACAATTTTAGTTTCTTAAATGTATACAAGGGTGCTATAAAACTATTTATAAAATGCCTTGAAAAATCTATTTTGCTGTAACAATATCCTTAATACCATCATAAAGCGACTTGTAGACTAAAAGGGCCCACCCTTATGAAGGTTGTTAAGGCCTTTTTAAATTCCATCATAAAACTCCTTAGTGAGGCATAGTGCTGCTCTTGAAAACCTTGTTCGGGCCGTTTTAAAACCTTTCTTAAAACCTATTTTAAAGCTGTCAGAAGCTTTTCTAGAAAACACCTAGAAGGCTACCTTAAAACTGGTTTTTAAAACCATATTAGAACTGAGAATGTCCACGAAGGAATCCAAATAATTTTATTATTGCATTTATTTTTTCTAAACTGATTTAAGCAAACACTCCATCAGACTTATTGAAGATAAAATGGAATTTGAAATGTATAAAGCGTAGAGCACTATAACCTCTCTAAAGCCGATTTAAAAGGTAATAAAAAGCAGGTATGACAAAAAAATTAAAACCAATGGCAGTTTATCGTTAAAACTACATAAGAAAGGCCCAAAAAACAAGAGCCCCTCAGAAATAATAATGATTTTAATATCCATACAAAATTTGCATAGACACACGTAATCAGCAAATTTAAAAAAGTGGGCTGCTCCTCGGTTCCCACGGTAATTTTCAGTCGTTTCTTGTAATTCTACCTTAATTTGCTAACGAAAAAGTGATAATTATTGATAATTATAATTGTGAGATTGACCTTGAATATTTTTATATAACAAGAAAAACATGGCCGGCCAACTAAAAACCTAATTGTCATTTTACAGTCCTCTCCAGTGTTGCCAGGTCTAGTGAAATTTCACTAGATCTGGCGATTTTTTTAAAATCTAATTCTAATCTGATTTAGTGAAAACTTTTATGAAAATGTCCATTTTTAATGATTTTTGAATCATCCAATTTATTGCCCTCTACTGGTAGGTAGACAAACATTAAATTCGAGTTGCGATCCATTTACTACAGAACTGTTCACTTTAATCGCTACCACGGTCAGTAAACTTGGTTACCTCGATCAGCAGCTCTTAGACGAGAGAGACGCGCGGAGCGGGGAATCGAATGAAAGCGACAGACATATCTGATTTCCGTGCAAAAGACACAGACAAAGATGCCTGTAGTGTCTACAGCTGACGTAGGCTGTAGACCCTAACAGAATATCTTTCATTCGATTCCCCGCTCCGTGCGTCTCTCTCGTCTAAAAGCTGCTAATTGAGGTAACCATATAGTTTATTGACCGTGAATCGCTACAATCGAATAGCCTGGGCTCGTTGCCCTCTAGCGTCTCGTAGACAAACAGTACTTTCTAGTTACAAACCCTTTAATACAATACAGAGTACGAAGTCTGGCAACGAAATAATTAGTTAGAGGACGCTCAAAGCTATGCTGTGCTCAGAAGCTCAAGATAATTACGTGTCCTACAGACACTGCAACTTTTGAAAATTAAAGATGAGAGCTTTAATTTCAAATCTAGTGAAATTTTAGTAAGATTTAGTAACTTTTTAAAGCGTCGTCTGATAACTTTTAAAATTTTGATCTGGAAATACTGGTCCTGTCATTAAACTATATATTCTAATAATGGTAATGACCTAGAACGTTTACTCTAAATGAAGCCCTTTTAGTCTTTTTGTATACTATCACAAATAATCCCTTCCTTACAAAAATGCAAATGCACTTGGCGAAGATCACATGGACTTGATAAAAGCTGTAATAAAACGTTTGGGATGTTGACATTTGATACAAAAAACTGAAAACTTAACCTCAAAATAATTTGTATGTGTGTGTGTTTTAACATGGCCACTCTTTTTTATTTTCTTCCACCTTTCCAAAAAAGACTTAATTACACATCAGTAAGTAAAAGTACACATCAGTAAGTAAAAGTACACACACACACACACACATGCATCAACGACACTTCAGGCAGACATATTGTTTATTATTTCTATAACAAATGTTTTATTGAGGTTTTGGAAAGTGTTTTATGGAATTAAAATTTGCCTTTTAGATTTATAGAGGCCTTTTTTTCTTCATAACGGTTTCATCTCAACATTTATCAAGGATGTTTTAAGAGTCTAGTTTTGTAATGACTTTTAATAAGTACTAATAGGCATTGAAAATGTCTAGTTTTAAAAAGGATTTAAAATGCATTTATTGCAAATATGTTAAAACCATAAAGAATAATTTAAAGCCTCTTTAAATCTAAATGGAATTTAAGACGTTCATAAAACTAGGATATTATCCTAGAAGCAAATTAGCTTTATAATTAGGTCTTACAGAATGCTTTAAAACTTACTATTAAGAGCAAGTATACTTGAAGCAGAGAAGGCCTTAAGTACAACATCAATAAAGCACACGACTATTTCCTAACCCTGACAAACCTTTCTTAAAACCTCCTCAAGTCTAAATGACTTTTAAATTGTTCCTTGGGGCATGTACTTTCAATGTCAATAGAATTTTAGTTTATCAAAAAAAGGTTATTCGTCTACTATCTGAAATTGCGCCAACTAACTCTTGCAAACTGTATTTTATAAAACATAAAATATTGACATTTCATTGTATTTATATATACTACATACCACCAAAAATATTAGTTCTTTTGAAAGCAATTCTGACACACATAATTATGACACTAGACATGGGAATCTTCTTAGAATACCACATCACAATACTACCCAGGCAGAACACATACGTCATTATAACGTCTAGTCAACGTCATCCGAGTCGTCCATTTGACGTCCTCGACAACGGCGATTTTACGTCTATTACTGGTCACAATGTCAGCGTTCTTTCAACGTCGAATAAGGACGTCAAATAAACATCGAGGGTGACGTTAATTCGACGTTATTACGACGTAAATGGTCGCCTAATCGACGTATATTTTTGGGACAGATTAGTGAAAAATAGACCCGCTCTCCTCCCATACATTTAGTACTTTTAGGGCGAGTTGTATCAACTAATTTCAAACAAAGTTCAGCTTGAGCCGAAATCAAAATCCATGGTTACGATTCTTTTAATAATCGTAACCTTGGGTTTTGATCTTGGATCAAGCTGAACTTGGCTTGAATTTAGTTGGTACAACTCGTCCTAATCATAATATTAATTGAATTGATGATATGAACTGTTTTTTTTGACAAAATTCGTTATTTCAGTCATTAAATTATTTTAGAGTCCTGCTAATTTCATCATTTTTCAAGACTTTATCAAAGTACCAGGTCTGAATATTTACTCTAAAATCAATATAATAACAGCAGAATAGACTTACACAATGCATTTTGGTAGATAAAAGACAGTTGACATCACTAATCCATTTAATATTACGGAGACTTTAAAAAGTTTTGCCTTAAAATAAGCTAATATCTTTACGATAATACTAATTGCATTTAAAAACGCTCCTGATCTAGTTGTTAAATAAAAAACTAATAGGAATATAGTAAAAAAATATTTATTGACATTATTATATTGTGAGCCCCATTTCTTGATCCATAGCAGCATAAAGCAGCAAACCAAAGCACCGCCATCTTCTTCTTTAAATTCTATTGTTACTGGAAAACATACTACAATCTTTATCTTTAAGTGATAACAATCTATTAATAATAATTTCTAATACATACCTCGAAGCTAGTCAAGATTTTTTTATGAATGTAAAGCTTGAACAGGCAACACGAAGCAAACATCTATTCTCTACACAAACACCAAAGACAAACACTATCTGCTACATGATACATGATGACATGACATGAACAGTGTTGCCAACAGAGCTTTCTAAAATTCTCCGCCTAGTGCCTTAAAATTCTCCGCAAATCGAAGAAATTCTCCGCCAAAATTAAAATATCAAAATTTTCTATACAACAAAAAATATATTGACCTTTATTTGCTTCTCAATATGTAATGCATTAGTCTATTACTAATTTGCACAAATTGATATTTTAATTCATCAGTAATGAATTAATAAAACCTGATTGTGAGAATCAGCACAAGATTTGGAGCACGCTTGTGATTAGTGCACTAGTGCACTATATATACATACTTTAATGAGTATGAACAATTAGGAACCTATTGTTCCCTTTCAAAGAAACTTTAAAAGATAAGCTAAATTTGGAGGCACTCTGGCTTCCTCTCACTTGTAAACTAATTATTCAGGAAACTGAGACAGGTAACCTTCAAATATGCCTTTTTCTGTCTAAAGCTTCTTCCAGCTCCAGCTCCAGCCTATCGGTCCTCACTCCAATATAGTAGGTCCTTTCCTTTGTTTTTGAGTGTAGTGTGTTTTACACTACACTCAAATTCAGCTGAAAATTCAGTGTACATGAGTGTGATAAAAGCAATGGATTGGACAAGTGTAATTGAAATTGAAATTTTACTAATTTATTTTTTTCGAAAGCTTTCTGGAAGAATTCCTCAGTGAATTGATCATCTGAGAAAAATTGTTAGATTAGATTAGGTAAATAATACATTCCTATACGGTATTTTTTATAGTTACCATTTCTTAGATTAATTACTTGTGGGTCATCTTCCAACCTGCAATTTTGAACTGAATTTCTTCAATTGTCTTACACCAATACACAAAACATAATTCACATAAAAGTCCAGAAACTACTCTATTAATTCAAATATTTCTATTGCTCATGTCCAGTGCAATTCACACCTGCCTTTGACCAGGTGGAGATAAGCTACACCAGTGCTGACCAGTGGACCTTACACTGGGCAAAGGAATGGTAAAGTGTAGTGTATGTAACACCATATTTTTGCAAAGAAACGACTTTGGGTAATTCAGTGTAGTTCAGTGCTACACTTCGAATGCAAAGAAAGGACCTAGTATCGAGCTCACTACTTGAGATCATTTATTCGACAACCGGCCTCTGTTGACCCTTAATGAAACTGAATACGCACATATCGCCATCTGTTATCATTTACATAAACTCCTAAACTGCAAGAAAACAGAGAGGTACATTATTTTGTTATTTGTTTAAATAAAGAAATAATTATAAATTCTATCACCCTATATTCTCCGCCAATTCTCCGTCAAAAAGGCATTCTCCGCCAGATTCTCCGCAGGCAGTCAAATTCTCCGAAAAGCGGAGAATTCTCCGGCAATTGGCAACACTGGACATGAACGACATGAAGGAAGTAGACATTGCCAACATGTTTCTTTCTAGTTATATTCTACATCGCCGACAGTGCAGCCAACACGATGATGTGTGAAAATCTATTCCTTTCGTGCTAATCAAACAATTTTGGTTGAAATGTAATGATGGAAAACGCTTTTTAGCTGTATTATATACAATTTCAGCTTACCAGATTATTATAATTCCAAACATAAACAGCCGCGTGTAAAATTCCCATATATGGTGATAAAAGAAAATTACGTAATTACGTTTCACTGACACTGACATTCTGGGTAGGATCTATTGTTTATTTTTAATCATAACATTTGCTGAAGTCTGTGGTTTGATTAAATTTAATTAAAATAGTTTTCCCGTGGTATATATGACCTAAAATTGACGTCTAAACGACGTTTTTTGGGTGACATCGAAAAGACGTGCATGTTTGTACGTCCAATCGATGTTGTTTTTAAGTCAGTAGACGCTGTGATCCCTAAATTACTTATAATCGACGTCATAATGACGTACGTGTTCTGCCTGGGTAGCTTATATGAAAAATCACCATCATATATGGGCATAAAGTTTATGAACACTCATTGACATTAATGGAGAAAAAAACTTTAAAGCCTAAAGGGGTCTACACACGATCCAGCGGCAGGGACCTGACATTGTCGGTACGCTTTGAAGTTAATTGGAATTCCAGCGGACCAGTTCACTTTTACGAATGAGTTCAAAGCATGCCGACATGGCTGGGTCCCTGAAGGAATATTTAGTTACCAAATGTTTTTATAACATATCTGAATTTTATAATTTTAGTAAATAAATTACCACTTGCGAAAATTTTGTTTTACTTTTTTTTATATTTGCGTGAATTACTGATTATCGATTATGTATATATCTAAATGTTTGCTAGTCAACTGTGTATTATGTTTGTTGTATAAATTTTGTGACTTATCCAATATCATTGTATGATCTCTATGGACGAAATAAATTATTTATTATTATTATAAATAATGCAGTTAAATTTTTATTTTTGGAGCAATAATTCTCATTAGCTAGTAATTTCATTATAGCAAAGATCAATCTCAAACTTGCCCCAAGCTACTATTAGATTATTATTTTCGTCAGGATTTTGTGACGGAAAACTTAGAAGTTTAAATTTAATCTCTAAGTGTGGATCGATGTAATGCTTAAAATAATGATATATTGCGACGGATGGATATAAACGACTTACACTTATTTCAGTACAAAATCTGCTCTATTTCTAATCCTGTTAACACTTAGAAATGGGGGAGAACGATGCGTGTGCTGGAATTGGGGCCTTATGTTGAAAACACGATTCACGCCAATTAAATTAACGAGGGTCTATTGAATAAAGGGACATGATTATTGGAAAAACAGAATCGCCATTGTTCGGATTATTCCATTATGCGTTCAATGCTGATCCGATATGTAACTAGCTGGTAGGATTAAAAATGTAAAATATCGAATAATATTCAAAAATACATTTATTTTAGATACGTATTTGATAATTAAATGAATGGTTAAATATCCTAAAATATGCTAGGTACAATCGAATAAAAATGAGTTTATATCGAATTCAGCAAAAATATTCAAACAAATTGAAAGTTACCTAACAATACTATAACTCAGATTCGAGCACAACGATCAGCAAATGATGTGCGCTCAAAAAAAAGTTACAGACAGATAGACCGACAGGTTTTCTTTGCTCAAACTTAAAATTTCGACGTTTCGCAACATTCTAAACATATTTACATAACAAAATATTTTTTTTAATTTTCACTTTGATTGCGTCTGCTAGGAAAACGCTACCGATTTTTTTCGTCTGCCGATTCGTTGTAGACGCAAAAATTATTTTTGATCAATAAAGTTCACCGAAACGTGATTTTTGCTACATTGCTACTCTATTCCAGTGCAGTTAATCATTTATAAATGAAAAATGGCGGAACCGAGCTACAGTGAATGGATTTAATTTTTTTTGTTGTTGGATTTCTAATGCCATATTATACTAAAAAGTTTACCCATTGAAAATTACCGCAATTTCGAAAATCCCTGAATTAAAAAAAATAAATACAATTTTTAGAAATCTCAACGAAAAATACAATTATCGGAATTTTCTGATATTTCTTTTAAGAAAATAATGATTGTTATAGTTTTCGAGGTTGTTTGTAAGAAATCTGTATAAAATGAAACTTTTTAAAATTAATTTGAAGATGGCAGAAGCTCCAAAAAGCGAAATAAATGAATACTACAGTAAGTGAAGCTTTTAAATCCTAGCTCGAAAACGATGTAACGAATTTCCAAATTTTTCTTCAACATGCTTCATAAAGTATGTACATAAGAATCTATATTGTCATTTTTCCTGCTTTTGGTTAGGGGTGGTTGTCGCAAAAAAACAAAAAATGCACATAATCTGATAGAATCAAATTATAAGAAAGAAATGTCATACACTTTTTTTCTAAAATGCATATTTTTCGAGATATTGCGAACTGAAAATTGCAATTTTCACACCTAACCTAGTCAATGAATACATAAAAACAGGGTTTGTTTGCAAAAGGTCGGGAAGTTTTGAAACTTGGCACATACCTAGATCTTGAGGTCCTCAATGAGCAGCTGATTTTGCGAACACGGCGTGGCGCCGCTCGCGACGCCATCTTGAAAAAATGGCGCATGAAATTAGAAAATTAGCCATATCTTCCTTACCGTACCTTTTATTGGAAAAATACCCCTATTCAAAATTATTCCTTATAAAATTGTCTACAATTTAGCTTTTTACTATTGTTTTGTCAATATTTACAGAGATATAGCTTCTCAGATTCGGAAAAAAATTAAGTTTTGTCTTACAGCGTATTTTTTAGATGTATAAAAGTACGTTTATTTTTCAAATGATGAATATTGACCCAACTACACTAGCAGTGATACGTTAACACCTAATACATCCCCCCCTCCTTGCCTCTACCCCTAGCAACGTCTATTACCCCAATCTTTAAAAATCTTTGGTGGGGAGCCGGCTGCTAGACAGCGACTAAGTGTAATTCCATAATCGAGAGTTTGTGAGCCGTTGTGTGTTTTATTTGTGAAAAAACTATGAAGGCGCCTTCATCAATTGCCATGCTTAAGACAAAATTCGAGGAAGCTCATTTTCAAGTAAAGCAGGCCACAGAAGATGCAGACACCCTTATTGTCACTGCAGCGTTGGAAATGTCCTCTTTGTATAACTCTGTATATATTGTAGGAGAAGATATAGATTTGCTTGTCCTCCTAACAGCTCTCGGGCACGATTATAACAACATTTATTTCCGAAAACCAGGAAAAGGAAAAGTCTCCGAGAAGATATACACCTCACGTAGCTTACAATACGATGAAACTGTAGTAGACAACATTCTGTTTCTTCACGCATTCAGTGGTTGCGATACCACATCGTCTACATCGATCTACAATCAAGGAAAAGTGAAATTTTTTAAAACAATTGGAAACTCTCGGTCTCTCAGTAACATCATTGGTATTTTCAAAAATCGTGATGCTGAACCCGCCAGCATTGCTGAGGCTGGCGAAATTTTTTTAATTAAATTATACGCGAAAAATTTTGAAACCAATTCCACCCCCAACTCACTTCGGTATAACCTTTTTGCCAAGTGTGCTGCAAAACGTACCTTCCATCTTGCTTCTCTACCACCAACAACCGAGGCCGCCCGACAGCATTCATATAGAACGTACTATCAAGTTCAACAGTGGCTTGGTGTGCAGAAAAATCCACTCGATTGGGGGTGGAAAAAATCCAGAGATGGCCTGATTGCCATAACTACGCAGAAAGAACCTGCTCCAGCTAACCTCCTCAATTGCATTTCTTGCAAATGTTAAAAAGGTGGTGGTGCCGCGTGTAGCTGCCGCAAAGCGGGTTTGAAATGCTCCAGAATGTGTGCTGTTTGCAATGGAAATGCATGCAGCAATGTAGCCGACATATGTCTGGATGATGACCATGACGACGAACTTGACGTGCTTCAGAATATAAATAGTGTTTCTGAGGATGTCATAGAAGATGCGGAGATGTCGGATGATGATTGCGCCGGTCCGTCGGGTCTTTGATTTAGATAGTCAGATCTGTGGATTAGGCCTACTGGGGATACCACATAATAAAAACGCGCCGATTTTTCTACCTCATGGTGTGGAAACGAGAAAAATATCACAACTTACATCTTTTTTCATCTATAGCGTCGCTATAGGTGATAAAACATTATCTCCCTAACGTCGGGCAACCGTTGCCAATAGTTGGTGAAACAAATTGCTTTATATTTTAAGGCAAAACTCTTTTTTCCAATTGAAGATGCTATATCTCTGTAAATATTAATCATACAAAAAAATAGTAGAGCTAAATTGTAGACAATTTTATAGGGAATAATTTTGAATAGAGGTACTTTTCCAATAAAACGTACGGTAAGGAAGATATGGCTAATTTTCTAATTTCATGCGCCATTTTTTCAAGATGGCGTCGCGAGCGGCGCCACGCCGTGTTCGCAAAATCAGGTGCTCATTGAGGACCTCAAGATCTAAGTATGTAACAACTCTCAAAACTTCCCGACCTTTTGCAAGATCATTGTATTCATTGACCTAAAATCAGTATTCCTAGACATTTTTTTTTAATTACTCGAAAAATGTGGACTTTAAAAAAATGCATGGGTACAAAATTAAGGCTTTTACGAAAACAAATCGAATGGTTTTTTCTATTTTTTCTCCGATGTTTAGTTTTGGAAATATGGCATTTTCAAAATTGCGCCGAAACGTTCAGAAAAAATATACGACGTTAAAATCCAAAATTACTCAAAATCTACAACTATGAGAAAAATTATTATTCTTATAAAAATTAAAGGTATTAAAATTTTCTTCCTATTGAGACGTATTACGATCTTTTATACTGAAAACTAAAAAAATGACAAACAAAGAAGTAGCACATTTAAAAATTTAGGCGCCATTTTTTTAGTCTTATTGCGCCAATTTCTTATTAATTCATTTTTTAAAATATTTCTATATATTGTTAATGCATATTATTACTAACATGCTCAATTTTTTTAAAATTTTTAAAATAATTATTTTTCATTCTGTAGCCATTTTCAATAATTAAAATTTTCATAATTTTTTGAAGAAAATTGGGTTTTTGGAAATTGCTCAGAAAATATTTTTTAAGATGGCGCTTGAGCGCATAAGCAAGAAAATTATGTAAGTATTTACAATTGAAATATTTCAAAAACTATAAGATCGATAAACACATGATATAAGAATGAAATGAAGCTTATAAAAAAACGAAGAGTTTGGGGTTTTGTTTTTTTCCTATGACCAGAGATATGACAGTTTAAAATAATGTTGAAACTTTTCAGTTTGTACGCTCATTTTAAATGTCTATAGTAGGTAGAGAAACGAGCAATAGCCATCTATTTTTTCGAAGAATACGCAGAAAAAGCGTGTTGTATTGCATTTTAGCATGTTTAGAGTGCAGATTAAAAATGTTATTTAATTAGTTTTGTATTAATTTGATTTATTTATAACAATCTGTATTTTTAATAAAATTAGACATATTATAATACTCTTTTGTGGCCATTTTTAATCCACCAATTTTTTTTTTATAAATTTAGACCTCATAATCATATTCAGCGAACTAAAAATCATAAGTATATGGATTTTCGTGAATTTATTTGTAACATTAGAAGATTTATTAATTTTTCAGTATTTAAGGGTGATTTCAACCCTTAATGTTTTCGTCTCATAAGTTTTGATCTCACAGTCATATTCAGCGACCTCAATAGCATAAGTCTATGGATTTTCGGTAATTTATTCGTAAAATTAGAAGAGTAATCAGTTTTCAGTTTTTAGAGTTGGTTTCCATCCTTAAAAATAAAAAGCTGGTAATGAGACAATATAGATTTTAAAAATTACAGATTAAAGTTTCATTTTTTTACAAATTCTTCAGAAGCAACCTCGAGAACTAAAACAATCATTATTTTCTTAAAAGGAATATTCAGAAATTCCGATAATTGTATTTTTTGTTGAGTTTTCTAAAAATTTTAATTTTTTTTTTAATTTACGGATTTTCGAAATTGCGGTAATTTTCAATGAGTACACTTTTTAGTTTACGGCATTAGAAATCCAACAAAAATAAAAATCATTCAAATCCATTCACTATAGCTGGGTTCCGAGGTATAAACCTAATTGCATTGGGTGTAAATGTAATCTTGAGTTGTTGTATTTATCATTCCTTACATAATTCTTCTTGATAAATGTCGTTCATCAAAACAGAACCTGTCACTTTGACAGCGTCTGCTAAGGCTATGCTACCGATTTTGTCGCCTGCCGATTCGTTATTGAACCATAAGTAGATAAATGAAGGACGCAAAAATTTTTGATCAATTTATATTTTTGATATTTTTGATCAATATAGTTCATGGTGCGGGAGCTAAGTGGCTTTTTTGGACACTCATCGTTACAAGCATTTTCTATACGCTGATTAATTCTATCGAACTTAAATAACGACAAAATAGACTTTTGGCATGTGTCAGCCCGTCGAGTTGGCCATGGTTCAAGATATAAAAAATCAGTGAAATTATATCATCGTTACAAAGCCAATTTCTTTGTGTGTACATATTTTATGTTTAGAATGAATAAAATAAGATCGCCAGAAAATGTGGGCCATCAGGGGCGCAACCAGAAAGGTCAAAGATGTAAAAAACGGAGTTATATAACATGATCTTTACAAACTTTTAAGGTTGAGCATGTTTATTTAAATGTTTTAAACACAGAAAAAAATTCCCAGAAAGAATCTCCCGTCAGTAAGGCTAGCCAGAAAGAAAATTGGATTTTTTTTTCGCATATTTCATCTCAGAACTCTAAACTCATCGTTACAAGTTCTGGCTCCTTTTTAAAACGTAAATATAAGCTCCTCCAACAATAGAATAGCCTCCCCGTAAAGTTCTTAGTGTCAACAAAAGTACCATAGGCTTTTAAATATACAGGAATTAAACACTTTCGGCTAACTTGACTCCGTACCGTGCCTCAGATGTATTGTATCATTATTACCTTTCTGGCTACACCTCCTGACGGTCCACACTTTCTGGCGATCTTATTTTATTCATTCTAAACATAAAATGTGTACACACAAAAAAAATGAGCCTTGTAACGATGACATGATTTCACTGATTTTTAAACAGTGTTCGTGACGCTGACAGGAGGTGCCCCGCCAGAAGTCGATTTTATGAATCGTTATCATCTATTAAACCATAAAAATATCTCAAAGTTCATAAAACGATGAGCTGCCGAAAAAGCCACCTAGCTCCCGCTCTATCACCGAAATGTGATTTTTGCCATTTTGAGTTGCGTTCTGCTATAATAATGTTACCAGAAAAATCGTCTGCCTAGGTAGAAATGCCATCTAGACCAACTATACCTGCAAAAATTTTTCTTGATCAATATGGTTCACTAAAACCTAAAATCACCCCTTTTTGAATACACCTCCCAAGTTATTGCTTCCACTTTGAGACGATCGGTTTTGACATACCCAAAGACCAAAGAATGGACTGCCATCAGTGAAAATTTTGAACATTATCGTTCACCATAATATTTGCCAGCTGTCCTACTATTAAAACGCATTTCACTAGAAATAAATCAATTAATACATATTTATTTAAAAAATAATAAAACAATAAATCAGTCTTTAGCCACGTTTAAAAAATAAATTCAATTTTAGATCTTAAAACATTTATTATAACATAAATCCATAAAAAAATAATAAATAAAACCAAAACACTAATTTATAAAGTAACCATCCACTGTAATTTATTAACATTCATAAAAGCAACATTATTATCAAATCATCTAGAGTTTATTTGCATTTATTTTTCAATTGAATTTGCTTTTACACTTATTATGTTAGTATACTAAAGAGAATAATAAATATTCTATTTTATATTGTAATAAATCATGCTGCAGACACACAAATTCGTTCATCTTACTCGAGTAACGTAGCCTTTGGAATAATTCTCTTATTCTCTTATACATTTTCAGCAATGTTTCCAAAATAACTGAATAAGTCTTTTTATAATCACCCAGAAATTCTCGCATGATGGTTCAAAAATAATATAATCTACATACAAACTTTTCAAAAATTGTTGCTAAAAATTATTGAGTAAACATTAAGTGAATATTTACACCAAAATTCTTTGATAGCCATGATCCTATCTGTGCGTTTAAAAATGCGACGTATATTTATTTACTTCTTCAAATGAACATGTAGGGTTTAATGTCATAGTATCATTTAGGTTATTTTTCTTACATCCCCTCCTTAAGCCTGAACGTCCCTGTCAGGCAATTTAGTGTTTTTCACATACTTCGTCAGTCTGTCTAGGTGTGCGATTTTCATCTTCGACTTTTTACTTCTTTGAATTCGATAGACAACGTCATCGATTCGGGTGATAGAGTACGGTCCTCCAAGGCGGTTGAAGCTTCGGGGACCTTCCCTTCTTTCGCTGAAGGTTGTAGAGCCAAACCAGATCTCTCGCCATGAATACTCCTGAACTGGACTTATGGTCATAACGAGCTTTCATTCGGTCACTGGCTATGGTGATTTGATCTCTAACTAATTCATGAACATTACTTAACTGCCCCCTAATCTCATCTGCATAATTGTTCACTGCCTGGTTTTCCAAACATTAAGTCACACGGCAGTCTGATTTCACGTCCAAATATCACACAAGACGGTGTCTGTTTCGTCGTCTCATGGATGGCAGGCCTGTATGCCATGAGGAAGTGAGGATCCCAATCTCGCTGATTTTTATGAACCACCTTAGAAAGATGTTCCTTCATAGTTTTGTTATGCCGCTCCACCATTCCATTTGATTGAATGAGGAGCTGTCGTTCGTGTCTTGTGGATTCCCAATAATTTGAAGATTTTCTGAAACACCTCTGATTCAAAGTTCCTTCCTTGATTTGAATGCAACTCCAGGGGTACACCAAATCGACATACCAGGTTATCCACCAACACCTTAGCTACAGTAACAGCCTCCTGATTTGGAATGGCATAGGCTTCCGGCCACTTACTTAAATGATCCATGGCAACCAGGATGTATTTATTGCCATCAGTGGTTACTGGAAATGGGCCAGCAATACGATCGCAATTCTCTCAAAAGGAGCTTCGACGTTATATTGCTGCAATTGGCCCTTACACTTGCTCTGTGGCCCCTTAGTGGTCGCACAAATCTTGCATATGCGACACTAAGCTCCACATCCTGTCGTCTAATGATCCAGTAAAATCATTCCCACATCTTATTCAGGGTCTTATTAACACCGAAGTGTCCACCAGACGTTCCATCATGTATTTCCTGAAGTACTTTTGGTACTCGACATCTGGGAATCACTAGATGCATAACAACTTCCTTGCCATCCGGGCTTTTCCATGCTCTCTCTCTCTCTTCTGTCTATGACTCTAAGCGAATCCTATTGCACCCATTGTGCCCATAAAGCCTTCTGCCCCACTCCTTTGTCTGAAACATCCTTCCACTCTGGATGGGTTCCCCCTTCTTTTGCTCTCAATATAGGCCCAATTTCTTCATAGTTCAATTGCTCTTGCTTTAGAGCTTCCTTTGTCCAATCGTCTGAAAGATTTATCTTGACAGTACTACTACCATGCCCTACAGTTTCTCTACATGTTGGCAGTGCTTGCAATCTTCCTTGCACGGTCTTCTGGATAGGCCATCTACATTTTTATGAGATTTCCCAGGTTGATGCTTGATTTTGAAATCATCTATCCAGCGAGCCAGCTGACCTTCTGGAGTTTTCATTTGTAATTACCATTTTAACGCAGCATGGATGATGAATGTATATACTGTGGAGAACGTGATATCGTCGAACATACCATCCTGTTTTACAATAAATGGTACACAAAAGGAGAGTAGAAGGGGACTAGATGCGGCATTGAAAATACAATTCCACTTATGCTGCACAGCAAGGGAAATTGGCGAATAATCAAGAATATGATCCAGGAAATCATACAGATGTAAGGAACGGAGGAAAGGGAGTACCAAAGTGATAGATAACGAAAGTAGGAGTAAAAACAGATAGGCGTTCATGAAAGATTTCCCCTCCCCATGAAAAAAAAAGTAATACCACATGACATGAAATTCAGCATTAAGACTGTAACTAAACGATCTTGAAAAATAACTTGAAACATGTTGATTATTTCGACTGCCGTAAGTGACTTCATCTTCTTGGAAATAACCGAAGACGATTGGTATCATGCTGATTAATGAAAGGAATTAGAATCTCTTCACAATGTCTGTCTGTCCAGTTAAAGGTCCTTGAAGAAAAATGGATCAATAATTCTTCTCTTATTATTAATGGAACACCAAGCAGCTATCTGCAGATGAAGAGAGACTTCGATTAACATTTTTTGAAGTTTCAGCACTTCAGAATCTCATATTCTGAGAATGAACAAAACCACTGAGATGAAACGAGGCTTTGTCGGAGGAGAAGATATTGTAAAATATCTTGTAATCAAAGAGATCGTTCAATTTTCCAATGTGGTTGTTTGAAAACTCAAAGAAATCATAGCAACTCATTGTCATATAGTCAAATTTGGCAGATGAGGGAAATTCTCGTCATTTATTCATTCATTATTATTTATTTATCATTACCTACGGTATAATATTATTATATAATTATTATTTAATCATGAATTCGAAATATTATAAAAGAACCATTTTTAATCATTGAAAACCGATTTATTGACTCTGTGGTAGCGCAATTACAGACACTTGCATTAGAATAATAGAATATCTTTTATGGTCGATACAGTACACAATTAAAATGCCATTTCCAACAAACATTCATCATCTAAAAGCTTTCCATGTAATTACTCTAAAAACATAATATTTATTTTACTGCTACAAAGAAAAACATCACGATTTAGATTAGTCAATATTCCAATTCGTTTTATGGAAAATTCATAAACAATATTACATACATATTGATTATCCCTAGTCACATAAAAGTATTATGTAAACTTAAATTGCAGAAGTCGACAAAAAGGACTCCCCTCATTCTAGAGACATGCAAGGTTCTGTTTTATGTCCGACTTCACTTACGCTATATATTAACGCTACTGATTTCCCAAGAAACAAAAATTTTTGGAAGAATGACTGTCAGTGAAAACAGTAAACTGATATTTCATATATCATACAATTTAAAAAAAAAAACAATCGAAATAAACTGCGAGAACCTTATTACTCCTAGTATGAGAAATACTGTACATAAATCTGACCCAATGACTGTTTGTCAAAGATTTTAATTTATTATGTATACGGGGTAGGAAGCATACAGATCCACAATTCGTGTAAAAATTAAGGAAGAGAAATCACTTTTTTCTACGATTATTGAAAGAAACTACATTCTTTCATTATTTTTTGTGGTGGTATATCACTCTGGCATATTGTCCAACCTAGTTCCTCATTTGGTTTATCAACATACAATAGAAACAATTCATAACTAATCGCATTTTAATATTTTAAATAATCTACTATTAAAAATTATTATTTTGGTTTAATACCATTTGAATACATATGTATATGTATAAACATGCTGAGAACCGCATTGCAAACATTACCATGTTATTAAACAAAATCAACACTGACGAAATTTATGAAATCCCGACACATCATTTAGTATTTAAACAATAAGGTAAATGACGATCGGGAAGTGTCCACCCGGCACCGAAGAGAGACCCACCCAAGACGCTGCCCATTGGAAGGGTCTCCAAGATCCCCGCTGCATCGTCGGTTTGTATCCCAGATTGTATAGGTATTTGTAAGTTATTGCACTTTTGTTTTTATTGTTTTATTTGTTATTTTATTAAATAAATATTGTCCTGTTACGTTTTCCTTCAGATACTTTTATTTTATAGTTATAGTACATTTTAGGCGAAATAACATACCTGAATCGTAGGAGTGGAAAAAGTACCACTTTATTTACTTGTTACATAAATAACACAGGTTTACAAAAAAAAATGTCCGACCAATGAGATTCCATTACCGTACTCCGAAGGTTTTTGACTTGCTGAACACGATACCGTAGTCCGTTTCGTGCCATCATATCAGGATTTCGAGAAAACTTAACCTGGTATTTTATTCATTTTAAATTTTAACCGCATTTGCGGTTTTCAAAAGCATGTCTATATTGGAAATGTCATGTTGTATGATGTCGATAATATTAGGCATTCTAGAAATAACACTTATTGGTTAAAATGTACAGCATATCCCAGATTTTCCCTGCGTCATTTTCAAAGAGCACTTTTTAGGGCCATTTTTCACCGACTTTTATAAACTGTCAACGAAACTTTTATACCACGTTTCATCTGCTGTCTACATCATCAATTTTATTTTGTAAATACGGATTGAATATTAAATTTTAGCAAAATAATTTAAAAAAAAGCTAATTTGTGAGTAGATATACAATATGGGCAATGGAAATTTTGAAGTACCTGCTAACCGTTAAGTGTAATTATTTCGAGAATGCTTTACATTATCGAAGTCAAAAATGTTTTATAAATCTAAAAATGCTGTTAAAGATTTAAAAAATCTACTCCCTTAAAAATGTGAGGTTAACAGCAGTTCATTCCTAACTTCTATGAAGCATTATCAAAAGATGTGTCACACGTTTTAACGACATTCACTCACTATGAAAATTACCAAAAAACTATCAAAATCTGCTAACACTTTACCTTTAAAAGATTTTTATTCTTTAACTTTAAGGGAGAGAACCTCAGCAAGGAACTGTCGTAGAACAGAATTTCATATGAATTTGTTGGATTATTTTACATGACTTATACGCTTCCGAGAAATAGTCATATTCACCTTCATACAGGGTGTACGTATAGAAATATTACTGACACTTTTAGATAACCATAATGAACATATTGTTCTGCCCTGCAAATGGCTGATTGTAATTTCTTGATTTATTGTCTGTTAAGGATATAAATAAGACCAATGTGAATTTGCTAAAATAATTAGGAAATATAAACTCAAAGAAACCCTCCGAAATTCTTTCACCTTTTCAACTGAACAGGAGAATTTAAAATTTGTACAATTCCATAAGAACCCTCGGTATACTAGTAAAGAGTCATACATAACAGTTGCCCATACAACGTTTAGAATGAAATTTAATGAAATGAAAGGTCCAGGATTTACCAAATTAGTTGTAAGGGTTGTAAGTAGTTTAAAGCATGTCGGACAAACGAAACGTCCACTTAAAACTAGATTCAAGGAACATATCATCCATCTCAAATATAGAGAGCTGAAATATCGACTGTTGTCCAATATGTCTTTGATAACAGGCATAGAATAGATAACAGTATTTTAAGGTTAATTAGAATTGTAACGAATAATAGACAGCTGGATGCTTTTGAGTTTCAAAATATAAAAATAGAATGAACAGTAACGACGGCCCTGTCTGTTTTATTGGCTGGTACGTCACGATTCGTCGACGAGGAGTTTAGGTAAGGATAAATGAATTGGCTGAATTCGTTCAAACATGATATTTGTTTAGTATCAAGATAGCATAAGTTGTTAGATTTTCTTTAGCGTTAATCACTTCCGGATGATGCCAAAATGGTTAGCGAAACCCGCTTCAAGTTCGAGTATTTTGATGTTTGAGGAAACTATTTTATCATCAGTATCAGAACAAAGGTTCGATCCCTCTTCAGTTTTGGTTATCTACTATGGAGTAGTTGATATAGTTAAAAAAGTAACTCTTCAACTATTTTTTAATCATAAATTATTTTTCTAAAAATATAGCTTTATACTTTTTTAAGTAAACATGAAAACGTAAAAACTAAAACAAATTAAACAGACAAATAGCAGGAAGTGATACACAATTACATTTTACAGCTATAGTAAGTTATATGGCCATATAAACGTCACCTATTTCTATTTAAAGTCCATAAGAAATTAATCACTCTAAACTTATTTAATGGAAGAAATATACATCAAAAAGCGTTATAAAATACATTTTATTTGTTAATAATTGATATTAATTAACTGAAATGCGACAATGACTGCAGCTTTCTACTTAAAACTAATTTTAATAACTTAGTTTACTAGATAACTTCAGCTCAATTTTTAATTTATTTAATTACTTCATTAAAAATGTATCCTGCAGTCCTGCAGATCAAATCAGTTGCAAATTATGTATACATCGATGTGTTAGAATTTGTGATAATTTTTCTTTGTTTGCTATGGAAAGTAAAAAGCAAGATATGTTGTAGTTCTTTAATCGTCTTACTTAAGATGGCCATATGCGAGAGAGGGGGGGGGGGAGAGGGAGGGAGATAGAGATTCGATAGGGAAATATTTATTATTCATTCAAAAATAAATGTATTCTTTTATATAACAAGTTATCATAAGGTAAGACAAATTTCACTTATTTTATAATAAAGCTGACTATTTCGAAAAAGGTCAAATATTTTAAAGGATTCTTTGTGTAAAAGAATTTCTTAATAAAATTAAATACACATTTATTTGTAAACATAAATCATTTGGGAAAGGCTCGGTTTTTATTTATAATGATTTGAAAATTCATTTTTGTAACAATTTTTAGAAATATTTAAAAGATAAATAAGATAGAGGTAAAAATGCTGACAGCCATTCCCTAAAACTACTCCTTAGGCAGAAGATAGTGTTTACTGATACTATCACAACTAACACTAATTATTTTATAACAGCTATAAGAATATCTATATCGCCATTGTATAAGAATAGAAGTTTTATAATTAAAGTCTGAGGACGTTCTCTCAATATCTGTACAACTACTACATACCTAGAATAGACGCAGGCTTATAAAGTCATGTTATCATTTAAAGACTGCAAAAACAGTAATTATATAACTATTTAGCATGCCTTAGTAACATTCTCACAGCATCTATGAAGTATTTAAGAAGCTCTTATAGAGATGCAAAGAGTCGAATAGAAGTTCGTTTACACTTTTCTTTATAACAATAAAGCTCTTTTATAGTCCAGTGAAGCATCTGTTATGAGACAATTTTACTGTATAACTATTCTTGGTTGAATAATTTAAAGAACTTTCTCGTCGGCGGCCGATGTCCATTGCAATCGAAGTAGCAGTAGCCCTGGCGTGGGCATAGTTAGTAGGTATGCTTTTAGAGAGCAGAATATTTACTAACGTACTATATTGTCGCTAGATAGAGCCTCTCATTTTTGTTGCATGTCGTGGTTTTATAAATCTCGTCATGTACCAAGAGTGATTAAGGGTCTCGTTACAGCCATTCCGGACCTACCTTGCATTGACTAAAGCCAACAGCAGTCTGCAAGTGGTATGGAGTGGCTGGCACGAGAGCTCCTTTAAGCGGAAATAAGTCTTTCGGCGGGTGTTTGTTACAATAGAAGCTTTAGTGTTTTATGCAATATATAGTTATTGCACTTAAGGCGGCCAGGGTTTTAATTTGTTATCCAGCGCTCAGCGGGGCATTAGTCCGGAGAATAGTTGTTGTTTGCAGTGTGGTTTTTATTCCTAATATATTTAAGGAAATGTATAGTGGAGTTCGACAAAATATTACGTTAGTAAATGTTACAAAGCTCTTTCAGTTGCGTAGAGACTGCTGCGAAGTGTCTTAGAGAATAATTAAAATTATTGGCGTAATTATACTTATTTCAACTTTCTGCAGTATAAATACTGTAACAGGCTATTTTGTAGAATTATGTAACACGTTATGTAGCCATTATATAGCAACAAATTCCTCACATAGTGTAAAACTACTAATGGTTACACTCCAGAGCAATTTAATTCATTATGCAACTATTATATAACTACATGTTCTTTTTTGTTGCACAAGCACTGCCGCAGGTTTTGTTATAAAATAATTCAGCTTGGTATGCAGTTATTATACAGCCACAAACACTTTTAGTTTATAGAAGCAGATCGCTGTTTACCTTAGAGAACAATTCAGCTTCTTATGCAGGCATTATACTACCACGAAGCTCGCATAAGTAGTACAGTAGGTTCTCTTATAGAACAGTTTATTACGCATCCATTATAAACCTTACAGCTCTTTGGTTAGATTGACGGTAATTATATATGTATCATAGCTCACTAGAATCTCTGGTTTTTATGTGAAAATATAGATAATTTCAATATTGCCAATAAAGGATCAAGTGGTTGCAGAATATTTTCCATTACGTTTCATTCCCTTCCATGTTGACATTATCTTGATTATTCTGATGCTCTTTAAATAGGTTAGCAGGTTAGCTGACGGGATTGAAAGCTATATAGATAGATAGGTGGACAGATAGATAGATGTTTTATTTGACCAAGTTACAAAACACGTTTTTGGCAAGTCAAAAATAGAAAATACAAAAATATAAAAAATGTATACACATCACATACACATCATCATGTGTATACATATACATATACAAATATTTCACATAATATAAAAAATACAAGAAGAAAGAAGAGGCAATCTACCATGAAATGACCAGAGCATATCAAACAAGCAGAGGTTAAACTAAAAGATATCAACAAATATGTGTGTTTACAAATTCATCTGTTGAATAGAAGCAATATTTTAAAATGCGTTTTTTTTTATTAAGTTCTTGAAACTATAAAAATTAAGAGATTTTACTTCATTACTAATGTGATTATATAATTGAAGGTTTAGGTTTCTGTGATTTTGTTAATCTACGACGAGACTGCCTAGTCGATTGGCAGACCTAGTGCCACACGAATAAATACCTGAGTTAGCACAAAAAGAATTTACGTTCTTGTGAATTTCAAGTAAAGTAACTTAAATGTGAAGAGAAGGAACCGGCATTATTCCTAGACCTTGGTAAACAGTAGTCCCTCCAACCTGCATTAAGAATTAACCTGACTGCTTTCTTCTGCAGACGAAAGATTACAGCTGCCCGAGATGATCCACCCCATAGGAGGATAGCAAAATTAATATGAGCATGAAATAATGAAAAATAGCATGCTCTTAAGGTTTTAGAACATAGTTGATTTTTTAGCCAACGTAGCATGAATATAGAACATGATAATTTGTGTGAGTATATATATCAACTGATGTATTTCCCAGGTTATAACAAGTACATTACTAATTTCCTCCACAGTTTTTGGCCGTTTAAAAATTCTTTATTTATTCATTGGAGTCTGTTAAAACACGTTAATAAAGTTTCTGTATAAGAGTACTTTACGAGAACTGTTACCTGTATAAGCCTAGCAGCTTTACAATTAATGGTAAGGAAGTTATATCACCTGATAATATGGCATTAAAGGAGTAACCCATAAATTATATAAGACCTCTGTAACCAAAGTTTATATAATAGTCATAAAATAAAAATTTCGTATAGTTACTTGAAGCTCTATAATAGATATATCGAGAATCTTTACAAGTGGACAATAAAGCCTTTATAAAGGGGCTTTATTATCATGTCGTAAGAATATTCCGCCAATTAGTTCAGAATAATACTTTAAAAAATCATAAAAGAATATTTTTTCACCGCTATGAAATAATTATACGACAATTCAGTTGAATATTAGTACAGTAATGCTAGTTAGGATGTAAGCTGGTGTCAACACGGGTTTTACCTAAATTTAAAATATGAATCTTATATTTCAAAGCGGTTGGAAGATACTGCAGAAAAACTTATGTTTACTATCCCCCTTTAATGGAGCATAATTCCCTTATTTTCGGAAATAATTTTATACATGATGGTACCTTTATTTTTGGATGTATCATTAGCCTGAGAAAAATCGGGAGACAATTTTGAATCACCGTATAGATGGTGTAAGTAACATAATACGATAATTTGTAATTTGTAAGTCTTTGAAATTTCTTTATATGACCAAATTTACAATGTGCGAGGGCAGATCAATATACCTAAACGTGGCTTTGGTAGGTCAACAGTTACAAATTTATTAACTGTCACACAATTTATTTCGGAGGCTATTGATGCGGGCAAACAAGTTGACGTTATATATACTGATTTCTCCAAAGCTTTTGATAGGCTTGACCAAGGCATTCTCCTACATAAACTTAAAGTACTCGGTTTTGTGGACTTGCTAACTTCCCTGCTGTCATTTATTTTAACTGGAAGGAGCCAATACGTAGAATACCGTGGCTTTAAGTCTGATCAATTCCTAGTTACCTTCGGAGTGTCCCAAGGCTCAGTACTGGGGCATCTATGATTTATTTTATTTATAAATGATTTAGTGACTTGTGTTGATATCAACTTCCTGCTATATGGTGATGACATTGTATTACACTGTTGATACCGACGAGGATTGTGTGTTACTCCAAAGTAATTTAAATTATGTTAATGATTGGTGTCTTCTAAATAATCTGCCTTTAAACATCGCCAGATGTAACGTTCTGTCTTTCTGCAGGAAGAATAATCCACTGTCATTTGGTTATGTGTTGAACGATACCGTATTAAAGAGATCAGATGAGTTCAATGACTTGGGGGTTCTATTCGACTAGAAACTAAATTTTAACAAACAATATAGAAAATATTGTTCTCTCTCTTTAAAACAGTTTTGGGTTTGTGATTAGAAATTCAAATGTTTTTGATGATATTGAATTATTAAATCTTCTTTATATTGCATTTGTTAGATCCAGGCTATAATAAATATTGTAATTGCATAGGGAATATACAACGGCGCTACCTAAAATTTGTTTCATACAAAATTGATCATGTATATCCAGCTGTTGGCTTCGAACATGGACAGTTGCTAAATAGTTTTGGTTTTCTTAGTTTACACGACCGCAGGAAACTTTGTTCTCTTTTGTTTTTGCACAAGTTAATTGTTAATCTCATCGATTGCCCTAATATCTTGAATATGTTAAATTTTCGTGCCCCCTCATTTGAAACGCGGAATCATAAAACGTTTTATCTTCCCACTCCACGAATAAATGTTCTGATGTTCTCTCCCTTATTTTTTATCTGTATCACTTACATGTCTATTGAAGGACAGCTTGATATATTTTACTCGAGTATTTTA
The DNA here is from genome assembly GCA_936432065.2 of Rutpela maculata. Lineage (NCBI taxonomy): Eukaryota > Metazoa > Arthropoda > Insecta > Coleoptera > Cerambycidae > Rutpela > Rutpela maculata. The sequence continues at coordinate 21,649,345 of OW386285.2, forward strand.
AATATTAAGTACATCTTTTCGTAGTAATGTGTAATTTTATTTTAATATACTTTACTATAAATGTTTATATATTTTTTATAATTGATTAATTGATTGATTTTTTGATTGATTTACCAGCGTGCGGTAGGCATTGCTGCCACTCCTAGGTATACAGCTGGGCCTGCTACGTCCACGCTGGGTTGGACTAAGGTCATGCTTGTTGCCAGCAGCGAGAGCCACATGGCGCATGGTAAAGGAATGTGGGATGGAGGTGTAGGTATTTGTGAGATGCGTTACCGCATTGTGTCGTGAGGGAGCTTCCTTTTTTGTGGGTTTGGTTCTGGACTTCTGCCTATTCTGACTCTTCTTGTGAAATATGTTGTCATGTTGTGTCGTAATATGAAGTGTTTTTGCTCCTCTTTTTGCGTTTTTGCTTCTTCGAATCTTCTTTTTTCTGAGTCTTCTGATTCCTCGGTTTCCGATTGTGGTAGAGTATATATTCTTGCGATTTGTTAGTGGTGTTCATTTGTTGATCCTGATCCTTTCAATTGTCGTTTTCCACTGTAGCATGGTCTCCCTATATTTAGTTTGTTGCTGTGCGGTGCTAGCGCTTTCTTTAGTAAATGTGTTGGGTCCCTTCCTTGGGTATGTACTCAATACTTCATTGCGTGTATTTCTATAATGTTGATGTATTCTGTCGCTGTTTTCGTCTTGTTGTTTTAGTTGGACGATGCCCTTTCTGCTTTTCTCAAAAACTTCTTCTGTTTGCTTTTGTTGTTGCCGCGATTTTGACTCCATATATCATCGTTGTCCATATGACGGCTATGTACATACATTTGGTAAGGTCCCTTGATAGTTTATTTTTCTCAATGAACGGTATGTTACCCTTGTGCCGTTTTGATTCTCTCCTTTACTGTTTCTCTCCGCTCCAGCTGGTTCATCCGGTCTGTTCCTAGGTACTTCAATTTGTTCGGTGTTCTTAGGGAATATTCATCTATTTTGGGTTCCTCTCCGCTGGTCCAACTCTTCTTCTGCATCGATTAGTAGATTATCGACGTATGTGTGAGTTTTCTTAGAGAACACCATTTTTCTGAAAGAAACCTTCACTAGGCATACCTCCGCTGAAGTGCCGTGCGAACTCAGCTCTGACGCAGTATATCAACAATACCTCATTGATTATTTCGAGTTTAATTTTAATTATTATCATTACCGTGATTTCTAGCATTTATTCCTTGGATGGTGGCTTATTGAAGGGTTTTCTTGTATTAATTTGATTCATTCATTTTTTTGCTTTCTCTTCTTCCTCCGGTTTATCTCCACTGTTGCCGTGGTAAACCTCTTCTCGTGTATGTGTTATCATTTTTTCTGTATGCCCCCTTGCCGCCGCTTTACTGCCCCTGACTCGTTCCCCTGTTTCTTTGATTTTGTGGTCCTATGTTCTGTATTCGATTCATCATTCTTGTGTAAAGATACCATTTCCTGAGAAAAACTATGCATTTCCATTGAACTGCAAGATATTCAGCCCCCGGTGTATTAAGCCACTGATCAGATTGTCCATTTATTACCCAAGTCAACGCTTGTTTATCTAAGAAACTCTGTTTTTCTTAAGGAATAACACCATTATTACCTTGCTATAAATTTACGGTGACAGCGGTCGACGATGTATAATCACTTCTCATATTTTCGAAGAAAGTCGTTTGAACCAGCCCCTCACCAGTTTATTACAGCATTTATGATGCAGAATGCAACACCACAAAAACACACTCTTTTTAATACAAATACAAATTATGTACGTAATTAATCACTAATTGCACTTCCCAAGATATGTATTATTCCTCAAACCTGTCGCTTACTTGACACCTTAAAAGTTTGCAAAAAAATACGCAACACCACAAAATCACACTCTACTTAATACAAACACAAATTATGTACAAAATTAACTAATGGCACGTCCCAGATATGTATTATTCCCCAAACCTATCACTCACTTTTGACACCTTAAAAATTTTCATAAAAAATATACAACACCACAAAACACATTAGGTATAAATTATTGTGATTTTTTCCTATCCAGTAATTGGTTTTTACTGTGTGGTGGTGTAACTATATAAATTTAAAAAATAATAATAATCATCTGAAAATGAAAATTTCAAATTTTACATAATTTGACATATAAATTTGATATTTTCACTGCTATGATGAAAATATTTTCATCTGTAGAGTAAAAAAATGTCACTCTCATATAGAGTAGACAATGGAAAAACTGATATTTATAATATGTATGAGTAGAAAAAACAGCATTTCCTACTCGAGATGAAATACGTTTCTTTCGTTCATGAAATTCTCATCTTACGCAAAAAAAAAAACAGCATTTTCTTGTTTTAAAATATACTATTTTCTACGATTGCCTTCGAAAACGACAAATAACGCAGAGTAACCATGACTCTAAACTGTATTTTTTCGCACGATGTGTGCAAAAATCCGAACGATACATTACTGTCATGTTTTACTTCCACATCCAGTGGAAGTATAGTAATGATAAAAAATTTTTTAAAAATTTTTATTGTTTAAGTAGGCTTAGAATGTCATGAAACGTCGAGATTTTAAGTTTGAGCGAAAAAAAATTCTGGCTGTCGGTCTGTAACTTTTTTTGTGCGCACGTTTACTCTGGAACCGTTTAAGTTATTGACTTGAAATTTGGTACACATATGTACTTTAACGAGATCTAGAACTAGATTGTATTTTCATCTTGTTCCGTCGAAGGGTTGGGGGGTAAATTGGTAAATCAAGCAGGTAAAAGTTCATAAAATTGGTATTTAATATAGACAAGAGAAGCTAAGGTCTCAAAAAAAATTTTGGCATTAGCCACCCCCATTACCACCCTCACCCCATTATTAAAGGGGATGAAAAAAAAATGCGATTCAGTGTGTACAAGAACCAGAAACCTCGAAATATTTTTTTAATTGATCCACCTCTCCCACTCTCACCCCCTATCACCACCCCCACCCCACTACCGATGTGGGGTATCGTTTTATGGGTTTTTGGGGTAGAAGATTTCAAACATTATATTATTAAAGTTCCATAAACAATTATTTCCACATACAAAATTTTTTCGTTGTGTGCCTTGAATACAAAATCCGGATGTGGAAGTAGTGATTCCTTGGGCAGCGGTTTTTCACACAGTCCTATCGAAAACAGGACTGACCTTTTATTTGCATTTTTTGAAGTAGGCTAGCCTATTCAGGTTCATAGCAACCTACTTGTTTAACTGCTCCAGTAGTTACATTAAATTTAAATTTTTAGAATTTTGTTAAATAAATAATATCTGTTCACTTATTAAGGTAGTACTGTAGATACTGCAGGAGTCAAAAGTATACACTGTCTCGTTTGACTTGCGCAGTATTTAGACTAGGCAACGTCGCGATGGAATGATAGAGAATTGACAATGATTTATCAAAATCGTCGCTTCAACTGCCTTCGAAATCGCTAAACGTCAAAAAATGCCACTTTCGATTCACGTGACGAGCCGAAGTTTCCAATTACGATGTGCGATTTATGATCAGGTTTAACTGGAAGTCTTCCTTTTTACGTCACGACATCGTACGGCCGTCCCGCTGGTGTTTTTCCAAAAATATGAACGTGTCAAGATCGCAGTTTTTGCAATTTTATATATATTTTATTAGATTTAACAAATATGGCTGTACTAACCAAACATCGTTCATGTTATTTTTAATAAAGAACTTTTATGAAACCTACATTCTCATATTCCATGCATTTTTAAATTTCGCGAGCATTGTAACTTCTTTTGCGACGTTGCCACGTCTAATAAACTACGATACAAAAAGTAAACTTTTAACATTTATTCGCTAATTACTACTATCACGTGCTCTGAAGCTGTACTAAGAGTCTAAAATGTTTTGTATATTATTTTTTCTCGTTTCCTCCTTTTTAATTGAAATCTGAACGGTACTCTTTGTAAAATATGAGGAAACAAGTGATTTCTCATAAGGATCAATGTTTATTCGCTAATAATTACTACTATCACATGCTTTAAAGCTGACGAAAGCGTAGAAACGACATGTATAAAACATTTTATAACTGTCAGTTTAAACTTACAATTATATATAATTGCAACTTTAAACTTACAATTATGTATAATTGCAACTTCAAACTGACAATTGTATATAATTGTAAGATTAAACTTGCAATTATACATAATTGTAAGTTTAAAGTGACAATTATAAAAATATTTTCGTACAAAATATTTTTATAAATGTCAGTTTAAAGTGACAATTATGTATAATTGCAAGTTTAAAGTGACAATTATCTATAATTGTAAGTTTAAAGTTGCAATTATACATAATTGTAAGTTCAAAGTGACAATTATAAAATATTTTCTACTATGTCCGTTCTACGCTTTCGTAAAAACTGTACTTTTAAGTGTCTAAAATGTTTTTTATATTATTTTCTCTTGTTTTCTCCTTTTTAATTGAAATCTGAACAGTACTTTTTGTAAAATATGATAAAACCTGTAATTTCTCAATGTTAAAAGCATAGAATTTCAAATGTTAATATTTTTTTACTGGTTCTCTGTAGCTCTTCAAAAATTTAATTGGATCATTATATTACCATAATCTACTAATATGCCGAATTTTATTAAACTCTGAACATTAATTCTAAGACCGACTGTACAACCTTAAATTGTTTGTTTTCCTTGTAGTCGTAGAAAAAATATTGTAAACATATTTTCACACTCATTTGACTTGTGTGGGTGCTGTCTCACTCGTGTGAAAAGATTCGTTTTCGAAACTTGTTGTTTAAAATACTGTTGTCTATGTATGGTTTTCTCTTCTGAACCATTCGAGCGGTAAGTACCAATAAAATAAGGAAAGAAAAATGTTTGGATGCAAATTTTTACTAAATACGCACATTTACGTTAAATAAATACGATGTACAACGTAGAAATCATTTATGTAGACGCGTCTTTATGAATATCTCTTTAATTTCTCAGTGAATACTAATATCTTATAGCTATGCTAACAATTCAAGGAAATTGTTTGCCGTCCGACAATAGCAACTATTAAATATTTTATCGCTAACAGACAAAGGAATAGCGCCCACCACATAATATAATATATTTATAAAGTACATTAAAACTAAATATAACATAAGCTAAAAACATACTCTTCGACGATTTACTGAACTTTTTATATAATTGTTACACATTCTATAGAATATTCTTCACTGTTTTTTGTAAATAATATTGGTTTTAGACATTTTTAATTTTATAGTACGAACTTAGTTGGTGAAACACTCAGTGTGAAATCAAGTTAAAACAAAAAAAGATTTTTTTTTAATGTGGAAACACAAATAAACATTTTAAAGATTAATTAATTACCTTTAATTCTGTCTCACAGTTTCTAAAATATTAACATTTTAGATTTATTTATTTATTTATTTATATATATATAATCACTTGGGCTATTACAATACAGATGTGAACGTCAATAAGATAAACAAAAAATACATAATTTAGTTTACAAGGTGAGACAATAAGTAGTAAATATAAAACACAATAAACAAAAAATATGACAAATACAGATTAAAATTCTTTGAGACTAGATTTGTATTTATTAAAATTGTTGACATCTTTAATCTCACTAGGTAATTTATTGTAAAAACTAATACCAGAGTAATAAGGTGATTTTTCAAAATGAGACGTATTATGATGAGGAAGAGCTAACAGGTCGTCATGACGAGTATTATAATTATGGTAGCTAGCAGTAGTTTTAAATTGGTTAATGTTACTTTTAATGTACTTTAGCAAATAAAAAAGATATATGGATGGTACCGTTAATATTCTGCGACTTTTAAAAGAGTTTTTACACGGTGTGGTGAAATCAAGATTAAAAATTAATCTAATTATGCGCTTTTGGCAGACAAAAACTCGCTGCAAATTATTCGCACGTCACCACATTATAATATTGTAGGATATATGGCAATAAGCCATTGAATAGTACAGTTGCAATAAAGCCTCAGTATCTAGGGAGTTCTTGAGCTTGCGTATGCAGTAATACGCTTTGTTAAGTTTTTTACATACTTCTTCGATTTGAGTATCCCAGCTTAGTTTTGTGTCTATTGAAATACCTACAAATCTTGTATTCGAGCTAAATGGCAGGGTCATGTTATTAAAATTTAACTGAGTGTTGGAAGGTAATGATTTTCTTTGTGAGAAATACATGCACACAGTTTTCTCAAGGTTTAATATGAGATTATTTCTGCAGCAATAGTAACCGAATTCTGTCATAACAGCCATAGCATTATCAAGCAGCTCCACAAGGCTCGGTGCAGATATGCCAAAGTAGTTATCATCGGCAAACATGGTGATGTACCTTTTGATATGAATGATGGTAAGTCGTTTACAAAATCAAAAAAATCAAAGGGCCCAGCACCGAGCCCTGTGGCACTCCAAGACTAACGTCATGTTCAATTGAATTTGAATTAAATACTTCATCTTAAAAACGGTTGGATGCCATCTATAAAATTAAATATATCCGAAACAATCAACCCTACATAAATATATAAAAAGAACAAATTCATTCTCAGTTTCTAAACTACATTTTTGACGTCCACCATATTTTGTCATAAAATAACATTTATTGAGATATTGGCAGAAAAACAAGATGTTACGTTTTTTCTAAATTTTTTTTGCAGTTTAAAATGCAATTTTTTTCTAAAGCAAGCGCTGTAGGCGGACGAAACAATTTGAGCGCCTAGGTCTTACTATATTAACGAAAAACAGTATATGGGAATATATTTTTTTTTAATTACTGACTACTTACATTCACAATATGGCGATGTTTTTATTAAAAAAATGTGAAAAAGTACTTTGTTTCTGTCATAACTTCTTTGGACATTATGGTTTAGAACTAGTCAAAAAATCATTTGAAAGCCTAATTAATAGTCTTTACTTTTAGTTGTTAGCGTTTTTGGCCTAAGTACCATAATTTCTGAGATATTTAACACTGAACTAAATACTTCGTCATATAAACATTCGGATGCCTATAATACCATTCGAGTTATTTGACGAAAACCTATTTGAAACACCATTTCTTCAAGCTAAAATCACAATTTTCTAGTCGTTATAACTTAAAGACTATCGATTTATACGAACAGTTTCATAGAGTCTTTTCTTCTTAAAATTTGATTATCTCTCAGCTCTAATGTTTTTGTTTTTTCTTCAGTGCTTCAGTTCTTCAGTTATTTTCAGCCTGAAAAGAGGTGGCATCCAGTCCCTATAAATTAGCAAGCCCCCGCATGATATAGAAACTTTTCTTTGATGCATTTACTATTGAGTTGCCAAAAGTGAACCAAATCCGTTTCATATAACATTATTCGGAAGTTAAAACCTCTAGTTACTGTCCTACATTGGGAAATTATGGACTTTTTTTGGAAAAAATTAGCCCGACAACTGAATTTGTAACAAAAGATAACATTTTTTTTTTAATTACATAGTACTGTTATAAAGTGACTAAAATTAAATCTCACCAGAGGAGGTCAATTTTTGAGCGTTCGTTTTTTGAAAGCGAATCGTAAGTTAGCGAAAAATACTAAAATGCAATTTTCGACCGTTCGCTTTTAAACGAACACGCTTATTGACGTTTATTTTGAAACGTTTTTCAACGAGCGGACTTCAAGCACTCGAAGACAATGGTATGTAGATTAAAATTGCACTTCAAAACGATAGTCTTTGGCAAAATATTGTTAACAAATACATACAAACTAAAATAAGTCACTTAAGACGTGATTTTAACTATCTGTATCTATCAGAAATTATAGTATCCAAACTTAAATTGAAGGGAATTATTAATAGAATCTTTACATTATGCAATTAAATTTTTCTAGGGCTGCACCAATCTGTTGTAGTGCTGCAACTTTATCTCGTTTAAGCTGAATATTTTCTTCTAAAATTTCTAGTTTTCTTTTGTAGTAGCTCTCTTTGATTAATAATTTCTGAGTTAAATTATCTTGAAAAGTTGTGGCAGCTCTTGCTGTCCTAATTAAGTTGAGAGCTTTTTTAGGTATATTTTTTATTGGCACTTTTCACCCGAGAACTCCACGTTTTCCGTTGATTTTAAACCGGTTGGGGCTTCTGCGATGGCTTTCAAGACACCATTGTCACTTAATAAAATTTCGTTTTCTGTGGGGGAATTTTCATCAGTTATTTCTTCATATGATGCGACAGCAATCTCATTTTCTTGTTCACCATATTCATTAACTTGCAGATCTACAGCACCATCTGGTATCTGAAATATTGCTACATGATTTAGTGTATCATTTATGCCCCCAAGATTTTCATTGAATTCAGCCACAGATTCATCAACTGCATGGGCCTTCAACTCCAACTTTTGTCAATAGACTGAGCAGCTCGTTTTCGGTTGTAGTGATTGATTCTCTAGAGAAAGGTCCTCCTTCAGTCCCCATATAGCTATTCTTATTTTTACTCTCCTTTTTTTAGTTCTATTCTTTAGATCTTGCCAGACCTAAAATAATTACAATTTTAATTATATTGTGAGAAATTTAATTATTTATAAAAATCTCACCTTCCTCCAGCTCTTCAAATCTTTATTTGCTCCCGGAATGCTATTTGAAAGTTCAGTAATTTGCTTCCACAGGTTTTGGGCGTCAACTTTGGTAAAATTATTTCGTTGCTTCCCACTTACTAAATTATGATGTTCTTTCATGAACTCCACTAACAGTTTTTTTTGTTTTTCGGACAAAAGCACCAAAATGCAAAAGCAAATACGTGAAAAAGTAAGGTTATAACCAGTTATTATCGAAAAGATGTCAAATGTCACTATCTATTGCGAGTATGAAACGTTGCCAAATGCCCCGTTCGTTTTGAAATGAAGCACTCGAGAAACAAAAACGAGCACCTCCAAAAATTCGTATTTACAAGTGCGATCGTTTTCAATTGAACGTTTTTAGACGTACACGCTTGAAAACGAATGCTCTCAAAAATTCGCGCCTTGCAAAATTTTAAAACAATTCCTATTAAACGTTTCAGTATAGTCAATTTTGGGTATTTTTTGACGTTTTTATCAAATGATTTCAATTATTAAAAAATCCAATGAAATTATTAGGACAATATGTCTATGGTTTTAGTAATCAGCGACCCACAAAACACATAAATCCGTTGAATTTTGAAATAAAGATGTTATATTTGAAATAATTTGGTAAAAATTATAAGAAATACCCAGAAATGGCCATATCTCGAAATGTGCTCAATTTTGGTCAAAATATCAATTTTATTCGTAATAAAAATAGTATATTGTGTATTTAGGTGTGAAAGCAATACATTCCCGGACGACGATGCTGGCCGAGGCGCTAGCCGAGGCCAACAAGTATCGAAGTCCGATGAGTATGTGTTTTCACACCGAAGTACACATACTATTTTTCTGAAATCACAATCAATATTATTATAAATTAAGAATATTTGTATTAATGCATAACATTTCTTCATTACAATCTAACTGCTTACTAATAAATGCAATTTTAACGTGAGTTGGTTTGTCTATGTGTGTTTATTTACTGTCTAAAATATACATAAAAAACCGTACGGGAATGTTACTTTCCCGGCCTAGGCCAGGAAAGTAACATTCCCGTACGGTTTTGTTGATCGTTGCTTGGCAACGGATCTTTTTCGGTCTATTTTCTGATAGTTTCTTAGCAGCGGACTAAAATACTGGAATTGTGTATTTTTCGATCTGAAATCGAGCCGAAAAGGTAGACATTGCCGATCGATTTCAGAAAAAAACATATAGTTTCATTGGATTTTGTAGTAGAGAAATGTTCTATTAGAAATATTTGATAGAAATGTCAAAAAGTACCCAAAAGTCCAGAAATGTTTAATAGGAATTGTTTTAAGATTTTGCAGGTCAGATTTAATTTTAGTTACTTTATAGCAGTACCATGTTCTATGTAATTTAAAAAAGTTTTCGGGTAAATTTTGTCCAAAAAAAGTCCATAATTTCCCACTAGGCGTCGGTAGTGAGGTGGGGTTGATTGTGAGGGATGGTAGTGAGGGTGACTGATGCAAACAAAATTGGAGGATTTCGGTTGTTTTCACACACTATATCACAATCTTTTTTTTTATCTACTTTAATAATGGGGTGGGTATTAGTGTAGTGATATTAAGCAAAAAAATGGCCAAACCCGGACATTCAAAACAACAAAAGTCTGATGGTCCTACGATGTTTGTTACCCTCCCCTCTGTACGCCCTGAAAAGTCCAAGAGGTTACAGCGTCGAGTTTGGGGGGGTGGAACGGGTCAGAATGTGATTTTTTTCTCGTTTTTTCAAATATCTCAAAAAGTATGAGGTTTAAAGCAAAGATGTATCTATACAAAATCAAAGTACATTAAATTTCCTACCAAAAAGGTCCAGTTCATTTTTATTGTAACCGTAACCATTTCTGAGATATAGGGAGCGCAAAATGGGATAGTAGAGATATAGTAGAAATAGTAGTGCTTGATGGATATAGTGAAATGAACACAAAAGATGAACACCTTCGTCGCTCTGGCAAAACATCACACGTTAATGTTGTAGTGGAAGACCAAATTTCAATAACCCTAAAGCAAGAAGAATTCCTTGCCAATTCCACAAACAAAATGCGATTTATTTCACTTTTAACGGGTCACTTACAGGGAGCAGGGTGCATCGTGACTCAAGCTGAGGGAGATGCAGACCGCTTAATTGTTTCAACGGCTGTTACTGAGGCACGCAACACAGGTGATGAAACTGTTGTAATTGGGGAAGATACTGATTTGTTAGTTTTGCTGGTTACACTTTCACCAGAATACACAGACTTGAAAATGCTTGTCCCCGGCAGAAGGAACCAACCACATAAAATTCATGTAATCAGTAACATTCAACATAAATTGGGAGCTTTGAAGAGTGCTGTTCTTCCGGTGTACGCCTTCACTGGATGCGATTCTACCTTCATTCATTTCTTGTCAAAAATTAGGCGTGATAGAAACCTCAAAAAAATAATTGAAATTTTCAACAATGCTGATGCCTCATGCAATGCAGTAGCCGAAGCAGGTGAAGCTTTGTTCTGTGCTCTCTATGGTTCTACAGAGAAAAACCTGGATTCACTCCGCCACAAGTTGTACACAAAAACAATTGCAAAGCAGCCAGTGTACGCGCAATTTAATTTGGCTACACTCCCTTCTACACCAGGGGCAGCTCGTCAGCACTCTCTCCGAGTGTTCCACCAAGTTCAACAGTGGCGTGGAATTGACATGGACCCATTACAATGGGGCTGGAAAATCATCAGTGGAAATTTACGTCCAGTCACCACTCTCAGGGCAGCTGCACCTGATGACCTCTTGAACCTAATCAGCTGCAGTTGCAGAGATGATTGCACGAAAAAGTGTGAGTGTTTTAAAAATGCACTGAAATGCTCAACCATATGTGCCAATTGTGCAGGCCATGGTTGTTGCAACAGACATAGCTGGTGATATAGTACCTGAAGATGACTTTTTTTTACGGGTCAGGATACCGAAATTGTACAGGAAATCGACCAAGAGGAAGTTGACTCAAATACTGAGCAAGATGTTTACTCATAAATGGACTTCTAGAGACTGTACCATGTTTATACTACTTATATTCCATTAATATTAACAAATAAAATTGGTTTTGTTTGATTTTTAAATTCAGAAAATAAAATCATGTTTTATATGAACAATAAACATGCCCACTCTTTTGTTCCTGTTCAGTCATTCACCCTCCTCCCTCCCTGACATATATCGCAATTACATTAACTGTACACTGATAACGTAATAACCAATCGACCAATAGGCTAAGAACAATAATTGAAAAAAGACTAAAAAATTTTACATACGATTTTCGCAAAAATTGATTTTTTATCTCATTTTCCACTTCCTATATCTAAGAAACCGTTAGGGTTACAAAAAAAACGAAGAGGGCTTTTTTGTAGAAAATTTAATGTACTATGATTTTGTATAGAAATATCTTTGCTCTAAACCTCATACTTTTTGAGATATTTGATAAAGAGAGAAAAAAATCACATTCTGACCCTTTCCACCCCCCCCCCCCCTCCCAAACCCGACGCTGTAACCTCTTGAACTTTTCAGGGCGTACAGAGGGGAGGGTAACAAGCATCGTGGGATAATCAGACCTTTGATTTTCTGAATGTCCGAGTAAAAGGCTAATGTTATTAGACTATATGGCTGATGCCACCTTGGCTTTTGGTGCATGTACTAAATTTATTGCTTGCTTTATCTATTTACCCCCATTTACCCCCAACCTTCCAACGGAATAAGATCAAAATATAATCTAGCTCCAGATCTCGTTATAATACATACGTGTACCAAAGGACATAGCCGGATACGCATGGTGTAACTGCCCCCATGCGTCTGGCGCTTATATTTGTGCAGTAGGAAGCAATCTCGGAAAGTAGCAATTTCACAAAATATTAGCTCGAAAAGGGGACCGGTTTTGGGTGAGTACGGGAAGGTTGGTTTTAGCAAAACTATTTTTTAAGAAACGGCGCATTCAATCGTTTTGTAAAAAATATATGTTAACGACCTACTGAGAAAGTACTAAATAAAAAAATCACGCTCAAATTCCGAAAATAGATACAGTAAAAAAACATATATATTATTTTCAAATTTTTTTAGGGTAACTTATCCCTGGGGTACCAGCCTGAATTTTTTTCTGTAGCATGTCTGAGGACTCACTTATGTTATATTTTTTTCCCAGTCTTGTGCGAAGATTACGCCATACTTAAAAAAAATGCCGAAGTGTGCAGTGTCATATGCATATTTTGTGGACAATTAACCCCTTGCAAGTAAAGAAGGCCAAAATGCAAAGTAAATATGGATACCTGAGTGTGTATACATACTAGTGATTAGTGATTATGGAGATGGTGAACGTTGTAAGAGAAATCAATATAAAGCTGCAACGCTGAGAGTTAATAGAGTTTAACTCTCTTGTGCCGCAAAAATCAGTTTATAGCCGGAATGTTAAATATCATTAAGGGTAAAAACTAAAGTGAGCAGTACTATCGATATTACCGTCGGCGGGGATAAGAGCTTGGAAGGAGATATCGTCCTTGCGAAAGATAATGCACGACAGCAGCTACATGGGAACAACATCCAACAATTCGATTCCCATTGGCACCTTCAAAGAAATTGCAAAACTGCCTTTTGTAGATATTTCCAGCAGATGTACTGAACTTTCCAGAAATGATGGATTTAAAACTGTTTTTTACCGAATCGTATCAATATAAACAAATGATTTCGTACCTCGAAGTCATAAATGCAGACAGAACACTTAATCTTCAGTACGTTAAGGACCAGTCCAATGTACTCAAAATACAAGTTTGTTCACGTCATATCAAAACGAAGGTTTACCGATGTTTCATCGATTATATTCCCCACAGTGTCGGAAGTTCCGGCGTTAGAAGACATTTCTGGGAATGTGCCAATGGGTATCGAACTGTTGGATGTTGTTCCCATGTAGCTGCTGTCGTGTATTAACTTTCGTACGAACGATATCTAGCAAGCATACCTAAACCGGCAGAAGTTCTCTCCCTATTGTTCCAGAAGGATAGCATGAGTGCAGTAATTGCAGACGACAGTGAGGAAGATTAACATCTATATCCTTCTCAGGTTAGTAAAGCTACGATTTAGTGCTGCAAATTGTTAACAACACGTAACTGTTAAAACCAAGCTCTTATCCCCACCGACGGTAATATGTAAATAATGACAGGTTTTGACAAGGTACTCCATAGTACCTGACTTTAGGTTTTACCCTTAACGATATTTAACATTACGACGAAACTGATTTTTGCGGCGCAAGAGAGTTCAACTCTATTGATCACCTAATTAACTGTCAGCGTTGCAGCTTTATATTGATTTCTCTTACAACTTTCACCATCTCCATAATCACTAATCACTAATATGTATACACTACTCAGGTATCCATATTTACTTTGCAGTTTGGTCTTTTTAACTTGCAAGGTGTTAATTGTCCACAAAATATGCATACGGCACTGCACAATTCGGCATTTTTTTTTAAGTATGGCGTAATCTTCGGACAAAACTGGGAAAAAAATATAACATAAGTGAGTCCCTAGACATGCTACAGAAAAAAATTCAGGCTGGTACCCCAGGGATAAGTTACCCTAAAAAAAATTTGAAAATAATATATATGTTTTTTTTACTGTATCTGTTTTAGGAATTTGAGCATGATTTTTTATTTAGTACTTTCCCAGTAGGTCTTTAACATATATTTTTTACAAAGCGATTGAATGCGCTGTTAGAAAAAAAATAGTTTTACTAAAATCAACCCCTCCTTATTCACCCCAAACCGGTCCCTTTTTCGGGCTAATATTTTGTGAAATTGCTACTTTCCAAGATTGCTTCCTACTGCACAAATATAGTTACACCATGCTTACCCGGCTATGCCCTTTAAGTCAACATCATACTATTCCAAAGTCATAGTGCGCACAAAAAAATTCAGATAGACAGACAGATTTTTTTTTCTGAAACCTAAAATCTCGACGTTTAATGACATTCTAAGCCTATTTTAATAATAAAAAAAAATTCGAATTTTCTTTTACCGTACTATACTGGAAGTAATACGTTTGATTTGGATATCTCGAAGGATTTACGAGATATCAAATTTTGATCGGGATAATACTTTTGGATCGATCGTACATGGTGAATCGAGGAGTAAACTATACTAATTTTCCTCTATGCGCGACTAACGTTACCCTTTAATTTCTTTATAATTCGATAATTCTATTGTATTCAAATTATTTATTTTTAACCGAGTTAAAAAAATTTAAAAAAAAGATTTTCTATAATCTTAATTCGACCCATATGTATGTTTTTGTTATTAAATAAAATGAAAAGAGCTAACTTGTTTTGCTAAACTTGGTTACAAAATTATATACAAAATAAGACGGCAGGGAATTACGACTTGAAAAGGGTCTGTAAATAAGGATCCTTAAAAGGCAATTGCTTACTTAATCTGAACGTTAATATTGCATGAGCAAATAACCAACAACTCTTAAGGAAATGTACTTTAAAGCGCATAATCTGAACTCCTGATTTGGCTATTGTACCTGTATTGTATTTGATGAAAACAAATAAATTATTACAATGCTTTTACATATTCAATCAAAAATAATGTTCAACTTCATGTATTTAATTTGAAAAATATGGGGGTGATGAAACAAAAATCCTAGATTAACCTTTAACAAAGGTTGGAGATCAACATGAAGATTTAAAATATAATATTTTAATAATAATAATATATATTAAACTATTTAGAACAAATTAGGATCTACTTAAGGCCAAAAATCTATTCGACTCCTGCAAATGCAATGCCACCTGTGATACCAAAGTATGAAAAAAAAAATATTAGGCATTTTTTTTCACTAGAAAATTATACTAATAAAAATTGTTCAGAATTGCACGAAACGTTCAAATTCAAAGTTTGATTAAATTTTATAAATATTGATTTTTTTTTAAAGAATTTTTCAAGACCCAAAAAATATAATTTTAATGGGTTTTACAATTTGAAAAGCGTGCTGTGAATTATTAATGTCTTTTAAAAATAACTAAGAAATTGACTTATTAAAATGGTATTTTCGAACTTTTCGGGTTTGCTGAAATTTTTTTAAACAAAATTTCAGCTTGAAAGTAAATTTCAATATTTTTAATGTCAACTATTTCATTCCTATAAATTTGGTCCAATCAAAATCGACCATATTGATCGGAAAATAGTTTCGCATCAACAAAATTTAACATTTAAAATTTTGCAAGGGTTGCTCAACCAATAAAAAGCCAGAATAAAGCAACCAACCTGCTTTTCAGCGGCAAATTTTCCTTTGTTTTTTCCAAACTTAGTAACCGATTCAATGAGTCGGCGTCATTATAATAATAATAATAATATTTATTAATTTCAGAAACTGTACAAAGCGCAGGTAAGAAATATTGTCGGTAGAAATTCAAAGAAAAATATCACAAATAACATTGTAAAAACATATACACACAAAAAACATGTGAACAGTGAGCAATTGAAAATATTATAGGGTATAATTCACAAATAATAAAAAAACTAGAGAAAAGTAGTCACACATTTATAACTGTTTATGTCCAACAAAAGTGATTTTAAAGCCTTTTTAAACTTAAAAAATGTTGTCATAGATTTAATATGCTCAGGCAAACAGTTAAAAAATTTACAACCCATGAAAAAGACTTTTTTGGTATAAAGCCGTTCTGTGTTCTTTTGGTAAAAGGAGATCTTTTTTCCTAGTGCTATATGGATGATCAGTTCTAATCTTGTTAAATTTAATTCTGTTTTTGTAAACAAAACATAACAACCCATAAATGTATATAGAGTTCAAGAGAAGAATGTTTAAGCTTTTAAAGGCTTCCCTGCAGGAAGTATTATATCCAAGATTGGCTATTATACGTATTGTCCTCTTTTGCAGTAAAAAACTCTATTTGCATCGGATGAGGAACCCCAATGCACTATACCGTATTTTATGCAAGAATGAAAAGAAGCAAAATACAACTGTCTTACTATTGATAAGCTACATTGTTTAGATGTTATCGTCAATGCATAACAGATCTTTGACAGTTTTGCACACATATCATGAATGTGATTAGATCATTTAAGGCTACAGTCAATTTTCAAACCAAGCATGTTCGATTCATTGGCATATTTCACGCTTGTAGTAGGAGATAAAAGGATATTAGTGTTGAAGACAATATTAGACTGCAATATTCTAAAGCGAATACAGGTTGTTTTACTTTGGTTAATACACAGTTTATTATTTTCAGTCCACAAAATTACTCTATCATATATAGTTTTTGCACAGTCTTCAGTATCAGCTAGGGTATTAGATTTTATTAAAATGTTCGTATCATCAGCATACGAAACTGTCAAACATGATGGATGTTGAATAGAATTCAGCATATCATTGATATAAATAATAAAAAGTGTGGGCCCCAATATAGACCCTTGAGGTACTCCAACGCTGACAGTCTGCGAGTCAGATACAACATCCTCAATACAGACCTGCTGATTTCTATTTGCAAGATATGATGCAAACCAGTCATGAGCCATATTTCTCAAGTTTTGTCAATAATATAGAGTGATCTACTCAGTCAAAAGCCCTTGAAAAATCTATAAAGAATCCCAGAGCTATCTGTCCTTTGTCCATGGACGTTACAATACCATTTACAAAATCACTTAAAGCAGTGCCTATGCTTTTTTCTTTTGTAAAACCATGTTGACTGGGAGAAAGCTTATTATGCATCATTAAAAAACTTATTAGCTGAGAGTTTACTGCAGACTCAAAAACTTTTGACATACTAGGAGAAAGACTAATGCCCCTATAATTCTCAAACAAGTCTGGGTCGCCTTTTTTAAACAACGGAATAACTTTTGACAATTTTAAATCCGATGGATACATTCCCTGCTCAAGAGACAAATTTAACAGATAGGTTAAAGGTTTAACGATATATGTAGCAATACGTTTTAATAATATATTTGATATTTCATCGTGTCCCGAAGAGTTGGAGTTTTTCAATTTTTTATTAAATCTAAAGTGTCCTCCTCGGAAAAATAATTTTTGCATCAGTTCACGTTAGTTTTATAAAATGTGCTAGAATAATGGCCCCAAATGTTCAAGATTTGGTGATTTAATAATTTATTTTTTTAAATTTACTTCCTGTATCTAATAAATTTGTTTTCCCTTGCCTAAATTTGTATTCATGAAATAGTGATGACAAATACCATTCGTGATATAATTTCGCCTTGCAAAATTTAATGATTATTCTACTCGAGTTTGTTGCTTTGGCAATTTCGTTCTTGACACTGACAAAACTAACTCGCCTGACCGTTTGTTATTTTTATCTGTCAATGTGAAATTGCCAAGCAATTATATCACTTATGATATTATACATGTTGAAATTTTGGACCCAACATTTCTGGAATATTCTGAACAACTTTCAATAATTTTCCGATAAAAATGCCTAATATGATTTTTTTTAAAATCTCCGTTTACTTTGGTATCGCAAGAGGCTTTGCATTTGTAGAAAGAAAATGTTATTTTAGCCACAAATATATCCTAATTTGTTCTATATTTGAGTATAATTTGGTTCAAATCGGAAAAAAAATAAAAAAATTATAAGGGCGATACACTAAGTGCGACACACTGTATATTAATATATATCACGAAAAGAATAATTGTTCTTTAGGTGCAAATAAGTAATATATATTTTATTACTGTACTATTATCACCATTCAAAGGCAGTTGCGGTCGGACTCACAGTGTGATTACTGGTATTGCGAAAAAAATAATTTTGTGAATTTTCCAAATATTGTCTTTTCAACATTTATCAATAATTATCAGAATATGGTGATTAGTGATTTGATTTGCCATCACATGTTTAATATTTTCAACTTTCGCCAAGTCTTACAAAGCTACTCAGACAGCACGCGATAGTCTTAGGACAACCACTGGCCATCCTTGGAGGATAAGCGGGACGTCCTGGGGACGTGCTAAACTGGGTTAATCCCTAGTTCGGACCTCCTGTGGATATTCTTTTGGTGCAAATCTGGTTTGCCCATGGATTTATTCAATGGGATAGCTCATGGTCGTCCATAGGAAGAAAAAGGGACCAATTTGGGTTAAAATCTGGACAACCTACAGACATCCACAATGGGATAGCCCATGGTTGTCAATAGGAAGAAAAAATGACCAATTTAAGTTAAAATATGGACAACCTACAGACATCCATAATGGGATAGCTCATGGTTGTTCCCATAGGAAGAAAAAGGGACCAATTTAGGTTAAAATCTGGACAACACCAAGACATTCACAAAAGTTGCATCCGGTTATCCATAGGTATCTCTCTTTCTAAAATATTGTGATTGCTGTAGAGAACAATTTGAAATTCTGGGTATACTCACTCACCCTCCCTTGGGTAATAAATAAATCTCATATTGCAAAAAAATAATAAATAATAAAATATGCACTTGCAATATGTGCATTTCTTGTGAAGTGGATAGATTACACTTTAGTTTCTGTCTTTTTTGCAGTAAACACTGCTGACTAGGTGAGTATCGCAACAGAAGTAATTTGCAAATTGCAAGGAGAGCCATCTACAATGACTTATTGAAACTAGCACTAAGAACAAGCTAGCAAATATATAAATATACAGGTATCCAATATACTTATCTATATTCAACAACTCTAAAGGTTATCCTATAGATATCTGTATAGGTTATCCAGTGGATATCCCTATTCTGGCTGTTATTAGGACCATATTTTATAAGTAATGCCTTCCACTAATAAAATTCATTCTGTCACGATGAAAATATAATGTAAATAAAAACTAAATAAAAAATTTCTTATTTGTACCTTACGTGAATTATGAATTATCATGTATTTGGAACCTACATTAGCCCAACAGGTTGACCCATAGGTCACTTTCGTATCGAGTGGACGATCTGGTATGCACACCCTCTATTACAAAACGCTCATGGAACGCCTTGCTCAGCGCGCTGTGTGACCGCTACCGACGCATACCGAACGCAACGCCAAGCGCCCAGTGTGTACTCGCTCTAAAGCACGTGCCGCTCCACTTTTAAGATCTCCAATTCGCATTCCTCCATTGTCTACACTTTTGTTTTAATATACTAGATTTCTTCTATATATACTAAAAGGATGAATTATTTCCAGGCTCCGTCGAATATTTTGAGGGATTTGATGAGACAAAATGCTGCACTGAAAATTTCATATGGACCAGATAGTGGACAGGTATTTCTAAACCTCCAAATTGCTTCAACTGCGGATCAGGACTTCAACTGATAGACACCTATAAACCGATACCAAGGAATAGCAATGGCACATCATCTGACGTTCTAGATGAGACTCGAAACTCATAGAAGAAAATAACTACAGGGTTATCAGTATATTATGCAGTAAGTAATTGGAATAGAGGACAACAGTTATTTGGGATTTGAATTTTGTATATTGATGAAATATTTTGTTAATACTTTTGATACTTTCAATTAAAACAAATTTTGTATTTTTCTAAAGTAGTCCCTCAGTCCTAATAATGTAAAGTGTTTTGCAATAGTTATTTTTATACCAAGGCCGCGAAATTCCTTTTTACGTACCGAGAGAAAAATTATCGCCCAGGTCGTTTGCGGCCGAGGAAAGATAATCTCGAGGACGCTAAAAAATTTCGCGGCCATGGTATAAACACTATTTTTTGTGCAACCGTAAATTATAGTTAGTATAGATGGTGAAAATGACACCACCGTTTATGCTATATTTTGCTAAATAAACGCGGTGGGCTTAACGCCACAGCGTTTCTATGGAAACTATGGAAACGGTATATTTTGTGTGTAAACCTGCCAGTTCTCGAATAATCGTAAAAATGTTTGAGAGCAATCATTTGTCATATTTTAGAAATGTCAATTTTGAAGTGACTTAAACGTCAATTATTATGAAAGTGACTTTTAGTTTTTCGGCCTTTACTAAGGGTAACGGCCGTGAAATTGAATTTCTCGGACTGTTTTGGGAACGCGAAATACTCATTTCACGTACGGCTGCACAAAAAATATTATGAAGCATTCGCGACCTTTTTTTTTTTACTGTTGTTTTGGGTTTGCTATTTCATCTCACAAAAAATGATCATAAATAATTTTTAACGATTCCCTGTCTAAATAGTTACTTAGGTCACTCCCACCGAATCAGATTGGTCGAAATTGATGCTAATGATTTGATAATTGGACAAATTTTGGATTCATTTGTTAGTCCACGTTGATTTATAGAGCTGGAATGAGTTTTTCTGCGCTTAGATATGAATAATGACAAATTAAAATATTTTTAGAATATTCGCCACTTTTAGTAGAAACTTTGAACATATTACTATAAATAGTGAAATTTGTTACATTGTGGACTGTGAAGTGGTGTATAGATTTATATTTTTTTCACGTAATGGCAGCTTTGGAAATAGCCATACGGATATTCAGCGAATTATATGACCTGCGCTGATTACATTTGCGTCTTACTTACTAAAGCATTATAAATTTTAGGAAAAAAATTGTAGAGACGTTTTTGATAGAGAAACGACGTCCTAGGGGATGAAACACACTATTTAGGGATGAGAACTTTTCGGTTTATTAATTCTTATGCTATCCTTAACATTTCTACAAATTTTCAAAACTTTATGAATTTTGTCCATTATAAATCGTTACATTACTGAACTAATATGTATATTTTGTATTATGCAATAAGGTTAGGTACGTATTTATAATTTCAAACAACTAAAGCGTTAAAATAATAAAAAACAGTTGGAATACACACAGCAATTTTCCTCGTGTTGATGATTGATTGATTGAAGGATTTTTCAGCGTGCGGTAGGCATTGCTGCCACTTCCAGGATATACCCCTGGGCTGGCTCCCTTTAATAAATGAATTAGTGTGGCGTCCTTTAGACAATTACATGTATGTCAAAACATATTTTTTCGTTGTCGGACATGCAGAAGCTCCCAATATAGTTTTTTAGAAATCTCGATAATACAAATTATTCCCATATGTAGTTAATTTTATGGAAGGCACTGTATAAATCATTTCACATCATCTAATAAGTATAAACTGTAGAACAAAATTCCCATATCTTTTATAATTCAGTAATAGGAGCATAAAAAGCATAGATTTATTATTATTAAATATTTCTCTTCACAGTTGGTTCATGCTGCCTTATCTCCGAACACGGTTGTATTGATGAAAACAAGTATAAAAGTTAAGTGAACCATGAAAGTCAGTAGCTGGAAAAATTCTTCGCCTGTATTGGAATAACTGAAATGATAGCCATTTTCTAATAGAAGTAAACGTATATGTGAGCTTCTCAGAAATCCTCACGAATGAACTCGAAATGTTCAATGTTCCATATGTCGCACATGTACCATCAACATTTTATTGCTTTAATGCAACATTGAAACATATTTTCTGATTTTTAATCGAATGTCTGTCTCGTTACTATTTTAGAATTGTTGATAAAACCAAAAGTTCACGCATGTTGTTTTATACAGTAAGTACTATACGTATAACATTAGTTCATCGGCCAAGTTATTATGTTTTAAATTTTTTGTTAGTCTTTTGTTATAAATAATTTACCAACAGTCAGGGAGTGGTGTTGTTAAGGATATTAGAACATTACATAATAATAAAAAAACTTGATGAAATTCATTCGACACATTAATATTAATATAATGAAGTAGTTTCTTCTGGGTGTTGCCGTGGTGGTCGAATTTGGCTTGACGTTTCGCTGATCATGCTGTCAGCTTCTTCAGAAGGACTCTAAAAACTGAAGTTGTTGTGTTTCGCTCCTCGTTATACCGGGTGTCAACGGAATCATTAGACAAGCCATAGTTTCCAGAGTTTTCAAATAAAGTCTTAAATTTGGCAGGAGGTAAAACATACCAATAACGGCAACATAATTTGAGACGTTTTCATCACTTCCGATTTCCCCGGAAATGACACCAACTTTGAAATTTTAAATGGAAGACCCTGTATATTTTTCCATTTTTGGATTCCGAAGTACGACTGCGTAGTTTTAAAAATGTTTGAGACTACTTGATTTTTTTAGTGCCATTTCTATTTTTGCGTCTACAGTAGGTAGAGTGAATGCACTCAAATCAATCAAATGGATCAAAACAATAAGAGAAAAAGTAAACGTTAGATTTTTTTCGAATTGGTTTAGTAGCTACGACAAACCAAAATTTCCGATATTTGTAATGGGCCTTTCCCACGTTTTTTTTTATTGAATATTTGAAAAGTTCTCTTTAAAAAAACTCACCCGTATTTTTTCTTTTTAACGATATTTGCTTCTTTTCTACAGAAAAAATTATTATGTTATATGAATTTGAAATTGGCGGCAATATTTCTGCACTGATGACGAAATGGGGGAACGACCAATCAGTATACTCTAGCACCCTTGGTAGAGGCTACATATGAGCAGATTGTACGTATAAGTGTTTGTCTCTTTCTATCTTTACCGAATTGACAGGCATGTCATCAAGCTTTGTTAGTTCTAGTCTAGTGACGTGTGAAACTACAGAAACTTTTCTTTGATATATTTACTATCAAGCTGCCAAAAATGAATGAAATCTAAATCATATCACATTATTCCATAGTTAAAACCTCTAGTTACTGTACTAATATATAATAATACATTTATAGTCACAGGTATTTCATACCTGCTGAATTTATAAAACTAAATAGGTATGTACAAAAACTGAATAAAAACGTTAAAATATGATTCATTTCACTTTTGTAGTATGCAAATTACAGTTAATAAATATAAACAACTAGATTTAAGTGTTTTATTTTCTTTTACATTTATTGAATAATTTTTAAAATCATTATTAAATCCAAAGATTTATCAGTAACAGTTATTTTATTTAAGTAAACAGGAATTGTCATTCACCATTTCACTGTCAATAATAGGGAGATTATCACTTGCTGCCTTCTCAAAATCTGTCTCCATTTTTTTTATGTCTACACAGTACACACACACACTTTTAAATAATTAAGAAACACAGTTATGAAGTCAAAATACTAAATCCGTGCGATCACAACGTAAATCGTAAATAAGAGAACATAACCTATCTATTTATTTTATTTTCATCATTGTTGCCAAGTGTCAGTTATTTGTTGGGAGCCAACATGTCGAAAGTGTGTTTCTTCTGTTAATTCTTATCATTTTTATTAAGTAAAGGAAGTGGTATTATTCAATGGAAATTCATTATTTTCAAAAGCGGAGATAAAAAGTAGACATTTTTTAGTGAAATAATTAAAGCATTTCCTCTAATGTTAAACATTCATATACATTAGGCAACATAACATGGAAATAGTCTCATCGGCAGGTTTCCAGACGAGATCTAAAATTCAGAAACATCAAGAGGTTCGGTTAATTTTCGTATACGGCATCTGCATCATAACCTTAAATTTTAAATTTTTCAAGTTTATTCTCATTTTAAATGTTTGTATACGCATTTTTAGCTTGAAGCCGTACTGGCTCCAAGCAAATATTTAAAAATTCACGTAAATAATTTTTCAATATTGTTGATTAATAAAAATAGACTGTTAATTACAGGTTAGACTTCCAACCTACAAAAAGAGTCTTATTTTATTAGGACAAGGTATTTAGAACTTCATAAACATTACACTGAATTAGACTTTAGTTGAAAATACGGGAACCAAGCAGAAATTTTAATAATAGCTGGGTAATACTCTTAAATCTTAAGAAACACATATTTTTGAGGTTAGCTGTGACGTCACGTGCAAATGCCCTATGAATCCAGAAATTGTTTAATTTTGATTGTAGTTCCCCCCCCCCATGACGTAATTTGAGCGCGTTTATTTGTTCGAAATATGGAGTGAATTAGACAATATTTTTATTTTTAAAATATCAATTTAAAATTAAAATATTATACGATATGACGTGTATATACAATATTTATTAGGTGCTAATAAATGATTTCTGACAAAATAATCATCAAGTTCCATTACATGGGAAAGGCCCATTATGTTAATTTCTTCAAATGGCAACATCTTTTAGGCACCCAGTAGTTAGGTACTAATTTTACACACACATTCTCCATAAATAATAAACAAAGCTAAAAGTCTTCGTGGGTGTAATTTAAACGTGCTGGCGTTATTTAACAAAAGAGAATGACTGGCATTAATGATTGTTTCTAATCATGGGTAAGTTGATGGCAATTTTTACTAAAAATTCTTGGACATTTAAGAAAATCGCCAATATTTCGAAAAGTTGTAACTTTAATCCCTACATTGCTTATACTAGAAAAAAGGGAATTTAATTTAACATAATTTGATGTAAAAAAAAATACAAGGTGTTCCATTTGAAATAAAAAAGTTTTTGAGGTTTGAATTTGACAAAATGTAACGTGAAAAATAAAACACTTGGTATACTATTTTGGAATCTATTTTTTTTTTTTTTGTAGAGAGTAGTTCATCTTGTGTTCTTTCTACGTACCAAAGAGCAAATAAGGATCTCCTACACGAAGAAAGTTATAACGGTTCTTGCAAACCGTTGCACCTGTCAAATTTTTTATAAAATGTCAAATATTTTTACAATTAATTATTTTTTATTTATTTGCTTTATCATGATTAGAGAATATTATTTAGGTATTATATTAGCGTGCTCAGATTAGGGCAACAATATACAGAAAGTAGGTATTTTCATCTAATATATAAAAATCTCGTGTCATAGTGTTTGTTATCGAACTCCTCCGAAACGGCTTGACCGATTTTGATGAAATTTTTGGTGTATATTTGGTAGGTCTGAGAATAGGTCGTAGGGTGTTTTTTATACCCCTAGGTGGTAAGGGTGGCCATATCTAGAAATTTTCTTTTTATTTTTTGGACAAAAATTTATAATTTATATGGCAAAACAACGTTTGCTGGGTCAGCTAGTAATAAATAAAAAGTAAGTTGTGATTTGCATATTACCTAAATAATATTCTCTAATCATATCAAATATCTCCGAAACTGCTCGGTTTAGGTATAGGGTGTGCTACATGTTTTGACTTAGAATTTTATGATCATTTCGAAAAGTCGAAAATATATAGGGTGTTCCGTTTAAAATAAGCAAGTTGGTATCGACTTCCGGTATATCCGGCAGTGCCGCCATTTTAAAATATTATTTTCGGATTCGCAATGGTCGACTAGGGTAGGGTACCAAATCTCAAATCTCTATCTCATCTGCAAGTGGGAAATATTCTAATGGCCGCCTTAAAAGAATCACCCTGTATATTATCCCTGGCAAATTTAAAACTTATATCTTGAAAACTCTGGAAAGTATGGCTTGTCAAATGATTTCGTTGACACCCGGTATATCTGATCATTCAACACAGATGTCATAATTTAGGATAGAAAATGACAGAAAACTTGATAAAAAACTTATTACCACCAGATATTTAAGCCCAAACATTTATTGGCAAGAAGTTTATAATTGTATTTATGTTAACAAAGCCTATATTAATATAGCATTTCCTCTAAAAGTTAATGTTAATAAAAGTACTAAGAAACCTTGGATAACTAAAGCAATGCGGGTCTTATCAGAGAAGTTAAAAAATCTTTATACTATAATGAGAGTAACTGGAGACCAATCGATATAAACGAGTATTAAGAAGAGTAATAAAAGCTGCAAAAAACTTATATAATGAACAAATATATTGGAAAATTAATAATAAATCAAAAGCTGTATGGAATATAATTAACTCAATAAAAAATAAAAATGACAATAGAATAGAGATCAAAGAAACTCAGTCAGATGATGGATTAATTGAAGATTTTAAAGGTATTGCAAATCACTTCAATAATTTTTTTGTCGATACTCCAAGCAGTTTAAGTAATAATTTAAAAGAGAAGGAACGAATACAAGAATGTACATTTAATCAAAATAATAATAATACTGAATACCCAATAATTATTCTAACTCCTGTGGATGAAGTACTTGTTTTTAATATCATATCCAACTTAAAAAATTCAAATTCAACAGGAATTTATGATATCAGTATTAACATAGTAAAATCATGTAAAAACTATTTATTGAAACCTTTAGTATATTTAATTAATTTGTCTTTTTTACATGGTGTTTTTCCAGAAGTCTTAAAGATAGCCAAGGTTATACCGATATATTTAAAGGCAGATAAAAACTGCGAAGAAAACTATTGTAATATTGTCAATTATCTCAAAATATTAATGTGACATTTTCAATTGTAAACAACATGGTTTTAGAAAAGGCAAATCAACAATTTCGACCACTTATGACTTTTTGGAAGTATTATATACAAATTTAGATGAAAACAAAACTTTTGAAATATTTATAGATTTAAGTAAGGCCTTTGATCTGGTTGATCATACCTTGCTTACTAGAAAAATTAAGATATCCGGCCTTAGAGATAATATTGGTAAGCTATAAAGTTTAATCACCAGCCAGGCAACAACTTGTGGAGTATTCTACACATTAACATACAGTGTATGTCAAATAAAATTAATTTACTTGAATTGTTTCTTAGCAAATATAGTCCAAGCTTCTTGTGTCTTAGTGAGCACTGGCTCTCTAAAGAAAAACTGTATTTAACTGACATTAATCAGTAGGTATGCAATTATCAGCGATTATTGTCGCGAAACGCGTATACACGGTGGAACAGTTATATTTGTTAAGAAAGATATTGCATCTGATTGTAAACCTATAAAATATATTAACAATTATTCAATTGAGCTATGTATTGAATATTCTGCTGTAGTGTATAAAAATCAGTACTGTATTATTAACATTTATAGACCTCCATCAGGAGATTTTGAAAATTTTCTTATGCAGTTGTCTCAACTCTTAACCAAAGCAATAAATGACTTTAGATTTATTATAATCTGTGGAGATCTTAACATACATAATACAAATCAAACTCGAGAATCAAAACTTTTAGCGGATATATTTTCATCACTTAACTTAACTTCTCTAATTTTTGAACCCACTAGAGTGGCAACCAGTGGCAATTCTACTACTCAATCATGCATTGATTATGTGGTTACGAGTGATACCCAATTTACTAAATGTATAAATTTTAATCCTGGACTATCTGACCACTATTGTCAATTAGTTCACTGTAATCCCTCTATTCTTAAAGAACACGATAACTTGGTCAATAACCCTTCAAAACTTTTTAGAAAAATAAACAGCAATTCTATAAATGAATTTAAATTTCTATTTAGATCGTTCTCATTAAACAAAACCTCAAATGATATCGACATTATATTTAATGATTTCTTTGAACACTTCATGTGGTGTTTTAATACCTCCTGCATTAAAAAATTATCTTCCAATAAAATACATAACAATGGAAAAATCAAATTCTCACAAAAATTAGAGGAAGATAGAAGAGAACTAGAAAAGCTAAACTGGTTAAAAAATAATTTACCCGATGAAAATATAAAAATAAAATATAAAAACTTAAAGAGAAAGTTGCAGAAAAATATTCGTGTTGAGAAAGCTGCTCATTATGAAAATATAATTAGAAATTCTAGTAATAAAACCAAAACGGTGTGGAATATTATTAATAATCTTAAATCAAATGTTCGTGAAAAAAAGCAAATTACTCTACTCGATACTGATGGTGGAATCGTCCAGGATCCACTAGAGGTTGCAAATATATTCGGGGCTTACCTCGCTACTGCAATTGATATTAAAATTATTGATCATTTTGGGAATAATATCTCGCATACATGCACTTCTCCCGCGTTTAACATAAATACAATGTTTTTTGAGCCAGTTACTAAAGATGAGGTGGAGTCGGTGATTAAAAATCTTGCAAATAAAAAATCAACTGGCTTAGATGAAATACCGGTTAAACTAATTAAAGAATGCAAAGCAGACTTGTCACAAGTACTTGCCGATATAATAAATCTATCTATCTCTCTTGGACAGTTTCCTACCGTGCTAAAGCAAGCTGTAGTCATTCCGATATTTAAAAAGGGGGACCCACATAGTGTTGAAAATTATCGACCTATATCCTTATTAAGTGTATTTTCAAAAATTATTGAAAAGGTCATATACAATCGTATTCTCCATTTCTTGAATCAAAATAATATCTTGACAGATTGTCAGCATGGATTCAGACATGGCCACTCCACAGAATCCGGCACTATCGACTTCATTCAGCACGTGTATTCGGAATTAGATGAGAACAAATACGTAACAGCCTTTCTATTTGATCTTACGAGGGCATTTGATACCATCGACAAAGATTTTCTGTCCGCGAAACTTTATAATTTAGGACTGCGTGGACCAATAAATGAGTGGGTAAGGTCCTTCCTGTCTGATAGACAAATAAAAACAAAAATTAATGAAGCTGAATCAGACACTTTCGATATGAATATTGGAACACCACAAGGGAGTGTACTAGGTCCTTTGTTATTCCTATTATTTATAAATGACTTGCCGAAGCATATTACAGAAGGTAAAGTTTTTATGTATGCGGACGATACGACCATCGTCGTATCCGGTTCTAAACCTGACATTGTTCTAGACAAGGCAAAAATAATACTTGCCGAGTTTAATAATTGGTGTCATCAAAACCGTCTCATCATCAATTATGTTAAAACCAGCTGCATTGAATTTAAAAATAAGCATAAAATTAGCATTAACCAAAAATTTACATTCAGCAGTCATGAAATCAAAACAGAAACTACAGCTTCCTTCTTGGGAATAACACTGGACAGTAATCTTCTCTGGGAACAACATGTAGACAAAATTTCATCTAAACTAAATAAAAGTTTTTATGTTATCAGCTCATTAAAAAATAGTTTAAATAAGGAGGCTCTCTTAAGCGTTTACTATGCTTTTGTACATTCCGCTATTGGATACAATATTGTTGTCTGGGGGCAAGCGAGTCAGGTCTCTAGAATATTTATTCATCAAAAAAGGATTATTCGACTTATCTCCAATCTTGATTACAGGGAATCCTGTCGTGACACTTTTAAAAAATACAAAATATTGACAGTGGTGTCTATATATCTGCTAAAGCTTTTGACCTACATTTATAACAGCAAAAATAAATATATAAGAAACAGGGATTTCCATAATTACTTCACCAGAGGAAGAGATGACATATCCCTCTGTCAACACAAATACGAGTTCTTTAAGAAATCACCTGTAAATGCTGGGTGTCGTATTTATAATCTATTACCAGATGAAATAAAAAATAGTAACTCTCAAGTTATTTTTAAAACTAAACTTAAGAAACTTTTACTGTGTCAGACTTTTTATACAATTAATGAATTTTGTGATTTTATTAGAACTTTCTAATGTTCTTCACATCTTTTTGTCTGTTTTGTGTAATTTTAAATTTATTTATTGACTAAACTTAAAAATGTGTATACATATATATTTTAAATTTTACTTTATTTTATTTATATCTTCTTACTAGGTATATATGTTATCATTGTAAGCCCATGCAAGGGTACGTTTGACTTGTCTTATCCATGTAGTTTATATGGCAAAGAGATGAATAAAGCTTATTATTATTATTATTATTATTGACCTCATATCTATCAGGACGCAAGCAACTTGTTGAAATTAAAAAAGTTAAATCGGAAACACTTGAAATCTCATGTGGGGTGCCGCAGGGGCCAGTCCTAAGGCCATTGCTATTTCTCCAATTTGTTAATGACTCACCCTATATAGATGAGTTCAATGTTTGCTGACGATAACAGCTACCTTTGTTGTGAAACTATGACAGACGAAGTCATAAATAAAGCTCGAATTATGCTTAATAAATTATTTACATGATTTAACACAAATTTGTCATGTTTGAATAAAAACAAAACAGTTTTTATTAATTTCACTCCCAGAAACAAAACAGTTAATGAAAGTTATTTAATACAAAATAACAGTAAAAGTATTCAACAAGTCACAGATACAAAATATTTGGCTTTATTCATTTCTATGAAATATTTTTCAAACTGTAAGGCGTGGCTCGGTGGTGGTCCCATATTAATTTCATCAAGCTATCTAGAACAAGGTGAGCGAAAATTGGAAAGTTTTTTTTAATTGAAAATATTTTAATATTTGGCGAACGCGCCACGCAAATTCCGTCGGAAGTGCATTAAAATTGGCAGCTACAGTTCATCTCAAACTTATAGCAACATGAGGTCCAATGTTTCAATGTAAAGTTAAGCACTTTATCCTACAAATAAATTAGCTAGAAATTTAGAATATGCTTTTATTAAACACTTTAATATTGCAACTTCATATTCTAACCTTCTAGCTAATTTATTTGTAGGATAAAGTGCTTAACTATGCATTGAAACACTGGGCCTCATGTTGCTATAAGTTTGAGATGAACTATAGTGGGTATTTTAGGACTAGCTGATACAGAATCTGATCTCAAAAATTAAGAATTCAAAACGGTGAATCCAATATGATTGTTATATAACATTATTGCAGATTTACATGAAATTTGAAGTGCCTCTGTAGATGTTGGCTATCACATTGGTCCACATTACATTATTCACTGCCGTTCTGAATAAAGTTGTTGATGTCATTTCGATCCATGTTCGTAAATTTCGCAGCAACGATATCCGTCTGCATCCTGCTGATCTTCGACTCTCTGTTTTCCCTGTAGAATGAGTTGGAGAAGGTGGTATTTTTCATTTCGCATGATATGTCCGAAGTACTCCAATTTTCTGCGTTTGATATTTGCTAGGTATTCTAGTTCTCCACCGATGCGTTGCAAGATTGTTTTGTTTGACCCGTGGTGTATCCATGAGACGATAGCACCACATCTCAAATCTATGCGCTTGCATGAGGTATCGGTAAGGGTCCGCGCTTCTGTCCCATACATGAGGGTTGAAAGTACACAGCAACTTAAAACCCTGATTCTAGTAGGGATACTGAGGGATAGGTTGCATAGTATGTTACACATCTTATTAAATGCACCTCTTACTTTTCCGATCCGGCACCTTATTTCTCGAGAGTGGTCCCAGTCCTTATTCAGAGGCAGCCTACGTATGTAACTATCTCGGCCATTGTGAGAGTTACATTGTTAGCAGTAAACTGTTGCCGATGTTGTTTTTACGGATAATTAATGTTTGCGTTGTTTTCTTAATCTTCTTATGTAGCTCACATCAATACGCTGATGATTTTCAGATATTGTTTAACTTTTCGTTAAATAATGCTACTATTGCGTCAAATAAAATTAACGAGAACTTAGCCACCATTTGTCATATATCAAAAGCCCATGGTCCGATTCTAAATGAATCTAAAACACAACTCTTAGTATTTGGTAGGCACAGCGACACACTTCTGAATAACCCAAATTTTATCATTAATTTAAATGGAGTCACTATAACGCCGTCTAACCATTGTAAGAACTTGGGAATATATCTTGATGATAATCTAATATTTCAAAGTCATGTGAGCCACATCATCCGAAAATCCTACAGTAGACTTAAAGTATTATATATGCACAGAGATAAACTTACAACCGACGTTAAATTGAAGCTATGTGATTCATTAATTCTTGGTTACCTCTCGTATTGCGATGTAGTGTACTGGCCAGCGCTGTTAAGTAAAGATAAAGCAAGCCTTCAAAGACTGCAAAACAGCTGCCTTAGATATAGTTATAATCTGAGGAAATATGATCATATTTCTGATAAACTTAATGACTCAAAATGGCTAAACCTGGTTGAGCGGTTCAGAGTTCACATGGCTTGTCTTGTTCACAAGGTAGACATGTCGAAAACTCCCAAATATCTACATGATAAATTAATAAAAACAAGTGCCATACATGACCGCCCAACTAGAAACAACTCTTTATATACTGTTCCTCGACACAATACCTCTCTTTTTGAAAGATCCTTTAGCTACAATGCTGCAAAAACATTTAATCGGCTACCTCCGACCCTCAAAGCTCTAACTAGTTTAGAATCATTTCGAAAGCAAGCCAAAGCCTGCAACTTAGATACTAGAAATAATTAATATTTTATCTAGTTATTTTTTTCCTATATTTTTCTTAGTTCTATTTTTTTATTGTTATTTTTACACATGTACAGCTCGAAGTGGTTAAGTGGAAGAGCAGCTATGTTGAACTTCGCCACTTCTTTTAAGCCCAATTAATTGTAATTTTTTCTAAATCGAAACAAAGATACTATTATTATTATTATTATTATATAATATATATTTCATGCAGTCACTACACGGTCTCTGAAGTCCCTCAGCACTATCGGCTATAAGGACGGTATCATCCGCATATCTCAGGTTGTTTATTATTTCTCCGTTTATTGCAAGTCTATCTTCTGTGTTGACCAGTGCCTCTTTAAATAGATGTTCTGAGTACACGTCGTATAAGAGAGACGACAGTATACAAGCCTGACTCACAGCTCTTCTTACGTTAAAACTCTTATGATGTTTCGTGTTTGACTCGAATCACGACCTTTTGTTGCAGGTATAGCTAAGATATTATCTCTGTATCTATATCGTCAATTGCTGATTCGCGTGAGATTGAGATGAGTTTACTATGCTGGACTTTATCAAAGACCGTTTGGAAGTCTATGAAGCACGCGAAGACGCGAAGACATCACGTGTTCGTTGAATCAGAGCTTATATGGAGAATAAGTGCCAAGTTCCTTCCTGAAGCCGAATTGAGTGTCACTTATGCTCTCTTCGAGTCTTCTATATACGCGTGCTTGGATGATATTAAGGAAAGCTTTTAAAGCGTGGCTTATCAAGCTGATTATTCCAGCAGTTTGAGAACTTCTCCATGTATCTGGTCTGGCCCGAGGGTGTTGTTGTTTTTCAGTCGTTTGAAAGCTAATTCCACTTCCTTCTGTGTGATGATGGATCGTTCCTCGCCGCTCACTGCAGTCACGTTATCGATGTTTTCGTCTCCGAAAAATTCCTCCATATACTGCCTCCATCTTGTAAGTTTTTGGTCAGTTTAGTTAATGATGTTGTTCGAATCCAAGATTACTCCTGCAACCCGTCTTCGATATCTTCATGTTGCTTCCTTTATTTTCTTATGGAAAAGCTGTCATGTTTTGCTTGTCAGATTTCGATTTCAACACATTTTTCCTGTGGTCATCGTTCTCACGACTTTTTCATTATCCTTGTTTCTGTTTTGTCTTCTTTCTACCATAAGTTCCAGGATAGTATTTGCCATTCATTCTTGTCTTTTCACCATCCTATCCGGCCTCAGTTCCTCTTCTACGACGGAGGCTATAGATACTTTTATTTTATTCCACATGTCTTCTTTTTGTGTTTCATGGTTGCTGTTTTCAGAGATAATTCTGAGTTCGTTGTGTATCCTCTCTTTAGTTTGTTGTTGGAGTTCCCGCATGTCAGCACCTTTTGAGGGTCTTTTTTTTTTACTATCCTCTTTAGTCGAAGTTTGATACAAGCTAGTAACAGGTTGTGATCTGATGGTATGTCTGCGCCTGGGTACGTTTTACAGGAGCCTACCGCGTTGCGGTATCTTCTGTTTATCATTACAAAGTCAATCTGATTTCTCATTATTCTATGGTTGTTGTCAACTGGAGACCTCCAAGTCTATAGTCTTCTGGGAGGCAGCTTTAAAACTTGATATATAGAGATTTCATGATTCTCTGATAACGAGCCTGACGTTAAAATTTCAAAATTCAAAACGATGGATATTAGTTTACTACCTACAAACTAAATAAAGAGGTCACTAAAAAGGATGAATAAAAATTTCTAAACAAAATTTCACTATCGCGCGTTGCCCAGTTAATTGAACTTTATTATTTATGTCGATATTGAAGTCGGTGTAAAAATGAACAAAATTTTGAAACCGGACCTTGGAGGGGGTAATTACCATTGCCCGACTTCCTGTAAATTTACGCTTGGAGAATTATGTCGTTTTTTTAAAGACTCT
Organism: Rutpela maculata; assembly: GCA_936432065.2. Classification (NCBI taxonomy): domain Eukaryota; kingdom Metazoa; phylum Arthropoda; class Insecta; order Coleoptera; family Cerambycidae; genus Rutpela; species Rutpela maculata. The sequence continues at coordinate 21,683,865 of OW386285.2, forward strand.
TAAAAATCGATTCGGGCACTCTGCGCAGACAATGATACAAAGAGTAGGGCTGGTTTGCAAATTGCAGGCCTAAGGCGTTAAGCAGGTGCGGGACCCTTTGGCACACAAAAAGATTGTATACATTTGTACATTGTATAATGGTAGAAAATATGAACATAATTTAAAAAAAGACATAAAATAACCGGATGCAGTAAATTCTTTTATGATATTATTTATAATTCGGTTCAGAGCAAATTTCATTTTTTATTGATAAATTGGATAAATTAGATAGACGGTCATATTGTGACATTGTTGAACGCAAGTAAGTTTTTATTAGCTTGAGTTTTGAAAAATGCCTGTCTCCTGATGCCGTAGCGACAGGGATTAAGAACTAGCGAATACGGTAAGGCGTTCGCGGCTTCGCTGGCGCGGGGCCCTAGGCGACTGCTTCGTTCGTCTTGCCCTAATGCCAGTCCTGTCAAAGACACTATTAGAGTTGGCCAATGAATATCTCAAGAAAATTTAGTTGTTTTATTTCTGATAAACTTGCTATAACGAAAAACACTTTTTTGTATTTGGTCCATAAAATAGCTATTTTACGGACTCATTTGAGTCCGTGAAATGAGTCTTTTCCAGACTCAATCCCAAAAAGTTGCCATTGCAGCTTCAGAGGACCATTTAGGTAAATAATGCAAAATGATTCATACGACAATTAAACAACTTTATTTAATCTAATAGGTACAACAATATGACTTAATTATTAGGTTTGTAAGTTAAATGAATAATAATTAAATGATTATGGCCCAAAATGAAAATTAAATGAATAATTTTGAGCACCTTCAAAACTATTACCCCCAAACAAAATACCCGAACCCGAGGGTATCGTGTTAATTTCTTTTGATGTTGTGGTAGTAGCTTCGGTAGTAACCGATATTATGTTACTCGATGGTTCGATTTTTTCTCCCACATTCTGCACACTTTTTTCTTTCTTCTTCTCAATTGATTCTTCTATATATGACTTTGCCACTGAAGACGACCTGGTATTAGTTATTATTTAGAATAAAAAGATAATAATATTGTGGAATAACTTGCTTCCATCCTTCTAGCCGTTTCAACGAGATTAAATCGACGTCAACATCTGACGCAAGAGACGCAGAACTTCGCCGAAAGCAATGTATACTCTGTCGGGTTCGGTGGATTAAGAAATTCTGCAACGATAGAGGGCATTTTCCCAAAAGAATGGATTCCTACACGTTGTACCGTACATTTTCCCTTACTATACCCACCACAAGATTTTCTTTTGTGGGTTATTTCTACCTGTTTATTTACGAAGTTCACTATATGTAAATCATTACTATTAGGTACCCATATTTTACAATTCCAATTTTAGTTGATTTTGAACAAAACTTTTGATATTATTTTTATACTATATTTTTTTTCTCTATTTGTAATTACTACTTACCTTATGTACAACCCGATTTTGTTTTTTATTGATGGTAAATAAACATTATTATTATTATTATTATTATTATCATTATTATTATTATTATATTATTATATAGGAAATAATAAAATAATCGTGTTTAACATTCGCTGGTCGTAGTAGAACATATTTCTGGTACAGCTTCACTTCAGCTACCACGGGAAAGACTCTCTTAATGTTGGTCTTCGTATCGGGAATTGTTATAAGAAGACATCGTGTGTCTTGGACAATATCTTGTATTTTTAGTGAAGGTAGTAGCTCTTCGCGCCTGCATGCACCTCACACGCCAATAAGAAGAACAACCTGCGAAATTAAATATGAAACTGATGCATGTCATTAAAGTATGATTTTAAACTTACTTTGATTAATAAATACTTCTCATCGTCTGCATTTATCAAAAATATATTAATTTCTTGGCGCGTCAAAACTTTCACTTTGTGGGCTCGTAGCCTACTGAATTTCGCTTCAAAAAAGCTATGACGCTGACGAATTTGTTTATTTCTATATTTTCTTTGACAGACAAAACAGCTTTTATCATCGAATATTTTTACCAGAGAATAGATGGTTTTACTTCTTGCAACTGTGATAGGAAAATACGAAAACAATCACAAAAATAATTTACATATGTTATTAATATTGAATGCAAAGAATAGCGGCACTTACCTTTTCATGTAAATAGTTCAACATTGCATCTTCGTCTACAATTACAATGTTATTCATTTCTTTAAAATCAGTTTTTTGGGACTCATCGGCTACGACGCATCCCAAAAAACATGATTTTAGGTACTTGTTACAAAAATAACTATTTACATAAAATGACGGACAACATTACAAAAGAACTTTTTCATAACTAAATCTTTTCACATTACTACCAACTTAACAGTTGGCTCCTTTTACTACCAACTACATAAAAATAAATATTTAAATTCACAGATTAAATTTAAATATATTTAAGAAAACCAGATCTATCATTGGTATTCCAATAGAAACATAGGAGAAATTGAAAACCTTCCTTTTTTTTGAAGTCGATCAAAAATAATAGAATACTGAATAATTACACAACGCCACTTCTCATAATTACAGTAATTCAGTAATATAGAACACAAAATTACAAATGCAAATAGATAATGTATTACACAGTAGAACTTATATACTACTACATAAGTGAAACACCAATAAAATAGAAGAACAAGCATATACAAGTGTAATAGAACGTTGTACAAAATAGTAACACTGTTTTAATAATATTTGATACGTTTGAAATTACTACTACTTACATTTCTAATAACCGTTGTAATTATATAATATTATGTTTATATGCTCAGAGCCGTCGTGATCATGTGTTTCTAATTATTGGTTGAGTATTAACAACAATTTCTAACAACCATTGGGATTTTATTATAATATATAAATCTTTAATACAATAATTTTTGGTCTCTAAATATTAATCTACAAGGGGACAATCTAAACCGCTTACCATATTTGGTATGGCCTTTTTGGTAGTCTAATTAAAACATTCTAGGAATTAGATTAGAAGTGAAATAAAGGTTTCGTGTAAACGGAAACGTTTTCTATATCAACAAACAATTATGGGACAAACAAACAATGCAACTTATAACCAATACACAGAGATTTTGAAAAAAGTGATAAAGCAAGCTAAAAAAACTAGCAAATTCTGAGTTTATTTCAAACGCAGAAAACAAAACTAAAGCCACTTAAACTCTCATAAAAAATATTACGGGAAAAACAAATAACGCGAACAAAAACAATGTCAATGTCAAGATGCAAACGCAACTTCTGACGTAAATTAAAATAAAATCACACAATCCACTCCTAGCATTTTTTTAAATCCCGTAAATACTTCTGAGGTCTTCAACTGTATAAGAAATCTAAAACATAAAAAGTCAGTTGGGCACGATGAGATCCCTATATGCCTATTAAAGGAAGTTGCAGACTTAATATCTCATCATACTGCACACATTATAAACTGAAGTTTCAGTACTGGAATTTTTCCTGAAGATCTTAAAATAGCATACGTAAAGGCAATCTATAAAAAAGGAGAAAAGGATGAGTTTAAAAACTGTCGACCAATATCGGTTCTTTCAAATATCAGTAAAATTATTGAAAAATTTATATATGTGAGAATAGAGAGTTTTTTGACTAAACACTCTATTCTATCTGGCTGTCAAAATGGAAAATCTACAATAAAAGCAATTTACCAAACAATGGTAAAAACACTTGGGTCTTAAAAAAATAACAAAAAAACTGTTAAAGTGAGTCTAGACCTTTCGAAAGCCTTCAACAGTGTGGACCACAAAGTTCTTTGCAGGAAGCTGAATTTGTACGGGATCAGGGGTGTGGCCTTAAGACTGATGGAATCATATCTAGAAAATAGGAAGCAATGTGTTGTGGAATGGGAGCCAAGTGGTGATAAATCTGAAATGATAAAGGTCAAAAAAGGAGTTCCACAGGGTTCCATTCTAGGGCCGTTGCTTTATATTTTATACACAAATGAAACACATACTGAGAGTGATCAAACTATGATTCTATATGCTGATGACACATCACTGATCTTTAGTGAAAAATATACTGAATCTTGTCAACTAAAAATCTCCGAAGTAATGAGCGCTATGGATGTCTGGTTCTCGGACAATAATTTACTGCTAAACATAAGACAAAACATAATTAATAGTATTTAATAATAATAATAATAATAATAATAATAACATGTCTTTATTAAGGGCGAAGTTAACCTTACATTATGGTTCTCTAACACTTAGCAACAGACTGACTGATATTTTCAAGATGAATTATACAGACGTTTTGCTCAGGTCTACTAATAATATATCATTTCTTGGCCTTTATATAGATAAGAGACTGGACTGGAGAGTGTACATTAATAATATGTCACGAAATATTGGGAAGTATTCATATGCATTAAAAATGTTGATTGAGCATTCAGGAATCCCAATAGCGCTCACAGCATACCATGCCTATATTTAATCAATAATCAAATATGGAATTATTTTTTGGGTACCTAAACTCAGTAGAAATAAGTAGAATATTGACTGTGCAAAAACGTTGTTTGAGAAATATTTTCAATATGAGACAAAATGAAAGCTATAAGCAAATATTAATAAATAAACAAATATTAACATTAATTAGCTCATATATTTATGAATCGGTGACATTCGTTCTTGAAAATAGATCTCTTTTTAATAACCATGAGCATATGTATAATACAACACACAGAGAAAATTTAACAATGGAGAAAACCAGCTACACATATATACAAAAAAATTTAGAGCATGCTGTTACAAAAATCTGGAATAAAATCCCTCTATCGATAAGAAATCTCCCAGAAAACAAATTAAAATATTCTTTAAAAAGTTATCTTCTGAAAATGGCATTCTATGACATCAAAATATGTATATATTACAAATTGTATTAACCATATCAAATATTTTGTATATACATTTTAAACTAAATATTTATTGGTCTTTAAGTGTAAATTTTTATTGTTGTTAAACCCATATTTTAAATGTTTTGACGTTCTACGTCCAATACGGACATTTGGAAAATGGAACAAATTAAGTCTTACTTACTACTTACTTACTTGTTAAACCGGCATACCCCATTTACATCATTTTTAATGTTAAGAGTAGTCTGGAAAGGATAAATAAACTTAATTTAGGAGTGACTGTGAGGTCGTGTAGTGTACCTGGGAAGTTGGGTAATTATGTACTTAATATTTTACTTTGAATGATTTGTGGGGATTTTGGAGAGTTGGAATGAAAAGGGGGCACCATATTGAGAAAGAAGAAGTTGAAATGGGTCTGATATATTATTATACAGTAGGATTGAGGTATGTGTAGGTGAACTTTTAAGGGGGTACGACAACCTAGGTAGTCAACGTCCTCTGACCAGGTTAATACTATGATTTTCAATTTTTAAATTGCGACGATAAGATGTTAAAGATTTTTTTTTGAAAAAGCAAATTCAAAAGGTGTTATTGTGGTTTGTGTTTAGTTCCTAATTTTTGGAAAAGCTGATTATGATGTCTGTCTGTCTGTATCTGTAATAGCCGAGAGATATTACGTCAGGATTATTGAAGGTGGAAAGAATCGCAGTATCGTCAGCAAAGAGGCAGGTCCGGTGGTCTGTTGGGACGTGGGATGTCGTTAATATATGTGTTTAATAGGGACCAAGGTCGACCTCGATCAGACAGAATTGAGGTTATCAGAGAACACTCCTGATTGATTACCATTCTGAACTGACGATGTGAATCGCATCATTTTAATGATGCTTGGGATGTGGAGTTGTAAAGTAGTCCGGGTGACAAATTTTGTCAAAGGCTTTCTCGAAGTCCAAGGCGACAAACCCTGTGAGTACACTCTGTTGAAGTTGGTTGTAACAATTTTACTTACCGCCAGTTTTACAATCGTTGGTTAACAAATGGTTAGGATTTGAACAATAGTTTATTATAAAAATCTGTGATATAATCAGCCTGTTTTACAATTGTTGGTTAATTAATAGACAGGATTTGGTAAACTTGTGTTTACTAATATTATTAACTTTCAGGTTGTGGTTAGTCTACCAAAAGGATAACCAACGATTGTGAAACTGGCTGTTAGTTGAAGATCTGTTGGGTTGTCGAATGGCTAGCGCGAAATCCATATTGACATTGAATATTGTACTCAACTAGTTGAAATAATCCTGGACGCGATCAAGGAAAAGGATGTCGAATATCTTCGCAAGTGAAGGGATGAAACTGATAGTTCTATAACTGGCAGGGTTGTCTTTGGATTTGCCAGGTTTGGATATGTTAATAATTTTTGTAGTTTTCCAAATTTTCGGATAGTATGTGATTTCTGTCAAAGAATTAAAAAGTTTGAAAAGATAAAGGGCTGTAGTAGGAGGCAAGTGTTTTAGGGCATAGATAGGGATATTAGATATATAGATATATTTATTGGTATTAAGACATTTACAAGAAATGTATCCACAAGTCAAAATTAAATATAAAAACTAGATATAAGTAAATTATGTAAAAATCACATATATGGACGCAAAAGGATTTCAGGTAGGTACGTACGTTTTCATGTGAATACGGCATGTATTCCTTAACGCTATAGAAAACTTCTCCTATTAGAAATGTTTTTAGTTTCCTTTTGAATAAATTAAGAGTATTTATTGATTTTAACTCATCTGGTTGTCGTGTCCAGGAGGTTTCTTGCTGTGTAATTTATTTATTGCAGCTCACACTTCGGAGATACTCTGCAGCTAGCAACATTGAAATACAGTGATGTTCCAGGGGAGGCACAAAGGAGGCACGTTTATTTTGGCAAAAAGGCCAGAACATGAAATATTTGTTGATTTTCTATTTGTTCGCGGAAAAATTTTTGGTGATTTTCTTCGCCCCGCTCATTAATTTTCATTGCAGAGTGAAAAAAAATGTAATTTTCTTCCCCCTGCTCATCAATCTCCATTTCCGAGTGAAGAAAAAGTTTGTTCGCTTGCGGCGGAGCATTTTTACTGGTTGTGCCCCCTCTGTTAATTTATTCTGGATCCGCCACTGTTGAAATTGTATTTAAAAATAAATATCTTGTATGTCTGCTTACATCATTATTAAAAAACATTATCTTGGGTATTTATCAGATAACTTTCAAAGGAACCATTCGTTCTTTTCATATACTATTGATTCAAGTCGTTACGTTGTTATTTTAACAAGAAGTTCCCCTACGACACAACTTTTTAACTTATTTCATACACTAATATCTTATATTCAGTATGAAAAACAAGAAAATAACCATTAACCAGTCTTTTTATATACTGACGATCTAAGTCTGATCATGTAAAAATTGATCAACTATTTTCATTCCCTTTAGAATTCATCAGGGATGGCAAATACTCCTTTCGAAACAAAATTACTATTGAAATTGCTAAAAAGCTAAGGCAGACTAATTACACAGGTCAACGTTTAATCTAAGAACAATCACCAGACTTTACCAGAGTATACATAGGTTTTTTGGGTCGCTGATTCCGAATCCGAGGTTGGTTAAGCTTCGCCACGTCCGGTTCTTGATCATTTGAAGGTCAAACTGAGAAAAAGTGTTGTAAAAAATTTTAAAAAATTTATGTTTATGTTTCTGAGGTCGCTGAATTCAAATCCGCTATTATTTTTACCTTTCAAGAACATCAGAACATTTAGACATCATTTCAAGGCATTTTGAGGATCATTTTGAGGTCAAATTGAGAAAAAGCGACTAAAAAATCTGGAGAAGTGCTTACATGGGTTTTTTGGGTTGCTGACCTCGCATCCGTGGTTGGATGGACTCTATCATATCGAATTCAAGGTAATTTGATGGTCAAACTGAGAAAAAGTGTTGTAAAAAATTTTAAAGACTTTATGTTTGTTTCTGAGGTCGCTGAATTCAAATCCGCTGTTATTTTTACCCTTCAGGAACATCTAGAGGTCATTTCAAAGCATTTTGAGATCATTTTGAGGTCAAATTGAGAAAAGCGGCTAAAAAATCTGGAAAAATGCTTACATGTTTTTTTTTGCAAATAGACAATGACAATGAGGCGAAAGATAGGCAAATAGCCGATGTATAGGAGGGAAGTGAACAGGCAAGACACCCGGATGAAAAGTCAGATAGCAGATGACGGAAAAACTGGCAGGTAAAAAAGCAAAATAGCAGTTAGACCATCAGAAAACCAGATAACTAGACATGCAAATAGACGAATGGTTGGATAGACAATTAGGAAAATCATACGAAAGACAGATGGGTTTGCTAGCGGCCAGGAATATAGATAAGAAGCTAGATAGATTGAAAAGCTCGTAAGCGAGTAGACAACATAACTGACAAAAATGTCAATAGGTTGATGACAGATGGCTTAATATAGATTTATACTCAGTGATAAGATAAACCTATACCTAAAATTTTTCAGTTTCTTGGTTTTCAACATTCTTGTTTTAATTTGATCATGATATGGCCTTAAAGAAACGTTGAGATGAAATAACGACAAAATTGAACTCAGTGATCTCAAAAACATAAACATAAATTTTTTACACCTTTTTCTCAGTTTGACCTTCAAATGACCTTGAATCCGATATGATAGAGTCCAGCCAACCGCGGATTCGAGGTCAGCGACCCAAAAAACCCTTGTAAAGTTATGGCTTAAAGTGTCACATAAAAGTACTGTAACTAGCGCCATCTATAAAATATGACATCGGAAATATCACCATTATAATTAGTGATCTGAAAAACATATCGTTATCAACTTTGAAGTAGATACGTATTCTAGTTTCCAAGATAGAGACAAATTACGAAAACATTTTTTTTACTTTCCACCCTTTATCTTGAAAACGAAAGAGTTGGACCACTATTTTTTGAGTTAAATCGACTTTGTCAAGTATCTACTGCTAAGCGTTGTCCCAATCTTTTCGAAACACCCTGTATAGAGTTCTCTCTTATCGTAAAGTAGTGGACAAATTCTGTAAAAAGTGTAAGTGTCAAAGGTTCATATTGATTACCATCTTTTGATATATTTTCTGAAGTTTTCACAAAGCTATGACGTCACTGATTTTTTTGTCCCTGAATTTGAAAGAGCGAATTTTTTTACATACAATACAGTAAATATCGATGTAGATTGCATGAGGAAATTAAAAAAAACTATCTCGAAATTTAAAAATACTAGAAATAAAGAAATTTCAAAAGCAACTGCCTAAATAAATGTTCAAATTGCGCTCCATTCGCAGCTTGACAATGGCCAATATGGTTAATAAACTCTTTTTGAACGATAATTTTCCTGATACGCGCCGTATTTATTGACAAATTGTGAAAATTTACAAAGAAATTTAGACATTATATCACAATATGGTATTCATTTGACACTGTATAAAAGTTAAGGAACGATAAAATAAGAACCATGTGAGCCCCTGTGCATACTCATTTAAATATGTTAGTGTGATATGCTTCAGTAGCTACTAATATTTTCATCTTCCTTTTAAATCTATTGATATTCGAAATGTGTCTTATAATGTTAGGTAATATTCGGAAGTATTTAATGCATTAATAATGACATCCTCTTTCAAATAGGTTTGTGTTATGTACAGCATAATTAAAGCTATTTCTCCGTCTAGTATTATGCAGATGCCCATTCAGTGCACTAAAAAAATGATTCAGCCTGTTAGATAATTCGTCTATTATACCTAGATATCTTTTTGAACAATCGAACGAGAAAAGTACGGAGCGTGTATGGATCGAACCGCCGATCTCTCGACTTATAAGCCATAATCTGTCACTTAGATCCCTTCGCAGCGCTGTAAAACCCTTCAGAATTGAGGAAATTAAAAAAGTATAAATAATAATTATTCGTTATGAAATCCTCTACAAAAAACATGTGATGTATTTTTTTGTTAACATTCAAGACTAAAAAGTTTTAGCGCTTAAAAGAAAGTTTTCTGACAAATTTCTGTTTTCTAAGGGTTTTTCATTGTTCAATTTACAACAAAAAGTTTCTCCAGTGAAGTTGTAGAGAATTTGATTATAAATAAAAAAAATATGTTTCATGTACCGTTACGGAGATATAGGGCAAAAACTTTTTTCAAGATGGCGGCCAAATGAGTGGCCGCCGACTCTGAAATCTCAATTTTAAACTTACACCCCCCCCAATAGACTATTGTTACTTTAAAGTGAACTTTGTTGTTTGTGGCGTTTGAAAACTTATTGGATTATTTGACAACTATTGGATTATTTTGGATTATTTAACAACTATTCTTAATAATAATAATTATATCAACAATGTTGTTCGTCAATATGGTGGTTAGTTCGTATTTTACGAAATCGTTGTCACAGAATTAAATTTCTTATATTTTGAGAAAAGAAGACTACAATATAAATATTGATGTACTTCAGAATATTACACATCGGAATATTGTGAATTACTCGATTTTTGAAAGAAATCCATAGACAGAAGGATGAGTTCAAGGCGATCTAAAGTCTTGAAGCTGTTTGCCTGTTTGTGGTTTGGTAAAAGAAGTACTCTCGAAGTAATTTAGCGGATAAAAGCTTTTGTTGCTGAGGTAAGAATTGTTATCAATGATCAATCATTTGTTCCCATATATGCTTGCCTTTTTAAATGTTGCTTTATGAATAATTAGTAACTTACAGGTTATAAACTCTTAGCATCTTCAGCAAAAGCCATCGATTCCTTGGACTATTGTTGATCCAGATGATTCTTCAGTATTCATTATGATTGTGTTGTTAATCTAGACAAAATATGTTCACTACCCAGATTAATTTTAGGTTTTTAGCAGTAAACATATAAGGTTGAAGGGTTAACCGTGGTAAATCTTGTGAAAAAAACACCATATAAATTAACAATTAAGGACTGAAGCACTGTGAACTACTTAAAATATGTAATAAGGTGTACACAATTTCTTCCAATGATTGGCCCCTTTTGTCTATTGATTGAAGATCAAACCATTGTAATTTATGTAAGAACTTTTATCGTGTCTTGTTATTGTTAGATAATATGTCTAACATGTATTTTATTATTTCATGTACGTCCATTGTTAACTATTCCTTGTATTTTATTAAATATATTCACTTTTTATTATATTTTATTTAGGTATCACTCGTATTATTATTGTTAGCAGTAAAATAAAATAGTCGATTATGTTGAACTTATATATACCTATATGTATCCAACTGATAGTAAAACATAATATATTTACTAAATATCAAATTATCTATTATCCACGGTTCCATTAGTACGCATGAGAAGAATCAACAAGAAACTTACAGGAGATACAGAGAAAGATCTGTACTGTAACAAAAAATAAATGATTATATTATGCACTTATACTAAGATCTAAGTAGTAACATTTATAATTACATAGTTCAAATAGCATTCATAACTATATAATTCGACACTTTTATAGTCCATTCGGACTTTATTTATATGTCTGACTTTAGATCATTTTCAGTTTTAGTTTCATAGTTTTTGAACGGTAAACAATCCAACGCCACACAATATACTTTAAATGGACAGATCAATGAATGACAGCAGTACTTTGAATTTTCTTAATTTATTCACTTCATCAGACATATCAATGTAGCCTGTGCATTTTCCTCTTGAAGTGTACCTCATTTAAAACAATTTCTATTATTACACTTCTTTTTCCTTCGGCATCAGCTCGACCTTCGCTGAACTAAAATATAAACACAAAAAATACTTTCAGTTTCACATTTGGATTTTAAGTTGTATCCCATATTAAGAGAAGGTACCTAACTGGATGGATCATCATAGTCTTGAATTACGGCCGTCTTTCCTACAACATAAACCCATGTTAAAAGTCAAATTCTTACATTAACATGCAACAACTTACCACTAACAAAATGCTTGGAACACCCCTGTAAAATCAGTTCTTTTAATTCCTTGAAATCTCTTAAACCTAACCTCTTCTGGCTGTAAAGCGATGTTATTTTATAAAAACTGATGTCTCGGATTGCCACACTTCCACAATTAATAATGCAACAAAAATTCCCCCTTTTGTATGATATATAATGTCCATAAATACAGTCTCAGACCTGTGACGTCACGCGCACACGGTCTATTTAATCTGTCATATAAATGTCAATCTGTCATTCACACGTTAATTTCTACATTTTTTTTTTTACCTAATTTGCACAAGTTGTTAATGCGGACCGGCCAAGCCTTGGAATACGCGGCAAGAAAAGTGGAGAGCGCTCAAAAAACTTTCAAGTTTAACTTGCTGTTGTTTTTTATACTGAAGTTAGAGACATACTTTATTCACTTTCCCGGCGCAACTTTCCCGACGCAACTTTCTCGATTTCTTTTCAAATCTCAAGACAAATAATCGTGTCTCGATAAGCAAAAATTACAAAACGGTTTCACAGAAAACAACTACTCTTCTAGCTAATACTGACGAAGTATTGAATTACAATATAGGATTCCCAGCATTTTAAAGCAAAAAAAAACATACTGAAAATACTTAAATCATATTGAAATTCAGTCATTCATAACAATTATTATTGAACCTTATATTCTATTTCAAGTTGTACACTTTTTTATTTAATATGAAATTAGCTGCTTTCTGTATATTAGTGCCTCAATCTGACCAAGCTAATATACTAGTTAGTGTGATTTGCATAATACCTGCATAATATTTTCTAATCATGATGAAAGCAAATAAATAAAAAATAAAAAATAAATATTTGTAAAAATAAACCAAGAATAGGCTTGTAAGTAATGAATGCATCTTTCTTTACGCTACTGATGAGAACTAACAAGTTCGAAAAAACTTGTACAACTTTGTTGAAATAAAATGCAAGATTCAATAACTGCTGTGAATGTTGTGAATTTCAATAAACAAATTAAGTATTTTCCATGTTATTTTTTTCATTAAAATACTACGAATTCTATCATGGAATATAATACTTAGCTATAGAAGAGTAGTTGTTTTGATTAGTTCTACAATAATTGTAATTGTAATAATGAGAGATTACCGAAAAAGTAAAAAAAAAATTATGCTTTTCTTCGGGACCTCATATCTCCGGTCCATTTAACCCTTTAGACTCATTTTTTTCGTTATTTGATGTAGTTTAAGTGACATTTTAATTCATTTCTCTAACTCAATTGCCCCAAGTTTGCAAAGCGAATAAATACAAAAAGTATTTTTCTTTTTCATTTAACTTAATAGACTTTCAGGAGTATTTGGATTTCTAAATCTTATAGCGACTTCAAAAATTGAACGCAGTATTAGGTGATTTTCTATCAGAATACATTTTCATTTTCTTTGTAGCTTATTTACGGTTTTCAAAGGACCCCTACTAGCAAGATTTCTACTTCCATGACAACCTTTTATTTATTTTCCGCCATACCTTATACAATTCCTATAGCTGAAAATTAGGTAACAAAATACGTGAAAACATAAATTAGTATTATTAGGATTTAGGTCAATATTCCTGTTCTATAATTTATCTCTTTAAACAGAAAAGGTATATCTCAAAATTCATTACATTACATACATAAAGACGATGGAACCAGCAGCAGAATAATAGGAGAAGCACTATATACCTCGTAAGGAGTCAGTACTGATCAATATTCAAGTAACAAATATTTTTATTGCCTATTTATTCACCTCGTAATCATAAAATCAATCAACTTTATTACAACACAGCCTTGAACCAATTCTAACGCGAGATTTAGACTGTGGCGACACTTCGAAATCTTCTTAAAACTAAAACACTACGGGTTACCCTATTACACGACAGATGGCGGAGGCGTTAACTCCTCAAGTACCTTGCGACCGCCAAGTTTAAATTCTGCAGCAGATTTCTGTACGCCTCGAATACCTTAATCCAATCAATAAACACCAGACATCTAAATATTTAGACGTAGCTATATATACATAAGAATTGCGTTAACTAACCTGCTTGTCAGAGAGAGCTAACTCAGTGTTTAGTCAAAATAAAACGATGCGTGTGGTATTGTTTGTGTATTTATTTAAAATATGATACTGTGGCGGTAAATCGGCGACCATTGTCTGTATATTTACCACTTAATTTGAATAACAATGAAAATGGCGGATAATTCCTTATTGACATTTCAGAACAATTGTGAATCTATTAATAGAAATGGTGTCGAGGTTAAACCAAACCATACCAAAGATAACAATACGAACGATGGTATTACGGCCCTACAAATAATTATAAATAAGCCCGATGACCAACCACAGAGTGATATATTGCAAAATAGTTCGGATATTTTGTCGCAAGAGGATGTTGTCGACGAATTCTTGGCGGGAGCAAATAAATCTGAATATAATAACGAGCTGCTTTTACTTTCTAATATTGACAACGACAACGAGGGCATTTCATTCAAGTCTGAAAACACTATATCAGACTGTAATAATGGAGAGTTGGAAAAAACCGACTTCCCTTTATTGGAGGACATGGAAAGTTCTGGTACCCTTCTGCGTAGAATTTCCACAGCGAGTTTCATCGCGAATAAATTGAAAAGGAGAAGCATCAAGTGGTAAGTATGCATTTCTATTGTAACTTTTTAAAATCTGGGCACATGAATAACTATTATCTGCTATATTATGGTAAAAACAAGTAGGTAGAACAAAATCCTACACAGCTCTCTTATGTTTACCCAATTAGCTATAATGGCTAATGTTTTAGCAAATATTTATATTATATAAATGTTGGAGTTTGTATATAAGAAAAATATTTATTTTAAACAAATTATTTATTCAAATTGGGTTTATACCTACGTACAGTGTGTGTCCACAGATGGAATCAAGAGAATAATTATTTATATATAGGTACCCAGCAAACATAAATATATACGTAAATGCTACGTAAACTAAGTTTCGCAGAAGTAACGTGCTATGTAAAATGTGACGCATAATCATATGTGCATACTCTGCGAAATGTCAGCAACATGTGCATATGATTTTTACATAGTGAAGAGGTAACACTGTGACCTCACGGTATGGAGCAAATGACGTAGCGTATATGTATATTCAACCACTTGCTATGTAAAGCATACGTAACTAATTTTATCTCTCTATGATGTAGCATATATGTATATTCAACCACTTGATAGTGACCTTACGCTACGTAACTTATATACTTTTTATCTATTTAGGATGTAGCATGTATATATTTTATCTACCTACCATATGTTCAAAATAGCATATCCCAGCACTTTTTAAATATTAACAATTGGATTTTTAAAGTTAGATATATGAATAAAGTTCCTTATAAGTTATACAGAAAAATTTATTTCTTTAGAAAATTACCGAAGTTGACACCAAGTTTTATTTTTAAGTCGGATACCTTATTTAGAGAGCCGAGTAGTTTTATATTTTGAATGAAAATTTTTTTGTAAAAAATAAAACTATCTAACTTTCGAAAAATGTTCAGAGGTATTCTTAAAAGGTACTTAAAAATAAAAGTTGATGTCTCCTCCAGTTATTTCCTTAAGAATATCAATTTTTCTGGACAATTCATGAGGAATTTATATTCATATATTTAACTCCAAGAATCCAGTTCTCTAGTATCAATATTTAAAAAGTACTATAGGGTGCTATTTTGAACATTATGGTAGGTATATAAAACAAATACATGCTATATCAAAAAGAGATAAAAAGTATATAATGCAAGATATGGTTGTCTGATTTGCCAACATATATATATTAGCTTAGGAAAGATTCTCGAATTGAATGACAGTTTAAACTAAGTTAATTAGTATCAACAAAGTTTCAATTCCATCTTAATCTCTGCATATCCCAGTAGGTAAACCAGGCATTAGGCGTTGTCCTCGACGTTGTCACCTATATGTTCTTTGGAAAGCAGCTATACGATATTTTTTCTTCTCCAATGATGTATACCCACCTACCTACCTTGCCTTGCATTCCTAGTAAAGCTCAAATTTCATTTAATTTATTTTATTAACTGTTGATTTAGGAGAGATTAATACTAGTGTCTTTTGTGTAACTAATCTATATTCAAGTTAACTAAGTATCTACAATAAGTGTTAAGCATTTCTCGGGTCATTTCTGATTGTACTCATTCTTTGGTCAGCCTTCATCACTCTGACATTTGCTACTTGAACATCAGTTACACAACCTGTGAAAATAATTGAAATATTAGTCTATTTCATATACGGGGTGTACCATTTAAAACTCCTCAGGCTTGTAATTTTCTTATTTTTTAAGGCACATCAAATTGTAGATATTTTTGAAGCATTTAAAAAAAATTTTTTTTGAAAAAATTGTTAAGAAAAAAATCTTAATTTCCTTGAATATTTTTTTACGTCACCCTGTACATGAACTGCGTTAATGTTTTCTTATAAAGGTTTTAATTAGCTTCAATTTATATTATTACGTCATATTCGAAATTCTTTTTGGTTTTAGAGAAAGGAATTAAAAACACTCCAAACTGGTTTTTTTTTTAATTACTTTGAAAGGAATGTAAATAATAATTTTATGCTTTATCTGTAAAAGACATATCGCAAACAATATTCAGCGTAATAAAACAGTAACAAAAAATAAAATATTTTTTTTTTTAAAACTAACTTATATTAAAATGTACTAAGTAGGAAATTGCAATTTTTTTATTTTTAAGTTTTTTTTATTTTAATAACATAAATTGAAGCTAATTAAAACCTTTATAAGAAAACAATAACACAGTCCATGTACAGGGTGAGGTAAACAAATATTCAAAGAAATTAAGTTTCCCTTCTTAACCATCAAAAAAAATAAAAATGAATCACTGTATGGATATTTAAAGGCTTTAAAAATGTCTACAAGTTGATGTGCCCAACATGGTCATCGCTTCGAAAATAAAAAAGTTACAAAATCTGGAGAGTTTTAAGTGGCGCACCCTGTATAGTGTAGTAAATCTGGTTATATAGCTTGTATCCCTTTACTAAATTGTGAAGAAAACTAGATTCAAACTATTTTGATCAATTTGTTAAGTTATTAAACAATTTATGATAGCTTAAATAATAATGTATATATATATATTTTTTAACTGTTTAACGTCGGCCTATTTCCGCTACCAGGGCCTATCACCGACGCCAGGAGACGAGCTACCCCCAACCTGGAAATTTTGCCGAACCTCTTCCCTTAAGAAGAGTAGGGATCTTTTACTTGCCTAACATTTAATAGACAAGGGCACGCCTGCTTTACATCCCCTCCGAAGGATGGTATATCCACTACGTAATCCTCGTCTGAAATTACGTAACTTCCGAGTATACACTGATATACAAGCCTCTAGAAGGTGGGACGAGAACGCTGTATTTCCCAAGATGGGAGCCCATCCAAGTACTAACCGCGCTCGACGTTGCTTCAACGGAATATCGACTGATTAATAATGTATATATTTTAACAAAACTTTACGAAAACACACTTTCAATGGAATGGAAAATTTGAGGTCGATCCGATAAGTTTCAGAAGTATACTGCTTTAAACACGAACCGATGTGCTCAAAGTGCTGTCATTCAATCCGAAAGTTTGCCTCAAAGTTGAGTTTACACTGTTAAAACCCAGCTATTTAAAATCAGATTTGTCTAATCTGCCAGAGATGGTGATTTGGGGACTATTGGAGTATGCAGCATATAACTGCCGAAAAAAAGGGGAATGAAAATTCAACTAGGAGTGAATGACTTCACGCAGCGTCTATATTCTTGATTAATTTTAAAGCCTCTAGAGATTTTAGAATATCCTGGTTTTTTGAATTTCGCTCTAAAATTAAGAGATTTTTTTGCAAAATGTAAAAAAAAAATGCTAAATAAGCCCATTAAATCATCACACCAAATTTCAAGTGGAAATGTTTATAACAACGCCAACAAAAAACAATAACAAAGTCGAAAATCGAACCGTTGACTGTTTAAGTGCATCAAGTCATAGAACAATTTGTTTTAGAATGTAGATTTTTCTCGTACTCTTCAGTGGTGTTAACACATTTTTTTAAAACTATTTAAAATCATTTTAAATTTTTTATAAAGAATTTTTTTTCTCAGAATTAAACAATTAAAAATTATTAGAATGCTTCAAAAGATCACAAAAAAGAGACAATTTTTAAAAACGGGGGTTTCTACGCCAATTGGGGGCCGTGAAGCGTGAAAAAAATGCATTTGTTAAATAATTGCCAAAAAATTGTTTTAAATAATTTTAAAATACCTACTTATTTATGGAACAAGTGTGTAAAGCAGTACTTTTTTCGCAAGTTGTAGACGAGTGCATCAATCTTGTGAGAATCCCATGATAAAAGTAGTTTCTTTAACAGTCATATAAACAAATTGTTAATTAACGCCACTGAAAAGTAAACAATCAACGAATCAATTTTCGAACTTGTTACTGTTTCTTAAGCTTTTTTTGTATAAATATTAAATTATATTATACTATTACATTCACCGAGAGCCATTTGATATAAGAAAATGTGCGGGGTCCTTTACCAAGATGATTTAATTCTACCAGAAGCATATTTTTAATAATGATAAATCTTAATTGTCTTGATTTATTGCAACAAAATTAACCATAAAGGTTCAGACAATTCTAGTTTTCTTCGTAGTTTTATAATGAACAAATTATTTTTTTTAATGGCGATACAAGCAATATTATTAATCACAACACAACAAAAAAGGGCTGCGCTTTTGATCAGAACCATCTAATCCTGTTTTTGAACATGTTGAAACCGATTCTGATATTAAAAAAAAATTATCAGTTTTTGGTTACCACCCCTTTTATCCCCTAAAAAGGGGCAATGGTTTTGTCCTCAGGTTCTGATCTAATTTTTCTGAAGTATTTTGATGTGCTGAAGCCAATTTTGGACAAAAGAAAAATTGCAGGAAAATATTAGCCTACTTTACACATACAAAACCTTGAAATATATGTACAATAAAATAACAAACACAAAGTAGGTGCTATAAGATGTCGGTAAACAATAACCATACCTATGCATAGTACTTCGCAAAAGCTTTTGGTCACTATTAAGTCTGGGTTTCCTTGAATTACAACTTCTTACGCTGGATTCAGTTGAACTTAATAATGTGGGAACAGCACCAACATACAGCTTTTGTGTAACAAAATCCATGTAATGATATAATTTTCTGTAGAGAATAACGATTGCCTGTGAAATAATTCTAACCTATAAAAAGATTACTTTTAATTTAAATAAATATCTTTATAAAAACGGTACAACACAAACTTACTTTTGAGTCATTCACTGGAAAATGGTGCACCTCCAACATGTACACCAAATTCGCAAACAAGAGGGCATGTTTATGTTTGCACCTAACCTCTACACTAATAAAACGTCCAAATAAAATAATACTTAAAAAAGTTACAACGCTTTATGGTTCACAGTTCTGCATCAAAGTTATTAAAAGACATCATCCACAATTTTTCACAAAAATGATAAAAAAACACAAACGTTATTTTACATCATTTTACACTGGCGTGCTGCGTGAGCGTAACACTGACGCGTTCCATGACTTTGATGTCGTAAAATGAAGTAGGTAAACATTTTTAAGTAAAATTATGTAGCAAATATGTAAACTTGTGTATAAGTAATTAGGTTAATATGTTGACTTAAATATGATATTATTTTACGTATATGCTATGTAAAATTATGTAAAATATTTTATATAAAAATGTTCTATTAATCTTACCTCTCAGACCTCAGAGGGTAAAGTTACATTAATGTTTACTGGGAAGAGGTGTAATGGACCAAAAATTTTGAAATTTTGGAATGGTATTTGGGGATTGAGTCCTGCTTATTGTAAAACTAAAGTATACCAAAAATGACTTGATTTGGTGTTCTACAGGGTGTTTTATAAGCAAAGTTGTAAAAATCACCACTAATAAAGTACCTTCATTTTTCAAAATATGAAAAAATTCCACTAAAAAAAGTTATTTAGAATGCAATTTTATACCTCTATACCAAATTTTAGGAATATAAAATTATTTTTTTGAAACTTCCCATTTTTTGCGAATTAAGAGTTGAATTCATATTTACTTAAAGTTGTGTAGGAGCAAATGTTAATCATCTCAAAAAGTAGGCTATTAGTAAATAAAAAATTGAATATACGAGATGTAAGAAGGTATAATGTTAATCGAACTTATTGTAAAACAAGAAACAATTACTAACAGAAGATTAATGAGGTTTAAAAATTATAACAAGTAATAAATGTCAAAAACATAACAGATTCACAAACAAATTAATTATTGACCAATACAAAACAATGTTTACAATTTTTTTATTATTCGACATAGCTACCATCCACATTCACACACATTTCGATCCTTCGCTTGAAGTCCTTAAAACTGTTTCGAATATGATCCAACGGTATGGAGTTTACGGCATTTGTAATTCTCTGCTTCAATACTGCTACATCGTTAAGAAATCCAATATTGATAGGTCTGGGGATCTCGCCGGCCACTTGATGGGTCAATTCCTGGCAATCCAATTTTCTCCAAAATTTAAATTCAACCACCGATTAACCATTTCTGTGGAGTGGCCAGGGCAACCATCAAAATTCCAAAATTTTTGGTCCATTACACCTCTTGTTACATCTATCCTGGGACACACTGTATAGTGATAACACGATAAAAATTTGAGAGTAATTCATTGTGCCGTTTTTGAGTTAGAGCGAATTGAACGGAAAAATAATTGTTTTATATATCCAATAGACACCTAAAACTAGAGAAATGGGCCGCGAAAACTCGTGACGGCGTTAAATAATTATTTATAATAATAAGTTTAATATTTGATAAAGGTAGATTGATAAAATATTAAGATGGAAAAAAGATTTATATTGCCGAATATCATGGTCTGAAGTCCCTATCCCTTTTCCTTAACCATTTATTCCAGCAAACGCATTATGCCCCCTCCCTCCCTTCCTATTGCTTGGATTGCGATAATTTTTTTTTTCAATAAAGATAAAAAAGATCCTCACTTACCTGTAAAAAAGTTTCTCCTCTGAACCCTTTCCTATGTATTTGAAAAAATATATAAAAAGTTTTTCCCCTCCCACAAATTTGTTTATTTAAAAAAAATTAAAAAAATTAATCAGTCAAGTACTAGAGGTAATAGCGAACAGATTCCATTTTGATTTTTCAAAATCGCACGGGAGGGAAAAAGTTCGGGGGGGGTTGAATAATTTTCTTTTCCCTACCTCCTCCCTCTCCCCTAATTGGTCCACCACCCCCATCCTCCGGCCCCATCAATTCTTATCTATTTCACCTACCTCAAAAAAATCTCAGCCCCTTAACTCCTTTTTTTCGTGAAAAAATTAAGGAATTACTTTTTTGTATATTGGTGGTACGGCAAAAAAACGTGCATTTTAAAGTAAGATTATGCGCTTTCGCGAGGTCTTCAATTTTTTATTTAACTTTTTTTTCGTCAAGTCAATAATAACAGTTATCGTGAAAAAACGTGTTTTTGCGAATTTTAAATTCGAATTCCTGTCCCACCTCGTGTGATTAATAATAATAATAAATAATAAATTATTTATTAACCATTGTCTGATACATTACGTGTATATATGGTAAGTCAAAACTAAAAGTAGTAAAGTATAACAAATAATAAACATAACATATAAATAGAAAATATAGGTCATATAAATTGCCAATAAAAAGGTACAACACGAACAATTAGAATGTAAGTATAGGGTACAAAACATATAAAAACGCAAAATTATTAAATCAAATACTCTAATACGCTATAAAAAGCCATTTCTATTAAGTAGTTTTTTGGGGCTATTTTAAATTTATTGTAGCCTATTATGGTTTTTAGGTTTTCGTTCGGGGAGTTTATTAAATAGATTGATGGCATTGTAATTAGGTGAATGTTTATAAAGAGTGGTAGAATGAATTGGTATTGTCAATCTATTATTATTCCGGGTATTATATAAGTGTGTATCCCCCAGTTTACCAAAATTTGTAAAATTTTTGTATGTGTAACATACACATTTCAAAATGAAAATACATGCTACAGTTAATATTTTATTTTTCTTGAATACACTCCTGCAGCTACCCATTGGTTTTAAATTAAAAATCAGTCTAATTATTCTTTTTTGTGAGATTGACACTCTGTTGATATTTCTGCCTACTCCCCATGTAATGATATTCAATGACAAGTTGCTGTAGGCTAAGGCATAATAGATATTTAATAAGCCATTGGTATCGAGTACAGTTTTCATCTGTAATATGGCAAAAAACGCAGAGCTTAGTTTGTTACAAACATAACCTATGTGATTATCCCAACAAAGTTTATTATCAAGCCAAGTTCCTAAGAATTTTACATTTGGCACCACATCAATATTGTTATTAATCAGAAAATCTGGAGTAAGTCCTTTTCTATTATGAAAATTTATGTAGACAGTTTTTTTATCGTTTAGTATTAGTTGATTACGCTGACACCAGATATCGAGTTCATTGCAGACATGAGTTACGTTTTCAGCTAGCTCCTCTGGGGTCTGTGCTGAGATTGTAATAGTGGTATCATCTGCGAACATTGTGATTCTACCTTTAGCGATGTGTTTAGCTACCTTTAGCGATGTGTTTAGGCAAATCGTTCACATATAGTGCAAACAGCAGAGGTCCCAACACAGAACCCTGAGGGACTCCCATGTACACATCTCTAATTAAGCTGAACTAACTTGATAACATGATACAAGGGAACGCGTGTAACCGAATTGTCAAAACAAAAATTTAAAAAAAGTTGGTTTCATTTCAAAACCAGATCCGTTCCGTTATAAAATCAATTTAAGGTTAGATGATAATTGATAATATAATATAATTAAAATACTTATCGCATTTTATTACTAAAGCTACACGGCTGACGTATGTTGAGAATATCCTGACAAATTAGAACACTATTACTTTTAACTATGTAATACATATGAGAATCATGTTTCATTTATTACTCATTGTGTTATTGTTTAGGTATTGAGAGACGCTAATTACATAGCTTTATGTAAACTTAACTCTCACTGATGGCTACCTACAAATATTTATTTATTTCGTATCCGACAGGGCTTGGTAACGTTGAAATTTATACAAGGACGTTTGCGGAAAGAGGACGACTTTGATTTTTAAAATGGACTTTAACTTGTTATCAAATGAATTGTAAAAAATAAAACAATTATGGAAAAGTTGTTTTAATCTGCCTTAAAGAATTGAAATGCTACAAGTCTTTTTCAATTTGATATTTTATATTATTATTTTAATTAATAAATTGCTATTAGATTTACCAATATTTAAGTTAGTTAAGTTGCCATAAGACACAATAGTTTCTAGAAGAATTTAATATCAACATAGTCAAAAGCTTTATAGTCCAGTGGAATTAGTAAAAATGCATATTGTAATTCGATTCCGAATGCCACGCAGATTAAACTATAGTTTTATTTATTACGAACATGACCCTGAATTTGATCCACTTTTTGACCGCAGGAATATTGTTTATTTAACGATTTATTGTTGAAAAATTCCAAAAAATCGACTTTTTTAAAGATAACTCAAAGACCTTTAACGATAGGTTTTTCAATTTGTGGATACTGTTAAAACTTTGAAAAACGGTTAATTTGAGAGGAGTTTCATTTAAAACGCTTGAAAATGTGTTTAAATAATTGCAAAAAACCGCGAAAATTTTCGCAATTTGCAAATATTTTTCATTCTTTAACAAAAGCACTTTAGTGCTTGAAACTTTGACAAAATATGTTTTTTATCACCCCAAAGTTACCCCTAAAATTTCATCAAAAAATTTTAATTAGTTTAAGAGATATTTAATTTGTTTATTAAAAACATAAAAAATGTAAAATACAAATTCACCCAGTTTCCGTTGTCGTAGAGGGTTGATCCGGACGTCATTTTTTTTGTTGAGACTTAAATTTTATGTCTTCATTAATGGTAAATCAAATTTGCATTATTTTCAACTTCAAAATGGCGTTTGAAAAAGTGTCACATTTTGAGAGTACGTTTTTTGCTAAAAACTTTTAAACAAATGAAGATATTGCAATATCGTTCTCATACCTTTGGCTGGGGTTTTTACTGATAACTCGTTAACCGTTGAAGATATAAAAAAATTGCTCATCATAAAAAAGAAAGTTTGACTAATTTCCTAAAAAAGTCCTATTGTAATTTTGTTGTATATGCCATGGTTTTCGAGAAAATCGATATTGAAAAAAATTCCAAAATTTGTATTTATAATGCGCGCGAATTTTCGTTTATTTGAAATTTTTGCGCGCGGCAAACGACAAGCTAGGAATAAAAATCAAAATGGGTTTTAAAGGGGATATAAAATTCTCTCGTGTTGCTATTTTTGATGGCTATTGATATTTATTACTATATAAAAATAACAATATAATATAGTTATCTCTTAATTTTTTGCACCTTTAACTATTCACAGACCCATAAAAAATAAATTACTTTAATATAAGTTATAAATGCATTATCTTTTAGTTCAAGGTAGTACTTCAATGCAGAAAAAGTTAGGAATAAAAATATTCACATTTACAAATTTCCAGCATGTTGAAGTTAACCAAATTTTGGCCAATTTTTTATTGCTTCCTAAAAATAAAAAAGTTATTAGCAAAAAACGTACTCTCAAAATGTCACACTTTTTCAAACACCATTTTGAAGTTGAAAATAATGCAAATTTGATTTACCATTAATGAAAACATAAAATTTAAGTCTCAACAAAAAAATGATGTCCGGATCAACCCTCTACGGTAACGGGAACTGGGTGAATTTGTATTTTACATTATTTATGTTTTTAATAAACAAATTAAATATCTCTTAAACTAATTAAAATTTTTTGATGAAATTTTAGGGGTAACTTTGGGGTAATAAAAGACATATTTTGTCAAAGATTCAAGCTCTAAAGTGCTTTTGTTAAAGAATGAAAAATATTTGCAAATTGCGAAAATTTTCGCGGATTTTTGCAATTATTTAAACAAATTTTCAAGAGTTTTAAATGAAACGTTTTTTAATTTCTAACAGTAACTAAAAATATGTATAATTCGAAAAAAATAAATAAATTGACATTTTTTTAAAATTTTTCTCCGCCTTTTTAATAGTGCCTCGAATATAACGATTTAAAAAGTCGAAAGTCATAACGATCCAGTTTGAAAATATGGAGAAACATTGAGGCAACTTTTACCATTTTTAAAGACAATTTTTATCAACAAAATTTCCATAAATATTAGATATACGAAGTTGTTACCCTTAATCGTGACTTTTCCCACCCTGTATAAATCTGTTAAAATATAAACTTCCTAATTTTCTACTCCGTCTGAATTAACAATAAATAATTGATTATTATACGAGTATATATTGTTTGTTCTGAACAGTATTATTTTACAATGGTAAATAGAGATAATAGCTTCTAAGTTGCCGATGCTGCCACTATACATATTAACCAGTGCATTTTATACTTCGCCTACGTCAGAGCGGTACACAATGACTGTGAGGGTACAATTGCAGTGGGGTGTCGTTTATACGGCATCTGCCTGCCGAAAAACTGGGATGCTCGGCATTTAAATCCCCTCTACCTAAGGGTGAAATTTCTAAATCCATCAAAGTAAGAGCTGTACAAGCCCTTGTCCATCCTCAAACTAGTTTAACAAAGATCTTCGCAACAGTTAGTGCGGCGTTACTTTTAGTGCTTAAAACGACCGGGAAAACGAGAAACCGAATGAAAAATTGTGTTAAACATGCCTCAGTGTTACGTTACATCTTGTAGCAACTACTATGGGAAGACACGAGGGAATCCCAATGTCATATACCACATATTCCCCTCGACCCCTGCCTTGGCTGCGAAATGGATGAAAGCATGCGGTAGCAAAAAAGACGCCAAACCACCACTTTATGCGCGCGTGTGTAGCGATCATTTCTCGCCCAACTGTTACCAAAGGGACCTCCAGCACGAGCTGCTGGGTTTGCCCCTGAGGAAAAAATTAATAGCTGACGCTGTGCCCGACCAAAATTTACCGATAAAATGCCCCAGTAAAAATAAACTTGGAGTGTTGAAAAATAACGTAGACGTGCAACTTGCTAAGAACAATAATAAGGTCAATAGACTGCCTATGAGATCCAGTATCAGGATTGCGAAAAAAAAATCTATCGAGTCTTTGAGTGATTCTTTTACGGCTAAAGTTAATAGTATAGTTGAGAAGGATAGTAACCCGAGAAGTATTTCGGATAAGTTTAAATTTATGGCCAAGCTGCAACTCAAGCACGAACGCAACGAAAACTTCGTACTAAAGCACGAACGTGGTGAAAATTTCGTACTCAAGCAGGAAATTAATGAAAACTTCGTCCCTAGCCCCCCATACGATGTAGATGCATTTTTTAATGTGATGAACAATACGAAGGGGTGTATTTCTCCTGTAAAAAGGTAAGCCTTAATTTTATCCGTTGGCCAGTAGTCATTTGAAACTAATAAAAGGTTTTTACTCGAATTCGATTGAGCAGATATGCCTTTAACCGTTAAGTTAGTATAGATGTTTATTTGTCTATGTTACTCATATAAGTACAATGTTTGAAGCAGGCCAGAGAAATATGCAAAAATCTAGTAAAAAAATCCACAGAGCTGTGCCGAGCAGTGACAAAAAGTGCTCGCAAGCACTAAGCACTCTAAAAAAAGCGCTTTAAATTCAGGAGCACTAAGCACTTTTAAAAAATTTAAATAATGGAGTATCTAATATTCTATTGAATTTTAAAATGTTATTTGTAAAAAAGGATAAAGGCCAACAAAAACGATTAGGGTAACAATGTAGAAAAAGAATGTCACAATTTGCCGAATGCAGTGTTTTCTCCATTTTAGCGAAAATGTCAATAAAGATAATAAAATATATTGCTGCTTATTGAAAATTTTTTTAATTTTTACTGATTCCCTCAAATTTAAGCTTTTAAATCTTAAAACTTATTTTTGGCCAATATTATCAGAGTGGACCATTCCTAATAAACCGTAGGGCAATGACAGATTTGTGAACCAAAATATGACATTTAGCTCAATATGTTTTAGTAAAATGTAGTTGTGGAAACAATTTTTTTTCTCAATTCAATGCAATTTTATTAGGTAGAAGATAACAATGTTGTTTACAATTAAAAATAACTACATTCCGTTAAGAATAAAAAATGGTTTAAGCAACTTACCTAAATTTCATATCTAACTTGTGTTATAAGTGTGCTTATAACATATCCATGGTTATTAATTGTAAAAAAAAACAAAAAACCGCTGCCAAGGAATCACTACTTCTACATCCAGATTTTCTGTCCAAGTCACTCACAACGAAAAAATTGTGAAATAATTGTTTATGGAACTTTAATAATACAATTTTTGAAATTCTCTACCCCAAAAACCCATAAAACGATACCCCACATCGGTAGTGGGGTGGAGGTGGTAGTGGGGGTGGCTGAAGTAAAAAAATATTTTGTGGTTTCTGGTTCTTGAACACACACGAAATCACATTTTTTTTTCATCACCTTTAATAATGGGGTGGGGGTGGTAATGGGGGTGGCTGATGCCAATTTTTTTTTGAGACCTTAGCTTCTCTTGTATATATTAAATACCAATTTTATGGACTCTTGCCTGTTTACCCCAAATTTACCCCAATTTACCCCCCAACCCTTCGACGGAACAAGATGAAAATATAATCTAGTTCTAGATCTCGTTAAAGTACATATGTGTACCAAATTTCAAGTCAATATCTCAAACGGTTCCAGAGTAAACGTTCGCACAAAAAAAGTTACAGACCGACAGACAGAAATTTTTTTTTTCGCTCAAACTTAAAATCTCGACGTTTCATGATATTTAAGCTTATTTGAACAATAAAAATTTTTTTAAATTTTCTCACTATACTTCCACTGGATGTGGAAGTAATTGATGGATTCTTCATATAAAAATATTATAGATTTATAAATTAATAAAAATATACAAAATGTATTGAAAATTATCGAGGACAAATAAAGAGGAGGAAAGAAATGTACATTTATATAGGTCTGCTTTCTGGTTTGTGTTAATAAAAAGTAAGCGAATTAAATGTAATGTTTAGTTTTACTTACATATCCAGTGGAAGTATAGTAACGACAAAAAAAAAATTAAAAATTATTATTGTTCAAATAGGCTTAGAATGTCATGACACGTCGAGATTTTCAGTTTGGGTAAAAAAAATTTTCTGTCCGTCTGTCGGTCTGTAACTTTTTTTGTGCGCACGTTTACTCTGGAACCGTTTGAGATATTGACTTGAAATTTGGTACACATATGTACTTTAACGAGATCTAGAACTAGATTATATTTTCATCTTGTTCCGTCGAAGGGTGGGGGGTAAATTGGGGTAAATTTGGGGAAAATAGGTAAATCAAGCAGGTAAGAGTCCATAAAATTGGTATTTAGTGTATACAAGAGAAGCTGAGGTCTCAAAAAAAATGTTGGCATTACCACCCCCACCCCATTATTAAAGGGGACGAAAAAAAATTGTGATTTAGGGTGTGTACAAGAACCAGAAACCTCAAAATGTTTTTTACTTCATCCACCCCCACTACCACCCCCTATCACCACCCCCACCCCGCTACCGATGAGGGGATGAGGGGTATCGTTTTATGGGTTCTTGGGATAGAGGATTTCAAATATTATATTATTAAAGTTCCATAAACAATTATTTCCACATACAAAATTTATTCGTTGTGAGTGTGGAAGTAGTGATTTCTTGGGCAGAGGTTTTTATAACATTTTGCATTAATTTTTTTAGGCATTTTCTGCTAATGAAAACTTACTTAAAATGTGTGAAATAAACTATTTCTTTCTTGTGTAATACGTTTCTTTCATTAAAATTTATAAATACAAAAGAATTGGGAAAATTTAAAATATTCGACAATTTTGTCCACGAGTGTATAATAAGTATTTAAAAAAATAAAACAATTATTATAAATAACTCCGATTATCATCGCAATAAAATGCAAAAAGATTCTCTGTGCACCATTTTGTTTAATCTTTGAAAGCGTTTTTTAAAAGTTTGTCTAATATGAAAAAAATAACACAGGCAGGCACACAAAATAAAAAAGTGGTCTTTTTCTGGTACTCCATTGGATAACTCAACTATTTCGACGTGCTGCATACGAATCAGTTTAGCTCCATTGGCCACCATTTTTTTGTAAATCGCGAAAATAACCTAAAAAAAAAACTCATAATTTAGGTTAATTTCGGGGTTATTGTGCGGTCACTCTTTAGTATCAACATTTTTTTCGTTGTAAGAGACTTGGATAAAAAATCTGGATGCAGAAGTAGTGATTTCCGAGGCAGCGGTTTTCTATTGTACCTATCGAAAGTAGATGGTATTCTGATTTCAATGATACATCACACTTCACCATTTTCGGTTGATTTTCCGCCACAAAAGAATTGCCAGAGTCCCGCGATTGAGGGTTATTAAGTGTAAGTTCTAGCACCGGAACGGAGACCTGCATTGTATAGCTCAGCGGTAGCCAGCCCGGTTATTAACTAAAGAAACGAATTTTCAAAAACACTTGGGGAGGTTCCAGCCGCTTCCAGTAGTTGTCCATTTCTCTATACTGCCAAATCGCTTAAGCGAATCTAAGTAATGATTGAAAAAATATAAAAGAAGCATACACACGGGTCGAATTGAGAACCTCCTCCTTTTACTTCCACCTCCAGTGGAAGTACAGTGTCGACAAAAAAAAAATTTGAAAACTTTTATTGTTCAGATAGGCTTAGAATGTCATGAAACGTCGAGATTTTAAGTTGAGTAAAAAAATATTTCTGTCTGTCGGTCTATTGTGTCTGTAACTTTTTTTATGCGCACGATTACTCTAGAACCGTTTAAGATATTGACTTGAAATTTGGTACACGTATGTATTTTTACGAGATCTGGAACTAGATTATATTTTGATCTTATTCCGTTGAAGAGTTGGGGGGTAAATAGGTAAATCAAGAAAGTAAGAGTCCATAAAATTGTTATTTAGTATATATAAGGGAAGCTAATGTCTCAAAAAAATTTTTAGCATCAGCCATTACCACCTCCACCCCATTATTAAAAGGGGTGAAAAAAATAAAATTGTCACTTAGTGTGTGTATGAGAATCAAAGGCCTCAAATTTTTTTTACTTTATCCACCCCCACTACCACCCCTCCACCCCCACTACCAATGCGGCAAATCGTTTGATGGGTTTTTGGGGTAGACGATTTCAAATATAATATTATTAAAGTTCCATAAACAATTATTTCCACATACAAATTTTTTTTGTTGTGAGAGACTTAGATAGAAAATCTGGATATGGAAGTAGTCATTCCTTGAGCAGCGGTTGTTTAAAATTTTACGAAGTTGGTTAAAAATCTGTAGTTATTAACAGTACCATTAACACTTGTACTAATTAACCTGAACGCCTAAGTCACGTGACGTGACATATGTCTTAAAAATGCATGACCTACTACGCCCTGAGTTCCGACGTTGGCGTAGACAAATTTTACATTAATTATTCATAAATAGTGTGAAGATATTGTTTTACATTTAGAAAATGCTCGCTCCCCACAAAATCTATAGTTCAAGGCATTTTTTTATCGGCACGTCATAAGCTAATACACCAAGAAAACGAACGGCAGCGGTGTATGGAATACAAATTATAATTTTAACATGCTCTTATGGAACAAATTATTAGAGTTTCCTGCTTCAAGGTTCTTTTGCAGGGCATAATTTCCAACGGAAGCCTTGAACCCGTCGTCACAGAACTAAAGTGGCACGAGGCCAAATTCGATACAAAACCGCAGTATGTACATTCTGTTAGTATAGTAACTTCGACCTCTATGTGACATTTTATTTGTATAACCAACGATACAATGTTGCCTGTTGCAGTCTACTTCAAAATAACATTATATGTTGCGTTGATGATAAGAAAGTTTATATCTACACATCATTGTTTATTGACTTGATTTTCCTAATATCAGTTAAATGGGTAAAAATTATTTATTTTTGGATAACCTACTTACTGTGTCGTTATTTTCAATTAGAGTTCTTTGTGCAGCAGTCTATTCAAGCATTACGCGATGTTTAAAAAATATACTTAGAAGAACCTCTTCTACAATGCGATTTAATTACTTAACTCATTATTATGGATTATTCAATCCACTATAAACAATCACAAGTCCAAAGTCAACTAGGTTAATTCAGGACAAATTGGACAATGGGAATACCTTAGTCTATTGCTCTATATATCTACATGGTGAACCATTAATCACACACCTACAAATTTTAACTTTTATTTTGTATCGTTAACCAAAACCACTTATTTGCATTGTTTTGGTCCCAGCTACGTCTAACATAGTCATAAAAAAATTTGTTGGCTCTAAAAATTGTAATAACTGACCTAACTCACATATTATGGTATAATTTTAATAAAAAAAGCAATTAATGTGAAAAAATATTTGCCATTTTGATATATATTTCAAATACATGTTATATACTATATATTTAATTAGAATATAAGCCCTTTAATCAGAAAATTAATTATTCTTCTTGCGTTTCTTTTTTCCATATTTTGAATATCCTGGTGGAATCTCTCTCCATGCTCATCACTTACTGCACCACAGTTTTCTGGGAAGTAATCTAGGTGTGAATGTAGAAAGTGGACTTTTAATGACATATTGCATCCTAATTTCTGGTAGCAAGAAAGAAGATTCCCAACAAAGTCTCTATGCTCTTTTATTACTGAGAAAGTGTGTTGCTACCATTTTAAAGGAATTCCAAGCAGCTTTTTCATTACCTTCTAGAATGTTGTCAAATTCAGCATCTTTGAAAAGGTTCTTGATTTGAGGACCCACAAAAATCCCCTCTTTAATTTTCGCATTACTAAGTCTGGGAAATTTTTATTTTAAATAACTGAAAGCACGTCCTTCTTTGGCCATAGCTTTTATCAAGTTTTTCATAAGCCCCCCAGTTTTATGTGGAGTGGTGGCAGTATTACCTTTTGTGAATCAACTAATGGAATGTTAGCAACATTTTTTTCTCCTGGTTCAAAACCCAGTTTTTGCGGTCAAATTTTTCTTTTGTAATGTTCTAATCGCGCTTGACTGTCCCACTCACAAAGGACACCGCAATATTTGGTGCATACCAAGTAAGATAGCTCAGTTTTAAGTCTGCAGAAATCTGCCACTTATACTTGTTATATTCTATAGTTTGTAGCAATACATTCATATTACTGTAATTTTCCTTCATGTGGATAGCATGGGCGATTGGAATTGATGGCAATTTATTTCCATTGTTGAGTAACACAGCTTTTAGCCTAAGTTTCGAGGCGTCAATAAAAAGTCTTCAGTCACTAGGATCATGGGGAATGTGTAAAGCAATCATTAAACCGCCAATGTCCTTGCAGGCAACCAAGTCATTTTCCATTTTGAAAAAAGGTATAAGATCTTTTTGACGACTTCGATACATGGAAACTTTAACATTTTCTTGTAGTAAATTCAATTGTTGTAATCGAGATGCCAATAGCTCCGCTTTTGCCTTGGACAGATCAAGGTCTCTTATAAGATCACTTAATTCGCGTTGATTTATTTTGTGTGGTTCACCACTGGACACTTCGGTAGAGAAATCGGGATGTTGTGATGTTGATGGCTGGACTAAGTTGTCATCTACATTATCATCCGATTCTTCGTCAGAATCTAGGCTGTATTCTTGAGGTGGATTAGGAATAGGTAGTTCATCACTATGGAGAACCGGGCGAATGGCAGATGGTAAATTGGGGTATTGTTAATACCCTGTCTAATAGGAGGTATCACGCAAAAATAATAATCGGTAACATGATCTGTAGGTTCTCGCCAGATCATGGGCACAGCAAAAGCCATTGAACGTCCTCTTCCACTTAGCCAACTGCAAAGATTGTTCGCACAATTGCTGCAACATATATGAGGTGCCCATTTTTTGTTTTCATCGCCAATGGTACAACCAAAATGCAACTGGTACGCCTTCTTAATTTTGGGAGTAAAATTACGTTTTTGATGCGCAAAAGTCACTTCACCACAAATATAACAAAAGTTGTTAGGTGTATTTATACAATCTCGTGGCATATTTTGAAAATAGCACTATTTACTTTCGAAAATGAACGCTTGTCACAAGGTACAAATACGACTACCTAAAAATGAATATTAGTTTTAGTGACAAATAAAGAGGTAGGTAGTTAGTATGTCTATTTTTCGTAGAATTCTAATTCTACCTGTTATTTGAAGACCTAAGTGGATAAGGTGTTATGTCGCATTTTTAAAAAAAATTACTTTATGCAATTTTTGAACACTCCTGATATAGATTTAACACCCAATAAACGGTGAATTCGAAATTTGTAATATTTTATAGAAACTTTTTAATTATAAAGGGGCCATGTCATACATACAACCAGTAATTTTACACAGTTTTAGACAGAAAAATCCAGTTTCATAACAGCTTGATATTATTCTTTAATAGTAGTGTAAACAAAAGAACATAGCCAAAATTATGAATTTTATGAGGTATTATTCATTTGAATCGAAGACAAAATAAATAAGTTCCAACTCAAAACCGTTTTGTTTAATTTACTCAAAACTTTAAAAGTGTGACATAACACCTTTATCCACTTAGGTCTTCATTTGTGATAGGACCGCCCATAAACTAGGGTTTATAAGGGGTCTACACACGATCCAGCGGCAGGGAGCCAGCCTTGTCGGCATGCTTTGAACTCATTCGTAAAAGTGAACTGGTCCGCTGGAATTCCAATTATCTTCAAAGCGTACCGACAATGTCGGGTCCCAGCAGCTGGATCGTCTGTAGACCCTTATACCTGCGTTACACTTTATTACTTGTATTGGGAAAACCAGAGCCAACTTGAACTTTTGCTTTTTATATTGTTATTTAGCATGACGACGTTGCTAAGAATTTGCTATTTTTACTTCCAGTACATGTAGGCTGTAGAATAGTGAATAGGCCATAGTTCAATGGTAAATCTTTGGATCAAAATATGAGGATATAACCAAACATGCTTCAGTAAATTGTTGGTGTGGAAAAAGATACAGTGTGTCAAAATTGTATTTTTTTTGCAATATCTCAACTACGTACCTCTTGACCGAATGTTCCTTTACCAAATTGGGAGAACCAATTTGGCAAAGGAACATTTTTTACGCTAAGAAACAATAATTTATGTATTACATCACGCTAGACCGTGGAGGGCGCCTCATGAGTTATACTTGAAGATGAATATTTTTCCCTTTTTTTACGAAACATTGTGGCACTTTTGACTAGAAAATCTCATGCAGGAGTCATTTCTACGTAAAAAAGGTACACTTGATAGAACTTGATAATTCCAGCCGTTTTAGAGAAAACTGCAGCATAGATTTCAAGAATTTTTTGAAAACAAACTCGGTTTGAAAAGGACAAATTGTGTTTATTGGAAAGTGTGCTTTGGTGACGTCTTAGTTCAGGTATTTACGTACAATTTCATTAGTTTGACATTTTGACAGAACTAAGACGTCACCAAAGCACACTTTTCAATAAATACAATAAGTCCTTTTCAAATTGAGTTTGTTTTCAAAGAATTCTTGAAATCTTTTCGCGAAAACGGTTGGAATTATCAAAGTTTTATCAAGTGTACCTTTTTTTACGTAAAAATGACCCCCGCATAAGATTTTTTAGTCAAAAGTGCCACAACGTTTCGTAAAAAAAAAGAAAAAAAATATTCATCACCAGATATAGCTCATGAGGTGCCATTTAAGGCCTAGCGTGATGTGATACATAAATTATTGTTTCTTAGCTTAAAAATGTTTCCTTACCAAATTGGGAGAAGATCGGTCAAGAGGTAGTTGAGATATTGCAAAAAAAAAGAAAAAAAATTACAATTTTGACACCCTGTATCTTTTTCCACAGCAACAGTTTACTAAAGCATGTTTGGTTATATCCTCATATTTTGATCCAAAGAATCTACCCTCGAACTATGGCCTATTATTAACGGTGCACCCTGTATATACATATATAGTCCAGTCCTGGGAGGCTTAAAATCGAATGAAATTGGAAATGTTTAGTAACTGGGGCTTCTTTGTATTTTCGGATATATTTCGACGCAAATAAAGTGTACCCAGATTTGCAGAAACCAACTCGAGGTGGAAAGCAACTAAAAATGGCAAGACAGGCCATTTTCGTCACTTTCTTATCTTATAACTCGAAAACAATGTAATACGTCGTAAAATGTGTACAATACTTTTTCTCTATTCTATGATGAAAAAAAAAAATGAGCGGTTGCTGAACTTTGTACGATTAATACACCTAAAGAAACAAATATGCAATATTACGATTCTTTAGGGTAAAAATATGCAAAGAACTACAAAAGAACTCTATTGTTAACATATTGGCTTCAGATCTAGTGGCACAGAGCCGGAAAAGGGGAGGCAATGAAAAAACTAAGAAAGATGCAAATACTGACCTGTCTAAGGATAACGGGAGCAATGTCAACAACGCCTACCGCAGCCATGGAAGCATTACTTGCCTATCTCAGAGTGGAGGGTGAGACATTGCTAGCAGCATACAGGTTGACAACAGACAGATGCGGGACCATCATAGAACCATTACGCTATGTAAAGATTCAGGTTACATTTTTTGTTCAAAATGATTTCAAAATTTGATTCTTAAAACCTCAATTTTACCTCAAATGTGGAAAACAGCTTCCTTGTGACCGGTCTTTAAAAAGAGATGCAGGCCCGAAATTGGTTACTATAGAACCATTGCTATCATCTCAAATTTTGAGGTCTTTGAAATATCAATGTGTTCTTTATTTTTCAATCCGATGAAAACAATTCCCCACCAACACGGATTTATGAAGAGTTGGTCGACAACTACAGAGGTTCTCAATCGCCAAGGTCAAGTAGACGTAATATATACTGACTTTTCAAAGGCCTTTGATCGATTAGATCATCGCGTATTGCTCACCAAGCTATCTCTTAACTTAGTCAACTTGTTTTAGTCATATCTCAAGAATGGTTGCAAATCAAGATATTTAAACGCTACATAGGGAGTTCCACAAGGGTCAGATTTGGGACCGCTGTTGTTTAATATCTATGTAAATGACATCACGTACAATCTTAATACAAAACATTTACTATATGCAGACGATATGAAAATTTACTGTTTATGTTTCAACATCGATGATTGTCTTCATTTGCAACACGATATGACAGCATAAGTAACAGGTGCTCAATAAATAATTTATCACTTGACATTAACAAATGTAATATTATGTCCTTCACTCGCAAACATAACTAGATTATATTTTCTTATAGTTTGGTCCACTGTCTCCAACGCCCAAGTTCATTTAAAGAAAATTTTTTAATGGGACCTTGCTATTTTCTTTTATTAATCAGAAATAATGATTCATAAATTTTAATTTTTTGGCCATTAATAATTTCTTAACGATATCCTTCGTAATAATAGTATAAAGTATTTTTAAAAGGTAAACACAAATTATACAAGAAATAATGTTAATAAAACTTAACAATCATGAAATAAATAAAATAACAAAATTATTTAAAACCTGAATTATAATAAACTATCATGAAAATTGTTCAAACTGTTGACCGTATTGATTAATACAGAGTAGCGCGACTTATTGTTGCAGGTCTAATATTCTGTAGTTGTTGAGGGATTATTTGTGCATTTTCGTGTCTAACTCTCTCTTCCAGGTCTTGCCTTATGGTTGGAGCAGTCACATAGACTATTTTTCAAATGCGCCCAAATAAAAAATCGAATGGGATTAAGTAATGAGACCTTGCAGGGCATCTGATTGGACCATGGGTCCCAATCCAACGATCTGGAAACAATTCATTTAGGTAATCCCTAACGATAATAGCATTGTGTGGTCCAGTCCCATCTTGTTGGAAGTAAACCTCGTTGGTACTGGGAATTTAAATTTGAATAATCTGTGGTATTATATTTTGGAGAAATTCTAGATATCTTAGTCCAATTAGGTTTTCGTCAAATATTATTGGACCTGTGATATGCTCGCCCTAACAGAACATTGTCTCATAATATGGGGATTTTCAATTGCCCAATATCGAACGCTGTTCCGATTAAATAACCCAAGGTTTGTAAATCTCGATTCATCAGAGAACAAAATTTTTTTGGTAAAATTCTCATTTCTTAGTTGGCGGAACTGTAACCAGTTACAAAAGGGTATTCTTCGTTGATAATCATTCTCATATAAAAATTGATGCAATTGATATTTATAAGAATTATAGCCATGTTTCTCTAAAATTTTCCTGGCTGATTCTTTCTAAACTGGTAATTCATTCATTCATTCATTCATTCATTCATTCAATTTGTCTTATCAAAATAGTTGGGTTAACATGCATTAAAGCTAATACATTAATTTCCGTTTCATCATCCACAGTAAATCTTTCTTCAATTTCTACATCAAGTTCAGTTCTGAATTGATGCTCCAACCGAGCGAAATAGTTTTTCGGAGGTTGTCTTATTTCTGGATATCTCTGTCCATGCAGAGTTTGTGCTCTAGTTGCATTACGTTGAGTCTCGCCATATGTCAACTTTTTCACCTCTTGAATATTTTCAGCCATATTATATTAATTTACTTGCTTATAACAAATTCAATACGCTTACTTCAGATAATCAATGAGTAATGTCAAGAATAATTCAATTGTTGCGAATGTCATTTTCATGGATATCTGCAACTTTGGATTCAAATGTAGATAGGTACCTTATTAAAATTATCTGTTGGCGCTTACCTTTTAAAAATACTTTTATTATTATGAAGGATATTGTTAAGAAATGATTAATGTCGAAAGAAATTAAAGTTTATGAAACATTATTTCTGATTAAGATAAGAAGAAAGCACGGTCCCATTAAGAAATTTGCCATAGGACCTCTACGGAAATAAAAATGAAAATTAAATTTTGTCTTTTGAGAAAAACCTAAAAATAGTCGTACAGTTCATCTCAAACTTATAGCAACATGAGGCCCAGTGTTTCAATGCAAAGTTAAGCACTTTATCCTACAAATAAATTAGCTAAAAGTTTAGAATATGCTTTTAGTAAACACTTTAATATTGCAACTTCATATTCTAACCTTCTAGCTAATTTATTTGTAGGATAAAATGCTTAACTTTGCATTGAAACACTGGGCCTCATG
Organism: Rutpela maculata; assembly: GCA_936432065.2. NCBI lineage: Eukaryota > Metazoa > Arthropoda > Insecta > Coleoptera > Cerambycidae > Rutpela > Rutpela maculata. Next base: position 21,722,037 of record OW386285.2, read on the forward strand.
TTGCTATAAGTTTGAGATGAACTATACCTATCAGTAATTCAAATGACTTTTGTTATTTACAGACAAGTCTACAATTTAACTAATAATTTCCATAGACTACTTAGTAATTTTCTTACGTCGCGTTCATATGACGCGTCCATTTTGAAATAAATTAAAAATTGTTCGTGTCTCATTTATTTTTTGGATTTTTTAAATTGGAAAAAACAGTTGCACTTAGAATTTTATGCTTAACAGGAAACCATAAAAAAATATAGTCATTCTATTTAAGAAAAAAAAGTTGATGCCACTTCCTGTTGAACTAGAAGTGTTATTTTCATTCCTGTTAATCTAAAGTAGCTCACTTTTTGTCTATGTGTTATATTGTAAAAAAAAAGAGTGTCACTATAAAAGAATGAGCGTGTCGCATAGATAACTGAAAGGAGGATGTTAAAAAGTGGCTAATTTTGGCCTAAGCTGGCCAACAGAAAATGGACACGGATTTTGATAGCATTTTCCCCGTAGAATGCGATGATGTATTTGATTTGACGAAAAAATGGCGGAAAAATTGCGGAAAATATGGGAAACTTAAGAAAATGCTTGAGTAAGAAGTTCTGTCTGAGATATTCACAAGTTAAACTTTTAAGATTTATAATATTTTATTCTAGGTTATTGTGGTTTCTTTTAGTATTTTTCACAGAATATGATGCTCTACTTCGCTTTGTCGAAAAATGTCGGGAAAATGCGGAAAAATTAACAAAATGCTTAAAAATTCACAAATTCGAGCCTATAATATTCAAAATTTAAACTTTTTAAGATTCAGAGCTTATTACGCGAAATTCAGGTGGTTTCTTTCTTTTCCCATGGGATACGAGGGGCTACTCTCTTTGGCAGAAAAATGATAGGAAAATGCCAGAAAATTAAGAAAATATTTGAAAACCCGCAAAATCTAATAATAATAATAATATATATACAAATGCGTAACATTTGTTAAAAGGCAGTATCATCTATTCACCAATAATTCCTGTTTTCATGAACACAACACGAGGCACGGTGAGCTATTGAATATTCCTCGTCATAATACTACAACATACAAACATTCAGCAAATTATAACTGCATCAAATTATACAATAAATTGCCTACTAATTTGAAAAATGTTGCAAGTTTAGATATGTTTAAAAAATATATAAAAGTCATGTTGGTTAATGGATGTTTTTATAGCACCAAGGAATTTTTATCTGCATCTCTTGATTACCAATAATATATTATTTTATTTTATTTTAATGTTTATCTTGTTATATACACTATTTGGCATTTTTATTTTGTATACTTTAAATCGTAATTTTATGTTGTTTGTTCTAGTTATATTTGTCTTATTGTGTTTCGTATGTGACTGTTAATATTGTTGCATTTTTATATTATATCTGATATTTCAGATAATTTCTTGACATATCCTATATCATGTACATGATCATTTGGATGAAATAAAATTATTATTATTATTATTATATTTTATTTCCAATTAGATTGCAATAACAGTTTTGGCATTGTCAAATAGTACACACAGTACAACGTAACACCTGACACATTAAAATAATACGAGAATATATATACCTATATAAATACACAGTTTAAAAATATATGTAATCAATACAAAAATTAATAACTTGATAAAAAGTGTAAAACAACCTAGCCTATTATCACAAAATTGTCCCAAGATATTTGAAATATTTGACAACAAGTACAAAAGAGGCAATAAAATTTGATTTTTCAGGTCCTCAATTAATGGCTATTTCAAAATTGAAAGAATTCGGAAAGGGAATAAAAACACTGATTTTTTAATAGGTTTTTAACATGGTTTCTAAACTGTTTGAAGCTGCTTAAGTCCTTCAGACTCTGAGGTAGGTGATTGTAAAGCTTAATAGAAGTTGTATATGGTCCCCTGCCCACCTGAGCCAACCTACTCAGTGGAACATATAAGTCATTAGCGGCACGCGTAGTGTATTTGTTTATGTCACTACATTTAGGTATTTTATCAATATTTTTCCTGACATAACACACACATTCTAAAATATATAATGAGTAAACCGTAAGGATTCCATGTTGTTTGAAATAGAGCCTGCAGGAAGTTATATAGTTAAGTTGAAACATACTCCTTATTATTCTCTTTTGTAATAAAAACACTTTCTCTATCCCAGAGCAGTTACCCCAGTATAGAATACCATAAAAGAGCATCGAATTTATTTGCCCATAGTAAAAAGATTTAATTGTCTCGATATTTACTACACCCCTTAGCTGCAGGATGGCATAATTTTTTGTAGCAAGTTTGCTGGTTAGACTTTTAACATGAACATCCCAGGAACAATTTTGGTCCATTTCTATACCTAAAAATTTTACATGGTCATCCTGATGTAATAACTGAGATTCTGTTTTAACCATTAAACTGATATTATTGCTCACTCCAATAGGGGAAAATAATAAAAGATTTGTTTTTTGAGTGTTGAGGACTAGGCCATTTTTTTGACACCACTCTGCCATTTGTTTAACGCAATTTGTAGCAGTTTTGCTAAGATTTTCAATGTTATTGGCAGAAATAATAGAAGACGTATCATCAGCAAAGAGTGTTAAAAAAGTGTTGTCAATATTTTTTATTATATCATTGATAAAAATCAAAAATAATAATGGGCCTAGTACACTCCCCTGCGGAACTCCGGTGTTAATATTTAAGCTGTTCGAGATATATTTTTTGCCCTCTTCCATTATTTTTACATTTTGTGACCTTCCTGTTAGATATGACTTAACCCATGATAATGCTACATTGCGAATACCATATGATTCGAGTTTTTTTAATAATAGGGCGTGATTTATAGTGTCAAAGGCCCGTGAGAAGTCAAAAAATATACCAGCTTGTTTCAAGTTATTATTAAAATTTTCCAAGATTGTAAAATCTAAAAAAGGAAAGTACTGCATTTTGGGTAGAGCTGTTTTTGCAAAATCCGTATTTTCTTGCAGTCAATATATTATTTTCCTCTAAAAAATGTAGTAGTTTTATTTGAAATGCTTTTTCAAATATCTTAGAAAATACTGAAAGGAGGGCGATAGGTCTGTAGTTTGTAATATCGTTGGGGTTGTTTTTCTTATATACTGGAACTACTAATGCTGCTTTCAACTGTTCTGGGAAACATCCACTTTCAAATGATATGTTTATCAAGTGAGTCAGAGGGTAAATTACAAATTCGGCAATATCATTCAAAAGGCAACATGGAATCTCATCTGGTCCCGATGATTTTTTTGTACAGATTGTTAACATTATTTTGAAAACTTCTTCAATAGATATGGCCAAGAGATAAAAGGTATTTTCATTATAGGATATTTTACTTTTAAAATTATTTGTATTTACCGGAGTATTTGAAGTTAGTTCGTAAACAGAGTCTATGAAAAAGTTATTAAATCCATTTGCAATGTCCATTGGTTTCTTGTAGACTTGATCATTATATATAATTTCATGTGGTAATTTGCTTTTTTTATTTTTGTTATTTACATTTTTATTGATGACCTGCCATGTTGCTTGAGATTTATTAGTTGCATTTTTTATAAATTGGTCAAAATATGTCGTTTTAGCCTTTTTTATATTTAGTTCATGTCTTTTTTTAAGAATTTTGTACCTCAGACGCAGTTCTGGATCATTTGTTGATTTTAGAGCTTTGTTGATATCTCTAATGAGAATACCTTCCTGTATAATATCTGCGGCGATCCAGGGATTTCTTTTATTACATTTTCCTACTTTAACTAATTTTAAAGGAAACGCTATATTAAATAATATGTAAATATTGAAAAAAATACATCAAATTTGAAGTGCTGATTTTTTTCAGTGTATACTTCATCCCATGTCTCTTTAGATAATAAGTATTTAAAATGGTTAACATTTTCATCTGAAAAATATCTCTTATAGATATCATTTGAAACATTTTGTGACTTATTTGTTTTGTATAAAATAATTTGTAAGTTGTGGTCGGATAAAATATTATTGAAAGTCTGAGTTTCTAAATAATTTATATGTTTGAAAAAATATTGTCAATCACCGTTTTACTCTCACCTTGTATGGGTGAAAATTCAGTGAAACATTTATTAAGGGCAAATGAGGTAAAGAAATCTATTACAGACTGAGATTTATTACAGCTGTTGTCTATTAAATTGTAATTAAAATCTGCACAAACGAAACAAGGGGTTTTTGCTTTGTAAATTTCAGACATTAATTTTTCCAACGATAGAATAAAATATTCATGATTTGCACCAGGAGACCTATATATACAACTTATAGTAATACTTACTTTTTCAAAAATTATATTAAAAGATACAGCTTCAAACAATTGTTCTGTCACATTAACGGTCTTTAAGGTCCTTTCAGTGTACTCCAAATTTTTTTTCACAAAAATGGCTACTCCTCCTCCATTTTTACGTTTCTGCAGTAGCAGCTTGCTAAGTGATAGTTATTTAGTTTTATACTACTAGCTTCTTCTTGTTTAAGCCAGGTTTCCGTTAAGCAGAGTACGTCAGGGTAGGATAGCTCGTCAAGAAAAACTTCAATAAGGTTAATTTTGTTCCGAATGCTGCGGACGTTTAGGTTTAGAATACGAATGCCTCCGACTGTAGAATCGATAATTCTTCCGTCGAAAAAAATATGGAGATACCTTTAGGCCAAACATCGGGGCTTGAGATAGAAATAAGTGATTCTTCATCGACACCCACCTTAAATGAATTGAACATCCCTTGTCCTATTTGTTCAATTATAAAATTATTTTGTAGTCTTCGTCATTCCCAAGTGAAACATATTAAGAACCAACATTATTAACTTGAGATTATAGTGGTTTTACCTCGTAGTAATTATCCAGTAAAATGAGGCTATTTACTCAGCTTTACGGAAAAATCCCTGGGAAATCTGGCTCAAGAAAATGAATAAAAACTTATCTAGCTTGCAATATACATAAATGAAACTTATTAAGATCTAAAGTATTAAACTTGAGTTCAAGGTGATTTCTTGTAGGATTTTTCCTGTGATACACGATAGAGTACTTTGTTTGCCCAAAAATGTGAAAAAATCAAGAAAACGTCTAATAATTTAGATTTTTTTACGCAATGTTCACAAGTAAAATCTATTAAGATCAAGCATATTTGACTTGAAATCACGGTGTTTCAGTATTTTTTAAATGAAACTGTATACTATATGTATGATCAAAATCAAATATAATGTTGTTTTAGGGAAAATGCGAAAAAATTGTACAGCATAACAAAAACCATTAGGTATATCAAGTTGACCCTCGTATCCTACGGGAAAAATACTATAAGAAACCAACTGAATCTCGCATAATGAGCTCTGGATCTTAAAAAGTTTAAATTTTGAATATTACAGACTCCAACTTGTACACTCAAAGAAATAATATGGGTAAATTCAACAAAAAAAAATAGCTACCTAACAATATCGTTAATTTTGTTAAATTAAATTTTATTAATGGTATTTTTAAACAAAAGGTGATTGTTATTATAATTAATAAAAAGTTGTCGTACAGCAAACGAACATTAACTTAAAAAATAGATGAATAAGACTATTGTTTTTTTCATCTGACTATTATTTTGTTGAATTCTGTCAAATTAAACCAGATAATAGTATATTTTATTTATAACTATTGTCGAATTGAACTATAATGATTGTAATTGTAATGATTACTTAGTTAACCAACTAAATTTCATGTTCAAAATGACAAAAAAAATTGTATGGAGACAAAATTTGTTCGACTATTCTTTTCTGTTTGATTTAATTATGAAACTAGATAGGCGCGATTTCATATGCCCTTTTTGGTTGAATTCACTTATCATTCTCTTTGAGTGTAAATTTTTGGGCATTCTCTTAATTTTTCTGCATTTTCCTGACATTTTCGGCAAAGCGTAGAGAATCATATTCTACGAGAAAAATACTAATGGGAGACCACCATAATCTAAATTAAAATATAATGGATCTTAATGTTTAACTTGTGAATATCTCAGACAGGACTTTGCAAACTCTCAAGCATTTTCTTAGCTTTTCCACATTTTCCCGCCATTTTTTCGCAAAACCGAATACATCATCGCATTCTACGGGAAAAATTCTACCGAAACCTGTGTTCATTTTCCGTTGCCCAGCTTAGGCCAAAATTTGCTACTTTTTCACATCCTCCTTTATCACACATATATATAAATATGATATTCATAAATATCCCTGCATTGTACGATTCAAATATCGCATTATACTCCTGCATTCCTGCGTTACTAAAAGGGTGGTGTATGCTACATCAATCTATTGGCAATCTGTCGTGTATATAGGGTGACTGAAACAGAGAGGAGCCACATATGGGGAAGGAAGTGCTACGTTGAGGTTATTGATCGAATAGTGGGTCCAGACTTCACAACTGCTAGCAGGAATGACTCAGCGGATCTACCCTTAATTGCAGCACGATCGGGCGTTGTGCTACTCACTTTTCCTTTCTAGTTATTCATTCACGAAGCGTCGTAACATTTCCACAGTTTTATGAACTTAGTACGTTTCAAAATTAAAGGAAAACCTAAACACTGAGTAATTCTTCAGTATTTGTTAATTTAGAAAGAAATAATCCATTTTTTACGTACTCGTCATATTAACATCAACGTCGTAAAAATGGTTCAGTAATATAACGATTTATATCGGACAAAGTTTTGAAAATTGGTAGAAATGTTAAGGATAGCTTAGGAGTTACTGAACCGAAAAGTTACCACCCCTAAATAGCGTGCTTCATCCCCATTTTCAGGTTTTCTAGATTATCTCGGGAACGGTGCACTTTTTGATAAAAATACCTATATACAAAATTGTTTCTTATAAAATTTTCTATCAAAAACTTTTACAATTTTTTTCCTAAAATTAATAGTACCGTGGGAAATAAGGCGCACACATTAAGGGTTGGTTCCAGTTAACGCAATAAATTATAATCTTTACTATAATCTACTTTAAAGTTCAATGCTTAACGCTAAAGCAGTAGCTATCGTAATTTTTAAAGAAACGAGAATATTGTTTATTGTACTTGTTGCCACGCCACCCCAGAGGTAAAGTAATTGGCGCGTTTTTTTTTACGTGGTGTCCCCTGTATACCTAATCTACTAATTATCAGAAGCTTACCTGCGTTAATTAATCTTCTTCGTCTTTTATAGATTCGACATTCATGCATGCTTGTCCGTGGCAATGGTAACACATTGTGGAGGAACGTAAGCCTGCTCTTCTGCAACTGCATCTGTTTTCGCACCCTGACTTGCATGAAGAAGGAATTAGTGTTAAAACAGATTTAGGAGCTCGTGTTTTTGTTGTCATAGTTGAGGTTAATATACCACCGACTTTCTTCCATCCCAAATCAGTAGCTTCTAGCGTAACGTTTTTCCAGGTTTGACTTTGGTAAAAAACGCTATATGAGTGTTGCCGAGCAGCAGCAGAAGTTGGTGGTAGTTTTGATAACATTACAGTATTGTTGGCTTTAACAAGTTTGTTAAAAGACAGGAATCTGTATATATCTAGACTTTTTTTGCGGAGGAAGAGTTGTATAAAGCTAGAACAAATCGCTCTCCTACGTTTGCAATTTCTTCATGACCAGCTTTTTCATTATTAAAAGTTTGCACGATGTCTTGTAAGTCATCTCTTTTATTAAGCACATTGATTGCATTAACCTTTCCTTTGGAAAAAAACGCTGAGGTTGTGTCGCAACCACTAGTGGCGTATGCAAATAATATTGTTTCTTTACATTTTTTAAAAAAGTTGAGAATTGTAAATCTCGGGAACTGTAAATCCTTTTGCTGGTATTACCTTGTTTTTATTTTAAAAATTTAATGTCTTTGTTGGAGGAAGAAAGAGCAATAAGAAGGACTCAATATCTTGCCCTACGACAACAGTTGTATCGCACTTATAACATTTTTCGATAGCAGTTTGTCCTATTAATAAATCTGCTTCATATGCACCAGCGAACACTTCGTGCTGTTTGCATTCTGCAAATAACTATCGATCACGACAGTTACTCTATTACCGTAATGTTTTCTTATGTAACTCTAATATAAGCATTGTAAACGTTATTAAATTCTCCTTTTTTTTTTGGCCATCTTCCATCAATCACATACTCAGTATTTTCGAAAATATGGTCTCGTTCTGGAACAGTATTAATAATATGGTAAAAAATTGCCTTGTTAGTTATTATTATTATTATTTTCTACATTTACTATATTTTTAAGTGGAGTTTAGTAGCTACTGCTTTAGCGTTAAGCATTGAAATTTAAAGTAGATTATAGTAAAGATTATAATTGTGTTAACAGGAACCAACCCTTATGTGTGCGCCTTATTTCCCGAGGTACTATTAATTTTTGGAAAAAAATTATAGACATTTTTGATAGAGAATTCTACAAGGAATAATTTTGTACATAGGTATTTTTATCAAAAAGTGCACCCGTTCCCGAGATAATCTAGAAAACCTGAAAATAGAGTGGAAACGACCTCCTAGGGGATGATGCACACTATTTAAGGGTGGAAACTTTTCGGTTTACTAATTCTTATGCTATCCTTAACATTTTTACCAATTTTTAAAACTTTATGAATTTTGTCCGATATATTAAAATATTATTACTATTATTTTACTGAACTAAAAGGAATAAGAAGAAGAATGAGACTTTCCATGCTTTACTATTTTCTCTTAGATTCTTTCAAAATAATGATACATGGAGCCTGACTTCGGTTATATAAGGTTCAATGAATTAAAAAACACAGGAATATCGTATTTTAGAAACGTTTTATAACATACATAACGTTGCCATTTATACAGGGTGTCAGGAAATAAAAATCATCCAAAAATATGAAAAAAAGTTCATATGAACGGGGGGTCCGGAAATGCTTCCTAATGGAGCTACACCTCTCCGAAAATGGTATAAAAATATGTTTTTTCTTAAATGTACGACATTGGCAGTAGCAATGTCGTACATCTGGTAATTTTATCATGAGAAATCGTTTGGTACTTTGAAAACGGGGGGAAACGACCAGGGGCGTACAAAATTCGGGGGAGATTTGGACTCAGCGACCTCGAAAGCCCCCGGGAAGCGATTCCCACGAGATTTTCACGCTCTTCTATCAATTTCTAGAATGTTTCCAAAAATTATGCACTTTAGATGCATTTCATGCATCTATCAATCTATGCAATTTTCTTCGAACGATTTAGCCCAGACGACAGAGAACATTTTTATAGTGAAACCCGCAAAAACATTTTTCTTAGTGAATAGGAGGATAAATAGTGAGTATGGAGGGAAAATATATAATTATCAATGCATACACAGACCCGCTGAATCGCTCGCATGAATTTTTACGTCCCTTTACTGTATTGTATTTATTACAGGTACACCTATCCACATTTCAGCTGTATCCAATAGATTCCTTATACATTTGTTAATGTATTGGAAAAGTTCCAGAATTTGTATTCAAAACAATCAAAAACATTTTCATAGTTGTAAGGATAAGATCGTGAAAATCGCAATTTCTTATCATGATCTGATTGATCACATTTTCGAAAAAATGCATAGAAGTAAACGATTTTGTGTTTGAACATTCGAAAAATATACATTTTTTCCGAAATAGTGATATTTTATTTTTTTCAATGGGTCATTTTCTCGACAAGTTACAGCCACCAATACATATATTCATCAAAAAAAATCATCAATCAAGGAAATTAAAATGATTTAGGATATACTTTTTTTTTAATCCTCGTTACTACAACGTAATAAACCATAATAATGATGAAGTGTACATACTTTTCAACAGTTCTCAATGAAAAAAGAATTTTTTTGAAGGGCTTTTATTTTTTTCTATATTGTTTATTGCGAGGATTGAGTTCGGGCATGATAATATATATAAGTATATTTTTCCCATCCATCCTTTGCTTGTATGGTTTAAAACAAAAAAAGCATCAGAAAGCTACAATTTCCATCTTTTAAATGAACGAACACTCATATAGATTGAACAAATTCTGATTTAGTGACATGTAATTCAGTGCGTCGATGTCACAGTCATGCGTATTCAAGCGCGTGCACGCATGGATCTGGCTCCGAGTTATAACGTTACACTTGACTATTTTTTTCCGGGAAAACCGTGGCTTTAACGATAAATTTTGTTAGGGTAGTTTTTGTTCATAAATACGTGATCTATCCATCTGTATTTTTTATTATGTTCTAGCTTGATTTAATTTCAAAATTTTGAAAAAATGGATGAAAAAAAAATTTTTTTTTCACTTTTTTTTTATGTTCTGCACCCGAGCGAAATGTAAACTTTTCAGGATATTATTCTACACACTTTCACGAACTCATTAAAAAAAAGTTTACACAGTTTGCAATTTTTTGTGGGTAAATACCTACGTCAACTGGGCTATTAAAATCGCGAAAATTAATGAAATTATGAGTTTTCTTTAGGTTATTTTCGCGATTTACAAAAACATGGTGGCCAATGGAGCTAAACGGACACCTCATTCGTGTTCAGCACGTCGAAATACATACGGTTTATCCAACGGAGTACCAGAAAAAGACCACTTTTTTTATTTTGTGTACCTGTGTCATTATTTTAGTTTTTTGACCTAACTTTAAGTAGTATTCATCAGTTATGTAAATTTAAAGAATTTACATAACTTTTGTGTTCTTGATGTGATCTTAATTCTAAAACTACCTGAATCCTTTTTGGCATACTATGAAAAGCTGTTATATAGATTTCTGTGGGAATGCCATAGAATTCACAGAATTATTATATATTGTGGAGTAATTTTAAAATATCATAATTATGTCTGAGAATACTTACTTTAATATTTTAATCCATCTGCAATAAATTAATAGATCTCATCAGGTGAATGAACTTGGATGTGTTTATTTGGAACGATATGTCCTAATTAATATTAAAATTGGACGTCCGGCGTATCAATATAATATGATTAAATATTTAGGTACCTGTTAGCCTGTCTAGCAATATGATTGATGCATTACACACAGGGCGATCGTTAATTTATCAAATTAGTAATCGCAAACGTGACCCGAGTAATATAAATTCTAAATCGATTGTCAATATTTAAACAATGTTTACTTAACAATATTATGCCGGGTTACTTAAAAAGTGCAAGTACACAACCGACAAGAAATGGATTTAATTATAACTAAATAATTATTAATTTTATGCACTACCAAATTGGGACAAATAAATCCCAGCAGAGGTAGTTTCTCTCGTAACTCTTATACAATTTATCTGCAGACAAAAAAATTAGTCGATTTAGAATAATTATGTCTCCACGGTCAATCGCATTTGTTACGGTGAGTCTAGGTAAGCCGCTAGCTGAAAATAAAACAACAATAATAACACAGGCACACAAAAAAATGTCATATACTAAAAATTCGACTTTGTTTTGTTTTGAGTCAATCGACTGTGTTTGCAATAAGAAACAGCTGTGCCAAATTTGAGAAAAAGGTGCGATGCTACAAAACGTACACAGTGTAGATCCTCTTTTTGTTGAGAGAGCAGGGCAGTGACACAGCACATGCTCGATAGTATCATCATCCAGATTTAGTGGAGTAAAAAACGGGGGAAAAGTCGCTTCCTTCTCGAGTTTTTTTTAATCTTAGAACAAACTGAGACATATACCACTTCGTTAAGTAGGTCGATGTTCATTAGAAATCATGAAATACGACATTTTTTAGTGGTCACGGACATTGTTATTTTTAAAAAAGGTGTGAAGTTTTTTTTTAATCATGTTTTTTTGAACATCTAATGCCATATCTCAAAAACGAATGGAGATATCCACATGAACATTTTTTTCTATCTGTGTATAGTATTGTTAATTAAAACATTTTTAAGCATGTTAAAAACTTAGATAATCTTGAAAGTTCAGAAAATACGCAGTCAAATTTTCACCAAGCTACAAACTTTTTTGTTTTTGGAAATTATGTATAACATGCTGCGAATAAAATAAAGCCAAAAGACCAAAAAGTTTTTGATAGCATAATTCTTATTGTGTCTTTGATAGTTTAGGTACAGTGATTTTTTTGGAGCGCGCGAATTGCAGAAATTGAGTATTAATACGCCCGCGTCCACTAAAACTAACTAGTCTTAGGGCAGTGTACGATCAACGTTATTCGTTTTCGTCGAAGGTCAAATTATAAAACCGCTGCTCAAGGAATCACCACTTCCACATCCAGATCTTCTATCATTTTCTATCCAAGTCTCTCACAAAAATTTGAATGTGGAAATAATTGTTTATGGAACTTTAATAATAAAATATTTGAAATCGTCTACTCCAAAAACCTATAAAACGATATGCCACATCGGTAGTGGGGCTGAGGGTGGTGGAAGGGGGGTCGTAGTAGTGGTGGATAAAGTAAAAAAAAATTTGAGGCCTTTGGTTCTTGTACACACACTAAATGACAATTTTATTTTTTTCGCCCCCTTGAATAATGGGGTGGGAGTTGGTAATGGGGGTGGTTAATGTCAAAAAAATTTTGAGACCTTAGCTTCTCTTATATATAATAAATACCAATTTTATGGACTCTTACTTGCTTGATTTGCCTATTTACCCCCATTTACCCCCCAACCCTTTAACGGAATAATCTAGTTCAAGATCTAGTTAAAACACATAGGTACGTGTACCAAATTTCAAGTCAATATCTTAAACGGTTCCGGAGTAATCGTGTGCACAAAAAAAGTTACAGACAGACGGACAGACAGAATATTTTTTGCTCAAACTTAAAATCTCGACGTTTCATGACATTCTAAGCCTATTTTGACAATAAAAATTTTCAAAAATATTTTTGTCGACTTACACTGGATGTGGAAATAAAATGTGTAACGATATTCTTTCCCTTATTATACTCTTCGCAAAAACGAAGAGTATATTGTATTTGATCGGCACATTTCTAAATCAGTAAATATCGCTCGTAGAGAAATTTTTTTTATATCGTTATGTTAGTGAACGAATTCTGAACAACTTTCAAAATGTCCGTCTGTCCGTCCGTCACGTTTCTTGTAAGCACGATAACTCAAGAAAGAAAAATCGGATTGTATTGAAATTTGGAGAGTAACTTAGTGTTAGCTAGAGGAAGAACCCTATTTTTTTTTAACAAAATAGATTGGTAAATAAAAAAGTTATTAGTAATTTAAAATTAAAAAAAATATTTTTTACATTTTTTTATGGTTTACAATAAATAGAAACCTTGCGAAATGTTATTTCCTATCACTATTTTTTTTTTAATACATTTTACTAATGTGTGTTTCCTAATAATCACAATAAATTTTCTAATGGTATATATTACACTCATTAACAATTTTAGTAATAAGAAATGGTGGTGTAGCGGCAAGAGTTTCGTCTCGCAATCCAAGGGTCCCGGGTTCGATCCCTCACATCATGATTTTTCTTTTCATATATTTTTTTTTCACAACAAAGTTGTTATCACAAAATTTAGAATGTCCAAAAATTAACATTATTTACAAGAAAAATACGAAGAGTATCCTACAGAATGTGTAACAATTATATAAAAAGCTCAGTAAATCGGCGAAGAGTATAATGCTTCCACTAGTTACCATTTGTATTATATTGTAGAACGTATGGCCATTGTGCGAATTGTGCGTGGATTATCTGCTAAAAAAATATTTAAGATAAAAAAGCAATCTAAGTTTCATTGTAAAATGGAGTGGATTTTATGTGTCGTAGTAATAGAGGAGAACGATAAACTTGTGCACAAGCCATGGAAAGAGGGCTTCTATAATTGGGGCTGCGGAAATTAAAAGACTTAATTTAGGATATTTTTTTCTTTTTTGTTATCTAATTTAGGCGAAAATAACACGCATACTCAATTATTGTGTGGATCTAGGGTAAAAATGCAATGCATGGGAGTTTCGGATATGGCCTCTGACACAGGAAATGTCGGATACAAATATTAAGAATGCCACGTTAAAAAAAAAGTGCTTTAAGGAAGTCTTTTCTATTTAGCTCCAATAATAACGCAAAAAAAGGAAAATTCGATAGTTTACTTTTTATCAAAACACTCCAAAATTATTACTTTTCCTAAACTTCTGTTTATGGAATTTTATTAGCTCCCTAGTTGCGCAACTTTTTTTTCCAATTACTAAAATATTATTTTTTACCGTTTCCGAGATCCCAATGCAATGCATTTTTATCCCAGATACTTTATTTAAGATTTTTAATTCCTTCTTGCCTTCAACCTTAGTCCTTAATGCGCCACTGGAAAAAATAAGTTATCCTTTCAGATCCTAAAACGTAATAAAACAGTCCTAAACATAAAAAAATAATAATGAAAAGTTCCGTTACACACAATTCCTCCATACCAAAAAATTCGTAACTAGCAAACTATTGCTAAAAATGAAAATATTTTTTTTCTAAAAACTTTTTTAGTCTATTGACTTAATTTTCTTCATAGCATGTTACACAAAATTTTCAAAAACAAAAAAGTTCCTCGCTTAGTGAAAATTTGATGGCGTATTCTCTAAACTTTCAAGGTCATCTACGTTTTTGGCATGTTCATATTCTTTTTATTAGCAATCCTATGTATAGAAAGAAGCGCTTAAGTGTGTGTTTTATAACAAAAAAGTTCACATCGATAGCTCAATTCATTTTTGAGATATGGCAATAGATGTACAAAAAAACATGATTTAAAAAAAAATTAAGTTTTACACTTTTTTTAAATAAGAATATCTGTGACCACTAAAAAATGTCGTATTTCGTGTTTTTATGTGTAAAAAGATGTTGTCGGTAATACTCACTCTGTCTGATCTTGTTCTAAGCTGATAAAAAAAAAACGACACAATTTTATCCTTTTTCGCTGCTCTAATTACACCCTCTGCACTTGGGGGTTGTCTATAGCTCCCAGTGTATGAAGGTGTTTGTTTAGTCTACAGTGGATATCTATGAGCGAGGCTAGGCCGCGTGCTGAGCTATTTGACAGACGCTTCGCTAGCTGACGGAAAATATACATCTATTATAAATGTTTAATTATGTTTACTCGATAAAGTTGGACAGTTCATGCATGAAGCAAACTACCAACCAGCAAGAAGTACTAATACATCCACTAACACCTCTTTAAAACTATTCAGATAGCCCTGAAAAGAAGAGAAAAGTGGTTTGCAGCAGCTCGAATGAGTGTCAAGCAGCATCGTCTACATCGGCCGTATAGTTCTCGCTAATTGTTAGTGAGAATACGTACAAAATGAATGATAAAATGTATTCTAGATTTGCAACTTTTAAGTCCCCATGCGGTAATCAGCACAGAAATGTTTAAAAAACTTGACAGAACAATGAAGTTCACATGCGCTATAATAAATTTGCAGCAACCAACTAATATTGCTTAACTACACACATAACACCTAGGTTTACGTTCCCGTTGCTTGCTAGAAAATCAAAGATCATTTGCACGTTTAATGTGGTAAATTACGAGAATCGACTTTCTAATATCTTACCTACATTGTATATGTCAAACTTTAATAAACATGACAGATAAACTTGCAATCAGTTAGTAATATTTAATACTAGTTGACCTGCGCTTTGTGAGATAGGAGCGCGAGCGTGCAGAATAAAAGCGGAGCCTATGTCTAGTATCTGACGTCAGAAACCGTTTCTGGAAATGAGATAATTGGAGAACTTTAATTTGGCGATTACATGCATTACAAATTTTTGTTTTAAAAAATTCTTGTACATTTATGTTATGTTATATGAATCCTTAACTTGTAACCTGAAAAAGCAAATTCATTTTTTACTTTTATGTCCATTAAAAATCTGCCTTTTTCAAGCTTTAACTGATCTGCTAAGAAAATTAATGACCCACTACTTTCCTAGCTACAGTGTGTTTGCTGGGTAATTTTATGTTAGTCACCTAATAGGGTCAACTTTTTGATAAAGTTGATAACCTTCCCGGGTGAAAAAATATTTAAGTTCTCTAGTAACGGTTGTCCTCTGGAAAAGTGAGGACTGGATTCTTTCTACAGCGGAACAGGTACATAAACCGTACTATGCCATTTCATAATCATCTAAACATAAACGATATTCAGCGTTTTCCGCTAATCCAAGACTATGTGGGCGATTGCAATTAAGGTGTAACCTGTTTAGCTCTAACTATTTTGTAATTCCCGATTTCAATGATGTGATAAACTTCTTTGAATGAACTAATTCTGGTAGTTTCTTGGTCAGTACTGGAGTATTTTCCTCTCAACTCAGGCTAATATATTTATTTTAGCAATACCAAATGTTGATTCTGGTGCTATAAATCTCGATCCTGCACCTCCTCTGGACGAAGAGCTATCAATTACTGTGTTGCCTTTCATGACAGAGAGTCAATTTGCTATTTTTACCCAATCGGCTTACAGCCTTCTGGCAGTTCCAAACCATTTTAGAATTACAATGATAGGATCCAAAAGCTTTAAGGCCTGCTTGGCTGCCTGGGAAGATTTTTATAGATCTGTATTTGGGCTGCATTTGTTCCAACTTCCATACACAGTTTAGTGATATAGGTTTAAAGAGTTCAAAAGTTTTTGAGTCGTTCGTCTGTGAACCAACAAAACTCGTCTATTTTTTGTAACTCGGTCTTATTTCGATCCCATTCGTCTCCTCCAGGCAGCAGAATATTAATGGGTAGCTGGTGGTTAGTCAAGGTAGGCGTCACACCTCAAGGCATTCCCGTTCCATGATGCTTGTCTACGGCATACTAATAACCGCTTGTTGGAATTTGTATGTTACCATCTAACCTCTCTCTCTCTCTCTCTTTCTCCCCCTAGTTGGATGTAGAGAGAAGGTAGATCCAGAACGGCTCAAGGTGTGTGCCAGTTGTTATCAAGCATGCTTATCTCTATAAGTCAGAGAGTTTGGTTTTAGCTGTTAGTTGTAGCTCTTTCGATCACCACCTATGAATTCATTATCCATTATTGGTCTTATGACCGTAATGTATATCCAATACACTTGCTGGAGACCAATGCCCTAGGACTTTTTACAAATTGTCCAGAAGACAGTCTTGCTTTGTGGCGTATCTTTTTCAAGTGGGAGTTCCAGTTACATGATTTATCTACTAAAATACATGGGTATTTCACTTCCTTCGCAAATGGAAAATAGAAGGTGGCTCTAAATTATCCAACTTCCTTTGTCTGGTAAAAGGTACTATTATTATTCTGTGGAAGTTGACAAACATTTTCCCACTTCCATATTAGATATGCACTATGTCCTACATTTAAGTCCAAAATTTGATCCAATCGGACACAGGGCAAATACTGTGCTTTTGACCAATTTCAATTGTTTTTTCTGGTATATCCTATCCAGATCCTGTTCTTTAAGCTGCACTGCATCTCGAGGGATGTAAAATCATTTTTTTTTTCAAACGATTCAGTTCAAACACGTATCCCTCGTTTTCGGGGTCGTATTGACGATCCAAAGTTGAATTTTACACCCCTCGAGGATTGAAGCAACCCCCGAGGTCTCTACCACCTTCTCTTCCGTAAAAAGTGAAGGAATATGCACAGGTATAATGATCATGTGTCGAAAAACCTATAAATCCTGGATAACATGCTTTATGGTGAATGAGAAGTGGTTTCTGCCCGTTTGACGGATGGGGAGGAATTGGAGCTTTATGGTGAGTGAGAAGTGGTTTCTGCCCGAAATGATTTTCCACCCCTCGGAAGGGTTTAATCAACCCTCTAGGCCTGCTGCCTGGATTCCATTTACTCTATATCCCCCTTTCATGTTATTTCAAGTATTATCCGTTGATAAATCACTCCTCCAATAATGGATTTATATATAAAAACATAAAGGGGGTTGGGGCGGTCAAAAACTTATCCCACCACTTGTATCGTGTTCACCTCGAAAACGTCTTTGCACGAAATATTTACACTATTTCTGCCTTCATTACATAGACTATTTGAGGTTATATGGCGCGATTTTCTTTTTAATATAGTTTGTAAAATAACAAGCGCCTTAGATCCTTCACATATAATAGACTCACGAAATCATAGGATTACTTATCCGAAGCAAATTGTTTTCTACATGGATACCTTCTTTAACATTCTTATTCTCACGCCATCCAAAGTATGCTCGATCCAACTTTCATTTATTTTAGTTATTTAAATATAATTTGCCGTATTCATTTTACGGTTTGAAAACCAGCACTAAACATAATGAGACGTTACGATTGAATTAATTCACATTTCTAAATAAACATATTAATGATTTACTGAACGGTGGACATCAATGCTTTTTTAGTGATGATTATAAATATAAAAATAAAATAATTAAAGTACATATTTAAAACATAACCACAACTACTACCAAAAAAGGCTCGGTCTTTTTTTTATGGTAACTTCGCTTCATTAATTATATTATTTTTGTCACTAGATACGGATTTAAATCCGTTTTGATTTTATAACACAGTAACCACCATTGCTTGCTATGAATTTTGATGACCGAAAAATGTTAAGCAATTCGTCGAGGATTTAAACAAAATTTGTCTTCATTTTGATATTTCAATTCAACCAGTTCGATGTAGGATGTAGGTATTGGTCTAGTTTCCGTAAATGTAAAATATCTGATGTGGTCCATATAGCATAACATATCTTCCTTGTAGGAGGTTTTAACATACAGAGCGATTCAGAATGTAAGAAAAACGGAGAGGAAAAAGAAGATGTGCATCCTTAAAAATGAAGATGATACCTCTAAAGCAAATAGCAAATTTAATTTTCCAATTCATCATGCACCACCTTATCTTAGTCTAAAACTAAAAAATATTAATTTACTAATTTGTAAAATATGATACCCCGTTTATAGTGGTTAGCCATGAAAATAATAGACGTCTAATGTCATATCAAAATTAAAATAATTTCAATTTCAACTGTCATCTCATTGTGATAGTGCAGTTAACAATTTCTTCCAAAATGGAAAATAATAATCAGTATCATTATTCTCGAAATGAACAAATCGATATGATATTAATATACGGGGAATGTCACAAAAACGCTATTATATTAATGCAAGTATGATGTACGCTGCTCCTTTTCCTTTAAGGAGGCATCCACCAAGAACTTATTTTAGAAAACTGGAAATAATGCTTAGAAAAGAACCAGCTAATCAAAATCACGAGTTTATCATCAATGGAGAGTCGAAAATTGACGTATTGTTCTGTGTTTAATTTTCTCCGTCAGCCTCGCTACGAGAATTAGAAAATGAATGCAATGTGAGCAGGGAAAGTGCCAGAAAAATATTAAAAAACATAAATATCGCTCCTATAAATATAATTTTCATCAACATTTACCTGAAAACGACTCAGAAAGAAGATTACAATATTGTCATTGGTTTTTACATAATCAAGACTTAAATAATGATTTTGTTTCAAAGATACTGTTTTCAGATGAGTCTAGGTTTACAAACAATGGTATATTCAATAGAAATAATACAAGGCATTGGGCACATGAAAATTCTAGATTGCTGAGAGAAGGTATTTCCAAGGAAGATTTGGATTCAACGTCTGGGTAGGACTTATAGGGATGAGAATTATTGGACCTATTTTCTTCGACGGATCGTTAACAGGTGCAAGATATCTTGGATTTATAGAGAATGAAATCGATAATAATATTAATGAATTACCCCCGAATATCAGAGAAAACATGTTTTTTCAGCAGGATGGGGCAGAACCTCATAATTCTGTCATTGTTCGGCAATACCTGGATGACACTTATGGACATAAATGGATTGGAACAAATGGTTTAATTATATGGCCAGCCAGATCACCTGATCTCACTCCCGTAGATTTTTATATATCGCGTAACATTAAGACTAAAGTTTACTCCAGACCACCCACTACTTTAGACGATTTAAGGGCCAGAGTTCAACGCGCATTTCAAGAAATTCCTGGAACCGAGCTAAGAAACGTTATGAGGTACACAATAAGTAGGTAGATCACGGTCAATAAACGATACGGTTACCTCGATCGGCAGCATTAGGACGAGAGAGACGCGGGGGGCGGAAAATAGAATGAAAGAGACAGACATATCTGATTTCTGTGCAAAAGACAGAGACAAAGATGCCTGTAGTGTCCACAGGTGACGTAGGCTGTAGACCTACGGGTATCTTTGTCTCTGTCTATCTATCTATCTGTCTATCATACATACGTTATTCATTACTTGAAAGTAAGCATTTTGCAAATAATTTAGTAAATTAATATTTTTTAGTTTTAGACAAAGATAAAGTGGTGCATGATGCATATCGTTGGATTGGTAATTAAATTTGCTATTTAATGGCATGATGGTCCTTAGTAGGTGCCATTAAAAAAATATGACTTTTACGCAAAAAACACGTTTGGCAAATTTTATTGGTTCATGAGGCTTTTGTCAGCGATTTAATTGATGAAATCGCTAATAATATGAGTTACTAGAGTCAACTAGAATAGATTCTTTTTCTACGAAAAAAAATAATAAATTCGGAGAAAAAAAATACTCAAGAAAAACGTAAATTTGGCAACACTATTCTATGTAATTTGAGTTACAGATTCCGAAAAACATAAAACATGCTGGGTGATGTATTTAAAAAATCAAAGTTGATGGCACTTCCGGTGAAACCGGAAGTCAGCCATTTTTACTATATCTGCCTGTCTACCCGAAATTGGGTCTAATATCCATATACTAAATTTCATTTAAATCCGTCAATAATTGAAAGAGATATAAGCATTGCCCTAGTCTCGTTGCCACCTGGTATTATTACAGAAAACGATTTGACAAATATATGATAGAAACCAAATATAAAAAATAATTAAAACAAAATGGCAAATCTCCACTGTGTTAAAAAATAAGAGAATGGACTTCTAATTTTCTTAAATGAAGACATAATTAGGTCTTGGACTGATCTGGCAGCGTCTGCGACCACCCAGTGAAAGTTTCTTAAAAAATGGCCTGGTTTAAAGATCCATTGCTCCAACTATAGTCTTAATTTCTTTATTGTGTTATTTTTATTATTAAAATAGCGTGTTCATATTTTTTGACACAGATTTTATATAACGAAGTGAATGCCGAATTTGTATTTCTATTGTTTGAATATTTAATAAGTGTGACCGAATCATATTTTTCTAAAAAAATGTCAAAATGTTTACGATCATCAAATTGTTGTAGGATTTTTGGGTTAGTTCGTTTCCTGGTGCATTAATCTTACTTTTTATATGCCGCTTTGACCACAGTGATTGTATACAACTGCTTCAATTCACTTAGTGACAAGTCATCCTTGGAGGTGCCTCATGTACCTGTAGGCGAACCCATGAACTTTCCAGTTCAATTGCCTCGAACAAATACCAAAAAAGGGTCATCAATTCATCTGTTCTAATTATTTTATTCATTTTTTGTATTTGTATTGTTTTTACCTTTGTTTACGTTTCATTTTCGAAAAATGTGCATATTTAAATTCCTTGACAGTACGGAGCAAACAAATAATCGTAAAAAAAATTGCGTTTTTTCTTGATTAAAATAATTAAAGTTAAACTGAAACTAATTATTATTAACATTGATAATGATAAATTTTGTTTTATAAAAATTGTTGGAAATGGACACCTTCACTTAATAGGCATGCTTCCGCCCGCCTTCGCATTGAATTGCGCACTCGTTCAAATATTCCCGGCGTATTCCTTATTATTTCACACGAGGCAACTATTCGCTCTCTTAAATCTTCTAAAGTGTTATAATGGGAGTTTTATACACTAGGGTTTTAAGATGATCCCACAAAAAGAAATCCAAACTATTGAGATCGGGGTACCTTGCGGACCATTGCTAAGGTCCTCCGCGACCTATCCAACGATTAGGATAAACCACATGTAAATGGTCGCAAACAATTACACTGGAATGAACAGGAACTCCATCGTGCATGTACCACATTGGATTCCTTAATGCAATTGGTATACATCTTCAATAGGGTGGGTCTAGATATGGGTTTAGATTATTTTCGGGATTTACCAAAAATTGGTGGGTGATGGAGCTAAACGGGCACCTGATTCGTATATTCAGCACGTGCCCAATGGAGTTACAGAAACATACAATTTTTCTTGTGTGTGTGCCTGGGTAATATATTAATGTCACCGGATCCTCCGCCATTTTATAGAAAACCGCGTATGCAAATATATTACACAAACACACACAAACAAAGTGAAAAGTGGTCTGTTCGCCACTTTTGATCGAAATTCAAAATTAAATTTAGCATTCTAATATTGTAGACAATACAATACAAAAAATGCCTTGTGTCTAGTTAGACAAATTGCAGACTCTTGTAGCAATATTTCCGGTTTAGTAAAATAGTTGGATAATTAAATTAATTACCATTAAATTAAATTATTCTTTTAATTTATCAGGTATATTTCTGGTTGTAATGACTCATAATTTGTTACATGAATATGAGATATTCTTTGATAAAGTTCCATGAGCTGGTGTTGTTGACTTGGTATTGTTGGCTCAAAATAACCAAACCTAAAATAACAATGGGCATTTTTATAAAAATCGTCAGTCATTGGTCTGCTATGATTCATGGGCAAATTTTCTCTTTTAATGTATTCAGTTGAAAAGATCACGTGTGTTTTTCATTGACAATGAATATACAGGGTGTTCCTTAACGACGTGGTAATATTTTAGGGTGTGATTCCTTAGATCATTTTATGAAGAAAAGTTCATATGAACATATGTACGCAACGGCTTGAATTTTTTGCTACAGGGTGTTGAATTTTTTTATAAATCGTTATTTTTTAATATCTCAGAAAGTACTTCAGATATTATTTTCAATTTTGATATGTGTTAATGGGATATAAAACCACATATTTTAGTTAGAAAAGTTATTTTATAGCTCCACCAGTGGCGTTCCTGCAAACATGTCCTCTGATATTTTTTATCAAAAAAGTGGTACGCCACTGACGTTTTTCCATGTGGATATTTTTTCTGATTGGCCTGGTCAATTCTACATGAAAACGATCTCTTGCGTTTTTCTCGTCATGCACACAGTTCCTTATTAAAACAATTAAATTCAAATTGCTTCATTTAGCAGTAGGTATTGACTAATAATAATTTTTGAATACTTAAAATCTAGTTATCCTGGAAAAAATGACGTTTCTACAAACATCATTTTCAAAACAATATTTTTTGACATAAAGTAAGTTGCTGGTGTTCAAAACCATCTCATCTTATTATTTCTTCGATTTTCAGTGTTTCATTGAATTTATCTTCGCTGTATTTATCTGAATATCCCAGTAAATATGGTGAATTATCCGAATGCGGAAATGGCGACAATGTATTAAAGTAGTATTACTATGAGAAGATGACAGCAAAAAATATGGCAGAAACTAGTTTGTGCGCTCCATCATTCTAAGCCAATGAGAAAGAATTACGTGACATTCAATGTCAACACCAGTGGCGGCGGTGCCCTACAGTAGAGCGGCGGCGACGGTTATAATAATAATAAAACAACTGTATTACGCAAAGTTCAATACAACTTACTATTCTTACACTTCTCCTGAACAAAGGTTACTCGTAACAGTTGGCAAGTTTCAATCTACTCCATTTTCACAGTTCCTTGACCGCGAAACTTTTATTGCAATTACACATCCCTATACCCCAGATAAAGCTATGCCACTGGTAAAAATATTCGCCCTGTCATCTTCTCATAGTAATACTAGTCTACGTATATGGTCTCGCAGATGATAATGCCACAAAAGCCAGAAGTATGTATCAGGAAAGATATCCTAATCGTGCTTTGCCAGATAACCCTTTGCGAAATTTCCAAAAAGGTACTTCGGAAGGTAGACCTCGAACTGTCAGAACACCCGAAATTGAGGAAGTGGTGCTGGGAAATCGACGAACATCCTGAGAGGAGTACGAGGAGGATTGCTAGAGCTCAAAATATTTGTCATCAAATTGTTTGACGAATTTTGGTTGACTTTTTGTTGTATTCGTACCATATTCTAAGAGTACAGGCATTACTTCCCAGGGACTTTTCACAGCGTGTAAACTTCTGTCAGTGGTACCTTCAGAATGTTACACTAAATCCGCAGTTTGAGTCACAAATTATGTTCACAGACGGAGCAATTTGTTTTAGGAATGCTATTCAAAATTTCCATAATAATCATGTGTGGGAGAAAGAAAACCCCCATGCCATAACCGAAACTCATTTTCAACAGAAATTTTCGGTTAATGTATGGGTAGGAAGTATTGGTAATAATCTTATAGGCCCTTTTTTTCGCCAAGTCGCCTTAATGGACAATCTTACCTGCATTTTCTCCAAGAAAAACTACATGTGTTGCTTGAAGATTAGGGTGGGCCGAAAAAAATAAATATTTTTTTTCGAAATGCTTTAGAGCGGAAAAGTTGCCTATTGTAATAAAAAGAAAAACGGCATAAAGAATATTACAATCGGTTAACATCTTCCGTTCGCGTATCGTACTTAAAGTTTATGAAAAATTGCAAAAATCACGATATTTTTGTAATTTTTTCTGTTAGTTAAAACTTGTAAAATAAACACGCTTTGCTTTTTTATGCTTGTTTTATGGTTTAAATAACCTAAATAAATTAAATTTCGATCAATAATCTATTTTTTTCCGTTCGCGCAACGTCTTAGAAAAAACAGAAATTTTCCAATTTTTCGCAATTTTCACTGTACAACTCTTCGTTCGTGTTGCTAGAACAAAACAACCCAGAACTCACCACGTGGAGGTGGGTGCACATCTAGTTTCACCCACACCCTACCCAACCAACCATCCTATTGTTTTTTGTGGTATTTACATTATATTTACAACTATTTACAAACATTTCCCATAGGTAACACAGTAAGCCAAAGATATGAGTACTATGAGTAGGATTCTCTGGCTTGCTGTGTTTTTGGCGTTTTCTTTTTTATATCTACTACATATTTAAAGTCTGATTTTTTGGAGGAATGAGGCATAATCGATCAGACTTCAGTGTTGCCCGGATATAGCCATCTCTAGCTTCATGGCCACATACTTTATTCGAGGTCTCTGTCACAAGTCTGACGCACCTCTCCACAGCCTAGGTGTGACAGGGAAACTTTTGTATTTCTCTGATGGGCTTAATATCAGAATTGATGAGTGATTTAATATCATATTCACTTAAGTCCTGCAGCATCGGGGGAGGATACAACACACAAGAATTCCAATTAATAATTTTAGTGTAATCGGAATCTTGAAAGTTTCTTTGCGCACCCAGAGAACGTGCTGTTGGCAATGCTTGTCGATGAAAGAGAACATATTTGGGAGCTTGGTTACAGAAGGATCTTAAAAGCAAGACAAACCGTCCCAAAGAAGAAGACTGTTAGAAATTTCGTACCACCGAAGATAAATTTTCAAGATTCTGATTACATTGAAATTATTCATTAGAATTCTTATATGTTGTATCCTCCCCCAATGCTGCGGGACCTAAATCAAGATTAAATCATTCGATGAGGTTTTTTTTGGTTATTTTCGCGATATACAAAAAAATGGTGGGCGAAGGAGCTAAATAGACACCTGATTCGTGCTCAGCACGTCGAAATACATAGGAGTCACCCAATGGAGTTCCGGGAACAGACCACTTTTTTTATTTTGTGAAGCTGTGTAATTTTAGGTATCATTTTTTCAGTATTTAGATTTTGGTTATTGAGTAAATAAAGGAAGGACTCTTTAGTTCAATTTGTACGAATTTCCTTTTCAGTAAATATATATTTATTATTATTATTATTCTTATTATTATTATTGCAACACCCCATATTCATGAAAGTGAACCTCAAGATAATGCAAAGAGTGCACAATTATAATTTAGGACGAACAGTACGATAGTAACATAAGTAGATTGTAGTGAAAGTAGGTCTAATTAAGGTTCAAAGCCGTGACATTTCGAGTGTAATTTTTTAGGCTTAAACAAAACTCAGCACTGCACCTTAAAACAACATGTCTGCAGTAATTTTTATTTTACATTTATAAGTTGTAAAAGTTTTGGAGTATCATTAGTCCAGTCAATGAAAGAGATGTAGAGAACATTGAGGAGGGGAGAATTTTTTCTCTTCAGGAATGTGTTGGGGGTAGTTA
Organism: Rutpela maculata; assembly: GCA_936432065.2. NCBI lineage: Eukaryota > Metazoa > Arthropoda > Insecta > Coleoptera > Cerambycidae > Rutpela > Rutpela maculata. Next base: position 21,748,150 of record OW386285.2, read on the forward strand.
GGAGGTAAATATTCTAAAAGTCCCCGCCCCTAGCCTAACCGCTTCAGGGAGAGAGGGGGGTGGAAAGGTTCCTTTTTTCGATTCTTCGCTTATAACTCGGAAACGATGCGTCGTACGGAAAAGGTAATCTATGCAAAATTAAACGTAATTAAATTTCCCACAAGAACGTTTATATTCATTTTCTTCCTTTGTGTTATAATTTACGAGATATTCGCCAGCGAAAATCAATAATTAATAAAAAAAATCAATTATGTACCTTAAATATTTCTATTAAAGCGGTTTACTGTGGTTTGCTCATAAATCACAGTCACAAAACAATCTTTATTTTACAACACTCGACGTACTTACTAACGTAATATTTTGTAGAAATCTATACATTTTCTTAAATATACAGTGTGACTTACTTAAAATGAAGATACCCTTATAACTTTTTCATTTTGTTTCCGATTTGAATCAAATTTTACTCAAGTATAGAACAAATTAGGATCTAAACTATAACATATAGGAAGAAAATGAATATAAACATTCTTGTGGAAAATTTAAATACGTTTAATTTTGCATAGGTTACCTTTTTCCATACGACGCATCATTTCCGAATTATACGCGAAGAATCGAAAAAGCGGCGGGGCTGGGGACTTTTAGTATTTTTACCTCCTAACTACTTCAACACATCCCTGAAGAGGGAAATTCTCCCCTCCTAAATGTTCTCTACAATTCCCTTTTGGGCATTCATTGATTGGACTACATGCCTAAAGTCATCTTGAAAATAATAATTTTTATTTTAAGAAAACACTACTTTTAGATACATCAAAACAATATATTTAGAATACCTACTCTACATACATTTTGACTTGTTTATGCTATGGCTATGCCTTTATCAAGAACATTACAAGATGAATACTAAACGCTGTAGAATTAGTAGACGATACCTTCGCCATGAAAACTTTGTTCCAATTGTCGATAAATAAGAGGCCTCAAAGTCTCAAAAGTGGTTAATGTTGGATCACCGTCCAAAATATTGAGAGAAATTACTAGTGGCTTTAATAAGTGGATAATGAAAACCACAGATATAATGTGTCAAATTAAATGTTTTGGTTAAAAAAATATTTATAATATTCAAAAACTAAAAATCTTAATAGCAATTTGCATGCATCATATAGTAATCTGTGTAATTAACCATTATAAGACAACTTCTTTTGTAAATATTAAGTGCAAGGACGAGATTACCTACCTCCCCCCCCGTTTTCGAGGATGCTGAACACGATGCAAAGTTTTTGACCTCCGAAACTCCCTTAAACGGCCGAAAATCACCTCCTTTATGGATTCATTTATGTGTTCATGTATTAACGGGTCTGGGGAGTGATTTATCGACGGGTTATACTTGAAATAACATGGAAGGGGGATCCAGACAGCAGGCCTAGGGGGAATTTTACACCTCTTGGAAGAGTTGAAGCAACTCCCGAGGTTGCTACCACCTTCTTTTCCATAAAAAATGAAGGGATATGCACAGGAATAACGATCATGTGCCGAAAAACCTGTAAATCCTGGATAGCATGCTTTCTGGTGAGTGGTTTCTGCCCGTTTGAGAGGGTATGGAGCTAAAAATGAATATTTTTTCCATGATAAGCGACTCCGAAAACTGGAGATACGCGTTTGAACCGAATCATTTGAAAAAAAAAGATTTTCCACCTCTCGGGCATGTTTAATCAACCTGCTGTCTGGATTCTACTTATTCTATACCCACTCCCTTCCATGTTATTTCAAGTATAACCCGTCGATAAATCACTCCCCAGACCCGTTTATATAGGAAAACATACATGGATCCATAAAAGGGGTGGGGTGGGTTTTGGGCGTTTCAGGGGGTTGCGGCCGTCAAAAACTTCTCACACCACTTACATTGAATTCAGTACCTTCGAAAACGGGAGGAGCAGGTAATCTCGTCTTTGTACGAAATATTTACACTCTTTTCACTTTCATTACATAGACTATAGAGAGAAATTGCGGATAAAGTTATTTTATTTTTTTTTAAATGATACGTAATTCATATTAAAAAACCGCTGCCCAAGGAATCACTACTTCCACATCCAGATTCTCCATCCAAGTCACTCACAACGAAAAAACTTTGTATGTGAAAATAATTGTTTATGGAACTTTAATAATATAATATTTGAAATCTTCTACCCCAAAAACCCATAAAACGATACCCCACATCAGTAGTGGGGTGGGAGTGGTGATAGGGGGGTGGTAGTGGGGGGTGGATGAAGTAAAAAAATATTTTGAGGTTTCTGGTTCCTGTACATACACTAAATCACAATTTTTTTTCATCCCCTTTAATAAGGGGGTGGGGGTGGCTAATGCCAAAATTTTTTTTTGAGACCTTAGCTTCTCTTGTATATACTAAATACCAATTTCGTGGACTCTTACCTGCTTGATTTACCCATTTACCCCAAATTTACCCCAATTTACACCCCAACCCTTCGACGGAACAAGATGAAAATATAATCTAGTTCTAGATCTCGTTAAAGTACATATGTGTACCAAATTTCAAGTCAATATCTTAAACGGTTCCAGAGTAAACGTGCGCACAAAAAAAGTTACAGACAGACAGACAGACAGAAATTTTTTTTTCGCTCAAACTTAAAATCTCGTCGTTTCATGACATTTTAAGCCTATTTGGACAATAAAAATTTTAAAATTTTTTTTTGTCGTTACTATACTTCCACAGTACGTGGAAGTAAAAGAATAACCTACCAATTTTTGTAAATATTTATCGAAAATTGGCTAGGTTACCGATTTTTGACGCCTGTTTTGAAAAAATGCACCACTGTGCATCGTTTTGAAATATTTAATTTTAACTTCAGGTTCGTAGTTAGCTAAAAACATGAATATCTTACGTTTCAAAAATAAATCAGCAATACTTTTACAAATAGTAAATATCTAAATGTAGGGCTAGTTTTGGGTAAGAGCATGTGTCGGGACCATATAGAAACTGAAGATGTTACCTTTTACTACAATAATTACCCATAAAAAAATGTCATTATATATGACATTATTTCTACGTTTCATACCTCTAGGTACTGTACTACAGGCGCGCAGCCAGGGGGGGGGGCATCCCCCCCCCCCAGCCGTCTTCCATGAACCAAAAAATAAAGAAGCATAATCACTGTTAGTTCAAATTAGGAAATATTTAAGAAAATTTTCCCACAGTTATGAGACCTGCAAAAAGTAAAGTATTTGGGTTGTCTAAACATGATTTTCACCCCCCGCAGTTCTAAAAAAGGGTGGTTTTTGAGAAATATAAACATATATATATATATATATATATGAATTTTAGCGTTTTTTCGTCTTTTTCTCTATATTGAGGAAAAACTATTCATTTTGGTGGAAAATATCAAGAGAGCAAAGTAGTAGAGCATAAAATTTCCTATAAATTTTGTCTCTACCTTTTTTTCTCGAATTCCCTTAGTTTCGCCGCTAGAGGGCGCGAAAGAAATAAATATACATATAGACTTTTGCGCCTTTGGTTTTGATCTCACGTAATTTTTCATAAAAATGCATAATTTTGGCTCAAAATCTAAAAAAAGTCGCATAAGTCCGTCCATATGTATATTTATTTCTTTCGTGCCCTCTAGCGGCGAAACTAAGCGGAATTCGAAAAAAATGGTGAAAACAAAATTTATAGGAAATTTTATGCTCTACAACTTTGCTCTTGATATTTTTCACCAAAATGCATAGATTATCCTCAAAATAGAGAAAAAGGAGAAAAAACGCTAAAATTGATATATATGTATAATATTCTCAAAAATCACCCTTTTTTAGAACTGCGTGGGGTGAAAATCATGATTAGACAACGAAAATACTTCACTTCTTACAGGTCTCATAACTGTGGGAAGATTTTCCATAAAACAGCGATTTTTTGACTAATTTGAAGGGACTAAAAGCAGTATCCAAATTATCTCTTGAAATTAATATTTTGTAATTAATGTCAATATTATCTAGTAGAGGAATCTATACACATCCGTGTTCAACCATTTTCTGAAAAGTTTTCCTCAACCTCTGGGGAGGCCGGTTCTATTGCCCCCCCAGATGAATTTTCTGGCTGCGCCACTGCTGTACTATAATATAAAACGAATAAAATGTAATAAATTTATCACATCTCAGAAATGATGATTTTTCTCAATGTCCCCAACATTTAGAAAGCAGTGTAAAATCGTTCATATTTTGTATTTTGACCTTTCTGCGTTGGGATGAATAGTAAACAAAACTAAGTATTTTGTATCTTATTATTAAAATAGTTTTACGTGTTTTCCAACATAAAGCTGATAAAGCACTTTATCGCACTCGCTCGAAACCGAGAGTTAAAAATTACGAACATTTTTGTATTTCCTGGAATCGTTTCAACTTATTTACCAGTACACATCCTTCACTCTAATCATCATGTCAACATACTTTTACTTAGAAGCAACCGGAATCCACTTCCTGAGTCGTGACGTTAAGCAAGGTCACCAGTCATTATCTTAATTGCATTAATGCAGTTCTTTCTACGTGAGCTGCATGCCAGAGGGTGCAATAAGGGGACGCACACCCCACAATCTAATATCTTCCTTCGCACATTCTATATCTAATTGCACAAAATCGATCAGTTAGGCGGTGGCGGAGAGACGCCCATGACGTCACCGGTGCTCAGTTTGGTGGGGTGCGGCATTTGGACCAACGCTTGAGCTCGAACCAGTGCGTGTCTGGGTCTCCCCTTGGCGGTTCCGACAGTCTCTGTGCAACCTTCTGCTAATGAAAAGGTGTTGTGCTGCTTGTGCATGGTGCTAAAGTGTCTTTGTTAGTGTCGTCGTCGCCACGTGGTGATTAAATTCGTCTCGAGTGTGTCAATTAGTGGTTACCAGTCGCCTCCGCGCGTAACCAGACTTATTCCAAGTTACATTGACCCGTTCGACATTAGTGTGAATAACAGAGCACCGCCAGACAAGCGAAGCTGCTAAATTGATATTAATAAATTGGTACATGTTGCTGTATGATGTTTGAACTGCAGCCGGAAATTGCATCAGTTTCCCTTGAAGCGGTGGCGCACCCTCTATGTATTGATACGAATTTCCGCATGTAACGCTCTCGGAAAATACCGCCACCCATCTTGTTTTACTCTCAACGTGCGAGCGTTGTCCAATTTTCAGCATAGAAAATAGCTCTTATCAGTAAATGTGAATGCAACGTCACTCGCTTTCTGTTTAAACAACAGATCGCTGCTATTTCCAAATTGGTTTTCACTTTTACAAAAGTGAAATCATGCCTTAATGGGACGGTGTTCAATCAGCTGGTGAATATGAAATATTTTGTTGTAAAAGGAATCGATTGGTCTTGGAAACACAGCATAATAAGTAATAGAGCAGTACAACGTAAGAAAATTCTGGTATTCTTTTGTCATTGACTTTTTTGTTTAATGAAAGTAACCGGCTCATGTTAATGCACGTACTGTTCGAGTCTGCTCAAATTTAAGATGGTAGAAGGTCATTATTTTTATTTAGAAACGATGCTTTACACCGTGTCCCAGGGAAAACTGGAACATGTTACCTTAAATGATTTTACTAGTTAACAAGTCTTAATAAAATTGGGTCATGAATGGTATCTTGCGGCTAAAAAGGTAGAGTGAATATTAACTAGCAAACCATCCCTTGGGTTGTCTGGAATATACTAAATAAAGGTGTAATAATGCCCATAATTTTACGTTAGTGCTATCCATGTAATCTTGCATACCTACTTTGTAAGACGTGTTGATTCGAAAAAACGTCTTTGTTACCGTATGCTTAACTGGGTACCTACTTTAAACGTCAAACAAATTAAGCAAATGTTGCAGGTTGTCACGACTTTTGAACTAGTTTAACAAATATAAAACAATTTTATATTACAATATATATATATTGCCCATCCAGCGCATTTTACAATTTACCTTAACGTTACAAACGATATGTCAATAGACACAGATATTCACATATAGCCTATCACCAAAGTTACCAACAAATATTAGTACTGGCTCTTTCGCCATAACATTAAAAATATTAAGTATTCTCTACGCGCACAAACTTACCATTCTTTTTAATAACAATGGTAATAAAGTGATAAAAACTTAATTTGGCGGAGTGTGAGCTAAAAGCTGTGTAAATCTAAGGCACAGATTTTAATAACTACATAACACTTATAAACAAAAAATACATCATTTACTTAGATGCACGACAAAAAAAACTGAAAAAATAAATGCCAATAACACAGGAATGGGCTAAGGTACAGAACGCGTCCATTTTCATATACATATTCCTTTTATTGTGGACTGCATGTTCATGGATTCTCAAGTTTACTGTAACTGCAAGAACATTCATTTCTTCCTGATTTCCCGGTTTTTTCTTTGCGTTTCGTAATATTTTCGCATTCAACAATCAAAAGACGACTAGCTGAAGCTAGTCGTTGCCAGATTATACTAAAGTTTGTAGAATGCGACATTCGAGAATGCAATCTTATCAATCGCGCAATTTTTGGTACACATTTTAAGAATATAGTATACGACGTCGACCATTAGAAATTCGAGAACCGACGTCCTTGTTTTGCAATAGAAAGGAGGAGGGGCTATACGGTTTTCGGCCCTTTCTATTTTTGGTCAAATTTCGAAAATTTTTTTTTATCATATACAGTGTGTCCCACTTTTCACGGTAACACCTTTGTAGCTCAGTTATTAGTCATCCAATTTTAACCAAGTTTGAATGGGTATCAAAGACCTTTATTATACCTTTTTTAAGTAAAACAGAACTTATTTCAGTCATCGGCGTGCATTTCTATTATGAAAAAAAGGGTCGATTTTTCGAGAAATTATATTAGGCATTTTTTTGTTGAAAAACTAATGCAATATTATTGATCAGCATGCTGTAGAACCGCTATATCCAAAATTTAACAACATTTTGATTTTTGGTTTTTGAATTACGGCCCACTTAAAATTACCTATTTTAAACATTAAATAATCGATAAATTGGTAACGAAATTTTTTTCGAAAAAAAGTCATTCTTTATTTTCTCTTTAAATTCGTTTTTTCTACCACCCCATATCATCGATACTTTCAAATTCGGTAATCCTTAATGCCCGAATAATTTACAGGTCTGATGACCCAAAATTTTTCAATGAAATTTCTTGGCCTTCGACAATAACAAGCACCCTCTCGTCCCACAACATAAACCTTTATGCTGCTACCAGATATAAAATAGTTTTAAAAGGATTTTTTATTTACATTATTCATAAAATGCCAATTCCTCTTATTCCCCTCTCCCGAACCATTCTGTTGTGTAGAGAGGTTTAGGTTAGATTTTTTTTTGTTTTTTTGTCTGTTGATTTAGAGCTTATAGTATACCGGGTGACACAGGAGATATGTAACACCCCGTAGCATGTTTATTTAAAAAGATATTATTTTGAAATTTGGTAGACTTATATAATGCGTAATTGTCATTTTTTTGGTACAAACAAGAAATTTTTTCCACTTCTGGTTTCACCGGAAGTGACATCTACTTCGTTATTTTAAACGGCACCCTGTATATATTTTTTTCCTATCTGATTCTACTTATTTCTCTTTTCAACTATGTATACCAAGATGACATTCGTTTTTAAAATGGCTGCTGAAAACCATTTTGTTGCACTAAGTCAAGTTGGCTATGGAATGAAATGTGGCGGAAATTAATGCTTAATGTGCTGCAATATCAAAAGAACCCTGGTACACTATTTTGTGTTTCATATTTGTTTTGTTCTAATCAGGTCGAAGAGACTTTGTAGAATTTTTATATTAAATAAAAATCTCTAGACTAAATCCCCGAAATCATAAAAACTAAGATAGAAACACTAATTTTAAATTTGACCCATTTGTAAAATATTTATTCATCTTTCACTTTTACCCAATACAATTCGTTGTTATGTCTGATTTTGCTTGCTTTTAAATAAAATTGTTTTCGAAGAATCTCAAAATGCTGGCCATTATTTCCCCTGCAGCGTCGAATTCTTGTAACTAGTACCTCTAAGCACATTTTCTAACTGCAATTCAGTAAACTAATTTATTGCTAACCTAACTCTCATTTTTAAGTCTTCCCTATTTTGCAGTGAAGTTTTATAAACCATTTCCTTGAGATGGCCCCATATGAAAAAATCAAGTGGCGTAAAATCCGAACACCTCGGGGGCCATCTAATTGGTAAAAGTGAAATATGAATACATATTTTACAAATGGATAAAATTTAAAATTGGTGTTTCTATCTTAGTTTTTGTGATTTCGTGGATTTAGTCTAGAGATTTTTCTTTAATATAAAAATTGTACAAAGTCTCTTCGGTTACTTATTAGAACAAAACAACAAATATGAAACACAAAATTGTGTACCACGATTCTTTTAATATTGCAGCACACTAAGCATTAATTACCGCTACATTTCATACCATAGCCAACTTGACTTAATGCAATAAAACGGTTTTCAGTAGCCATTTTAAAAATGAATGCCACCTTGCTCGACATAGTTGAAAAGAGGAATTTAAGGAGAACCAGATAGGAAAAAATATATACAGGGTGCCATTTAAAATAACAAAGTAGATGTCACTTCCGGTGAAACCGGAAGTGGAAAAAATTTCTTGTTTGTACTAAAAAAAGGACAATCACACATTATATAGGTCTGCCAAATTTCAAAATAATATCTTTTTAAATAAACATGCTACGGGGTGTTACATATCTCTTGTGTCACCCGGTATGTACTTTTGTCTGATTTTTTTTTTCAGAACTTAGAGCTTAACTATCTTTGTTCGTATTTTTGTTGCTTTGGACGTAGGAAAGTGAGTAAGACGAGCGCAAGGTTATATCTTTCTGCCGATAGAGAAAAGTATAAGAAAAGTCTTCGTTATACCATTTTCAAGCTTGCAGCAGTATGATGATGGCGGAAATGGTCCGGGAGAGTGCTGGGGGATGGGGGGAGAAGGTGCTTGTTTTTGGGGGTGTTGAGGTGTTGTATAGTAGTAGAGGGAGCTTAGGGTGTAGTTTGTTCAAAGGAAATATTATTTTCAAGTTCAAACACATCTACTAGTCAACCATCCTAAGTTGGTAAGTAGTCGCGCAGAGAGAGAAGAAATATCGTCACTGTTGGACAGAAACAAACAAGCTTCTTAAGCTAGCTAGCTGGAGGGGGGAAGGGCTAGCTAAAGAAGCTTAAAAATCTTGTTTATCTCTGTCAAACAGTGACGATATTTCTTCTCTCTCTGCGCGAATACTTGCCAACTTAGGATGGTTGACTAGTAAGCATGTGTACTAATGTAAACTGGTTCTTTAATAACACAGGCATATAAAATTTAAAAAGTGGTCTTTATCTGGTACTCCATTGGGTAACCCATATGTATTTCGACGTGCTGAACACGAATCAGGTGTCTGTTTAGCTCCATCGGTCACCATTTTTTTGTAAATCGCGAAAATAACCTAAATTATGAGTTTATTTTACTAAAAATTGGTGTGTAACGGAGCTAAACGGATACCTCATTCGTATTCACATGTCGAAATACAATGGAGTCCCAGAAACAGATCTTTTTTGTGTGTGTGTCTGTGTAATACCTACATGAATATCACCGGATTATCCATTTTCTAGAAAATCGCGTATGCAAATATATTACACAGACACAAAAAAAAGTGAAGAGTGATCTGCTTTTAGAATTCCACTGGGTAATCCCTATGTATTTCGACATGCTGAATATGAACCAAGTATCCGTTTAGCTCCGTTACCCACCAATTTTTAGTAAATCGCGAAAATAACCTAAATTATGAGTTTTTTTTAAGTTATTTTCGTGATGAACAAAAAAATGGTGGCCAATGAAGCTAGACGGATACCTGATTCATGTTCAGCACGTCGAAATACATATGGGTTACCGAATGGAGTACCAGAAAAAGACCATTTTATTTTGTATGCCAGTGTAATTTAAGGAGGATACATGGAGGGGGGAGGGCTGGGGAAGTTCTGTTTGGGGTGGAGTAGATTAGATATTGAATATTCAGGGTGTTTCAGCTAAAAGTCCCCGGGTCATTATCTCGTAAAATAATAAACATACTTAAAATTTGTAAATCGCGGATAATTGACATCAAAAAAGGTCTTAAATAACTGCAGTTATAATTATTCCTTTGCAGTGCACAGAGATGGCGCTGCGGTGAGAAATTATTTTTCGATGGCTGGAACCTTGAACATGATTCATACGATTAATGAATAAATTGTAAATAATTTTGATAATATAAAAACATTTGTAAATACCAGCCGTTAAAATATGTAATAATATAAGAAGTATGGAATATAACAAGATGAAAGTTCTAAATAATTGGTGTTCTAAAATGATAAACAGAAAAGTTACAGAAGCTTTCAAAATTTACAGACATGTAGCTCCAAAACGGCTGGTATTTACAAAATGTTTTACATAGTCAAAATTATTCACAATTTATTCATTAATCGTATGAATCGTGTTTCAAGGTTTCAGCCATCGAAAAATAATTTCTCACCGCAGCGCCATCTCTGTGCACTGCGAAGGAACAATTCTAACTGCAGTTATTTAAGATCTTTTTTGGTGTCAATTATCCGCGATTTACAAATTTTAAGTATCTTTATTATTTTACGAGATAATGACCCGGGGACTTTTAGCTGAAACACCCTGTATATGATAAAAAAAAATTCGAAATTTTTTGACCAAAAATATAAAGGGCCGAAAACCGGCCTTATATGCCTTCCTTCTTTTGAAAGTAGAAGGGACAGTACATTGCAATGCGTTTATACAGTGAAGAGGATGTTTTCTTTGATATTCCGGTAGAGCTTTCTTCCAAACATTTTTGAGAGGTTGAAGGGCCGCAACATCTAGATAGCTGCATTTTTCTTGTGGCGTTTAGAGAAAGTCCATCAATATTATTTGTAAATCAGCACACAAAGTTGCTTTAGTTTATGCGTTTGGTGAGTAGAATATCCATCTACAGAAAGTAGTACAGGAAATTTTACTCCATATTGTTTAAGGCAGGGATGTAACACATTCTCTGTGCATAGAATATGAGCAATTCTACAGACACTGGGTACTAGAGATGGGCACGTGACGTGAATTTCACCGTGTCACGCCGTGTCACGGCGTGAGCGTGTACATTTAAGGTACCAAATCACGGAAGATTTCGTGAGTGTGCGTGAGTCAAAAGATCCCGTGCGTGAGCGTGCGTGAGATAATATTCACGCCGTGACACGACGCCCTATCTCTGCTTTAAAACTTCAACCTGTCGTGTCGTGACAAGAATAAGAAGCGAAGCGATAGACGGAAGACGGAACACGAGCGCGAGAAGGGAGGGAAAAGGACAGGAGACGGGATGAATGACGCAACATTCAAATCAAACTGCGTAATTGCAATCTCTCTCTACTGCATTCGCCAGTCGCCTAGCCCTCCTGGCCTGGTCTGGTCACTCTGGTCCAGAGATGGGCACGTGACGTGAATTTCACCGTGTCACGCCGTGAGCGTGTACATTTAAGGTACCAAATCACGGAAGATTTCGTGAGTGTACGTGAGTCAAAAGATCCCGTGCGTGAGTTTGCCTTAACATGTATCAGTCGTGCGTGAGTGTGCGTGAGCTAAAGGTTTAAAGTCGTGAGCGTGCGTGAGCGTGAGTCAAAATCGACTCACGCGCCCATCTCTACTGGGTACTGAGTTTATATTGGTAGATGTAGTGCATAACCGTAGGTTCTGTAACTTGTCCAACCGTTGAAAAACTAAACACTACAGTTAAATTTGTCTTAGATTGGTTGAAATTTACTTCGTATATATTTCTTGCTCGGTTAGGAGCAATAACTTTACTAGTTTTTGGACACATAAAAAATGATTGTCCTCACCATTGAAAATTCTGTTGGAATCCAATAATACATCCATCTTCAAATCCTTTTTTGTGGGATCTACATTTACAGAAGAGGGCCATTTACAAATGTCTTGTTCAAATACCATTGAACTCGCAGCTGTCACAGGTTCTGCCGTTCGATGAGTGAGCTACAATAGCGTTTAATAAATGACTTGTATCGTCCTTCTCATGGAAGATTATCTGTAAACTGATTTTTCCGTCGTTTAGCATCCAAAAATTCCTTGAGATGGTTGTATATCTAATTTTCGTACCTCCTTTCGATAACTGGATAAGTACCAATTCCTCCTGTATACTCCTTCTCTCTTCTTGTAGTGTGAGGACAGGATTTGGTCTGAAGCATGTTTTATTATGAAAATATGTTTGAAGAAATTGCAGTTTATCGGTGCATACCAGCTGTTTTCCTCTGTGACTTTCCCTTTTTACTTATTTCTATAGCTAATAAAACCTTTTATTGTAAGTATACTCGTCCTAGGTTGATGTGAATATATTGTCATGCTCTGAAGCTAGCGGTACTTGTTAATATTATATTTTTAGATACTCTTTTTAGTGTTAGTTTACAGGTAATTTGTGTATAGCCGTGGGTAAAATTGTTGATTAGTATTGGGAATGGGGAGAGTGCTTTGCTTGGCTCTTTTTAAGTATTTTTATGGCTCTTCTATGGCGCTGGAATTGGTGGATGTGGGAGAATTTATGAAGGCTGGATCGTCGGATATTACGAGGGTTTCTGCGCAGTTATGTAATAGTCACTTGAGTATGAAATTCCTAATTGAAGGAATGTCTGTGATGTCATCTAGTGTCTGGATGGAAGTAGATAGGGGGAAGTTATTCCCTGTACCTAGGAGTTATTTTTTATTGTTTGGATTCCATTTTGTTGTATAGGAGGTCTTGAGGGATACCAAATAGGTAAAAATGGTTCTAAGGTAGGATTTTTTGATTTAGATATGGTAGTTGTACGGGGTGGGGAGTTCTCAGGGAGTGGAGATAGAAATAAGGTGCGTCTGCATCAGTTTACAATCATAATTGAGATGTGTTTTTTTTTTAAGTAAGATTCCTATCTAAGGTTACTCCAAGGTAGCTTATGACGTCTGACTAGTTAAATTTATGGCCGTCTATAATAATGAGGATTTCTGGCTACTTTTTTGCAAAACAGATTTGTTGAGTTTTTATGTTGACGAGTAGTACCAAGCTACAGTAAAATTTTAGTGTTGTGTCTGCATCTGCATCATATTATCCGGTTCTTTGATTCTTTGACGTATAGGCAAAGTGTTATGCGAACAACTGTCGCATCGGGGGTGGAAGGTCATTTATGTATAGATTAAAAAGTACCAGACCAAGGATTGATCCTTGAGGGATGCCCGAATGAATAGAGGTGAGGGGATAGGACTCTTGTTTAATTATTTCTCGAATGTGCCGGTGTGATATGCAGGACTGCATCATATTATTGATGCGAGTGGAAAATCCCACGATAAAATTTTCACTTCTATGTATTTTTTATTATAGGCTACTTCATGTTGAACCTTCTGCATCGCTACCGGCACGGTAGCACAGCGGGCTAAATCATGTTGGGTGGCTTAGTCACACACTGTTTATCGTATATTGGGTTCGATCCCCAGCTGGGGCACTGTCTAATATATGTGGTGTGTTATGTGTAACTGAAGACGACAGTCATTGGCCAGTGGAATATTACAGTTATTGGCATGTGGCCAAGCATTGTCTGAAATAATATTAGTACTTGAATTTAAATGAGTTATGTGCATTTTTCTACTGTGAGAAAGTAAAAAAAAATTAAAATAATTTGATACTGTAGATATTGTCTACGTGGTAAATATAACCGATTTGCATTGTGATTTCTTGACCGTAGTTGGCCGTAGCTTATTAAATAAAATATCAGCTCAAAGCTAGATTCTTGTCATCAAAAATGCGGGATAAAAGCTTATATTTGTAGAACAATTACACATATTCTTAAAAATTAACATACCTCGAATGCTATATCAGCTTTTCAACTAGCCGCCCTTAAAGATTTTGATTACCTTATTCACATATCATTATAACCAGAGACACCGAGGTCAAGATGTATTTATTTTTTATTTTATTTATTTTCAACGAGTTACAATTAAGTGTCTAATTACAAAGAAACTCGCAAGGAAATTGCACAAACATCAACATAATGTAAATGGAATTTGACGTGTCATTAAGTACATTAATATATTAATATTTAAAAATGAAACTTTGTTAATTTCATATTTATACTAAACTGAATTAGAAAGAAAAAATATTCATGTTCGCTTGGTAAGCAGAGAAAGAAACATCGGAACAGAAAAGAAAAATAATAATTCACAAATGTGGATTTAAATTATTAATATCAGAATCATTTTTAAGAGTTTTAATAAATAAAGTGAAAAATCAACACTGCTGTTAAACGAAACTTGGTTAATTAATCGAAACATACTTAACAATCGGTGAAGCACATCATGTCATTCTGCGAGTAGAGACAAACAAAATACGTTGCAATCGAGTATTTCTGGCAGGAGTATTAAAGAAAAATAGTGACAATAGTCTTAAATAAGAAAATTTAATAGTTCGGTGCCCTCTTTAGCCCAGTTGAAGGTATTTACCTCTAAAAACTTGCAAAATGATTAACTTTTTTTAACGAGTTCGTGAAAGTGTATAGCATAATCTCCAGAACATAAAAAAAGTAAACAAAAATTTTTTTTCATCCATTTTTTAAAAATTTTGAAATTAAGTCAAGGTAGGAAACATGTTTGGGTCATTGTCACGAAAACGTGCATTTTCAGGAAGTAATTCTACGTAAAATATATTTATTTATTTTCAAATATAACATTCAGATTGGAACATAAAAAATGTTAAATAGATATTTTAAGTAAGTGGTTGAGCTAAACTTAATTAGTTTTGTTAAAAAAGACAATTTTTTAAAATACTAGTTAACGCAAGTGAGAAACAAAGCATCAAAAGTAAGATATAATGATTAAATAGGTAATAAAAGTTGAAGTCAAAAATTAAATATTTAGTCTCTTAATGTAAAAAATAAAATATCTTTAATCTTTAATTCTCCCTAACACAAAAATTAAAAAACAGAAACACAAATGTACCAAATAAAAACAAAAACTTTAATGAAAGCGGGAAGGAAGTAAAGATTTTAAAAGCTTATCCTCTTATGTATACAAGAACACAAAAAAATTAGTTTTTTGTACTTTGCAACTTTTCTATTTGCGTGTTCCAACTTAAGAAATAACGTAAGTGAGGTTAACGCAGGTGAGATTTAGATTAAAATTTCCTGCTAAAAAGCCGATAATGTAGTTGAAAAATAACGCTACTTTAAAAATATACATTCTAACAAAATTACAAACAAATGATAACTAAATAAGTAACATATTGCGTATTTTTTACTAAAATTTCTTATTAACAAATCTGAGACATTATGCTTATCGTTTCTATGAATATAATCATTTTGGCGCCAAACCAGTAAAAACTAGCACTAATTACTTACTCATTTCCAGAGCTAGAACCTCAACTGGTAAAATAAAATATATATCTTTACATTTAAGGAAGGTCATCACCACCCATTCGATTCTAGGCAGTAAAATCAACGTGTCAACTAAAGTGAGAATACTTACTGAAGACACTTAATAAAGTAGCGTTTTGAAGATAAATTAATTTTTAAAGTACCATATTTTTAAAAAATTATTTTTGAGTTTTTCGAGACGTTTCTTCTCTCTTTTAAATCTATATTACGGTAAAAAAATATTTTTTGACAGGTCAAAGCCTAATACATTGGGGTAAGGACAGTTAACATACGTGAGATCTCCACATACTGTTATATAACATAAAAACAGAAAGAAAACGATTAATTCGAAAAAAATATTTTATTTATCCGATTTTACTTTAAATATTAAAACCTGGAAACAACTATTTTTTTTTAAACTGAACTTTTATGGCGAAGGGACTGCAAAGTGCACGTTTTCGTGACAATGACCCGTTTATGAACAAAAAAACCGCTGCCCAAGGAATCACTACTTCCACATCCAGATTTTCTATCCAAGTCACTCACAACGAAAAAAATTTGTATGTGGAAATAATTGTTTATGGAACTTTAATAATATAATATTTGAAATCATCTACCACAAAAACCCATAAAATGATACCCCACATCGGTAGTGGGGTGGGGGTGGTGATAAGGGGTGGTAGTGGGGGTGGATGAAGTAAAAAAATATTTTGAGGTTTCTGGTTCTTGTGCACACACTAAATCACAACTTTTTTTCATCCCCTTAAATAATGGAGTGGGGGTGGTAATGGGGGTGGCTAATGTCAAATTTTTTTTTGAGACCTTAGCTTCTCTTGTATTTACTAAATACTAATTTTATGGACTCTTACCTGCTTGATTTACCTATTTACCCCAAATTCACCCCAATTTACCCCACAAGCCTTCGACGGAACAAGGTGAAAATATAATCTAGTTCCAGATCTCGTTAAAGTACATACGTGTACCAAATTTCAAGTCAATATCTCAAACGGTTCCAGAGTAAACGTGCGCACAAAAAAAAGTTACAGACCGACAGACAGACCAGACCGACAGACAGACCGACAGACAGACCGACAGATAGACAGAATTTTTTTTTCCCTCATACTTAAAATCTCGACGTTTCATGACATTTTAAGCCTATTTGAACAATAAAAATTTTTAAAAATTTTTAAAAATTTTTTTTGTCGTTACTATACTTCCACTAGATGTGGTAGTAAATACCCTAACGAAATTTATCGCTAAAGCCATGGTATTCCCGGAATCAATAGTCAAATAATGTTATTACTCGGAGCGGGATCCATGCGTGCGCGCGCTTGAATACGCATGACTGTGACACCGGCGCACTGAATTACATGTCACTAAATCAGAATTTGTTCAACCTATATGAGTGTTGGTTCATTTTAAAGATGGAAATTGTAGCTTTCCGATGCTTCTTTGTTTTAAACAATACAAGCAAAGGATGGATGGGAAAAATATACTTATATATATTATCACGCCCGAACTCAATCGTCGCAATAAAAAATAGAGAAAAAAATAAGAGCTCTTCAAAAAAATTCCTTCTTCATTGAGAACTCTTAAAAAGTCGTACACTTCATGATTATTATGGTTTATTAAGTTATATTAACGTGGATTCAAAAAAAGTAAATCTCAAATCATTTTAATTTCCTTGCTTGATGATTTTTTTGATAAATATATATTGGAGGTTGTAATTTGCCGAGAACTTGACCCAGTGGAAAAAATAAAATATCACTATTTCGGAAAAAAATGAATACTCTTGGAATGTTCAAACACAAATTCGTTTACTTGTATGCATTTTTTCGAAAATATGATCAATACCATCATGATAAGAAATAGTGATTTTCACGATCTTATCCTTATAACTCTCTATAGTTTTGAATATATATTCTGGAACTTTTCCAATACATTAACAAATGTATAAGAAATCCATTGGACATAATTGAAATATAGATAGGTGTACTTGTAATATATACAATGCAGTAAAAGCAGGTAAAAATTCATGCGAGTGACGGCGCGGCAGATTTGCTTCGATCCAGCGGCTATGTGTGGTATCTGTGCATGCGTTCATAATTATATATTTTCCCTCCATACTCACTATTTATCCGTCTATTCACTAAGAAAGATGTTAAAAATGTGTAATCAGAAAGAGAAAAAAAGCTTTATTTTACTAGTTAGAAATGCTAAGAATTTTTAGACGTTCCATAGTATGCATTTAACCGTGCGTTTGGCCACGCAGAGTGACAAAGTTACTTCACTATTTTTTTGCAGAAATACCGTGGCTTCAGGGATAAATTTTATTAAAACGTTTTTTGTTCAGAAACACGTGGTCTATCCACCTGTATTTTTTATTTTTTCCTACCTTGACTTAATTTCAAAATTTTGAAAAAAAAAATTGATGAATTTTCCACCGAGCGGAATGTAAACTTTTCAGGATATTATTCTATGCACTTTCACGAACTCATTAAAAAAAAAATTATTCGTTTGCAAGTTTTTGGAGATTCTACTATAAAATTTCCTCTATCGTCTGGGCTACTTACATATTTCAAAAATATGATGATACAACTTATTACACACTGGCGGTATTTCCTCGATTTGCGATAAATAGAATCCCTTCAAAGCTACCGAAAGAATAATATTGGGAATCACTATACCAATTGGCTGATGACTATTGCTACATTTTTTTCTGAATTAAGCTCGGAATTGTATGTGTGTAATATCATAAAAATAAGTTGTTTGATGCAACTGAAATTGTTATGAAGATACCAGTCTGTGTTCCAAAAAATACTCGATAAACCAAACTGCCTGCCTACTTTTTTGTGGCGATCATCTGAATAAGCTTGACATTGACGAATGTGAATTTAATTATATCATCAGTGTTAAAGATGTTAATATTTATAATTAGATATTTTCAGTGGCTCCAAGACAGCTTTAATTCCTCATTTGTACTATCCGTATTAAAATATGTGTCTATTATGGCAGAGGTTTGCAAAGGTGAGGAATAAAATACAAATATCTGAAACCAGAAAGTTGTGACAAAAAATTTTTGAAAAAAAAATTGAACTTCAAAAAAAAATCTCCAAAAAATATGAAATAAAATTTCACTGTCGCACAGTGTGAAATTAATGAGTTTTCATTTTCAAAATTCCACTCCACGCTCAATTTTTTATCAATTTGGATGAAACTAGATGCAAAATGTTTGTGAAAGCTGGCTTTTTATCAGATAACTGCGGGTTTTACAATTAGGAAGTTTCCATTTTTCTCATTTTCTCGTAATAAATAGTCGTAAAAATCTAAAAAACATCTGTATTTTTTTTTTAAATTATCTCTATAAATAAAGAAGTTATGGTCCTTCCAAGTTTAAAATGCCGCGATCATCTGGGCTGAGCTCGATTACGTCACAATACATGATTCCGCCAATAGCGAGCGGGCGCGGGCACCTTTATACTCGCTGGCAGGCACCGGCAGTTTATAGCCAGCTTGCATTTGAGAGCCGAAAAAATTGCTAAAACATGCAATTTTGGCACGTTCATATTTTTCGAAAAACATCATTGGGACGGCCGTATGATGTCGCGACGTACAGAGGAAGTCTTCCAGATAAACCTGATCGTAAATTGCACGGCGAAATTCGAAAATTCGGCTCGGCACGAACGAATCAAAAGTGACATTTTGTGACCTTTCAGAAAATCGAGCACATACACTAAATAAAGGGAACATACGGCGCGCCGCCGGCATGGCAAGTCAGCGCGTTGTGTATTGTGACGTCACGGTGGACTTCAGCCGAGGCGAAGTATTCAAATAAGAAATTGAATAAGTTCGTGAGTTTTTCAGATATCAAGATAATTTTTTTTTGTTTGACTAGTTATCTGAAAGACTTCTAAATGAGGTTGAATGTATATGATATTTCTAAAATAGGAAACTTCCTAATTAAGGTATTATGTGCCAACTGTCAGCTGCCAAAACTCCCCGAAAATTATAAAAATTTTAAAATTTTTATAATTTATATACTCTAAGCTTTTTTTAAACGGATTTTTATGACTTATATGAATGTTTTTTGGGTCGCTAATTACGAATTTCGGGGTCGAATATCCTGGAAATGTACGCAGAACCCTTAAATTAGCAAAAAAACACCTCTTTTAGACACCTGTTTTCGCAATATTCTTACTGCGAGTCTTAAATTATCACATAAACATATTTTTTGACTAGTAATTTGAAAATCCATTAGGTTTGATTATAATTTAGCAAAATTTTAATATGAGGGTTAACTACAAGCGGTAAAAACTATCCCTAAATAAAAAAAAATGAAAATTACACGATATAAGTAATTCTTTAAAACTTTTTGCCCTTAAACCAATTGAATGAAATTTAGACGCATTTTCACTGAAAAAAAATTTATTCACCTCCTTAGAGTGTAACTGCCCTTATATAACAATTAACTTGAGGAATAATTTGCAGAACGGGTTTTCAGTATTATTTTATGATTTTGGATCAGTCAGCTTACAAAAACTTTAGAAACAGAAATAATTTCACCCCACCAAGGATTGAAACCACCCTTAGTTGAGCGTAAACATTTATAGGAATAATAACTAGGGAGGGTTGAAACTACCAAACAAAAAAAAAATGAAAAAAACATGATATAATTATTTTTTAACTGTTTGTTTTTGAATTGAGTAACGAATGACATTTTTATTTAAAAAAATATTTTCACATCCTTAGGGATAATAATTATTATTATCTAAGATGGTATTATAGTTAAGACTTATACATTTGTATTTTTTAATCTCTGAAAATAATGCAAATCAGCCCCTTGTTCTTTGTAACATTGAGTACTACAGTATCTAGAGTACTACCTTCAAAATTACCTATTCCAAAGAAAAAGAACAAATATTTTTGTCCCAATTAGTTATTTATCATCATTTAGTCTAAATAAAGAATGTGCAAAAATCACTCTGAAGTATCCCTTGATGCTTTTCCACCCGTTTAGGGGGTAGTTCTAAATAAAGCGGCTGCACAGCGGTATATTTGTTCCAAAAAAAATATATGGAACCACTTAGATGACTAGTACATCTCAAGAAAAGATGCAGCAATGACTCTGAGCCAACCCCTGACCATTTTCCAACCCTTCCGATGGGTGAAAATCACTTTCACTGCTGCACAGTGGTATCTTTACGGAAAAAAAGTTATGGAACTGCTCAGTTGAGCAGCAGGCCTCAAGAGATGGTGTATTAATTATTATGAGCTACCTCATAATGCTTTTTCACCCCTTACGGAGATGAAAATGTCTTTCACCTCTGCACAGCGGTATATTTGTGGAAAAAAAGTGATGGAACCACTCAGATGAGTACTACATCTCAAAAAAAGGTGTAGCAATTACTTCGAGCCGCTCCCTAACCCTTTTGCGCCCCTCGCGGGGGTAGAAGTTACTAGAAGAACGTCTATTTAGATATTTTTTCATAGTTGCACCCGTACATCAGAACAGTCGTACTTGTGCTCAGTAATACTTCTAATATTTTTCGCTCTTCGTAGAGGTGAGAAGAAAACATGTAAATTGATGGTACTTTAATTTAAAAACCTACCCTCTCCAGGAAGTGATAAGAGCAATTAAAAAGATACAGAAGTATTGTCTCATTGAAAATAATTATAAGCGTTTCAATGTTAAGAGAATCACAATTTAGATATCTTCCTTATATTTCTTAGGATGTTTATCTTTTTGCATCCCCTACAGGAATAAAAAATCCTGAAACGTACAACTTGTCATGACATATAATAAATACCGCATTTAAACGATACCTTTATTCTATACTACGGTGTTCCTTATTTTTCGACTTTCATTTTTTTTTTGTCTCACCCCCTAAAAAGTTTTCGCAAACAAAAAATAGATCCCAGGTTTTTTACAACTCTTCAGGTTCAATAATACGAACTGTTTACCTCTGCAAAACCCGGTATGCTATTCAGATTCTGATTTTCAGAAATTGCCAATAGAAGTGTTCGTAGAAAGTCAATGTTTGTTAACCACTTTCCAGGTCTTTCCGAATTAATCTTCTAATCCAACGGCATATTTTTTAGAACTGATTACTGTTAAAATCAAAGCGTGAGAGAGATAATACCAACTGGTGCCATAGTTTATTGATATTAACTAACATTTTCACCAATATCCGAATCAATGGGTATCTCCAATATTTGGGAAAATTATGAAATCTAAAATTATTTTGTTATCATGGGACAAACAAGTGCTATCCAAGGTCATAATAGTTGTACATTCCTAATTCTTGAGATAATTGAAAATCCCCTACCGAAATTTACTCAACATTTTCAAGGACACTATTAATTTACTAGAATAGGTGTACCGACAAATATGTAAAAAATTACTAAATAGGTGAGTTAATTTTTCTGGTATTTAACATCGTAGATAAACCTTATCTTTACGTGTAACAGCAGAAATGAGGACATCGAGTGACCTACTATGCTTATCAGTAAAGTTTACACTAAGCCAATCTAATGTAAACAGTTTATTTCGAAAAAAATGCTTTTGAAATTTCATTGAAGCAAGTTTTTCATATTGTAGCACGCTATGGAACAGTAAGAGAAAATATCCATAAAAAATCTACCAAACCCACGAGAATATACACAAACAAATTAGGAATTTACCCTGAATCGGTAATAAGACAGGTTAGATATTCACCAACTTGACCAATATAACCATTGAACCTAACATAGCAAACCATCCTGCGCTTATTATTAATTGTAACCTTATAATATCCTATGCAGTAAGTATATAACAAACAAGCTAAAAACGTACTCTTCGCCAATTTACTGAGCTTTCTATATAATTGTTACACATTCTACAGTATACTCTTCGCAGTTTTTTTGTAAATAATGTTAGTTTTTGCACATCCTAAATTTTGTGATACCAACTTTGTTGTGAAAAAAAATATATATAAAAAAAAAACATCCAACCTGTCTGGAATTTGAACACACGATCTAAATCAAAACTTTAGTCACTGCACCAACACAGATTATTGCAAAAATTGAATGTGTGTAGTATATATCTTTCGAGGACCATATTTCAACGCATTAGATATATTATTATGAAATATATATTAGTAAAATGTATAAAACAAAAATATATTATAAAGATAATAATTCGCAAGATTTCTATTTAAGTAGAAACGACAAAAATTAAGAATTTTTTTTTTTTTTAATTAAATGATTAATAACTTTCTTATTTACTAATTGATTTTCTTCAAAAACAATAGGATTCTTCCTCTAGCTAACACTAACTCTCTTTCCAAATTTCAATACAATCGGACTTTTCTTTCTTAAGTTATCGTGCTTACAAGAAACATGACGGACGGACAGACAGACAGACAGACAGACGGACGGACGGACGGATGGATGGATGGATGGATGGACAGACGAACATTTTGAAAGTTGTTTAGATTTCGTTCACTAACACAATGATATGAAAATGTTTTTCTCTACGAGCGATATTTACGGTTTTAGAAATGTGCCGATCAAATACAATATACTTACTCTTCGTTTTTGCGAAGGGTATAAAAATGTTAACAAAAAGAACAAAAAATCGTGGGTAACAAATGAAATAGGTAATTGAAAAAAGTAAAAACTTAAAAAAATTATTTTGGTTACAAAAAAATACTAATAATATAAATATTACCGAACGTTTCAAAAATCAAAAAAGGAATATAAAATATTAATTCAAGAAAACGAAAAAGAATATGACAACGTCATTGAAATATCATCAAGTAACCTAAAAAATTCTGGCAAATAGTTAATGAGCAAACAGACAGAAATAAAAAATAATAATAATAATTACGCTTTAAACCGAAAGTCAAAACATAACAGATGCAGTAAAAGTAAACTGTACTTTCTTTTTTACACCTACCAGGCAATACTGAATACCCAAAATAATATTTTTAATAATAGCATGGACAAAAATAAAAGATGTTATTTTTAAATAAAGAATTGGAGTTTCCTTAAGAAATGTTTTCTTAGCCGCTTTTTAAGTCTTCGAGACGTAATTTCCTAAAAACCTAGAATTTTGCATCAGGTAAAGCAGAAAGAGGTCCTACAGTTTATATCCGAACCTCTTCTTAGGGAATAACTTTTTCAAATTATTTCGCCGTTAGCAGGGTTCGAACCCGTTACGCTATCTTTGTACACAAGCTAAACGCGTAAACCACTGAATTAACGACCCCGTCTAAAGACAACGAAATAATCCAAGAGTGTAGATATATCGATTACCACTAGGCATATTATTTGCAGACATATATTTTTAATTGCTGGTTAGTATAGCTGTTAGAAATGGAATAATTAACATACAGTGATAAAATGTAACATGCATTATTAACCGGAAATAATTTATTCGTTATCAGTAAGCTTAACAAACAGTTTTGCTCTGACATGTGTCCATCGTAGTACACGCAAGAATGTATGATTAACTTTACCATTTGATATATCATAGCTGTATGAATCTTCAACCACCAAAGCTTGAATTCTAAATATGTGGTAATGATAACAATTAAAGAGACACCAGGCGACTTAAGTGATATAAGATATTTTTCTTTCTACCATAATGGAACTAGGCCTTTCTATTTTAATTTTGATAAATACAAATGACTGTTGAAAGTAGGAATTTGTGAAACCAATAAAAAAACTTGTCATTTTTAGATTTATACAAATAACAATTAAATAATTATATAAAAATGAATCATACATGAGGTACAAAGTTATTTAGGTATATTACTTAAAACAGTTTGATAGAGGGTCGCACATCTGGTATACAGATGAATCCAAGATGGATGAATGTGTAGGTGCCCGTGTATATGGCCCGAAATGTAGGCTTACAAAGATCTTAGGTTACGCTCCCACCATCTTCTAAGCAGAAAATTACACCATAGATTTTTGCGCTCTAAGTTCATTTTTTTTTTATTATTAGAAAACGCGAGCAGATCCGAAGATCCGCAGTACTCAGGCCTATCGGCCCATTGTACGTTCACGACATTTAGGATCCCCTAGAAAAAATCAGTACTCTCCACGAAGGAGAGTAGCCCTATCCAGGGTAGATCCCGTAGTTCCTCCGGCTATAGAAACTGCCTTCCAAAATTCCTATACCTTGACACTCCTATTGGTGTACAATAGCATAGGATATGAGTGATGGTTTCATCCTCCACTCCACACATCCTACAAGTAGGATCATCTTTCAACTGCATTGTATGCAGGTGCTTGTTCCTATTATCAGGCCTACCACTTACCGGTGGAGTCAGTCGAGGGCCCCTATATATGGAGCTTCGACTGTCTCATTCCGGGGGCCTGAGCCCAATAGTTGTTAAACTGTGCCGTAGCCCAGTCTTGCAGCTCTGATTGTATCAGACTTCTTGGCAGACCGAAGGCTGGCTCGGGACTTTTTCACCCGCCAAACGGTCTGCTTTTTCGTTGCCCTCGACGTCACTGTGTCCGGGCATCCATATAAGTTTAACTGAGTTGCGTTCACACAGCTCAGTCAGAATGTTTCGACAGTTCAGCACTAGCTTAGAGGTCACCTTGTTTAATGAAAGAGCCCTCAAAGCTGTCAGACTGTCGCTACATATATAAATATGCTTATTGACGAAACCTCTTTTGAGGTTTTCTCTTGACGCTTGCACACAGTAAAATAGCATATATCTCAGCCTGAAATACACTAGGGTACTTACCGAGTGGCGCCGACATACGAGCCCTTGGCTTGCATCCGTGTACACCAGCACCAGTCTTCTCCTGAGTCTTCGATCCGTCTGTGTACCATTCCAGACCTCCGGGACTCAAAAGATTACTTTTATCGCGTTCCCAATCGTTTCGACTAGGAAACACGACAATATATGGAATAATGAATTTATAGACGGGGAGACACCGGTCGTCCTCTGACTGAGCAACGACCTGGTCTTTTAAAGGTAGAGCTAAAACCTTTGTGTGCCCCAGCTCTTGTCCCGTCGCATTCCACATTCCACCTTTAAACAGTCTATTTGCTGCTTTCCTAACTTCCAGTTCCACTTCGACATACAAGGGAGCGAGTCCAAGGATGGTCTCCATTGCAGCCGTTGGGGTGGTCCTGACTGCTCCTGTTATTCTCAAGTATTTACTTTTAAGTTCAAAATTACCTGGGAATGCCTAGAAACAGTCAATCAACTGACAAGGAAAAACAAGGTTACCTTGATGTGGGTACCAGTGCACGAAGGAATAAAAGGGAATGAGATTACAAATGTCCTTGCAAAACAAGGCGCTGAATCGGAGCCGTTCTGTGAAATAGCAACGGAAGAGGTAAGAAAATGGGAGGAAAAGAAATCCTCTCCTACTGGAGTCTAACTCCAGGTCAATGGCAAGCGAAAGGCTTCATAAGCTATTCACAAGAAAGAGCAAAAGATCTGCTTGATCTCAGCAAACCAGAATTAAGGCTAATAACAGGCCTTTTCACAGGAGATTGCCATTGAGATATAATATCAAGAAAATGGGCAAAGCTGAGGATGAATTGTGTCGCTCTTGGTATGGAAGCAACTGAGACTACGGAACATATACTTTGCACATTCAAGGTCCTGGTGTACCATAGGCTACCACACAGTTTTGACACCTGCCGAAGTGGGAAAGATGGTTCCCAGGAAAATATTAGGACTATTTAGAACCCTGGGATTAGACGGGAACCTAAGATTTGCTCCTGCGACGGTGGACGGCTTCTATTGGCTGTTGGGAGGAGGGGTCTGCGTACGGTGATACTGCGGGATCCTATGCTGGCTTCTGGTAGTCGATGCTTGATGTTGATGTTGTGGGAATGGATCAATAGATCAAAGTGAATCACAAAAGATCTTTTTAGGTCGAGGTGATGAGGTGCGTTTCATGCTTAAACCACCCATTCACAATACAATATAATCTATTTATATTAATTCCTGGTAACGATGATTTAAAAAAGTGTGGTTTGACGCGATTGAAGTTGATTTTGAGGATTTAGTAATTTTCAATATTGTATAAATAAATGGTATTGAGAAAATTTGCCAGGCATATGTTTTAGATAGAATCAGAAATTTTAAAAATTATAATTGATCTTGTCTTCGACATCGCCAACTATCATCTCTATATCTCGGGTTGCAATTTTCATATTCGTCTTGAAAGGGGACTCTCCACGCTTTTACGGTATACGTCACTATAATTTTCGATATATAATTAACTAAAACTTAATGTGATTCATGCCCAAATCAGCATAAACTCGACGTTATCCTCCGATTTATTAGTGTTTGTTCATAGATTGGATATAAGAAAGGTGCCCTTGGAAGTAATAACAAACATCAGGTCATTACCTTCATAAGTATTCTTAGCCTTATCACGCAGAGTATGTCGTCATTTTTATAAAAAAAAGTTATAGTAATTTTATGGAACAAATATTAATATTTTCTATTTAAATTTGTGCTCTAATTTGACTAATGACTAATATGTTCGACACACCCGAACGGAAGAATTTCCTGTTACGTCTGTCTCAATTCTAGTAACAGTTATTAAGTATCATTTACATCCATTTACAATTAGTCAGTATACGTATAATTATGTTAGTTGCTAGATGTTTTTTTACAATCATCAACATGCTTACACCGACGACAGTCACTGGAAACAGATGGATATGATTTCATAAAGCAAGCATTTGTCTAGAAATGAGTGTATGAACGAATTCAAGCTTTATTTCTTTTAATTCTTTCAACGCTTCTTTATACCATGCTAAGATACGATACCAACCACGGTACTATTTTACTAAGTCTGATTTTTACCCTTCACTTCCTGTATTTTCATATTTAAACATAAATGCAGTTCCAAACTCGAATGCATTTTTTTTTTACATCCCTTATTTAGTTAAAATTGTTTCAGTATTGTGTTTATATACTGATTGATACGAAAACTTATTCTATATGCGTTAACTTGCTGTGAGTTTTTTAATTCACCAAATGATCAGTTACGTACTTTATCCACCGTGTAATCCCAATGAACTTTATTAACTGAAGGAGTGAATAATTTTGTAAATGCTCTGAAATTTGAAATCTTGAGAATATTTTGTACAATTCATTCAATAGGTAACCTATTATTAATAAAAATATGTATCCTAAAATATTGATGGTGACATTCCCGAGATCTACCGTACTATCTCAATTGTGTTACCTTTAACATGATTTCAGCGTATCCGCATTATAATAAGAGAAGAAAATGGTTCCGGGAATGATATAACAGAATTTTCTGATGCATCTTCATATTGCTGTGTGCAAATGAAGGATCCAGAATCTTTTTCTGATTTCTGCAAATCATCAAACAAGCAACAGCTGTTGGAGGCATTGTTTGGCATGCATATGTCTTGAATTCAAGTCTTTATTGGTACACTTATTTTTGATAAGTCATTAGTTATATACAGCCACAACGATAATCAAAGCTAGGGTTGGTTTGGTGTGAATTTGAT
Source organism: Rutpela maculata (assembly GCA_936432065.2). Taxonomy (NCBI): domain Eukaryota; kingdom Metazoa; phylum Arthropoda; class Insecta; order Coleoptera; family Cerambycidae; genus Rutpela; species Rutpela maculata. The sequence continues at coordinate 21,776,111 of OW386285.2, forward strand.
CAACTCGTCCTGAAAGTTAGCAATGGTCCAAAACCTTGCCTCGATATGAAAGACACAGTGAGGACAACGCCCACAACTGCCCTCGAAAGTTCTGCCAACGCTTCCCATACGGACTGCTGCCATCCTTGTTCAGGAGTACGAAGCTTCTCTAGAAGTCTTGACTATTTATATTCCTGGGTTCCAGGGGATTAAAATGTAGATATAACGTATCTACATTTCTACCCTGTCGTGCATCTGAGCCAATATGAGATATCACTAAGAGGCACTTACTGCGGTCCTCGATGTGTGGGCTTACGAAACCAAACAGAGCAGTGGCTGCAGATAGCCTCAGGACAGAGCCTAACGAATTGGTTACTAAGCATGCATCAAAAGATTCCCAACTAATGGAAATTCTAACTACCGCACTTATCACTGAGGGAGAGAAGTTGAGGAGTTCTAGTTGTCTAATCTAATATGTGGAAATAATAAAAGTCCTACAACTTTTTGAGGAGAATATCCTAATTTTGATTATAAAATCAAGTAGATTTTGAGGGAGAGGTGGTCAAATGATTGAGTGGCAGGCAGGCTAGGGGTTAACCTTAATCTTAAGCTTTTGAGTTTTTATGGTTTGCTGTACTAAGGCTTAAAGTTATTGTACCCTGAATTCTTATTATTCACTGGATCTGTTCGTCCAAAAAAGGAGGGTGAACGGTCAATGGGAGTTTTGGCTCTTCGGGTGTTGGAAATGATCCCCGAAGTGTAGCTTTCGGAGGTGGGCATTCACATGATGTGGTGAGATCTATCTTCACCACACATCCTGCACTCAGGACTGTCTCTCACGCTTTCCTTGGAATGGTCTCATATCCGTTTAGCCTGTATGCGGCTATTAGTGCCTTAGTCTCAAATAGTAAATGTAGTGGCGGTGGGAAGAGCACGCTGGGTTAATAAACTGGATATTTAAAATCGAGTGATTGCGATTTTCCTGCACAAGGCACAATCTTTGTTAAATTAATAGAGTTAGGACACATACTCTAAAATTTATTATGGAATACACATTTTGAACATCATCGACAGTACTACAATCTATGTAACACCTATTGCCAATATTATTCTAATCAGGAGCAATTGATTCAAATGCTTCTTACGTACCTAGTCTTCATAGCATGTATCTTTTTCTAATTACATTCTCACTATTCTAATAATAATCGCACCTTTCCACTCATAAACGACTTTCCTAATGGGTCAGTCATTACATGACGACTCCAGGGGAATTTTGTTTTCCAAAATTTGTTAATTTGGATTCATCTTTTATTTTTCATGCTTCAAATGGGTTAATAAATCTTCGGTAACAAAAAACATATATTGTGGCTTAAAAATATAACTTTGTAAAAACCGATATAAAAATCATATTTGGTATTATATTTTTTATCTGCAAAGCGAAAGTATATGAAACCATTAATATTCCGCTTAATATTTAGTTTATTTTAGGTGAAGGTTAAATTTTAATAGAGACTGGTTATCACGGTTAAATAATTTGCTTCACCTTCTACTTATATTTGATGTAAATAATTTTAAATAGTTTGATATTTGATTGAAATAATCATTGATTTTTAAAAAGATGGTGTTAGGTTTCATTACTGGTTTTAAAGTTCGGAGAAAAACTAAGTTGCATCGTTTTTCTCTTATACTTAAGTAGATTTAATTATATCACCCATTTAATGTTCATATTATTTGTTAGTCGTATATAAAATAATTAATAACGTGGTCACATAAGCACAAAAAACGCAGATATAATTTTCCAAAAAGGTCTTCACGATTGGTCATTTTGACGTCTTTACCGAACCTTTAGCTCGGTCTACGAACTTATTAAACTCGATCGGTAAAACGCAGCTACCGGCCTTGTGTCTTAACGTAACACTGAAGAGAAACGAAGTGAACTGCTTACATTTTTTACATACATGTTTGGCCTTGGATGGGTTCCATTAGCCAGCTACACAGATGAGGGAAAGAACTGCATACATTTCTATGTCAGTTTTTAACAAATGTTTCAAAATTTTGAACAAATGTTAACTATTGCAGTTGATAGACGTGCACCGTGTTATAAACAACTTGTATAATTTGTTAACTATTGGCGATTCAAAATATTGTCACGCGTGAGTAATACGTGCTACGTGACGTCACAACGGAGTTACTTCGTCACGTGTCAAGCATTATTCACATTGGACTTCATAGCTTAGTTTGTTTTCGCGGAGTGTTAAACAGTTTTATTCACAATCATACAGAAATAATCAAATTATCTTACATGTCAAAAGTTGGAAAGTATGACATTTCTACTTCATTCGATAACTGAACTGAAATGTGACATTTCGGGTTGAAAAGTAGTCACTTTCTTACCAATTTTTGGGTTGGAAAGTGAGTATTTGCCAGCCTGTGTTTTTTAATAGCGACGCTACTTTGACATAAGAATTTTTTGTTCATTGCCTGCTTAATAAAAACATAAAATGCTATTTAAAAATTTAGTAAACAATTTTTTTTGGCTTTTTGTTCCTTAAGGGAGATGATTGTGAATAAAATAGTATACAAACCTTGGTGGAAAGTTTCACTACTGTCTCAAGAATAGTTGACCTCGCCGCTTCGCGCCTCGGTCAATGATCTCATCTCTCGACAACAATGAAACACTTTCCACCTCGGTATGTAACATACTATTTTGTAACGCCATAAATGACATTTATTTGACAGTTTCAATGAATCAAAACAATGTCATTATTGACAAGTGTAAAATAAAGAAAAAAGAGTGAAATAATAGTATATTACGTAATGAGAATTGTAAGAAGCATATTACGCACGAATGGAAAAGTTACGGCGAGTGCGTATTTCCATGAGTGCGTAATTGCTTTACAACTTGAATTATGTACTATACTTTACCTACGATCATATTTATTTACTTATTTAGTAAAATCTGGATTTACTTTAGTTGTCAACAATATTATTCAACAAATATTATGTCAGTTTTGACAGCGTTTGAAAATTACGTAGGCGCATTTGTTTTTTTAAACCCCGTGTCAGCGGTGTAAGCCACCTATAATTGCGTGTCCCGTGCGTTTTGTTTACCGTGCGATTTGTTTACAGTGCGATTTGTTTACAATATGTAAAGTTCAACTTACATAGATGGGAGGTAGTGTTTTTTTTATATTTAACGTAGTGATCGTAGGTAAAGAAATTTTATTTCACAGTGTGAAATAAAATTTATTGGTTTCTATGGAAACAGCAATAGAATTTAGTCTATTTTTACAAAATGATATTGTTTTCTAATTTCGAATGGCGATACAAAAAATTTTGTATATAACTCGAGACTAAAATGTGATTTTTTTTTACTCGTGTGGTTTATAGCAGTCGCCTGCGGCTCGTACTATAAACGCGCCACATGTAAAAAAAACACCATTTTAGCCACTTGTTATATAAAATACTATTATATTACAGTTCTGAGTTTTCTAAATAATATTGTTATATTATTTAACGATTCAGCAAGAATAATAGTTTTATAAATATTAAAGTAGAAATAAAGACGAATTATGTTAAAAATTTATGAACGCACAAACATATTAATACACTATACAAAATAAAATTATTTGCATTTGCAAAATTATTGCATGTTTGAATAATATTTGGAATTTTTAAATAGTTTTTTTTTTACAATTTACAAACAATGTGGAATGTCTCAGTAACACCTCTGACCTAAGCTGGTCTGATACAGATAGGCATATACTTTAATAATAAACTTGAAAAGACGACTTTGCCTTACGAAAAAAGGTGTTAACAACGCAATTCATCCCCGGCGTGACGTCAATTTCGTAGTTCCAGTGCATAACGGAAGGGAGCGTAACGCTTAGCTGGAATCGCGAATAGTAAGTTGAGAGGGTGTGTCACCGCTTTTTTACAAATGCTAGAATTTGTACCATCAACAATAACACATTATAATATATATGCTTAGAACGGCATAGTTTGAGAACCAATTCTAACAACAAATTATTGTGACTGTTGTTGTACCCAGGACAGCTATGTAAAAGTTGACTGAAATTATCAAAATTGGTATTAATCAGTATTAAGAGAGTTCATTCGCTGGAAGTACCTGGTCTATTTGTGCATAATAGTCGTAGAGGAAATCCATTTATACTTCAAAGTACTATTTGGCACTTTGTAACTTACTGAAAATTTTAATTTCGGTGTTGGTTTCAATTTACCCAAAATTCTTCCGGGATACAAATTACGGAATACCTCAGGGCCCGTCCCTGGACCCCCGTTATTCTTGATCTGTGTTAATGACTTACCGTAATCTGTTTTAAATGCTAAGTTCGTACTATGTGCAGATTACAAGTTGTTGACTATGTTGCCAAAAACTGGAAAATGATAAATAATCTAATAGGAAAAATTCCAGTAAAATCCTATTGTCCTAATGTCCGTATTTTTCGTTATTCCAAGATGCATATAACATTTTTTGTAGAGAATTTTATAAGACTCATTTTTTATATAAACATAATTTCGATATCGCTAATGGTTAGAGAGATATACGCAAAAAACTGAATCAGAGCGCCATATTTTCAATATGGCGGCTCGAGTGCAACAGATTGACTTCAGGACTTTAATACTAAACCTTAATTAACATCTTTGCCAAGTTTCAAAAGTAATTTCACTGGAGCTGTCCGATAAATGTCAGTAAGTTTTTTAAACACCTTGTATATTTACATAATAAAAACTCGATAAAAATGTAAATGGCTTGGGTGCAATACAGTCACAAATACAATATTAATCACTTTATTTGTTAAAAGGCCCATCTTGGGTGATGACTAAGGACATTTTATTATTATTATTTACTACGATATTTACTTTCTGGGACGATACAATTTCCAATCCAAAGTGAATAGACATTTTACTGACGATAGTGTTGAACTTTTGAAATGCCTCAATGTGCGGTGGTGGGTTGCAATAGTACACACAGGAAAACGAAAGGGGGTTCGATTCGGTATCACCGATTCCCCGGGGACACTAAAACTCGTGCTCGCTGGCTTCAGGCCTGCGGAAAGCAATTGAATAATTGTTCCACCGCCCGAATATGCTCGCGGCATTTCACTGAGGAAAGTTACGAGCGTGACGTGCAACACGAGATCTTAGGATTGCCGACCAGGTGTAGGTTAAAGAAAGGGGCTGTTCCAGAGAAGAACCTTCCTACGGACTTTCTTAAGGAAGAAGAGGTTCAGGAGAGTGCCATTGCTATTCTGTTGGCGGTTGGGCTAGTTCCTACCGCTAATCCCACTGAGAAGATATCTGGAGGTCTGCCCCAGGAGTAAGTTTCTTTAAAATTTCAATTATTGATATAGCGTAGACAGTAATGTTAACTAATGCACAAATACAAAACAAATATAAAATATAATGTGTATAAAACTTAGACTACAAAACACTTTTGATGGAATCAAAAATTTACAATGTGAATTGTCTGATCAGGGCAGTTTTTTTGTTTAAACGTGTTCAGGGGATGAATTTAAGTTCACAGTTCAGTTTTTCAGTTCCAGCGAGGTCGGCGTATTGTTTATTTAAATAACTTACTTTTTCAGACCGTGTTTTCCATCGGTTTTCTCTGAATATCTCGAAATCTATAAGTCCTATGGGAAACAACAAAAAGAAGTAAAATATTCGTTATGAGCTGTATAGTAAAAGTACATAAACTATAATTCATTTCAGTTGTTATTATTATTTAAAAAAAAAATGAAATATTGCAAAAATATGCGTTTCTAAACATCACTGTTCTTTCAAAAATAATGGATAATATTCAATGAAATTTTGTAGAAATATAGCACTTATAAAATACAATCACCACTTAAAATTTTAAATCAGAATGATTATTAAAACGGTTCAAATATACAATTGTTGCTAAAACTTTGTACCCTTGTGAATCAAAACCAAGTAATATCTACGATGCTAAAATTGTAGCTTTTTATAAGTACTTTAAGATCACGGAGAGATAATTTTTTTTTTCAAAATTGAAACCCTTTTTATTGCCGTTTATAATTTTCGAAAGTGTAGTTATAAACAAATTCAAATAACTCTCTGTTTTTTTTATGAATTAAAAAACGGTAAAGGAATAATGAAAGTAGATTTAAAAAATTAATGGTCTACTTGCATTTGGAGCTGAGATACGTTAGTTTTTACGTTTAGGTCACTTATAAATGAACAAATCGATATTTCTTATGGAAATTGGGACTTGTAGTTCTCCAATGTCTATTATTTTGTCTCTGCTATTTGAAAATAATCCAAAGCTACAACTGTTAAAAGATACTGTATAGAGGCCCGAAAGCGGAGTCTTTAGCGATTTTGTTAGAGATCCGAAAATCACCAAAGTCTAAATATTATATTATGTTCTAACAAACCGGTCTTTAGTCGCTAGATAGCCTAGTGGGTAAGGCAACTAGTACTTTTTATTCAGGATGCGGTCGTCTCGGGTTCAAATCCTGCTCGCGAAATTTATTTTTTTTATTGTATCAGTAATATTAAAAATTTTACAAGGATGTATACATGAACATAAGGGTAGTGTTCAAGTTAGGTTGGTTTACCATTTTCGTGGTAAAAATTTAAAAAGGTATAAAAAAATTGAAGATGTGCATTATGTTCTCAAAGCCGCTTTATCCGATGTTATTTTAACAATTGTAGCTTTGGATTATCTTCAAATAGCAGAAACAAAATAATAAGCATTGGAGAATAACCTGCCCAAATTCCAAGAAGAAATATCGATTTGTTTATTTATAAGTGACATAAACGTAAAAGCTAAAGTATCTCAGCTCCAAATGCAAGTAGAGCATTAATTTTTTTTTTCTTCAGAAGTTGGCTTTTTAATCTACTTTCATTACGGGAAATTTTCTTATGAAATTTGTTCAAGTGAACGTTCGAAACTTCAGGTACATAATATTTTTTACACGTTTGGGATGTTCTGGTAACTTGTTATAGATATGTATACCCATATATACAGGATTTCTTTCAAATACAGAAGTTATGGCATGGTGTACATAGATTCTCTGCGCCTCTAGTATCATAAGTGTGATAACTGTTATTTTTAATAAACATTTCCTTATTTTTCTTCACAAAAAGTAATATTTCTAATATGTATATACATGCTAATGTAAAGATTTTTAATTCTCTGAATAATTTTTTGCAAGGTGAGAAGCGTGACACTCCCGAAATAGATCGAACTGCTCTTTTTTGCAACCTAAAAACTCTAATACTGTGGTGGGAACAACCCCAAAATATTATAACATATTTAATTCTTGAAAAGAATTGAGCATAGTAGTAAGATATCATAACTTTTTTATTTGTTAATTCTCTCAATCTATACAATGCATAAGTTACTGGATATAGTTTTTTACATAATACATCAATATGCGTTTCCCCTTCTAAATTATTCTCTAAGTGTACTCCTAAAAATTTTACTTCGTTTACTTGTGCTATTGATTTTCCATTATGTTTTAATAAAAATGACCGTTTTAATAAAAATGACTTTGGACCGAGGCGTAAAGTTCATAAAAAGTGTTTTATCTATATTTAAGAATAATTTATACTTATTGAACCATAAAATAAATTTGTTAAGCAGCATTTGAGTATTTTCTATAACATTGGATATATAATCACTAGAACATAAGACGCTGTTGTCATTGGCAAACATCACCAAGTTTCCATCAGATATATTTGGCAGATCATTTACAAATAATAGAAACAACAAAGGCCCAAGCACAGACCCTTGTGGCACTCCATATTCAATGTTTAGTTGATCATATCTAATTTTATCAATTTCTACTAACTGAGACCTTCCTGCCAGATATGATCCTATTAAATCATTGATTTTGCCTCTCATACCATACACAGCTAGTTTTGCAAGAAGTATTTCATGATCAACTAAATCAAAGGCTTTACTCAAGTCCATAAACAATCCAACACTTTTTTTTATTATTGTCAAGGTTTTCATACAGCGTATTTAGGAAATCAAATATTGCAGTCTGTGTAGATCTTTTTTGTCTAAATCCATGTTGCGCAGAATGTAAAATATCATATTTAGTAAGGAAACTTATTATTCTAGAAGATATTATTCGTTCAATAATTTTGGACAACGTAGATAATAATGAAATTGGCCTGTAATTTTCCACTTTGGAAGTATCTCCTTTTTTATGAATTGGTACAACTTTTGCTACTTTTAAAATGTCTGGGAATGTACCTTCCAACAACATCATATTCACTAAATAAGTCAGAGGAGCTAAAATATGATAGACACAGTGTTTTATTATGTTAGCGCTAATGTCATCCACACCTACAGAATTCGAGTTTTTTAAGCTGATTATTATATTAAACAGTTCTGCTTCACTAACTGGATCAATGAACATAGTTGGAATATGCATATTATTATTAGGCTCGACAAATTCAATATTATCAGGTATTTTACAATGAAGTTTTCCTGGCATCTCAGTAAAATATAGGTTAAAGTGGGACGCAATTTCCTTGGTATCAGATATGTTTTTGTCTTCTGTTTTAATTTCTTTAATACCATTATGATTTTTGTTCTTATTTTGAATTGTATTGTTAATGATATTCCATGCTGCTTTAGATTTATTTTCTGCTTTAAAATAAAGATTATCGTTATACATTTTCTTTGCTGCTTTGAGTACCACCCTGTAGATACGTTTATACTCTTTATAAAGTTTTATATCATTAGAATCACTAGTAAATATCATTTTATTATAGAGCTCTTTTAGTTCTCGACTGGAGATGCTAATACCTCTCGTAATCCACGGTTTTTTATTATTATTTTTAGGACACAGATTTTTGAGTGGGAAAGCTCTTATTGCAGATTTTTTAATAATGGATGCTTCTTCCAAATGAGTGTTGCTGAGTTTCTCCAAGCCAATAAATCATATGTAAGAATAGAGTTAAATAGTGAACAATATGTAGTTGTAGCTGTCTGCTGATTTAAGATATTCTTATTTTTCTAATTGCAAATACGGTTTTAGTTGATTTAGTATTAATATTTAAATGTTCCCTCCATCTTAAATTTGCAATTTTATCCCAAAAATCTTAGATTGCTCGTATTAGGTCTGGTATATAAAGATGTTCTCCATACCTGAGTCAGGTTGATTAAACAGGGAAGAACAGAGGACCCAATACTGACCCCCGAGGTACTCCCCCCGTCTATGTTAGTGGCAGACTCATCTTATTGCTACATTTCATAATAAAACAAAATAAAATAGAAATTGTATTCTGTTGGTCAGATATGTCCTGATTAAATTTAAGTAATTCCCATGTATCCCATAATAGTTTGATTTATTTAACAATATGTTATGATTTACACTATCAAAAGCAGAGGTTAGATCTGTAAGTATATTAATATATAATTTTTTGTTTTCAAAACATTCCTCATTACAATTAGTCAGTGACAAAATTGCATCATAGATTATTAGTCCCTTTCTGAAGACAAACTGTTCACTGACTAATATATTGTTTTTATTTAGATATGCCGCATACGCATGTGTGGGTTTCCCCTCATAGCCAAAAAAAAAGCATGTATACAACAGTTTATAAGATTTTTGACGATGCAGGTAATATTAATATTTATCTAGTTTTTTGGACCAGTTGTGTCTCCCTTTCTATGCATATATGGGAGAACCTTCCCGAGATTCATTTTTGATGGAAAAGTACCCTCCAACGGGCAGCTATTTACTGCGTTGACTAATGACTCACTTATGAATATTGCACATTATTTTATTATAAAGATATTAATGCCCATTTACATCTTGTGTTTCTTGATACTTATTATTTTACAAATATCGTATGCCACTTGAGAAGACATTAAGTTAGTACTCCGATACTTTCTTACTGCACCTGCTGCATTCCCTTGGCATGATGTCAAGATAAAAAGCATATTGGTATAATCTTCGGCAATATAGCGCACATCAATAACTCTCAAAAATTTGCACTACTTTAATTAGACATCTGACCCTTTTCAGGGTCTTCTAACTCTTACCACAAATGTGCGACTGGCTGCCTGTCAGTGGTCACCGTTTGTGTCATTTCCTAAGTTGTGCCTATCCTTTCAACTTAGCTACACCGTGCTGATGAGGACCAATGAGTCCGAAACACGTGTCCACGGTTGCTCTTTTTCTCTGCGGTCTTACCCACGATTTTTTTCTGTTTGCCATAAAGCTTTGTTCCGCACGCATTAACAACTCCTATTTTTTTATATATATATATATATATATATATCAGTGGCGGCTGGTGAAATTTCAATATTTTTTTTCTCGTCTGTGGCGCATGGGACCCATACGAAACTTGGGAAATAACATCTAGAGAAGCACTTCTCTAATGACCCCTAAAAAATTTTGAAAAAGCAGTTTGCGAAAAAATTTTTGAAAATTCGCTAGCCTCCCCTGGGTCTAGGGACCCCTGTTTACTTTTATTTTTTTTTGTCATATGCATTTGACTTTTCATAAAAATGCATCGACAGATTTTGGAGTTTGTGAAAATATTTTCATTACTAACTGAGATACAACGAATTGAAATATTGTAATTTGTTAAATTGTAAATTACAAAATTTCAGTTCATTGTATTTCAGTTAGTAATGAAAATATTTTCACAAACTCTAAAATCTGTCGATGCATTTTTATGAAAAGTCAAATGCATATGACAAAAAAAAATAAAAGTAAACAGGGGTCCCTAGACCCAGGGGAGGCTAGCAAATTTTCAAAAATTTTTTCGCAAACTGCTTTTTCAAAATTTTTTAGGGGTCATTAGAGAAGTGCTTCTCTAGATGTTATTTCCCAAATTTCGTATGGGTCCCATGCGCCACAGACGAGAAAAAAAATATTGAAATTTCACCAGCCGCCGCTGATATATATAAATATATATATATATATATATATATATAATTTAGACTGAAGTCGAAAAAGCTCTTCAAAATGCTATATCTAACGCGAAACAACTTGGTATCAATGCAAAAAACAATGACTGGAAATATATGCATGTTCCGTTTGTGAAACGTAATCAAAATTCTGTGCTTACAAGGGGTAATGTGACAGATACAGGTGAGAACGAGACTAGGGACGAGGATGAAGTCGAAGACGAAGAAAACGAAATTGACAAAGATGTAGTAAACATAAATATAGATAAAGAGAACGATATGGTTTTAGAATTAATTTTTGATGAAGGCAATAAACCTGACGCTTCTGAAGCAACGACTTTAAAAGATTTCTCCGAAAAAGTGGACAGTCAGCATCTATCCGAGAAAGCACCATATGTGAAACTTGTCGTTGGCAATAAATCGTCAATAATTAAAAAATCCTCATACTGCTGGCTTTTGGATCAATCAAATGGAAGAGTCAGTACCGATCGATTGAAGAGATTTATCGGCGATACTAGAAAACAAAAACAGAAGAAAGCCCAGAAAAGACAGCCGATCTCAACTCCGAAAACAACCAATAAGAGAAACAAAAAGAATCAAACAAGTGGCAGCAGCTCTGCTTCAACCACTGACTCAGAAGAAGGAATTACAATGATGGGACTTGACGGCTCCGATTCATTTGATGGTTTGGAAGAGTTTTTGCAGTCCGAATCTGAAGACGTTTCAGGTGATACAGGACTCGAAGTAAACTTAGAAAACTATTACGCAGTTTTCTATAATCAATCATGGTTCATCGGTCGAATAATTGAATATAGTGGAGACGAGCGCTATAAAATAAAGTTTCTAAAAGCCAACCTCGATACTTTTATTTGGCCCCGAACAGAAGACATCGACAACATACATAAAGATATCATCTTCTACGGTCCTATTAGTCTGATTGGTAGCAGACCATTTGAATTAAACCGGTTGGACCTACTCAATATTAAAAACCGCTGCCCAAGGAATCACTACTTCCACATCCAGATTTTCTATCCAAGTCACTCACAACGAAAAAAATTTGTATGTGGAAATAATTGTTTATGGAACTTTAATAATATAATATTTGAAATCCTCTACCCCAAAAACCCATAAAACGATACCCCACATCGGTAGTGGGGTGGGGGTGGTGATAGGGGGTGGTAGTGGGGGTGGATGAAGTAAAAAAATATTTTGAGGTTTCTAATTCTTGTACACACACTAAATCACAATTTTTTTCCATCCCCTTTAATAATGGGGCTTCTCTTGTATATACTAAATACCAATTTTATGGACTCTTACCCGCTTGAATTACTTTCGCAAATTTACCCCCCAACCCTTCGACGGAACAAGATGAAAATATAATCTATTTCTAGATCTCGTTAAAGTACATATATGTACCAAATTGCAAGTCAATATCTCAAACAGTTCCAGAGTAAACGTGCGCACAAAAAAGTTACAGACAGACAGACAGACAGACCGACAGACAGAAATTTTTTTTTTCGTTCAAATTTAAAATCTCGACGTCTCATGACATTCTAAGCCTATCTGAACAATAAAAAATTTTAAAAAAATTTTGTCCTTACTATACTTCCACTGGATGTGGAAGTAAAATAAATATGTGTTTAAAAACCAGTGAAACTTTTCGTTATTGTTTTTAGTAATATTAGGTAATATTCGAAATACTGCTTTTATTCTTATAATACAAACATTGTTTACTACTTTCACTCTTTTTAATATTAATAAAACTTTTGTTTTTCATGGGTTTTTATTACAAAAATCTAGACAGAAACTAATTATATTGCTCGTTAACTTGTTTATCTTGTGAATAAAATAATATTAATATTGTCACCTTGGTGATACTATCCCTGTTAGCTAGTTATCGATGTGGGGAATTAGGGGAATTACTAGGGAATTACTAGGAACTAGGGGAAATAGTATGGAATTAGTGGAATTAGTAGGGAATTAATATGGGAATTAGGGGAATTATTATATATCTTGGGAATTAGTGTACACAATATTCTTCTGCGAAATACCCCTCGGGTGTTTATTATATTATTAGCAGATAAAAAAAATAAATATTAATATGACCTACGTAGGGTTATGTTCAAAATTAATGGAGGACTGAATCGCATATTCATGATTGATAATTAATATATGGCAGCCATATTGGATATATTTGAAAGTTTCAGAAAATTTGTTCCTTCTTAAATTTTTTAATAATTCTTAGGAATAGCCTTTTTAGTTTAATGCGTTTAATTTAATTTTAAGTTAGTTTTATCATCTTATTGCCGCCATATTGGATCCGCCATATTGAATTTCTTCCTGGAACTTAAAATTTAATCAATTTTAACATAAAGTACTTATCAGAAATATTCAAAACTTCTCGGCATAAACTTTCATATTTCATTTTTCATAATTTTTTAGCATTTTATAGCCACCATTGATTCCGTCATCTTGTAGGTTGGTTTTGGTTAAGCTCAATAATTTTGGTTGGTTAGTAAAATTCAAAAATCAGCTCTCTTACGTTTTTTTGAATTTAAAAAAAAATTATCCCAATCGGTTGCGAAGTGCTCTAGATAATTTTGAACGAAAAAATTTAAATTCGTGCCACTGTGCGCCGTATGAAATAGATATTTACGTGATAATTATTTATATTTTCATTCAATTTCTCTTCTAACAATAATTCAAATTCATAAAATATTTATGTGTGTCCCATGGCAAGTTTGTATCCTTATATGATGTAGTGCGCGTCGAATTTTATTTTTGTTGCACCAATTTTTTTCTAACGCAACTTTTATGAGTAATAGTGCATATAAAGTATTACAACATATATTAATTATCTCACAGAGAACACGGAAATATTAATTATTATATTTTTTATTTATTTTTTAATGATGTGCGTAATTATTCTAAAAATTCAAAAAAAATATAAATTATACTCTTTAAGGTTCCCTGAAACCTCCCGTTGGATTTACCTCTCTAGCTCAATTAGTTTTCGAGATATGGCTCCTTGAACGAGAGTCATGCATGCGCTCATTTTTTCCATATCTCAAGGTCAAAGCGGAGTACGGCGGCAAAACAGATATAAATCGCGTTCATACATCAAGTCGATATTAAAACATAAGTTTCGATATAGGTTGCCATTTGGGGGCTGACTCGTCATGCTTATCCAGCTAAAACCTTTAATAGGATATTCAATAAATAATTAAAATTCTTAATTTGACACAAGACAAAAAATATTTGACCTTGAACTTTACCGGACCACACTGTATAGGACATATCTTGCATATCAGTACGAACTTGCTCAATGAGCATGTAGCTCATCAAAATAAAGAGCAGGAACCACAATTTGATCATCGTACGCCAATCGCTTGAAGGTTATTAGGTGAAAACTGGTTGCCAGGCACTCACCTTAAGGGGCTGTAACTCGGTTATGAGGCGCGGTAGGAAAAAATTTTATTAGGAAAATCTTCATCTCTGGGACACCCCAATCTACAGTTGAATTTAATGTACTTTCTTTTGAATCACCTTGTATATATATTTTTTATTGTACATTTCTTTTGTACTTGAATACTGCAGTTTGTCAATGAACATAGTTCCCAATTTCATTATTAGAACATGGCATGTAACTATATACAAAATTTCTGATAAAAACTGTATATGGTTGTATTCCTTAGAGCAATGGGAAGTATCTGAAACTATTTTAAATATTATACCATTTATGATTTTTTAAATACTTATAATAAACAGAAAATAAACGCATATTTCCCTTTCACTCTGCAAAATCCTATCCTTAAATGTGAGGATTTGAAAAAATCTTGTACAGTGATTTTTTCGCGATTTCAATACTGCCCTTCGGTAAGTTAGGGAAGTAGAATAAACAAAATAAAATATATACCGATATTTGCATAAAAATCACGTATCCTATCATCCTACAATGATTCACGCCCGTCTGTTTTGAAAATAGTTCTTCGATTTATATTCAATTAATAACACAATCTATTTTTCGTTGTATGCTAATTAGATTACTCATTTGGTAACACTCCAGATGCAAATACTATTTATACATTCATATTTTAAATGATATTCTCTACTCCGAAAATTGAAATTATATCCAATACCCATTAATTTTGATCGCGAGCGCGCCAACTGTAAAAACAAGTTTCAAATAATATACTTAATTCCTCTCCCGTTTCGATATCGCTCCTGCTGAAAACACGCAGCAGGAAAACCCGATTTGAGCGTCTGTGCCGCTCCCACCTCGATAATTTCTACATAATATGAACGCGAACGTCGAGACCAACCGACGTCGTCAACCCCATCGCGGTGCTGCCTGCAGTCGTCAGTAGCGTAGCGCCTGCAAGGCCGGACCGGATCATCATTAAAGAGAAATATATTTATTAAATGAAGTCGACGAAAATTTGTTCTTCATCACAAATCGAATCTTATTATATAATGCACTTAAATTAAGATAGATATACATTTCTTAGAGAGTTGGCCAAAAAAATAAAACACGTTGGAAAAACCCGTATAATTTTAACTACTAAATAAAACCTATTTGAATCGATTAAAAAATTGGGGTTTTTCCACTTTGATCATGCTAGAATCAGATAATACTTCCGATTGTGCAAAAATTCGATTTTACAGTATTTGATGGATTTACATGTTTTTAAGTCTCCTGAACGAAAAAACTAGTTTTTAAAAAAATGCCTGTTTGTCGTCTGTATGTGGTGCTATCTAGAACCCAAACCGCTGAATCAATTTTGCTCAAATTTTACATTCTTATTCAAGACGATAACGCCTCGTCAGAAAATCACCGAATCGGTCCCGGCTGTAATATTGGCCTTCTAAAAACCGGTAAAAAAAGTAAACACATTTTTTTCTCTAAAACGGTGTAACGATTTTGATTAAATTTAATACATGGATGCTCTCTTAGTACCAGTATGAGATGGCATGAGTAGTCCTAGAGAATGCAGAGGGGAGGCTCTGAGGGTAGAGATAAAGTAAAATAATAAACATTATGAAAGTAAAGCAGAAATGCCATTAGGTGCCTCTGAAAAATATATATTTTATATTTAATCAACGAAAAACAAAGGTAACTGACCACTGGGATTGAAGTTAACATAAATAAACTCAAGAAAAAACTTTAGTCGTTGTAAACATAAAACAAACCTCTGTATAATAAGTTGGTGGTATAACCAATTTTGACCACTAGCTTTTTCAGTCTTTGTGGTTTTTCTGCAATTTTGTTCACTGACACGGACTTATCTAAAAAAGCCCTGCCCATGATCGACCAATAATGATTTTGTTTAACAGGACAAGGTAGATTTCACCGCGGTCCGTGGTTCCCCATGGTATAATACTAGTACACAACCATAGTGACAGTTGAGCAGTAACAAGTACATTGTTTTCAGACTTTCGACTCTGGAAATTCAGAGAATTATCGTGAGGTTGACTATCTAAGAAATATGGTGTACAAGGTCAAGTAAATGTGATAAATACTAGGTAAATGTGATAAATGGATAATTTTCAAGTAAATGTAGTATTTAAATGTTTTTCAGCTAGGATAATCCAAGTTTGTAATAAATGTTGATAGATGGATTTGCTTATAAGCCGCTGACTCAGTTTTACCACTCGTCTATGAGTATTGAGCATCGGCAGTCTACAATATAAATTCTCCACTGCGACATCATCCGGCAGAATTTTTCTTGTAGTCTGCCTTGATAATACTGGCGATAGCCAACAGTTAGAAATCGGTAGTTGCAAGCAATTACCGTGTCTCTTGTAGTAACAAATTTTGCTTAGCTCGACGACAGTGAAATTAAAATAGGGTCTACATTTTATACAGGTGCTTTCGTTGGATCAGGCTACAAAAGTGTATGTAAATTTCATATCCATTAGATATACAAGATATGTAATATATACTCACAAAATATACGATTATATATATTATGTACGATTCATGTTCATTAAATGTATACTGCGTATGTTTATGTACAGTTAATGGATATCCAATAGATATGAAAGTCGACGACAAAAGTATGTGAAGTCAGTGTTAATTTCATATCAGTTTCATGTATTTATAGATGTACGTGATCCATCATGTGAATGAA
Source organism: Rutpela maculata (assembly GCA_936432065.2). Taxonomy (NCBI): domain Eukaryota; kingdom Metazoa; phylum Arthropoda; class Insecta; order Coleoptera; family Cerambycidae; genus Rutpela; species Rutpela maculata. The sequence continues at coordinate 21,793,148 of OW386285.2, forward strand.
CATATCCACATATTAGATATTCAGTATATATACATTAAACCCTAACACATGATTTTGTTGTGTGGGGTCCTCTAGGTCGAGCAACCATATCTGATATAAACAAGAGTAGGAACTCAACCTGTATATAACTTATTGAAATGCGTTTGCTTGAAAAATATATATTTTATATTTAATCAACGAAAAACAAAGGTAACTGACCACCGGGATTGAAGTTAACATAAACTCAAGAAAAAAACTTCAGTCGTTGTAAACATAAAACAAACCTCTGTATAATAAGTTGGTGGTATAACCAATTTTGACCACTAGCTTTTTCAGTCTTTGTGGTTTTCTTGCAATTTTGTTCACTGACACGGACTTATACGTACCTGCCCCTGATCGACCAATAATGATTTTGTTTAACAGAACAAGGTAGATTTCATCACGGTCCGTGGTTCCCCATGGTATAATACTAGTACACAACTATTGTGACAGTTGAGCAATAACATTGCTTTGAGACTTTCGACTCTGGAAATTCAGAGAATTATCATGAGGTTGGCTGTTCAGGAAATATGTTGTACAAAGTCAAGTAAATGTGATAAATACTCGGTAAATGTGGTAAATGTTGCGCAAATGTAATAATTGTTAGGTAAATGTGATAAATGGGTAATTTTCAAGTAAATGTAGTATTTAAATGTTTGTCAGCTAGGATAATCCAAGTTTGTAATAAATGTTGATAGATGGATTTGCTTATAAGCCGCTGACTCAGTTTTGCCACTCGTCTATGAGTATTGAGCATCGGAAGCCTACAATATAAATTCTCCACTGCGACATCATCCGGCAGAATTTTTCTTGCAGTCTGCCTTGATAATACTGGCGATAGCCAACAGTTAGAAATCGGTAGTTGCAAGCAATTACCGTGTCTCTTGTTGTAGTAACAAATTTTGCTTAGCTCGACGACAGTGAAATTAAAATAGAGTCTACATTTTATACAGGTGCTTTCGTTGGATCAGGCTACAAAAGTGTATGTAAATTTTATATCCATTAGATATACAGGATATGTAATATATATCCATAAAATATACGATTATGTATATTATGTACATTTCATGTTCATTAAATGTATACTGCGTATGTTTATGTACAGTTAATGGATATCCAATAGATATGAAAGTCGACGACAAAAGTATGTGAAGTCAATGTTAATTTCATATCAGTTTCATGTATTTATAGATGTACGTGATCCATCATGTGAATGAACATATCCACAGATTGGATATTCAGTATATATACATTAAACCATTACACATGATTTTGTTGTGTGGGATCCTCCAGGTCGAGCAACCATATCTGATATAAACAAGAGTAGGAACTCAACCTGCATATAACTTTTTGAAATGAGTTTGCTTAAAACCAGTTTAATGATTTCATGCATCGTATTTTCCAGAGATGGGTCGAGGAAACTTTCCATATTCGATAAAAATCTGTAAAAGTCATGTAATTAATATAATTATATACACTTATTAGGTATCAAAATGAAGCTTGCATTATCACGAATCAGATTTCACCATAAAATAGGCTATCAATATACCCAATGGAAAATTAGAAGGAAAACTTCCTGGAAACTTTCGAAGTTTTGAAAACGGAAAGTTTCCAGATATTCTTTATAGCGGCATAACGCTTTTCACGGGGTGTTTTCGTTGACGTTTGTGTCTACAGAAGCTTATACATTAATATAAATATTTAGATTATCAAAGTGAAAGTGTCAACCTATCTTCTACATCAGTGTCCAAGAATGCTGACATTCCATTTTCTATGGCTCTAGTCACCATTAACATTTTATTATTATTCCTTTTTATTGTACACGATTGCTGGGAGTATTTTGAGTCTTGCGGATTAGTCAAAAATGTATGTATGCTTTTGTATTTGATCAGTACAGTTGGCTATTTACTACCTACCCAACTTGAAGGAACTGCACTACGGCAAATTAGCTCCTCGATGATTTCGTCCACGCAATACATTTTCAGAAACTTTAGTAACCAATTTTAATTTGGTTGGAAAAAGGAAATGTAAAAACATTGGAGAAACAAAGGTCAAAATACAAAGTAACCCATTCCACACAAAGGCAGTTAAAAGAAACGCAAAAAAGAGAAGTTATGCCTTTCATAGTTTAGCCGTATTTTGATGCGAAAACTCGCTAACCACTTCAACCAATTTTCTGGTAATGGTTTGGCCAATATGACCGGTTAAATTTGTCATTTGACGAAAAAAGTTTATTGGATCTTCTACAGTCATATTCTGGCTTATTTCTAGCATCAATAGCGAAAGCGTATGCCAAATGATGACAACTTGCCGCCGTGTTTTCTATCAATCAAGAAGAACCCGAACGACGGCCATTACGTTCATTTTCAATACTTTATTAATTATACCTATAAAATAACGTTTTGATTTACTAATTCGATATTTTAATAAGTTTTAATATCAATAACCTTACCATCGATTGTGCTTCTTGAAATTACAAAATGTTTATATGTATATATTTCAAATTAACTTAATTATTCCTAAAATTTAGAGATTTCTGGAGGTCCCTTTGTTTTTATGAGTATTTTATATAAGTTTACAGAAAAAATTCGTGCGTTGATAAAATGTAATCCTGTTAAAAAATATTATTTTGGGTATTCAGCAGATAACTTTCAAAGAAAACATTCGTTTCTTTCAAATACCATTGGTGCAAGTCTGACCAAAAAAGGAAGATCGACAAGACTCCCCCCTACGGTGACTTGTCGACTTCTTTCATACACCTACCATATCTAAGATTCAGCATGAAAAGCAATAAAACAACCACTCTTTCTATATATTGATGATTCAAGTCTGATCATGCTAATATATATAATATTAAGCATCTCTAGCCCTACCTAGAGGATACTATATCACAATCAAACGTTTAAAGGAATTAATCCATCGAAAATATGATATACTTCAATTATTGGACATGCATGCGGTGAGCGAAATTAACTATTTTCTTTGTGTTTTTCAGTATTTTCTTGACTTTGAAATGTAATAAACGTTTAATTGTGATATAGTATCCTCTAGGTAGGGCTAGAGATGCTTAATATTATATATATTAGCATGATCAGACCTGAATCATCAATATATAGAAAGAATGGTTGTTTTATTGCTTTTCATGCTGAATCTTAGATATGAAAGAAGTCGACAAGTCACCGTAGGGGGGGAGTCTTGTCGATCTTCCTTTTTTGGTCAGACTTGCACCAATGATATTTGAAAGAAACGAATGTTTTCCTTGAAAGTTATCTGCTGAATACCCAAAATAATATTATTTAACGATGATGTAAGCAGAAATAATAGGTATTTATTTATTAAAATGTAACCCTCTTGATTGACCATATATGCAATTATAATGTTCATATAATTTTAAAGATGAACAAACTATAAGTATGATGGACGTCCATTTTATCTAACAACACCTGCTTAAAGCCAAAAGATGACCATGATAGTGTTCTTGTTTTATTTTAGGCCTAAAAGGCATGACTTAGTCACGGTGAAGTAGATACATCACCCCTTTCGCCATAAGAGACATTTCATAACTAGTAAAAGCAGCCACAAAAACCAAAAAGAGAGCCGAATGGGTTGAACGTGCGTTATGGCCATTTGGCTTCAGTTGCGTTTTGATGACCAAGATATGATTCCCCATTTTCGTCACAAGTACGTCTTCAGAACGTAATAATTCAGTTTTAATAATCGGCACTATAACCAAATAGCCATCATTTTTAGCTACTGTAACATGATGAATACCAAAATACAACTACTTGTGCTACTTGGGACGCTTCATTTTGACACCAAATAAGTGCATACAATTATATTATTTACATGCCTTTTACAGACTTTTATCAAATATGGAAAGTTTCCTCGATCCATCTTTGGTATTTTCTTACAAAATACTTGTTTTTTTTCCATTTTATGGACCCCTTAGCGAAATCACGGTCCCGCCTCTGACAGCCATCGCGCACCCTTTTTACATTTTACAATGAACGAATGAATCCCTACTTGCACTTTATTATTACCAGCGTAGGAGTTTTGCAACTATAGTCTGTTCGACAAAACCAGCTCCGTGCTCCCCCTTCCCCGACGCGCTATAGTTCATTTGCCCGAGGGTCCGTGACCGCCCGTTCGTCCGACCTACTTCTCGGCAGTGCAAGGCGCCTTCGTTGACTCTCCCGCGTCGAACTTTGTGGTATCAGCGCATAGTGCACGTGTTTTCTACATGAGTTCGTCGTCGCGTATTCGTTGTTGTGGTCCAAGATGTCCACTATTTTTTTCGTAAATAAATAGCGCGCTTAGCTTACCCTGAACTGAAACCTAGAAAAATTGTGCAGTTTGACTCATTTATGCCAACGAGGAAAATCGGTCCTGACGAGTTGAATTCATTACCATGTGTAAGTGTATAATTTAAATTTATTACAAACAATTTGTGGAATACTAATATTGGTAGGTATGTCTAGTGAAATAAGTGAAAACTTACTTTGGATAGAAAATATGTCTAATGTCCCTGTTGCTGCACAACCAGCCCAATCAATATCTAATCATTTCAAATAGCACGATATTGATAACTTTGTGTACATAAAATTAATCATAAAAAAATCCGTTAACTCCAATTTTGTCGCAATTAACCTTGTTTACAATTTAAATATTTTTTTTTAGTCGTTAATATTGAGTCTTCCTTTGATTAAACAGAAAACTAATATAACGTTTAATAAGAGTCTTTTAAAGTACTCAGTTAATTACGCCTACCCTTGTTTTCAATGTTCTTTCAAACTTTCTCAAATAATCATCTAGCCGTCACTACTGGGAATATACCTAAGCATGCGCACATCCGCGGGCGGGGTAAGATTTACTTATTATTTATTAAAAACCGACTTCAAAAAAATTAAAAGAAAAGTAAGTTGTCTGCAACATAATACAAAACCGCTGCCCAAGGAATCACTACTTCCACATCCAGATTTTTATCCAAGTCACTCACAACGAAAAAATTTTGTATGTGGAAATAATTGTTTATGGAACTTTAATGATATAATATTTGAAATCCTCTATCCCAAAAACCCATAAAACGATACCCCACATCGGTAGCGGGGTGGAGGTGGTGATAGGGGGTGGTAGTGGGGGTGGGTGAAGTAAAAAAACATTTTGAGGTTTCTGGTTCTTGTACACACACTAAATCACATTTTTTTTCATCCCCTTTAATAATGGGGTGGGGATGGCTATGCCAAAATTTTTTTTTGGACCTTAGCTTCTCTTGTATATACTAAATACCAATTTTATGGACTCTTACCTGCTTGATTTACCTATTTTCCCCAAATTTACCCCAATTTACCGCCAAACCCTTCGACGGAGAAAGATGAAAATATAATCCAGTTCTAGATCTCGTTAAAGTACATATGTGTACCAAATTTCAAGTCGATATCTCAAACGGTTCCAGAGTAAACGTGCGCACAAAAAGAGCTACAGACCGACAGACAGAAATTTTTTCCCTCAAACTTAAAATCTCGACGTTTCGTGACATTCTAAGTCTATTTGAACAATGAAAAAATTTTTAAATTTTTTTGTCGTTACTATACTTCCACTGGATGTGGAAGTAATACACCACACACCTATATTAGACAACTCCTAAATCCAAAGCCAAGGCTGTCCGGAAGGGGATTACCATTTTTTTGTGTGTGCCTGTGTAATATATGAATGACACCGGATCCTCCGCCATTTACTAGAAAACCGCGTATGCAAATATATTACACAGACCCACAAAAAAAGTGAAAGAACATCAGCTGTTTTATGTTTAGCTTTAACAATTCGTTGGATTTTGTCTTGATGAACATACACGACTCTGTCTCATCCCTTCTTGCGCCCCAATCTAAGACAAGTTGTGTTTCTGACTAGTTCTTTTACCCCTCTTGTGGTATTATTGTATGATATTCCGCAGGTTAGCTCGGGTCGCGCCTTCTTATCTGCTTTTTCATTACCTCCGTTGCCCTGGTGTCCTCGCGTCCACTCGAGTTGTACACTGTTGTGTTCCACCAATTTCGCCAGGGAATAAGTTTTAGAACGCATCTCTATTGCATCCAGGCATTGAGATTGAGAGCTGCTTGGCTGTCAGTGATACGGATTCTTTTGTCAGTATACGATCATTTCTTGTGCTCAGCTTTCTATAGCTGTAACTTCTGCTTGTAGTCCGGTCGAATTATCACGAATAGTATTACAATGTGGCGAAAATACATAACCACGATTTTATTATTTTAAGTTGATGGGTTGGACATCCACAACAAGCCCTTATAGTTTGCCAACTGATGTCATACCGGATAAGGGGGGCGGGGGGGACGTAAAATTGAAAAGTCGGTTTTTCGCGCTTAAATAGAAGGCTAATAACCTGAGAAAAAAGTTCAAATGGGAAAGTCATAGTATTAAAAGAACCTATAAAATGAGCCGTCGAATGTTAAGATAGCTTTAATAAGTCAGGAGTAAATTCAAAAAAATCGAAATTTTGAAAAAAAAATTAATTTCAGCAATATTTTAGAGAAATTTTTGAGATTTTACTAAAGTATGTGCTATATAGGAGGGAACATCTGATAAAAATTTCAGATCGATATCTGCATTATTTTTTGATATACTCAATTTTCTTCGAAAGATGGCTATAAGTACTTCCACTTTCTGTCAGATTTTGCTATGAGAAGAAAAATTCTATTCTTCGAGAGTTGTTCAATTTTTACAATTTTTTTCTATATGGTCATCATTCAGAAAAATGTGGTGAAAATTTAATTTGAAAAAATAGAAATTTTTTTGCATAAAAAAATCCAATTAAAGTTAAAAATATCTTTTGAATGGAATGCAGTGTCGAAAAATCATGTGTACCATTTTGAAGTGCTATTTCTTTAGTTCACTTCAAAAAAAAAACATTACTCTATGATAATTGGTTTTCGAAAAATATGAAAAAGCAGTGTGCGCGAGCGTAGCGGTGCGCGGATTGGGCAGTCATAAAATGCGTTCAGGTATAATAATTGAGACAAAATATTAGCTACTTAGTTTATATTTTTTATATCTTTAAAATGTGACGGCAGTTGTAATTATATATACAATTATTTAAGAATAATTATTTTTACATATATAATAATAATAGTAATGCACTTCATTCAGTAATGACATTAAAGGTCAGCTTAGTACAGCACAGACGCTGTAAAATCTGTACTTCAACAACAAGGCAACAAATTTTAAAAATAGAAATATACGTAACAATATACATACTATTATTTATATATGTATATATTTATACACACTTATCTAAACAACAGAAATACACACGCAACTTTCTTTCTTTTTTTCCTTTCCCAAGGTGGCAATACTTTATGATAGGCAAATGCGTTAGACATTTTTGGGTTTGAAATGTGTAGCTTGTCGCGGCGAAACTTGTTGTAACGTTGAACTTAAAAATATTGAGTTACCTGACGATAATGACGATGTAAATATAGATATAGGTAGTGAGGTAAATCCAAACGAACCAGATGAAAACGAAGATTTAGATTTAGAAGGTATTAAAAGAATTAGGTTGGATGAAAACGATTCGTAAGTTGTTTGTTTATGCGATATACTGTTTATGGGCCCCTGTCTCATTTCTTCTGAACGCATGCAGAAAATTTAGAATTATTGTTTGGAATTCGTATATGGAATCGGAAAATGTGAGCCAGTCAGTCACAAATTACCAGAAGCCAAGTGGTTAAACATGAAAAATAGCGTAAGCTACATCGCGCTACATTATACCGTAAAATAATACTGTTTGATAAGCGTGACAGGTGGGGCCACACACTTCAAAATTGAAAAATCGTCAATTTTTTGCCATTTTTCGCTTTATTTGCAATATAACTCGTAAATGAAGCATAGTTCGAAAATAAGGAGACAGAAAAGTTGAAAAAATTGATTTTGAACATTCTACTATTCTTGATGTTTTCCCAGAAAATTCTTCGTTTAAGAGCTACAGACGAAAGAACAATGCTACTTTTTCTCTTTTGATTTTTTTTTAAAGTGAATATAATAAATACTAATACTAAATATATCATTGGTATAATGTAAATTATGTTTAAATGTCCAATTTACAGTTGAAATAAAATATATTTACAGACCTATATCTAATTTACATGTTAAACAGAAAAAAAATAATAAAACTTTTCAGGTATTGAGGTATTAAAATGATGAGAAAATAAATAAACAAATATATATTTTCATAAACAAACTATTTATTTTATGCATAGTTCAGTGTATATGCGTTTCATGTATAACTTAATATAATAGAATAAGTTTATTTAACAAATTGTTCTACTACAATGTAATTGTTAAAAACTGAAACATTATGATAAATGAACTAAGCCCCCACATTAAGTGCTATTTAGAGCATTTAAACGTGCATTGGGCACACAAAAAAATAAATTAGTAGAACAATTTGTTAAATAAACTTATTCTATTCAATTCTATTAAGTTATACATGAAACATGAAACGCATGTACACTGTACTATGCATGAAATAGTCTGTTTGTGAAAATATATACTTATTTATTTTCCCATCATTTTAATACCTCAATAAGTACCTGAAAAGTTTTTTTTTCTGTTTAACATGTAAATTATGTATAGATCTGTAAATATATTTTATTTCAACTATAAATTGGACATTTAAACATAATTTACATTATAAGGGTGATATATTCATAAATTTATGCGCCTCATTTCAGACTCCGGTAGGTACACCTTCCTCAAAGATCTCTACGCACGTTGCCACGACATAACCCCGCTAGCGGATTTCGTCCAGAATATATCGCAAAAATTCTATCAATTCAAACTCGGCGATAGTCCGCTAACCCGCGACATTACACGAATCAGACAGCATAATGCTATACTTTTCAACTTGAAACACACATTACCATACCAGGCGTTGCCTATCATTCGACAACTTCCTTAGCCCCACTTTCCTATACCACAATTTCCCTTTTTGCCACCTTTTACTTTTCACCATCTTTTACCCTCAAACCCCTTTTTATTCTCTCTATTCGTCTCATTTTTGTTAATTTTGTTAATTTTGTTAATTTTTGTTCTTTTGTCCTTTTTCTCCCTTTTCTAAAACCCTTCTCGACCAATAACTTCTTGCAAATCAAAACCGTTTAAATCATAACTTCCCTTCCACCCCACCTTTCCGAAGACAGACAGACCATCGGATGAATGTCGTCATTGGTTGGAACGGGTTTTTTCGTTGAGTTTTTCTCCGTACCAGCAACTTTAAGTAGTCTTAAGTATTTTAAAACTTTTTCATGGTTACATTTATTGTTACAATTGTTAGGTTTAAGTTTTTATATTTTAAACAGGAGTCCTAACTTCCATTTGATCCGTTGTCATAGCTGAGACCAGACCCGCTTCATCCGACCGCATAGCGCATATTCACCACGACGCTACGCGACGTGGTTGTGCGGTCGGCTCTGAACCGAGATCTGACCCAGGCGCATTATTGTAATCCCTAATACTAATAAATTTGTTTTGATTGATTGATTGATTGGTGATATATTCCGTATTAATATTATATTCACTTAAAAAAAAAACAAAAGATAAAAAGTAGCATTGTACTTTGGTCTGTAGCTCTTAAACGAAGAATTTTCTGGGAGAATGTCAAGAATAGTAAAATGTTCAAAATCAATTTTCTCGACATTTCTATCTCTTGATATATTTTCGAACAATGCTTCATTTACGAGTTATATTGAAAATAAAGCGAAAAATGGTAAAAAATGGGCGATTTTTGAATTTTAAAGAGTGTTGCCCCACCTGTCACGCGTGCAGATAATTGGCATATGTTTGTGGACATCCCAAACTATACTCTAAGAGAACAAAATTGCGGGTTAACGACATTTCGTACAAAAAAAACTATTTCGACTGGTCTATAACACCAGAATCTGAGCGTGTATTATTGCTTCGCGATTTATTTTTATTAATATAATGACATTCCACACTGCTTTGTTTCGGTTATTACTTTGGGAAATGTACTTGTCACGAGCTTTAACTTTAGCCTTCCTTAACTCGGATTTATGGTGTGCTCTTTTAATATTTAGAACAAATTTCAAATTAGGAGTTGGATTTATTTTGTAGAGATTCTGCAAAAAATGTAGTGACTCTCTTATTTGTATTAAATGATCAGAATGTTCAGAAAACCAATTTACTGTATTTCCAAAGAAATATACAGGGTGGTCAATCAACAGAAAAAATAATTCATAAATAAAGGATACCAAAAAAAGAGGGAAGTTTTGTGTAAATACCTTTAAAAATTTTTGTTGCCATTGTTTATAAATGTTTTTTTCAGAATTCAAAAATAAATAAAACTTTCAAGCAAATATTAGGTCACAAAAAAATGTAAAAGCGGAGTTACTTTATAAGAAAAAATTTTTTACATTAAAAAAAATTTAATTAATTTTTTTGTACCGCTTTTCTATAAGTTTTTCTATGACTATGGAATTAGTTGAAAATCAATTTCCGAAAGTTCGGTAATTTTGTGAAACTGAATAAGTTTGAAAGGGAGAGAGATTTACTCTCGACAATCGTCATTTGAATTAGTCGAAATGTCCCAACCGTGATTGGCGTTGGCGTACTAATTACTTCCACATCCAGTGGAAGTATAGTAATTTTTTTTTTAAATTGTTATTGTCTAAATAGGCTTAAAATGTCATGAAACGTCGAGATTTTAAGTTTGAGCAAAAAAAAATTATTTTATGTCTGTCGTTCTATCTGTAACTTTTTTTTGTGCGCACGATTACTCTGGAACCGTTTAAGATATTGACTTGAAATTTGGTACACGTATGTATTTTAACGAGATCTGCTAGATTATATTTTTATTTTATTCTGTTGAAGGGGGGTAAATTGGGGTAAATAGGTAAAACAAGCAGGTAAGACTCCATAAAATTGGTATTTAGTATATACAAGAGAAGCTAAAGTTTCAAAAAATGTTTGGCATTAGCCAGCCCCATAATTACCCCCACCTATTATAAAAGGAGGTGAAAAAAATGTGATTTGGTGTGTGGACAAGAACCAAGGCCTCAAAATATTTCTTTTACTTCGTTCATCCCCACTACCACTCCCCCTCCTATCACTACCCCCACCCCACTAACGATGTGAGATATCGTTTTATGAGTTTTTGGGGTAGACGATTTCAAATATTATATTATTAAAGTTCCATAAACAATTATTTCCACATACAATTTTTTTTCGTTGTGAGAGAATTAGGTAGCAAATCTGGATGTGGAAGTAGTGATTCCTTGGGCAGCGATTTTTACTAAAGAAATGGAAATGCATGTTTGTTTACTACCAAATCGAAGAATTATCTCGCAAAATATATATCCTGCGTACGTAAACAAAATAAATATGCAGAGATGTTAATATTTATTTATATTATTTTTACCAACCTTGAGTAGAAAATAAATTCATATATTTGTTTTTTCACCATTAGCACCTTAAATCCTACTATTTATCGATTTTTGTATTTATTAATAATAAAGTAAAGTTAGGTATGAAGACTTGTTCATTAATAGCCACGAAAATGAAGTAGCCTGGATTTAAAATTATAGTATTATTTTGCTGAAGTATAACATTCTTACAAACGAAGTTTAATTGTTAAAATATGTTTTTTTTATTTCCACGATTTTTTTATTTCCACGAATTTTTATTTCCATGAATAGTTTTTTTTTATTTACAGTTTACAAAAAACAATGTTAAAAATGTGCAGTTTTTGCCCCCAGAGACCAACCTAAAAAACTCAGTAAATTCTATAGATCTTGAACCACTGAAATCGGTTATCCTATTTAAAAATTTTAAAAACTTCTGGAACATTATGAAATTCAAGTTTAAACTGCTAATTTAAAAAAAACAACGATTTTTTTTGAGTCAGAAATTTTTTTAAAGTACATTTATAAAAATCTAATCTCCATCTTTAAGTTTCTGAGATCAATGAAATCAAATTTAAAGTCAAATTAACGACTTTGACACTTGGCAGCTATCAACTGGCTGTCAAATCATCATTAAATATTAAAAAAAAGAAACAATCTTGTTACAACGGGAGCTACCCTAAGTGTCCGTGCAACCCCCCCCCCGATCCTTTAGTACAATGTTTTTCATAAAGATTAAAGCCTAAGGAACAATGTCCTAAAAAAAAAATTGGCTGCACTTTCAAAATGGCGTCCGTTAAAAAAAACAAAATTTGCAAATATGGTTTTTGTCATTTAACACAAAAACTAAAAAAGATGGAGGAAAACTTTCTGTACAAAAAATAAAGTGCATAAAATTTTCTACAATTTTGTTTCTATACAATATTTGCATTGGAGTTACCATTTTCCAGATAAATGATTAATCTCTTAAAATAAAATATAGAATTCAATATAAAACATAACACTACGGAAGCCCACCCTAACTGTCCGTGCACCCCCCCGATCCTTGGGGACAATGGTTTTCATAAAGATTAAAGCCTAAGGAACAATTTAAGACATGTCCTAAAAAAAAAGCTGGCTGGCAAAATGGCGTCCGTTTAAAAAAAAATGCAAATATTGTTTTTGTCATTTAACACAAAAACTAAAAAAGATGGAGAAAAACTTTTTGTACAAAAAACAAAGTGCATAAAATGTCCTACAATTTTGTTCCTTTACAATATTTGGATGGGAATTACCGTTTTCCATATACCACTGTTACCGTTTTCGAGATAAATGTCTGCAAATTATAATATTATTATTATTATTAATTTTTTTCAGTTTATTTTATTTAAATTTATGTTAATAATATAAAGTTATATTATACGCCTTACAATAATTGTCACAGTTATTTCCTATAAGTAATTTACCGATATATGAATTTCCATGTTTTCTTAATTTTGGACTCATTTATCTGGAAAATGGCAACTCCTATCAAAATATTGTATAGGTACAAAATTGTAGAAAATTTTATGCACGTTATTTTTTGTGAAGAAAGTTTTTGTGTTAAATGACAAAAACAACATTGGCAACAGTTTTTTTAACATGTGGCCGCCATTTTGAAAGTACAGCCAGTTTTTTTTTAGAATATGTCTTAAATTGTTCCTTAGGCTTCAATTTTTATGAAAAACATTGTCCCCAAGGATCGGGCGGGGGGTGCACGTACAGCTAGGGAGGGCTCCCCGACTATGTGGATTCATGTAAATCTGATGTCAAATTGACGATCCTAATATTTAGCAGCTGTCAACTATCTGTCAAATTACCATTAGGCATTAAAAAAATGCAAACAATCTGGTGACATTACGTTTTTGAGATCATTTTTAAATAGGATAACAGAGTTCAGTGGCTCAAAATCTGTACAATGCAATGGGTTTTTTAGGTTGGTCTCTGGGGGCAAAAAACGGCACTTTTTTAACACTGTTCTGTAATAAACCATCTCCGAAACCAACAAGAAATCAACTTACCACTTTTGTATTTTTTAATCTTAGAATTAAGTCTACTCCCAAGATTTGAATATAACAATATGGGACACCTTGTATAATATTCTTGGTGTAAAAGTACCTAATTCTGTTTCTTCTTTGCAGCTTGAATAAGATGCAGATAATGGAAGATGTAAGGGAAGGCTGCAATGTCCAACCTTCTTCTCCAGGTCATGCAGAGCAGAGAAGCGACAATGATACCCAGGTGAAAACTGAAACTCACACCGAAAACGGATACGGTGAGCAGAACTCGAATAATGAGAACAATGATGAAAACTCCGAGGACCAGAAAGAAGACACCAAACCATCCGAAAGCGAGGGCGAGGTAGCAGAAACGACCAAAAATGAATTTTCAGATGCCAATAACTTAAACGACGAAAGCTACAGCAACGCTAGCTCCCCATCTGCAGAAAGCAGCAAGCGTAAGTCGGACAATGAAGACTTTCCAATCAAAAGACTGAGAACAGAAATTCAAGATAATTTTGTCTCCCGCGATAAAATCTTGAACGAGTTCATCGAAATGGCCGATTGCAACAACCTCGAACAAATACAAGCGTTCAGTGAGCAACTGTTAGCCGAAATAAAGGCCTGTAATGAACTCGCGAGGGACAAGGAGAGAGAATGGAACAGCATAATCCATTTGAAAAAAATAAAAGAGGAACTTTTGCTGCGGATGCAGAGGAAGAGACAAGTCATGTTGTTGAGCGAAAAAACGGATTACTTAGACTTACCAGGAGAATCTCAAAGTGAAAATTCGGATGACCGATTGAGCGGTTCACCTCACAGTATTTTAAAGTCCAATTTAACGCATCCGCAGAAATCTGGCTTGCGCATTCCCAATTTTAACATGAAGGGAGACAAGTCTAAACACAGAAACATTTTACCTAAGTTACCACAAAATACTATGGAGCTGAACGGCTCTCTGGACCTTCGGCAAGGCAAGCAGAGGCCGGTTTTGGATGTGCAATCGATCATTGCCGATTATAGGCAACGACATCCTGAGGCTGTGCCTAGGAGAGGGCGTAGGATCAGGAATTCCCAATCCGACAGTTCCAACAAATCATCAATTCTCAATATTTCGTCGATGGCTTTGGGTTCAGGGTCGCAGGTCAGACAAAATCTACATGGAGTTGATATGAGCAACGAATTGGGACTCTTGCTTAGTTCAATGAATGGGGTGAGTACTACTTTACGAAATATCATAGAGAATTTTTAAAAAATTGAAGCAAAGAAGTATTGTGCATACACGGAAAGTAATTTGCCTTTAGGTATCCTATTTGTTTTTTTTTTGTAACAAAAACAAAGCCCATAACAACAAATTAATTTTAAGTACAAAAAAACATCTAGAAAAAATAATAAATTTAAAAAAAATTTAAACATGATATAAAGAGTTGTTTATAAAAAGTTTTGATTATACTGAAAAGTACTTAACCACTTTAACTATAGTTGGAATGTCGGTCGATATAACACAAAGAGTGATTAAAAAATAAGAAAACTTGAAATTGTTGCGAGAGTAAAATAATAGTAATTGAAACTGAAGTAAAAATTTTAACTCTTATAGGAAAAGTTGTTCCTAATGTCGTTGGAAGTGCAGATATGAGATTTGATTTAAATTATCTAGTCTTTATGGCACTAACATTAAATCGATTTTGCAAAGTTAACCGAACGAAGTGGATACTTTATTAATTTGTTTAATAAAATAATCCCAACACATTCACTGTATTATATTGTTCATATTACCAAATAGAAATAAATGACCCACTTTGTCACTTTGTAAAATTACTTTAAAATTAACGATGCCAAAAAATTTGAGATGAAGCTTTGAAATTTCATATCTGAACTTCTATCCCCAGTTATATTTATTATTATATGTCTAAAGGGCTAAACCAATTAAAATTTATTATCAGAAGACGAACATTTTCTTATTTTAAAAATTAATAAATACTTATTATCTCGGTTACCTTAATTTATATCGATGGATAAAATATTTGCGTTCTGAGAAGAAAAAAATATAAAATCAAATAACTGTGTCCTGTTGTTAATATCGTGACCAACGAAATTGTTTTCGCGAGCAATTCGCCGGATGCCGTTGCGTTCTCTCGGCATTTACCGTTAACAGCTCTGAAGTGAGTTCACCAGACCCTCATGTTTGAAATATATTAGAATATACTTTTTTGTGGTATTGGGATATTTTCAGTATTTGGATACTGTAATGTATTTCAACCCCTAGAATGTAGGCAACACAGAATGCGATTAATTGATTGGATGTCTGCCTAAATATAGAGATTTGCAGTATTTGCACCTACCAGAGAAAGAACATACTAGAAGATCTAGAGAGATGGCATATCTGTTCTGGAACCATCTGGAGAATGTGACATCATCACAGAAACTTCGAGATCTGTCATCTGTAGGTATATAAGGCATGGAGTAAACCAAAAGGAGAGAAGTTAGTGCAGTACTAATTGTCAGTTGAAATGGTCAGAGAGTAGACACAGTGATAAAGTGACTGAATAACTGAATTGTAGTACACAGTGTATTATTAGCCAAGTAGTTATTGTTGTAATTAAGTAAGTTAATAAATTAGTGTTTAGTGTTACCCTGCTGTTATAATTTCCGAACCCACGATACAGGGTGTTTACAAAAAGGGTGTAAGCACGTCACAATTGGTGTCAGAAGCGGAATTATAACAGAAGATTGCTGGACTGTTCAAGAAGAGGTTTCTACAGTGTTCTTCTTGGGAATGAGTGGTGACACTGGGAATTGATTAACGGGACATTGTTTAAGGACTATTTTTGGACTCGAAACTGTGAAAAAGTGCGTTTTCGGGAAAGTGACAGAGACACTGAAAAAGACTCATTTGTGCTAGTGCGTGAAAATTACTAGAACTACTGGATAGTGACAAAAGACTCTGGATAAGACTTTTTCGTGCTGTTTGAGATTTTTCTGGAAAGTTCCATTGACGTGATAGTTTTATTTTGCCAAAAACATGGCAGCTGAGAAACAAATACAGGACCTATTTGCGAAATTAATGAGGACGATGGCCCAGCAACGTCAAGAAGAAAAAGAAGAGTATGAAAGAAAACGACAAAAAGAAAAAGAAGAGTATGAAAGAAAACGACAAAAAGAAAAAGAAGAGTATGAAAGAAAACGACAAGAGGAAGAAAAGCGGCGTCAAGAAGAAAAAGAAGAGCAAGAAAAAAGACGACAAGAGGAAAAAAAGCGTCGTCAAGAAGAGCAAGAAAAAAGACAAGAGAAAGAGAAGCTTCGTCAAAAAGAAAAAGAAGAACAAGAGAGAAGACATCAAGAAGAAAAAGAAGAGAAAGAAAGACAAGAAAGACAACGTCAAGAGGAAGAGAAGCGGCGTCGAGAAGAAAAAGAACAAGAAAGAAGACGGCAAGAAGAAAAGCGTCGTCAAAAAGAAAAAGAAGAACAAGAAAGAAGACGTCAAAAAGAAAAAGAACAGCAAGAAAGAAGATGTCAAGAGGAGAAAGAGGAACAAGACAGACGCCAGGAAGAACTGAGGAAAATCCTGAACGAACAAATGAAAATCCAACATGATGCTATGAATTCAATCATTAACAAAATCAAGGAGGATATAAAGGCTGAAGTCAGTCAAATCAAAAGAAAGATGAGTGAGGTCGAAGGAGAAGTAGAGCGACTTAAGCGACAATTGGTTGAGAAAGGAGGCCAGCTAGTAACATTGTCAGGCCCTCGGTTAAAACCTCCCTCCTTTGACGGCCTAAGCTCATGGACAACCTACAAGAGACAATTTGAGGCGGCTGCAAGTGCAAATAACTGGGATAACGAGGAAAAGGCTATGGCATTAGTTCTGGCGCTAAGGGGCCAAGCCGCAGAGTTGCTTCAGACCATCCCGGTGGAGAAACAAAGAGACTTCAAAGTTCTGGAAGCTGCATTGGACTTGAGGTATGGCGACCAACACCTCGTTCAAGTATACCAGGCTCAGCTAAAGTCACGGGTTCAAAAAGCTGGAGAAAGTCTGCAAGAATTTGAAGCTGCGATAGAGAGACTGGCACACCTGGCGTATCCGAGTGCACCTAGAGAATTTCAGGAGCAGTTAGCCGTGGGAGCCTTTTTAGAAGGCATAAGTGACGAAGAGGTCAGGCGAATTCTGAGGCTGACGAGACATCAAAGTATTAGCGAGGCTTTGGTGCGTGCCCTTGAAGTAGAGGCTGCCTTTAAAGTCACCCAGCGGTCAGAAGTGCGAGCTGTGACTCTCGAAGAATTACAACCAGCAATGAACCGGAACCCTATGTTGACCGACATGCAGAAAATGTTTACCAAATTATTTGATAAACTGGATGACCTCGGAAAGCAGGAAAAACAGCAAAATAAAGGAAAGCCGAGTGGTGGTATTAAATGTTACAACTGCGGCAAGATGGGACATATGAAACGAGACTGTCGACAGCAGAACTCAGAGAATCGAATAAATGCTGTGAATGTTGAAGAGAAGCAGGAAAACAGTACCAGGGGGGCGGTGCTGGCTGAAGAAAAGAATGCGCCCAGAGAAATAAAGGTTTGCCAGCTTCGAAGAATCACGAGTAGTCTACCATCACAAGGCTGTGTAAACGAAATGAAAGACATTCCAGAGAATTGGACAAAGGAAGCTTTAAGACAAGAGCAGCTGAGTGATGCAGAAATTGGACCCATATTGCGAGCAAAGGAGAAAGAAACCCGACCAGAATGGAAGGACGTTTCAAACCAAGGAGTAGGAGTGAAGGCTTTGTGGTCGCAATGGGATTCACTGAGAGTCTTAGATGGGCTATTGAGGAGAGCATGGGAAAGCCCGGATGGGAAACAGGTTGCCATGCGTTTAGTGATTCCCAGGTGTCGTGTACCAGAAGTACTCCAGAAAGCGCACAATGAAACATCCGGCGGACACCTTGGAGTAAACAAGACGTTGAGTACAGTACGGGAACGGTTCTATTGGGTTAATAGTCGACAAGATGTAGAGGCTTGGTGTCTTAAGTGCAAGAATTGTGCTGCCAATAAGGAACCACTTTCCGTAACCAACTATGCGAATGAAAGTCGAGAAAAGCCGAAGAATAACCAAGAGCAGTTGACCAAAGCTGGTAACCGAATGAAGGCTCGTTATGATCGGAATGCGAGTACAGGAGGATTCAAGGTGGGAGATCGGGTCTGGCTGTACAATCCACAGCGGAAAGAATGGAGATCCCCGAAGCTTCAACCACCTTGGGATGGACCGTATTCAGTCATCACCCGAATTAATGATGTCATATATCGGATTCAATGAAGTAAGAAGTCAAGGATGAAAATCGTACACCTGGATAGACTGGCGAAGTATGTGGAAAAAGCTGAGTTGCCTGACCGGGACGTTCAGGCTTAAGGAGGGGGCAGTGTAATGTATTTCAACCCCTAGAATGTAGGCAACACAGAATGCGATTAATTGATTGGATGTCTGCCTAAATATAGAGATTTGCAGTATTTGCACCTACCAGAGAAAGAACATACTAGAAGATCTAGAGAGATGGCATATCTGTTCTGGAACCATCTGGAGAATGTGACATCATCACAGAAACTTCGAGATCTGTCATCTGTAGGTATATAAGGCATGGAGTAAACCAAAAGGAGAGAAGTTAGTGCAGTACTAATTGTCAGTTGAAATGGTCAGAGAGTAAACACAGTGATAAAGTGACTGAATAACTGAATTGTAGTACACAGTGTATTATTAGCCAAGTAGTTATTGTTGTAATTAAGTAAGTTAATAAATTAGTGTTTAGTGTTACCCTGCTGTTATAATTTCCGAACCCACGATACAGGGTGTTTACAAAAAGGGTGTAAGCACGTCACAATACTTTTGTTGTATTCAGATACTTTTAATGTATTCGGATACTTTCGGTGTATTCGATTAACGGAAATCTAAGAAAGTATTCGAATACAGCTTTCGAATACAGAAAAAGTGTCCGAATACTGTATTCGAATACAGATGTATACAGTGTGTCCCCGGATGGAGTTGACAAGAGGAAAAACATCTCTATTATTGATTTTACGACGAGAAGTCATTCTTTATAAAAAATTCTGCTTGTCGAAAAAATGAATTTACCATATAAAAATCTTAGATCAGATGTACCGGGTGTTAATAAATTAAGAAAACATCAAAATGCCTCAAGAGAAAAGTACTTTCATTTATTATTTTGGACAAAATGTTTATAAAACAAAGTTGTTTATAATCCAAAATAAAGCCTAAATACAAATTATTATGAAGTCTGTATTTTGAATTTTATGTTTTTATTGTGTTTATCTTTTTACGTTGAATTTATTAATATGAATAAGAATTCAAATTAAGAAACAGAGTGTGCTGTCGATAATATTGAACTGATAAACGTCATTATGACATTGTGTAGAATATTACTATCTTACATCTGCATTTATTAGTATTCTGTTGATCATTTAAAAAATGTTTACCAAACAAGAAAGAATTTATTTGATCAAATGTTATGGGACTGGAGACGTCTCTTATCGATATGCAATGAACCTTTTCCACCAAAAGTTCCCTAACACAGCGGTATCGCGCGAATCATTGCGCAAACTTGTAAAAAAATTTAATAAAACTGGATCTGTATTGGATGTCAAAACACATGGCAACACTTTTGGCAATAAATTCAGTAATAGAAAAACCGAAATTATCTTTACGGAAAAGTTCACAAAGACTGGAAATAAGTAAGTCATTTACAGAGAATTTTATATGGCAAACAAAGTTCGAACGTTTAAGCCAAGGTTCAGACATACACTTGAAAATGGAGATGAAGAGAAGCGATTTGATTTTTGTTTAAGGGTCGGTGAGAATTACCTCGTAGATAGAAGTTTTCACAGAATGTTTTTTTTTTTACTGACGAAGCAACATTTCGTACCAATGGCCACGTTTCATCACAAAACAGTCGTTATTGGGCTTTTGAAAATCCAAACAATGTCATTCACAAACGAAGTCAACGTTATAAAAAAGTGAATGTCTGGTGTGGAATTTTTTATGATCGAATCGTTGGTCCATATTTCTTAGAAGAAAATTTAAATCAGCATGTTTATTTGGACCTTTTGGAAAACTTTGTATTGCCATTTATAAACACTCTGCAACCGGAAATAAGGCGTAACATTTTTTGGCAGCAAGACTGGTTGCCCAACTCATTTCTCAGTTTTGGTACGGCAGAGGTTGACAGATCACTTCGGAGCCAGATGGATGGGAAGATATGCTCCAATTAATTTTTCTGCAAGATCATCAGACAATGAATTTTTTTCTGTGGGGTGTTTTAAAACAGAAAGTTTATGCAGATGACCTGCCGCATGATCGAGAAACACTAAAAGCACGAATACAAGACGCGGTGAATGAAGTGAATGTACCCTCAACCATTCGTGAATTTATTAAAAGGATGGAGAAATGTGTTGAGGCTTGCTATGTAGAATAAATTGTTTTTCCACAATCGTTGAAGTTAATGTTATTATGTTATGTTAATGTTTGAAAAAAAATGTAAGTTGACATAAATGTCAAAGTCAAAATTTAGACTTCATAATTAGTATTTGGGCTTTATTTTGCATTATAAACTTTGTTTTATAAACATTTTGTCCAAAATAATAAATAAAGGTACTTCTCTCTTGAGGCATTCTTAATCTATTAACACCCGGTATATCTAATATAAGATTTTTATATGGTTAATTCATTTTTGTGAC
This sequence comes from Rutpela maculata, assembly GCA_936432065.2. Classification (NCBI taxonomy): domain Eukaryota; kingdom Metazoa; phylum Arthropoda; class Insecta; order Coleoptera; family Cerambycidae; genus Rutpela; species Rutpela maculata. Next base: position 21,814,347 of record OW386285.2, read on the forward strand.
TTTTCGTCGTAAAATCAATAATAGAGATGTTTTTCCTCTTGTCAACTCTATCCGGGGACACACTGTATATATGAATATTACCCAGCTCTGATATACGTACCCTAGTTCCTCAAAACGAAAATTGCCAGAGTATTGTTGGCATCGGCATACTACGCTAATATTTCTTATAATAAATTATGCGGCCGATTGTTAAAATACGATTATCTCGAAAACGGCCAATTTCTAAGGCTAATGACAAGTATACTTTTCTCCGCTCAAATGAGGTAGGTTTAGGGTTTGTCTGCTGGTTTCGGGGTCTTCTTCCGCGTAGACAATATAGCTCTGGTGACGAACCTCGCATTCCAGGATCTGGCAGTCGGGGCTGTGTCGTCGGCGTAGAGGACCATGGAGGTCCGCTCGGTCCCTGGTAGATCAGAGGTGAAGATGGAGAACAAGTGCGGGGAGAGCACTGAGCCCTGGAGGACTGCCTCCATTATTCTGTAGGCAGACAGTTTGTCTATTATCTTCACTCTCATCTTTCGTCGGTGCAGGTATCTGCTGGACTGAGCTCCTTTATTTATACAGGTTATCAGGAGGCGTGTTGCGGATCATTGCTCATACGAAACATTGACTTCTACGTGTAGTCCGATGTCACTAATATAGTTATTCGGATGTTTATTTACTTCAATGGCTTCTGTGTATCTTCTTGGCCAATAATTCTTGGTGTTGGCTAATTTCTTTGTCTTGTCGAATTGTATCAAATGCCCGGTTTCTTCTGAGTGTTCGGCAATTGCTGATTTTGTAGAATTTCCCTTCGTTGTATTGTTAATGTGTTCTCTGAGTCTAGTGTTTATATGTCGCTTGGTCTCTCCAATGTAAACTTGTCCGCAAGAACATAGAATACTATATACTCCTGGTGTTTCCAGTTCTTCTAGACCTTGGTAATTGGGAAAATGTTGTGCCACCTTCTGTTTTGCATTATATATTACTCTGACGTTCTTTTTCTCCAAAGCGACAACATTACGGGTAAAAAGTTAAGCGTACTTTTACATCATAAACATTGGTTATGTAGCGCCCTCTAGGACCCACATTAAAAATGGAAGCAGATTTGAATTTCTGATCTTAAAGAACCCCTATTTACACATTTTCAGTCCAATATTTGAAAGATATGTTATGACACCCTGTGTCTCTGTTAATATCAACTTTTGGACTAAGGTAAGTTTAGCTAAATCGGAATCTTTTAATGTCACAAATCCGCTGTTGCTTTATGGACCATTACATTACAGACCACTCTGTATACAAATTCGTTACGATTTGAAACAGACGAAAAAGAATGAAATCTATGGGCACGTGAGATCATATGAATCAGACAAAACAGTCTGTTTATAATCTTGGAATTGTGCAGGCGCGTATTTTTTGTACTTTCATCGCGTCATTGCGCGTTAAATAATTCTGTTTACATTTTGTTCCTAATCTTGTTATTGTTGACGTTAAAAAAAATGAATAAGAATTTCCTTCTAATATAGGTAAATAACAAACTGCGACTTTAAAAATTCAAATATACCAGAGTAAAATATTTGCAAAAATTTGTTACTTGACATAATATGTACATTGCATTTGATCGATACTTTTCTAAAACCGTAAATATCATTCGTAAAAAAATTATTAGTCATAGCCACGTTGTAAGCACGATAATTCATGACAGAAAAGACACCGAAAAATTAGCCATAGTTGGTATAAAGGAAGAATAACCCTATACCCTATTGTTTTGAAGAAAGAAAAACGATCAGTACTTAAATATAAAAGTTGTGAAATATTGTACTGTTGTAACCTTTGATAAAATTCTACAAATACAAAAAAACCGCATAGTATACTAATCCGTTTCGTCAACTAAGACCGTCAAGGGATGATTAAAATTGCATTATTTCTTATTATTTTTTCCTATTTTGGCCTTGGATATACTCCTTTAACCAAGAGACTAATAAATTATCAAATTATGCATAAAACTATAAATCCAATACCAAAACAATGTACTTCCACCTAATTTCCTTCCAATAAATGAAATAAAGACCGAGACAGAGGACATTTATTTCACATCTTGATGATTTTATTACCTACATGAAATAGACCATGAATAAAAAAGTTAACAAAGCTTTAAAATGGATTACAAAAAAAAAACGATTTCCCTAAAGGACTACATTAGCACAAGTTTAATTATTTATTTACATTTACATATTTACCCAAATACCCATATCAGTGGCGGCTCGTGATATTTTCTGCAGAGGAGGCTTGATATTTTGAAAGACAATTAACTTGCAATATGATTACAATTTGTACATTTCCCCACCACCCTCGAGGTAGTACAACGGCGCGTTACATTTTTTTGTCGTGGGTTGTTCGCCAGGATACCGATTCACGACTTGAGAGAATAAAAGAATAAAAAGAAAAGGAAATAGAAAATATAATGAGACGAAAAAATCATTCTCATGAAATTTCCGTTCCTACGCCTCGAGTATCGGTATCCAAAGGAGCCCTACTATCCCACTTATAATTAAGTTATAACTTTTAATAAAAATCAAAATAGTTTTGGAAAAAAAATTAAAGTATTTTCCTACAAACAAAAATTGTATTCATTATCACTGCCAGAGTGTAAAATTATAACTTTTAATAAAAATTAAAATAGCTTTGAGAAAGAAGTTATATAAAAAAATATAACCGCGGAAGAATTAAAAAATATTTCCTAAAAAATAAATAACGCAAATAAATATTTTTTCTAAAATAACAACTATATTAATCTTTGGTGTAAAGCCTAAATATTTTTATAAATGAGTGGTAACCTGCGATTTTCGGAACTAGCAAAATGGTTGATTACTTCATCATAAAATGAATCGTGTTTCTTCAATTCTGACAAAAAATGTTTTTCTATTGAAATAAGCGATACATCTGAGAGGCGGTCTTGACTTATTTTGTTTCTAGTAAATGTTTTTATGCGTTTAAGTGCTGAAAATGATCGTTCTACAGAAGCTGAGGTTACTGGAATTGTTGACACTAATGATAAAAGTTTGTACAGTTCGGGTAGACAGCTTTTTAAATTATTATTATATATATAAGTAAGCATTTCTTGAGATGATTTTGGATTTGCTAAAAGTTGCTGGTCAGAATACAACACGCATAGTTCATTTTTTAACGAAATACGGTCAAAAAAAGGATAATGGTCCATTAATTTCTCCATTAGACTGGTAGGGAATGATTTAGAAAACGCTGTAAAATTATTAGGATTTACTAAATCGTAACATTGCAAAGTATTTAAATCAGAAAATCTAATTTCAATTTGGACTATAATGGTGTCTAAAATTTCTATAAAAATTTGTTTGTAATGTATATCTGCCCTGTCAAAGTTATATGTTGTCTTTCTTTTTTTAAATTGTGGCCCTGGCTCATCATCTACGTTTTCAGTATTTTCTAAAAAAATATTGTATAAAGTATTGAAATGTATTTCGTTATTGCGAAATTCTTTTAATTTAGATATAAGTGACTTAAGTCTATTTTTAGAATATGTTATATCAGTTAGTTTATTCTGTAAAATTTGGAAAACAACATCAGTTTGCTCAAAAATCATGTTAAAAGCTTTTAAAAAAATATGAAATTTTTATCCAACAATAACGATTTTAATCCGTAAGCTGCTCTTAAAGTCTGAGCGTCATTTAAAAAATCTTCACTTTCCGAAATAAAATTAAAAACGTCAATAAGTTCTTTCCTGTATTTGTCAACAGTGAAAACAACTCTAGATGAAAAATTCCAACGAGTGGGAGCGTTTGTCGGAATTCTATGTTTCATATTAATTGTATTTAAAACATCAGTTCTTTTGGTAGATTTTGAAAAAAATGACGAAAAACCAGTAATATTTGAAAAAAATATTCTAACTTCTTTAATTCCGTTACATGCTTTACTCAGAACTAAATTTAATTGATGTGCATAACAGTGAATGAAGTAAGCTTGAGGAGCAATATCTTTTATTTTTGTTTGGAGTCCATTAAGATGCCCCGACATAACTGCAGCGCCGTCATAGGTTTGTGCTATTAATTTATTTTTCAAATCAAATTTACCAAATTCGTCGATTAATAATTTAAATAAACTCTCCGCGTTTCTTCCACTACTCACATCAAGAAAACCAACAAACCTTTCAATAACTTCGCCGTGCATTACATATCTAAAAATTACGGAAAGTTGAGATTTACAGGTAATGTCCGTCGTTTCGTCAATTTGCCACGAGAAAAATTCGCAATTATATAGTTCTTCATAAATTTTGCCTTTAATAATCGAGCTAACACTCTCAATTAGATCATTTTGAATTGATTTAGATGTTCCGGAAAAAATAGTGGCGTTATTCAAAAAGTTCTTTAATTTTGGATCATACATTTTTAAAAAATCTATTAGCTCTTTGAAATTTCCTTTATTGCACGAATCGCGTTTTTCGTCATGCCCTCGGAAAGAATTTTCTTGCGAAGATAAATATATAACGGCATCAATTAATCTCTTTAATATTTCCCTATTTTCACGGACCTTTTCATTAAAATTTTCTATTTCTCTCTTATGTGCAGATTCCAAATAATTTACAATATTTTGTTTACCAAATATTTCGAATTTAACGCAAGATGAAATGTGCTCCTGGGATTTTTCGTGCTTTTGTAAACCTCGCGACAAATTTTTCAAATTATTAAACCCGGTCCTGCCCCAAATTGAGGATTGATCATTAGTGAATAATAAACATCTCCAACAATATAATTTGTTTCTAACTGTTGATGCCGTTAACCACTCGATTTTTTTATAATTGTTATCACAAAACCCTCTGTTTTGTTTTCCACTTTTAAAAACTAACGAAGGCATTGCTGGTGTAGGCCTAGCAATTCTTTTAATTCTTACCTTTTCGTCGTAAGTAAGAGTAGAAAATCCATTTAATAACAAATAATCCACCACGTCTGGACAACAAGAGATGTTGTTGGGAATATTTTCACCTAGAGCACTCATTTCTAGCCCGCCTATCAAATGTTTTATGTATTTTAATGTCAAGTTGATCTTAACCGGCTAAACGACAAATTACCACTGACAGTTCGTTTTCCTGTGAATCACCTGAACCAAATAAAATCGAGTACAACAAATATCAAAGGGACCGCTGCGAGTGAAAGTACTTGTCTTCTCTATACTGTGCCTGAACTGCACATGCGCTATAAAGAACTGAGGACTGAGGCTAGCGGCCTAGCTTGTCTTATTTGAAGTGTTGCTAGACAACGCAAAAGTAATGCAAGGTCATTTATGTTAAAACTGAAGTTGGAAGCTATTTCGTATAAGCCTCAAGCGAAGCGCTCTGTTCATTCAATGAAAGACCGGGTCGCCCGGGAAATATGCATAAAAAGACAATCCGGACTGTGACGTTATAGGTATGTTTGTGGAAAGGAAATGCAGAACTTTTTTATACACTGAAAATTAATTAATGAACTATAAACAATAAACAATATTGAAAATTGAGATATACCTAAGTAGAAATTTCTACAAGTAAAAGATATTAATTTGGAAGATTGCACGATATGTTGCTTCTTCCAAAGGGAGGCTCAGCCTCCCCTGCCTCCCCTGACGAGCCGCCACTGACCCATATAAACTTCAAAATTGTTAGAAAATTATAGGCGGATGTAAAAACTTTACTATTGAATATAGAGATTCAGTAAATCTAGTTCTATACAGTGTCCACCAAAAAGTCTGCACCATATGGGAAACTCCATTGTCATTGACATTGTGAAAAATTTTATTTTTAATCAAAGTTAGTGTATGTTCTCAAACGAAAAAGGGGCAGCACAAATGTGTGTTAGTCCTGGCGCTTAGGTAAAATTAATTTTTTTGAAATTGCCTCGAGCAGAGTAAACTACCTTTATTATTGAAGATATCGAAAAATGTTATTTAAAGAAATTGCTTATAATGCGAAGTTATATCCAGATATCAAATTTGGCCGTTCTATTTTAAAAATCAAAATTTTGCACTTTTTTACGCATAATTCCTGAACTATATTTTTAAATATTTTTCTGCTATTAATAATTCTCTCTACTTAGAGGTTTCAGCCTAAATAATGAATTAAAATCCACTTTGAAGTACTTTTAGCAGTACTTTTTTGATCAAATAAATATTTTGGGAAAAAATGCTAAATTTCTTGATGCAATGTTCTTTTTTAACAATGTTAAGTTTTCGAAATTTTTTAATGAAAATCGCTTAAAAAGAGTTTCATTTAGCGATTTGTATAAAAAATTTTTGAAAAAGTTAATATTAGAGAAAAAGAGAACAACTATGCACCAAGAAATGCAGCATTTTTTTCCCAAAATATTAATTTGGTCAAAAAAGTACTGCTAAAAGTTTTTCAAAGTGGATTTTAATCCATTACTCAGGCTGGAACTATTAATAGAGATAATTATTATTAATAACAGAAAAAGATTTAAAAATATAGTTCCCTAATTATGCGTAAAAAAGCGGAAAATTTTTATTTTTAAAATAGAAAAACCAAATTTGATGTCTGAGTATAACTTCGCATTGTAAGCAACTTCTTTAAATAACATTTTTCGATATCTTCAAAAATAAAGGTAGTTTATTTTTTACAATTAATTATTTTTTATTTATTTGCTTTTATCATGATTAGAGAATATTATTTAGGTATTATGCAAATCACAACTTACGCACTTTTTTATTTATTATGAAAATACCTACTTTCTGTATATTGTTGCCCTAATCTGGGCAAGCTAATATACTAGTTAGGTAAATACTTTAAAACACTCATTTTTGGAGAACCAATCAAAACAACTACTCTTCTCGCTAATACTGACGAAGTATTGAATTACATGATGGGATTCTTAGGTACCAATATACAGAAAATAGATAATTCCATATTAAATTTAAAAAGTGTGAATGACTAAGTGTGAATGACTAAGTGTAAATAAATGATCTAAGTATTTTCAATATTTTTTTCTTTAAAATGCTAAGAATCCCATCATGTAATTCAATACTTCGTCAGTATTAGCGAGAAGAGTAGTTGTTTTGATTGGTTCTCCAAAAATGAGTGTTTTAAAGTATTTACCTAACTAGTATATTAGCGTGCCCAGATTAGGGCAACAATATACAGAAAGTAGGTATTTTCATAATAAATAAAAAAGGTAGTTTACTCTTGAGACAATTTCAAAAAAATTTATTTTCCGACCTGAGCGCCAGGACCAACACACATTTGTGCAGTCCCCTTTTCGTTTGAGAACATGCACTAACTTTTATCAAAAAATCAGAAAGTAAATAACAGAGTGTCCCATATGGTGCAGACATTTTGGCGGACTCTGTATATGCATCCTGAGTTCAACAAGTGCAAGAAAGAAAACAGAGACATTAGAAAATAAAAGATGGATATTATCCCAGTAAAATGCGCTCGCGGTCAGGAGCGATAGGTACCGATGCCCTGCGTTGACACAAATAAGATTTTACAAAGAGTGGATGTGCTGGGAGCAGTATATCCGTCATTCTTTCCCTAACTTCTCTGTTTTTTCTCTTGCACTCGTTTATATCAGGATATATAAAACTAAATTGCCGAATCTGTATGTGTATACTATTATACTATTACAAGCACATAAGTAAAGCGTTTTATTATATATTTTTTTTAATTTGAATATTTCAGAATAGAACAGACCTTTCGAAGTCGATGAGTGGCGATCCTTCAGCTTTTACAATGCAAGATACCACATCATTTAAAGATATGCTGCTCCAGTTTGCTAGACTATCGCAGAGCGAAAGGAACGAACTTATTCAAAATGCCATCAAACCCCCACCTCCGTATCCAGAGGTAACTGTTCACCCAGTTCCCACAACAACAGCAGCACCGACAAATTCACTGCTTCATGGAATTTTGACTAAGGTACTTTCTTTGCTATAAAAAAAAATAAAGCTAGAAGTTTAACTTGACGTGCGTTTTGCCTACCAAGTTGGCACCATCTGGAGGTGGTTTTCAGAATGGTTGGCGAAACGTACAGGTACATTCTGACGCAGTTTTTTTTTCGAGGTATTCGAAGTGACAAACAATTGACCATCAGAGAAAAAAGTTGTGGAAAAAAAACAATTTTTTTTAAAAATTCGGAATGGCGAATTTTTATACTCTTCGCAAAAACGAAGAGTATATTGTATTTGATCGGCACATTTCTAAAACCGAAATATCGCTCGTAGAGAAAAAATTTTCATATCATTGCGTTAGTGAAAGAATTCTGAACAACTTTCAAAATGTTCGTCTGTCCGTCCGTCACGTTTCTTGTAAGCACGATAACTTAAGAAAGAAAAGTCCGATTGTATTGACATTTGGAAAGTAAGTTAGTGTTAGCTAGGGGAAGTTTTTTACATTTTTTTACGTGTTAGGTAGTTCTTACGCTTTTGACTCGGAATCCAAGGGTCCCAGGTTCGAAACCCACATGGGGTATGGTATAGTTTTTTTTTATTGTTACTTTCACCAACTAAGTTTGTACTATAAGATTAAAAATGTCTAAAATTAACATTATTTACAAAAAACTGCGCAGAGTATCCTATAGAACGTGTAACAATTATATAAAAACTTTACTAAACCTGCGAAGAGTACGTTTTTAGTTTATTTTATTTTCTGAATTGACTATTAAAGAGAAGCGAACAATTGCATGTCAATTTTAAATATTACTTCCTGTTTAGCCGGGAATAATGTTTTTTCTTTTTATAAAAAATAAAATCATAATTTTGTAAATATAATAGTAAGAGGGAACATAAAATTCTCTTTCCGAATATCTAATTTATAGTGTCGGCGTTAGGGGCAACATTTTACTGCGGCTAATTTCCTACATGGAAAATAGATTATTAAAGAAAAAGTTAAATAAACAGAAGTTGGATATATTTGATGTCATACTTAGCGTGCCTCAGAGTTCAGTATAGGGTCCTTTACTGTCCGTGCTCTATGTAAATTGATTTACCAAGCAACATAGAGCATGGTCACGTAACAATGTTTATGGATGAAATGAAATTTTTATGTATTCAACCATACAACGTCCCAAAATATTTTTTTACAAGAAAGTTATAGCCTGGGTGGTTATATCGTAGGCACGTCATTATAGCGAAGGACGTACAATCACATATCTTTTAATATTCTCGCATGGAGTAAAGCCTTCCAATGTGAAAGAGTGTTTATTTGCCAAAAAAGAATTATCAGGCCAATTTTTTATTTAAAAATAAATAAAAGTTGTAGAGAAATATTTAAAGAAAAACGTAGCATTCTTACAATACCATCATATATCCTGAAATGCCTGACATTAGTGAAAAATAATTCAACACTTTTTAAAAAAAGGTATAATTTCCACAATTATTCAACAAGACATGAAGAACTCTTAAGTGTACTAGTCACCATATGAGTGAATTTGAGAAATCATATACCTATAATTGTGTTACTTCATATAATGCTCTCAGTAAAGATATTTGTGATATTCTCAACTATGACAATTAAAATTAAGTTGAAACAATATCTAATAAGGACTACTACGAAATATCAGATTTCATTGTTGAAGGGAAATAATGCTATCTACTTTTTATTTATTTTATTTGTTATGTTACATATTTATTCCAATATTTTTTTGTGTGGAAATGTAACACATTATGTAGTGTATACAATATAATATGTATTAGGTGTTTGTTTGTTATTTATCATGATAAAATTGTTTGTCTTTTACTCTTCTTTATTTTATTGTAATTGTTTGTGTCTTTTGACCTGTGACATATACAATATGTATCTACCGAGGCCAATAAATCAATGAATGAATGAATGCTTTATTCAGTCTGAAGCTGTTTATCTTATAAATACCTGAATGGACAATATTAAAAACAAAAAAAACAAATAACAATATTACAAACATGTACAAATAAATAAAAATATACATAACATACATAAATAGATCACATTAAAAAGTTAACTTTACATCATAGATAAGATATTTATATAGGATATAGATGGGCGATTCCCTCTTCATCGACCAATACCTGTTTGGGTTCGTACTATGAGCTCCTGTGAGGCGCTACTAGCGTTAGATTTACGCGTTCTAGGCTCGGGGGGGGGGGGGGGGGGGATTTAAATTCATCCATGAGATTTGGGTAAAGACAGAATTAAAAATTTAACAATTAGGTGTTTTGACCCATTGTTACCAATTGCGTTCGAATGTAATTGGTAGAAACTGGTGATACCTAACGATAGTAAATAAAGACAAAAAATATTTTTGAACAAAAATTTGTCACAAAATATGACCGACTAAATGTACATTGTGTAAATAAAATAAGAAATATCCATTTGCGAAGTATATTTTAAAATATAAGCTTGATATTCCATCCTAAAGCATGTGTACATAATATATTATTCATGATCATTTAATGAAGCTATTAAGACACGAGCATGAGAATTATGACATGAGCCATAGGCGAATGAATGCGGGTGTCTTAATTGCTCTTAAATGTGAGTTGCATACACTATTTTTTCTACAACCAGTCATAATGAAATAGAAAACTTACACTTTATTTCTGAAATTGCTAGGTAAACATGACATGACAAATGACTTGTCAAAATTGATTAGATCTGCCAGATGTTCAAGGTAATAGTTGATACTGACAGAATGTTGCTGCGTCACATTTCTATTGGTTATAAACTTGTATCTTAATGAAAAATCTGTATCTTAATGAATCTCATTAAAGTGCAGGTAGGGAATGTCTAATAAACGAATTAAAGTATGGGAGTAGAAAAAATATGCTATTGATGGCTGGCAATTAGGCACACAACAAACAAACACCATAATGGTTCTTTGTTCCTATCGACACCAACAACAAACGCAGCAAACACAACTTAAAAGCAAACTTTATTAACATAATAACACTTAAATACATGAAAACTCCGCATTTATAGCTAGTGAAAAAGTCATTGACACATTTACAGTTTGACACATGTGATGACATATTTTTTCAGTCGTTTATAGACTTCTATCTAGTCTATGGTCGGGCCACAGATTAAATCAAAAAGGTGCTGGCAGTGCCGCTTGGGGTCATAGTATGAACCAAAAAGACTCAAAATATTTTGCATTAAGTTACCATAGCCTGCTTTACATATAAATTTACTGCTCTTTAAATAATTATTATTATAGTCTTAACAAGGGCACACTTTCTCGGCCGAAGCTAGAGACTATTCACCAATCCCTTGCGCGCGTTTGGGATTAGGCTCAGTTTTTCTAAGTTATTGGGCCCTTTCGGCGACCTGGCAGTTGTAGACTCCCGTCAGGGCTCCCACAATCACAAGCACGACTGTGGTCTTTGCATTCCACATTCTGATAACTTCTATTTGGAGTTCTTTGTACTTACTCAACTTCTCTGTTTTCTTGGGCAACAAGTTTGTGACATTCGAGATGGATGCATCGATTAGCATGAATTTTTCTGTCAGTTATTATTATTATTATTAATATCTATATTTATTTATTTTGGCGTTGCATTTGATGACTTATGCACGGGCTCACTTTTTATGGAAGTTAGATAGAAATGTCTCAAAGCAGCATTGTCGCTTGAGAGAAGCAATAACCTAATGAGCGGTCAAAAATGTTCAGTGCAATAAACATTTAAGCTAGTAGTTTTCAAACCGTTTATTAATTTAAAAAAATAAAATCTCAATAGATACCAAATTTTACTTAAGGCAATTTTTTTTTCGATTACCTAATCGACAAATTTGATTATGAACTATTACCCATTAATTTAATACCACAGGTCCGTGAACATCCTACATGAACTATTTTATTAGACTCGTCAAATGAATAGTGAAACTCCTCTTCATGCAGCCTTTTTTTTTCAGACTCCCCCAAAACAAAACAACAAGACTTCATTCAGCCCCACACTGGCTCGTCTTTTAACGGCACCTGAAAGAGCTGCCAGCAATCACGCAACCTCAACGCCTACAATGACAAACAGTACAACTATTCATCCAGCGAACATGTCAATTTCAGAAATACTTTCTACTAGCAAGGTATGTAAACATAGTATTATTATTTATTTCTAATTTATATAAAAAATCATCATAAAAAATTCATTGAGGCTACAATAGACTTTCTGGAGCAATTTTAGTTTTCTATACATAATTTTTTTGTAAAGTTCAGAGGACAGTGTCAGATTATCAGGCATCTCACTCGCTCTCTGTCGAGCCCACGGTGTATTAAATAGGTGGTCCGTGGCACTTTCCTATTATAATAATGGCTTCATAAGTGCATGGCCTCTATTTACTTTAGTAGATGGCGCGAGCAATAAGGTCCTACAATTACCTGGGCATGTGCATCGTATAACTAACATAACCTCAAATTTTAAGGTTTTTTCGTTTATTCTCATTTTTAATGTTTGTGTAGGCATTTTTAGCTTGGAGCTCCAAGCAAATATTTAAAAATTCACGCAAATAATTTTTCAATATTGTTGATTAATAAAAATAGACTGCTAATTATAGGTTAAATTCCTAACCTGCAAAAAGTGTTTTATTTTATTGTGACAAACTATTTAAAACTTCATACACATTATGTTGAACTTGATTTTGGTTGAAAGTACAGGAACCAGGCAGAAATTTTAATAATAGCTACGTAATACTCGTAAATCTTAAAAAATATATATTTTTGAGGTTAGCTGTGGCGACACGTGCAATGCTGCATGTAGTGTTGCATATATTCTTTCAATGTTTTAATTTAGCTACTTAATGTCAGATGTCACTGGACTCTTGTTTCACTAAACAAAAAACAAAAGGCCGGGAATGTATGCAACATTGTATGCAAGTATACACAGAACCTGTAACATTATCTATCTATGCGTAAGTAATGAGAGAACTTATTGGTCCTGCCATCTATTACATTATGTACAAAGTAAGCACTTATGAAGCCACTGTGAGGGTTGTCGTCGCATCACATATTTAATACACCCTGGTCGAGCCCAAGCAACCACTTTATGGTGGAGTTAGTTGAAGGCCCTTTTACAGGGGGTTTTGACTGGCGTATTCTGGGGGCTTAAGCCCAAAAGGTGTTGAACTGTGCAATAGTCCATTCTAGTAGCTCTGATTGAAGCAGAACTTTTGGCAAACCAAACGTTGGCTCAGGTCCAGGAGTTTTTGGTTCTCCCGCCAAATGGTCTCCTCCTTTATTGCCCTCCACGACAGTCTCCGGACACCCATATGAGTTTGACTGAATTGTGTTCATACAGTTCAGTCAAAATATTGATGGTTTCACAAGGGTATACTTCCAGGCCTCTTCTACCATATGAATATAAATAAAAAATAATTTTTTTTTCCATTTCAGGCACGTAATGAAATAACTATTACTCCAGTTGGAACGCAATATGAAACAACGCCAAATAAAGGAAGATCAACGGTTAGTATTATTAACACAATGTAAAATTACAAATATCATCACGACTTTAGATAACATTTCAATTGAAACAGTCTATGTTATGGAATCTGAGTAAATTGTCAAATATACATCCAGGTCTCATGTAACATATATATTACTTACAAAATAGTTTATTTTTTTGTAGTTGGTCCGCAAGATTTTTCAATTAACAGAAAAGGAAATTTTGCACTATTGCACTCTTCAACTAAACGTAAAGTTTTGCAAATGTAATGCACTGCAACCTCGTCAGAGCAAAATAATTATGATTATTGTCAGTCTAAAAGTTATTAAAAATTATTTGCAAGTGTGAAGGCCAATGTAGTGGTGTTCGAAGCCAAATATTCAATCCTTTTTAAGCTATGCAAGGCTATTCAATAATGTTTATACAGAAATTATTACATGGGGCTCTGTTTGCCGATATTAACTTTTAAAAATCTTACATAGCTTGAGAATGGTTGAAAATTTAAATGAAAATATTTACCTTGACCCTAATTTTGCACAACTTTTGCATTTAGTAGGATAGCAGAAAGTTGACTTTTTTTTATTAAAAAATCTTGCAGGCCTCATAATTGGTTGCAAACTTGCACCGTTATTTCCCAACTTTTGAGATTTTTTCTTTAAGATACAAATGAACACTTTTGAAACTATTTATGTAAATTAATGCATGTTACATGTGATGTAGACGACGGCAAATTTACATAGTACTCTTGATATCTTTACCTCATAGTTATTAGTAAATATGTTAATTGTTATTAATTAATTAATTGTCAATGTTCCTGATCTTCTAATTGATTGAAAATCAAAGACATTGTAGGAAACTTTTTATCGGTCATTGCCTTCTAGAGCGGGAGCTAGGTGGCTTTTTCGGCAGCTCATCGTTTTATGAACTTTGAGATATTTTTATGGTTTAATGGATGATAACGATTCATAAAATCGACTTCTAGCGGGGCACTTCCTGTCAGGAGCGCCACGAACACTGTTTAAAAATCAGTGAAATCATGTCATCGTTACAAGGCTCATTTTTTTTGTGTATACACATTTTATGTTTAGAATGAATAAAATAGGATTGCCAGAAAGTGTGGGCCGTCAGGAGATGCAGCCAGAAAGGTAATAATGATACAATACATCTGAGGCACGGTACGGAGTCAAGTTAGCAGAAAGTGTTAAATTCCTGTATATTTAAGAGCCTATGGTACTTTTGTTGACACTAAGAACTTTACGGGGAGGCTATTCTATTGTTGAAGGAGCTTATATTTACGTTTTAAAAAGGAGCCAGAACTTGTAACGATGAGTTTAGAGTTCTGAGATGAAATATGCGAAAAAAAATCCAATTCTCTTCAAAAATCCTAAACATTTTCTTTCTGGCCTTACTGACGGAAGTTTCTTTCTGGGAATTTTTTCTGTGTTCAAAACGTTTAAATAAACATGCTCAACCTTAAAAAAGTTTGTAACGATGATGTTATATAACTCCCTTTTTTTTACCTTTTTGACCTTTCTGGTTGCGCCCCTGATGGTCCACACTTTCTGGCGATCTGATTTTATTAATTCTAAACATAAAATGTGTACACACAAAAAAAATTGGATTTGTAACGATGATATAATTTCACTGATTTTTATATCTTGAACCATGGCCAACTCATCGGGCTGACATATGCCAGAAGTCTATTTTCTCGTTATTTAAGTTCGATAGAATTAATCAGCGCATAGAAAATGCTTGTAACGATGAGTGTCCGAAAAAGCCACTTAGCTCCCGCACCATTCAGTTTGCGGGACTTTTTTGATTTCTCATGCAAAACAAATTAGCATTTTTCAGAATGTTCCTTATCTCAAGGACAGCTACAAAATGAAATGTATTTTCTTTTACTTACCCTGACAGATTTTTGAGATTATTGTTAAATGTTTATTTCTATTGTCTATTGACTGGCTTATACAACCAAATTCAAAAATATCAAAAATGAAAGTTACTGGCTTTCAATTTATTCCATCATAATTAATCCAAAAATGATTTAATTTAAAACTTAAGCTATGAAAGTTGCTGCTTATGACTAAAATGCATATTGGGGTGTGCGAGATGATCTATTTTAATTTCCATTAGTTATACTTTTTTTATATATATTTTTTTTATACATTGTAATTTGTAAGCTTTCAAAGCCATCCAGTAATTTATTATTTCTGTTACTTCAGAGTAATCTTAAGTTGATCAGACTTTTTGCAAAGGGTTTTAAATGGTTTAAATTTCAAAGGCATATAAAAACACATTGAGTCGTCAATTGCTGAGAAAAATTTTATACACATATTTTCTTCATCAAGTATTTCACAGTACTTTCAAGTACTTATCTCATTTATATGGGTCTTTTACTTTTTTGTTCTTTCTTCATTTTTAATTAATATTTCTCCAATACAAGTTTATGTAAAAATGTTAATATTATTTGTAAATAAATAATAGGAGGAGGAAGAAGCAGAGGATAGTGCAGACCGCCTTGTCATTGATGAAAGCAGCGAGGCAGTGGAAGCTAGAAGAGCTGCTGACAATAACTCGGAAGCAGGTGACGATGTACCTCCATGTCAAGGTTGCAATCAAAGACCTGCTCAGTTTGTATGTGCCGGATGTGGAAATCAGTGGTACTGCAGTCGTGATTGCCAGGTAAAAATGCACTTTATTGTTTAAATTTAACGATTATTTATGTCAGTGTATTCTTAGAGACTATACAATACAACAATATTTCGTTTCCGAGTAGGTATACATATGAATTAACATATTGCACATACTATCCCAACTAGCACAATTAGTTGCTGAAACGTAGCATTTACCCAACTAGTGTTATTGCTCTGAATTGTCATATAATCATCTTATAGTGGTGGAAAAATGTTCTTTTATGTTTTCTTAAAGTACTATTCTGAACTAATTTGCATTCTGTGGCAATTTGGCGATACAGAAACGCCCAGAGAAATGTTCTTACAGCATAGTTATAAAACTATTTTATAAAGGCTCTATTATCCCGATATATCTCTTATAGAGGTAGTAATTCTGCGAACTTTTTTTATTTTATAACGATTACCTAAATGTTGGTTACAGAGCTATTATAAAATTTATGGGTTGCTCCTTTAATGACGTATTACCAAGTGATATAAACGTTCTTACAACTAATTATAAAGCGGATACATAGAAACTTTATTAAGGTGTTTTAGTGGAACCCAGTGATTGCATAAAGAACTTTTATACAGTCGAAAGTTTTGCCGTTGCAGCATTTCACCTGCAATAGTTATACTTATAAAACTGAAAATTATTTTATGGTGTGAATTTATAATAATAATAATTTATTGTCCAAAATATCAAATACATTTGCACAAAAGAATTCGATACAGAGACTGGTATTAAACCTAACACTAAAACAAAAAAGATAATAGGACAAAACTAACAAGATTAAGTTTTTACAAAACATACATGAAATGAGATTAAAATAAAACGCAGCACATGCAGTGACTCTGCATTCATTAGAACAATTAGTGATTTAAAAATGACAATTCCTCATTTAGGAGTAGGGTCTTCAGAATAGGTTCAATTTAGCGGGATTAATACTGCGAAGTTCAACTGGTAGAGTATTATAGCAGTAAACCAGAAAATAAATTATTTGCAGAATGCAGCACTATTGTATTGAGGAATTGAGAGAGATGTGTCAGTTTGTCTAAATTCCCTTGCATGAACGTCACTTCTTCTTTCTATTTTAGCAAATAGAAATTATTTAGGAGATTTATAAAGTATAATGTCGTTAACAAATATGACTGTGTGAAGTAAACGGCGATCCTCAAGTTTAAGTAAATCTTTTAAAAAGGGAGTTATATGATGAAATTTTGGGACATCTGTTATTAATCTAACAGTATGATTTTACATTTTGTGAAGACGATATTTATCTTCCTGACTAAGACACGACCCGTATACTATGTCGGCATAGTTAAAATGAGACAGGACTAATGCCTCTGTTAACATTATTTCAGTTTTTGGATTTAGTAGGTTGCTATATGGAGAAAGCTCTTTTAAGTTGCCTGAAAGCAACTGAAGTAGCACAAGTAGTTGTATTTTTGCTATCATTATGTTACAGTAGCTATTTGGTTATAGTGGTGACAGGGGCGGCCCTAGGATGGTGCGAGCGGTGTGACCGCACCGGGCGCCATCATGAGGAAGCGCCGAAAATGCAATGATAGTTCGTCTGCGCAAAAAATAAAACTCAAGCACCTTAAATAATACCACTTAACCCTACAACTTAAGTTTCCGTGAAAAGATCATATTCATTTGTTTCAGTTTTTAATTAATTTACGATGTAAATTTGACGTATGCGTGTCTTGTCTGCGCCATAGTAGTTTAAATAAACCTTTTCAAACAAATATTATTCCTTTTTACTGTCCTGTTATGTTACTGTTTCTCATCTATACTGACCATACTACTACTATACTAATCTTTCGGAGGTCTGAGTTATTAATAATATAAAGATGTAAAAAATGTATGTTATCTTCAGTCTCTATGTACTGTCGTGCGCAAAAAAAATGGGTCAAGTCTCATAACGTATTTTTGCTAAAATCTAGTTGTGTATATCTAATTTTAATTTTGTGACATTGTCAGTTATTTGTCAAAATTCATTGCAAGTATGCAAATAGAGACAGATTTACATTAGAAAAAAATATTTGTCCTATTTTTTTTTCTCACGACAATACAACCTAATAGAGCGGGAGGTGGCTTTTTCGGCAGCTCATCGTTTTATGAACTTTGAGATATTTTTATGGTTTAATGGATGATAACGATTCATAAAATCGACTTCTGGCGGGGCACCTCCTGTCAGGAGCGTCACGAACATTGTTTAAAAATTAGTGAAATCATGTCATCGTTACAAGGCTCATTTTTTTATGTGTACACATTCTATGTTTAGAATGAATAAAATAAGATCGCCAGAAAGTGTGGGCCGTCAGGAGGCGCAACCAGAAAGGTCATAATGATACAGTACATCTGAGGCACGGTACGGAGTCAAGTTAGCCGAAAGTGTTAAATTCCTGTATTTAAGAGCCTATGGTACTTTTGTTGACACTAAGAACTTTAAGGGGAGGCTATTCTATTGTTGAAGGAGCTTATATTTACGTTTTAAAAAAGAGCCAGAACTTGTAACGATGAGTTTGGAGTTCTGAGATGAAATATACAAAAAAAAATCCAATTTTCTTCAATAATCCTAAACATTTTCTTTCTGGCTAGCCTTACTGATGGGAGTTTCTTTCTGAGAATTTGTTTCTGTGTTCAAAACATTTAAATAAACATGCTCAACCTTAAAAAAGTTTGTAAAGATGATGTTATGTAACTCCGTTTTTTTACCACTTTGACCTTTCTGGTTGTGCCCCTGATGGCCCACACTTTCTGGCGATCTTATTTTATTCATTCTAAACCTAAAATGTGTACACACAAAAAAAATTGGCTTTGTAACGATGATATAATTTCACTGATTTTTATATCTTGAACCATGGAAAACTCGACGGGCTGACATATGCCAGAAGTCTATTTTGTCGTTATTTAAGTTCGATAGAATTAATCAGCGCAGTGACAATGAGATCTCGCACCACCTGAAAAATTTACTAGGGCCGCCCCTGAGTGGCGATTATTAAAACTGAATTATTAGGTACATTCTGAAGACGAAAATGGGGAATCATATCTTGGTCATCAAAACGCAACTGGAGGCAAATGGCCACAACACATGTGCAACTCATTTAGCTCTATTTTTTATTTTTTTGGCTGCTTTATTACTATGAAGTGGCTCTTATGGCGAAAGAGGTGATGTATCTACTTCACCGTGACTAATTCATGACTTTTAGGCCTAAAATAAAACAAGAACACTATTATGGTCATCTTCTGTCTTTAAGCAGATGTTGTTAGATAAAATGGATGTTAGATAAAATGGACTTCCATCATACTCATAGTTTGTTCATCTTTAAAATTATATGAACATCATAATTGCATATATGGTCAAAGGGTTAAATTTTATTAACGCACGAATTTTTTCTGTAAACTATAAAATACTTATAAAAACAAAGGGATTTCCAGAAATCTCTAAATTTTAGGTATAATTAAATTAATTTGAAATATATACATAGAAACATTTTGTAACTTCAGGAAGCACAGTCGATGGTAAGGCTATTGAAACTTATTAAATTATCGAATTAGTAAATCAAAACGTTATTTTATAGGTATAATTAATAAAGTATTGAAAATGAACGTAATGGCCGTCATTTGGGTTCTTCTTGATTGATAGAAAACATGGCGGCAAGTTGTCATCATTTGGCATATATGCTTTCGCTATGCTAGAAATAAGCCAGAATATGATTGTAAAAGATCTAATAAACTTTTGCATCAAATGGCAAATTTAACCATATTGGCCAAACTATTACCAGAAAATTGGTTGAAGTGGTCAGCAAGTTTTCGCATCAAAATACGGCTAAACTATGAAAGGCATAACCTTTCTTTTTTACGTTTCTTTTAACTGCCTTTGTGTGGAACGGGTTACTTTGTATTTTGACCTTTATTTCTCCAACCTTTTTACATTTCCTTTCTCCAACCAAATTAAAATTTGTTACTGAAGTTTCTGAAAATGTATTGCGTGGACGAAACCATCGAGGAATAAATTTGCCTTAGTGCAGTTCCTGCAAGTTGGGTAGGTAGTAAATAGCCAACCGTACTGGTCCAATAGAAAAGCATACATACATTTTTGACTAATCCGCAATCAAAACCGGACTCAAAATACTCCCAGCAACCGTGTACAATAAAAATGAATAACAGTAAAATGTTAATAATGATTATAGAGCCACAGAAAATGGAATGTCAGCATTCTTGGACACTGATGCAGAAGATAGGTTGACACTTTCACTTTGATAATCTAAATATTTATATTAATGTATAAGCTTATTTTGTAGACACAAACGTCAACGAAACACCCTTTTTTTTTTTTTCGTGAGAGAGGAAATCCTCATGGACACCCGTCGCTTAGAGTCTATCGCGAACGGGTAGTGCTGGACTCCAACCAGCTAAAACCCCTCCATCTCTTCAGTGTTTCCTGTTGGCCTGGGACTGCTTTCGCTTTTCATCGGACCCACAGGTCATTTAAGATTATCGGTGTTAATTGGCGTTTCTCCATGGGTTCAAACCCATCTCTCTTTCCTCCTCTTCCTTCTTTTTGATAATGCGGGTTATTGCCTCCTCCCCCCTTCTCCAGTTCTCTTCCGTTTCTAACATCCTCCCTACCATATCTTCTGGAGACAATAACGATGCCCCACCGTCTGGTCTCTCTTCTCTCCATCTGTTGCATGCGAACACGGTGTGCTCCAAGTGATCGACCTCTCCACAGTATGCGCACTCTCTGCTGTCAGTCTTGCCAATATCGTATAAGTACTCCGCTGCACAGCAGTCCCCTCTTGCTCACTCTTGGTCCGTGCTTATTGGCCATAAGCCTCCCAATGGCTGTGGCTGCTTTTCCCGCCTTCTCGGCCGTCTTTGTGGCATGGACACCGAAATTCAGCTTGGAGTCCAGCCAAACTCCTAGGTATTTCAGGTGGTTCTGCAACGAAACACCCTGTGAAAAGTGTTATGCCGCTATATAAGTACCTACTCTTTGAACTTACTTTTATAGTAGAGTGCTCCGTGCCCAGATATACGCATAAAAATAAGTTCTGTGGGGATTTCGTTGTTACACGCTGAATTTGATATAAAATTAATGATGATATACTGATGTCTCAAAATCTCAAAGCCGTCAAAAAATGTCCTACTCAAAAGGTCATTATAATCAAAAAACGAGTTATTTCTTAGTGAATTAGGTGTTTTGATATTTCTACTTTTGAGTAGTAGCAAATCCTTTTAACCATGAATAGAACTAGTCAAAATAAATAGATTTTCGAACAGACAAACTGCGAAAATATTGATTGTACCTGTTCAAAATTATTACATTATTATTGTTTTTAACAACAATAATAAATTATTTTAAATAAATTCATTATGCACATGTGCATCTTTCTCTTTGTACGCCACTGACGGCTTTATATAAACAAATAACATATACAAATAATATACCAATCGATAGAAAAAATAATAATCCTTATTTTTTATATCTTGTAGAATTTTGATTTATTGGGCCGTTTTAGAGTATAGCCAAACATGTGTCGTTGTTTCTGTCCTTTTTTTTGCTGTGGGGCCTTAAAAAAAAGAAAATAGCAAAAAGCAAATGGAGGGTCTTATGCAAAATTTTATACTCTATCGAATGGCGCCAAGATCATTCCTCTAGCTCCTACCGTTTTTGAGAAAAAAAAATATATATATATAGGCAGATACAGGCAGCCCCTTTGAAGGGGGGCAAGGGGAGCAGGCATGATTTCTCGAGGTGGGTCTGTTCGAAAATCTACTTATTTTGACTAGTTCTATTCATGGTTAAAAGGATTTGCTATTACTCAAAAGTAGAAATATCAAAACATCTAATTCACTAAGAAATAACTATCATTAATTTTATATCAAATTCAGCTTGTAACAACGAAACCCCCACGGAAGTCACAATAAGCGTATTAATGCACTCTACTATTAGGTGACATTCCTTTTCCAATGATATGTGGAATGCTGCCTATATTTTCTTTCACATTTCATTCTTATTTTTCTGTTGATATAAAACTTATTTGCCTATGTATATAGTTTTCAACATTATTAATACTTGTTTTTAGGTTATATTTTTATCTTGCCGTTTGGCCTCAATTTAGATTTGAATGTGTACAAAATTACTTCTAAAATAGTCATTTAATAAGGATATTTTTTCATTATTGTTTCAGCCATGATTCGGTAATAACAGCTAAGAAAACCGCCAGAATAAAGCCTAACTAATAGTCATGTTTAGGCTAATTTCTTGGTAATAGTTTGAATATCAACACTATATTCAGGCCCGCGCCTAAGGGTATCCGCGCCTGTGTGCAAGTCTTCATTCGGCGCCCCTTACACTATATTGTGGAGCATTCAGTAATTTTTATTGTGCAGTAATTTTGTGCCCCCAGAAGCATGCGCCCGCGTGCGGTGCACGCATCGCACGCCCGTTAGGCGCAGGCCTGACTATATTAACAAAAACCATGTCAACGTATTCTAGCCATTTTTATAGCTAGAATGGTAGTATTATAGGACTTAACATATTGTTGCTATTTAATTACTTGCTCATATATGTCATCTTGAAAACGACTTTATAACCTGCATGGCGATATTATGGCTGCTAGTAATGACCAGTATATAGCTAAAAGAGATCATGACTATTTCGTTTTTAAATTTTACGCTAAATTATGACTAAAATAAGATGATCAAAATATAACTAAACAAAGGCGTTGAAAACGTTTTAGTGACTGCATTTGGTTATCTCAGCTGAATAGCAGCGACGGGATATTTGTGCTACTTGGGTACTACCAATTCTAAAAGTAATGCATTTACTCTTTTTAGGATTGAGCACCAATGAGTTTTGCCTGGTCCAGATGTTGACAGGCACTTTTTGGTAGCTGGGCACAGTGAAGTTCAGTTCTGCAGATAGAACTAACGTTATTAACAGTAATAAATATTACTTACAAGTTTCACAACTTTAAGCAGCTAGTAAAGGTTCCTTGAACTTCACAGCGTCAGTTAGTCGCTACTACCATCGTTTACGACCTTTCAAGTTCTAAAAACTCAAAGGTCGTCCCATTGGTAATACGATGTCCCTATGTAAAAGAAAAGCTACATAGAAGTCACATAACTGTAATACTTGGCGCTGACTAGTAAAAACTACTAGGCAGCGACGGGAGATTTGTGAAAGAAATTATTTATACATTAAAGGCGTAAATTGAGTGATGGTTACTTAATGGTTTCTCATTAGATGTTCCCATCTTAGTTATTGTTGCTTTGATGCTAGTTGAGAACTGTTATGACTAACTAATTGTGCTGCTTGGGATGTTGTTGTTAAATGAAAACGTAATGATAAACAAGATCTAATTGAATATTTATATATTTTTTATTTTTTTGTTTTCAGGTTTCTTCATGGGATGAACACTCAGAAGTATGTTCTGGTTAAAGAGTGCATGAACAAGATGTTATTTTTATAAAAATACTATTTATTTATGCAATGATCTAATAATAAGTCAATGAACTACATACCGTTCTATATTCTAAAAGTAATGCACCAAACATAATTGGGTACCTGTATTAAAAGTTTCATTGATGCAAAGAGTACATTAATAAACATTCCTGTGAAGAAATCTAGAATAAACGTACCCACTTGCTTTTGAAATTGTAGCGGACATTTTTGATTATCATTAGCATATTATTAGTATTACTGTATTAACTGCATCAATTATGCTTTTAAATTATTGTAGGCTACTGATTTAGTACCAAAGAAATCCAAAGCTACAATGTTTAGAGTTTATAATTACCTTCTAGTTTAAAACTAAGAGCTAAATTCAAAATCATATACGTAAAAATTAATGGTCTACTTTTTGATGTAATCGTAGAAATACTTAAAATTTTCTCATTGAAATCTAGTAAGAAATCCAAATTAAGAGGTTGTCTTTTTATATATACACGACAGGATGTAGCAAAAAGGTGTCTGCTAGTTTAAGAGTAGGTAATATACCTAAAAATTTTTGAAAAAGTTCCTCTCAACATAGGTATGCAAATGACCACCTTCTGAGTTATGGGCATTACAACTTTTGAACTGAATTCATTGTTAAAATGAAAGTAATACAAATAATGCAAGACTTTATTACTGAACAGAATAGTTGTTCAATTGAGAAAATATTCATTCGTGCCGCCAAAAACAAACATTCTTAGTATTTTTTATCTGTTTTGCTCCTCTCGTTTTAGTCATCCTATCAAAATAATAATAATAATGGCGGCCAAAATGCAAAAGGTAACTCTGCTAGGTTCACTCCGCGTTGTCAGGTTACACGAGGCTGCGTTATAGGAAGCGCCAACACCGCTCTAAGCCACTGTCTTGTATCACCATTATTTGGGATGAGATTATGAGGCGAAAATTTACCTACTACTTATATTCGAGTCAGTGAAGATTTTGGCTTTGGAATCCTGAAGAACAGGTTGGATTTTGATGATTTTTTTTTAAAGTTTGTTATATTTAATTATTCGAAATCAAAAACATTTCAGCTGAGGCTAATTTATAGGGATTTATTTTAAGTGCCACCCTTTTTCAGAGGGTGGCACTTAAAAAAATATATATATGTTGGAGTTGAAAGAGATCAAATTTTGCGAAGAGAACGTTCTATGCAACTTTTCTTTGTAGTATTTCATTTATAACGACTTGAAAATTGGGACATTAGCTTGAAATTTCAAATTTCAACATGATTTTTGTCAAATAACTCGAAAAGTATTACATTGAGCGAAAACATGTTAGAGACAAATAAGAAAGTTACCAAATCAGAGATGAATTTCTTATTGTTCTAATTTCTATAAAATTAACGGTTTCGGAGATATGGAAGTATAACACTTACAGAAACTATTAATTAGGCTTTCAAATGGTTTTCTGACATTATTCCCACCTAACATATAATGAACATAATCTCATTCTAATGCACCTTTGACCAGTCAGGAACTAGTAACTTTCATAAACAACGGGCGAGTCCATTCTCTCCGAGAGTCACAAAGTTTTACTGTAAACTAACTTTATTTATTCACTTTTAAACGCTTAATTCCCAGATAGCACAAGGACGTATTAAAAACGTCCAGGGGACGTTTGTATAGGACATTCGAGATGTCTTAAAATCGTGCGCTTTAAGACGTAAGGCAAACAGAAGACGTCTTTGAGATGTCCACACTCAAAGAAAATGATAGGTAAATTCAACCAAAAAGGAAATCGCATATGAAATCGCACCTATCTAGTTTCATAGTTAAATCAATCAGAAAGAATAGTCATTTAATTTTATTTGTTTTCGTAAACAAATAGTAGTTTAATAATCATATCTTCTTGTAACAAATTAAATAGTACAATGACATTTTTTTATGTTCACTAACCATTTTCAATTTGGTCTACAATTAAATAGTACGACTTTGTTTTTTTGTTCACCAACTAATTTTTAGGTTGATCTACACTTTATTGTATGATGAAGTTTTTTTTGGTTAGCCAAAATCTCAGTATTGAGACATCAGACTACCCAAACCAAAGATTATAGAGTGAGATCCCAGAGCCTCCAGACCTACGTCATTTTAGCAAAGGTAATATTTTGACAACAAATAGTGTAATATCTAGTTAAGAACGTATGCGTATTTGCTAGTTTGAAAGCGGGGCCCTTTTGCAGAAAACAGGTACAAAAGGTACATAAAAATTTTACTCAGTACGTTAAATTATGACAGCTGGATTATTTTACAAGTGACACGCTAACTACATGGTGTAAGCGTCAACCTCCAAATCTTAAGGTCCGAGGTTCGATCCCTGAGCGTTCTTAGTTTTTTTTTTTTTTTCAAATATACGTACTAAGAAAAAAAGTTATGGCCAAAAATAATAAATATTTCCCTATCGGTTGTCTCTTTCTTGGTAATCGCCAACTTAAGTTAATATTTGTTGAAAAAAAAAGCTGAGAACGCTCAGGATCGAACCTCGGACCTTAAGATTCGGAGGTTGACGCTTACACCACGTCGTTAGTGTGTCACATGGAAAATAAACCAGCTATCATACTTTAACGTACTGAGTAAAATTTTTATGTACCTTTTGTACCTGTTTTCTGCAAAAGGGCCCCGCTTTTAAACTAGCAAATACGCATACGTTCTTAACTAGATATTACACTATTTGTTGTCAAAATATTAGCTTTGCTAAAATGACGTAGGTCTGGCAGCTCTGGGATCTTGGACTATTAGAGATCGTTTATAAGATCCATCCAAATATATCGATGATCCCTGAGAGAATTTGAACATTGCAATCATGTTATTAATTTTCTATAAATTCATAAGAGTATAAGATAATGCATGATTGATTATTGTCAGTGATTTGTATGTGGCGTCATCTGGGAATAATTTCTGTAATAGACTACGTGGTAAGCAAGCAAATTTTATGGTAATTCTTTTAGAACTTCTAGAAGACGACAATAATATTGGTTTGTCTACCAAGTACAATAATACAGCAAACTAATACTGGGTTAGAATTATAATTCGATAATAGTTAAAAATAAAATATACTGCTATCTAGTTTAATTTGACAGAATTCAACAAAATAATAGTCAGACGAAAAAAATAATAGTCTTATTCATCTATGTTTTAAGTTAATGTTTGTTTTGTTGTACGACAACTTTTTATTGATTAAAATAACAATCACCTCTTGTTTAAAAATACCATCAATATAATTTAGTTTAACAAAATTAACGATATTGTTAGTTAACCATTTTTTTTTGTTGAATTTACCCATACTATTTCTTTGAGTGCATTGTTAAGTATCGAAATACTCGCTTGTATTAAAATTTCACCCGAATAAAATATACTCGGATTAATTTTAAGTACAAAACAAAAAACAACTGTCTGTCAATCGTGCACTTGGATGATAAAAAAATGTTTTTTAGATTTCTCCCCCCACCCGCTCATCGATTCTGAGATCTGGAGAGAATAATTACTAACATCAGTGCCACTTGCATTCTCTTTAACCACGATCGCAATTACTGTTGACAGAGTGATTGAAAATCGCGATATCACATCACTAATACCTATAGTGAAAATTTAATTCGACATCGGATGATTAATCCGAATATTCTTGTCATCCGATTCCGTGTAATCCGAGTACCGAAATCATCCGAATATCTGCATCACTATTTTATAAGCAATTTACCTTTATAAAAAAAAACCAACTAAAACTTAAGCAACAACGCCTTAAGTCACTCGGCCACTGAACGGCTTTCTTATTATGTACTTAAAGACTGTTTAGTTGGAAGTAGCAAGTCAGCAACTCGACTGTAATTTATTATGTTATCATTAATCTTTCATTTTCATCTAATTTTATTTAAGGAACTCGATACCAGCACAAATAAGCTGCCAGACTTGGACTAATGTTTAATTAAGGTTTCATATTTAAAACTGAACTCGGTCATTTTTATTGGTGGAAATTTTTATTTCACGCAAAGAATAATCCATTTGGATATAAAATGTATTATTTTCCAAATCCAGAGAATATGAAAATGACAGGAGGCCTAATATGGACGTACTAAAGACGTACATTCTTTGACTTCCCAAGGACGTACCTCTATGGATGTCTTAAGGACGTCCAAATTAGATCCAAGATATTCAGACCATATGAGGATCAAAACTGGACGTCTTTAGGATGTTGTGTGCTATGTGGGTTATCATCTCGCCTTCGGCTCGTGACTTAACCATTTCCTTCGCGAGTAACAGCCATCATTATACACTGGCTGAATAATCTACTATTCTTAGTGTCGTTTCTGATGGCACCTAAACATTGCTATACTGCCCACTAATACACTTTTGCAAACAGTATATCATCTAGTTTCATCCACGATGTCTTTCACGCAACTATCATTTTCACTAAATCTAAGTTAAAATTTCTTTGCCTGTCACTATCATTAGTACCGCCACTCACTTATAACCATCCGAGGAAAAGTGCCTCTTAATGGTTGGTTTGACATTGTGCGAAAGCACTTTTTTATACCTTGGCAATCTAGTTCCATGACATCAAATTGCAACACGTTCACTTTATCCTTCCAAGGAATTTACCTCCGCCATTTTTAATTTTGCACTGTTTTTAGTGGTACCTGTTGGGATGAACCAAAGATGTTTTAACTCCTAGATCGCTCAACTCTATCTCAATTCTGTGTAAAACATTTCAAGCAAAGAACCGCCCATAATCTCTCCCGCTTTGCTTCCACTCCGGGCCCAACTCCAAATACACGTGTTGTCTATGCGCATGCCTCGCTTCTAGTTGGTATCCTGCCGTAAACCTTCGCGACGTTGTCAAAGATCAGAGACACAAGTCGTTGAAAGCGGGGAATTTTGAAGTGGTCAAACGCAATAACGTTGAGCGATCAGAAAATGTAAAGAAAATGGTGACAGTCTGGCAACACCACTGCTTGCTCCGGTCAATTGTTAGTGCCTGTTGAGATTTGATTGCGTTTGCACTTTAAGAGCATAAAATCTTGTTGACAAACTCGAACTTTCCCGACACTAGCAACGGTAAAGTTCGGCAATTGCAGCATTGCTGTCTCGCTTTTTGAGGCGTGTTAATATTGCTCTCTCCATTGAGATGTTTGCAGCTTCATCATATACGAATTCCTTATGGGTTAAACCATCTAGTAGTTAAAGATCTTTGGGATGAACTTGGAGAAATAAGGCAAACAATTTTTTGAATTTTTGTACTTGTTCTAGCAACTTGAAACATTTTGTTTGTTAAATAAACTGTTCATTGAATAAATTTATAATGTCCATAACTTGGTAGGAGGTCATTTACATACCTACGTTTATAGAAACTTTTTTCATCATTTTGATGAGTACTATCACCCATCCGTAAAGTAGTGTACATCTTTTTTGTTACACCCTGTATATGAATTTATTTTTACAAAATTAAATATGACTTAGTTTAATATCAGCAACATGAACAAGTCTTCCTAATCCAGGAAAACCTTAGTAAGATTATAAATTTTTATTCTTGAAACTATGAATTTTTAAAAATATATTACATCAAAAAAATTTTTAAATGTATCGAATGTATCTAAAAATAAAATTTCGCCCAAGGATGAATCCTGAGGACACAGGATGAAAATAAAAAATTAAATATGCTAAGTTTAGGGAATACATGCAGACTGAAGAACTGACGGAATATCATGAATAGACTAATAGAAACCTAAAGGTAGCTAAAATCACAGTCTACATGTTGGCTTCTAGCGAGAAACAAACTGCATTGACAAGACACATTTATTGTAAAAGGTTGAGGTAATCACACTGAAATATATTCTCTTTTTGAAAACATCTTGCACACAAAATCTTCATGGTCTTTTTTTTAATTAAGTTAGAAGAGTAATTAGGATTAAATTCATTTTAACTCATTTTCTCCCATTTTGGAGCCTGGGAATATAATTTGTCATAAAAGTGAGGTTAAGATATTGAAAAAAACTTCGGATAAAAGTAAAAAAATCCGCATCATGATAGCCCAATCAACTTCAAATAATTCCACCGAAGGAATACTTTCAGATCATCGTAAATTGCCAGTCTGATATATTACAACTTAGCTCTAGCATACGCAGAAATAAACTTTCACAATGTTATATCAATCAGATTAATTATGTGAATAAGATATATGTTTAAATGGTATAAATATCTTCAAGAAGATTTTACTATCTTCGAGATTATTAGAATTTACCGGCTTAATGTCCTTCGGTGGATTGGTTTGGTAGATAATTCCTGGGAAAATTGCTCTATATTCAGTTCGGTTCATCTAAACATTGCACTTTATTTCTAGAGTCCAGTATGTGCTCTATTTCAAACAGAAGCCAATACGTTACCATGATTTATATTACAAAGGAGAAACTTTTGAGTTCCTATGAGTTCTAAAGTAGTAGTTGGTATCTCAATTTTTGTAATAAGTGCTATCGTTGCCTTTTAATGACATCAATTATCAACATACCTATTTCCTAAGATTTATGATTTTTTTCCAGACTATTTTAAAACAGTTTGGAAGATACTCGTGTATAGAGCCCGAATTTCCTGGCGCTCTATATTTGCCAACTTAGCGACTTATTTTACATTACAATTTGATTATGTGTGTGTGTAGTTTTTTGTTTATTTAGTTAGTAATAAGGTTTCCTATTTATAGAAAAAGAATTACCCTAGTCATTACTTTATTGTTACCTACCTATTATTTGCAATGTTTTTTTAAGTGTTGTGTAAGTGCCATTTTTATGTGTAAGGGTTATGTAAATATTTTTCATATCTAAGTTGCAATGGATTATTAAAAAAATTGTAAGATACAATTCTGTGATATCCAATTAAGGATCAACGATACTTAAAATAAAGCCAGTATCTTTCATATGCAAGAGTTGTTTTATTTTTAACGGACTCGTACAAGGTGAGCAAAAATTGGAAAAAAGATTTCTTCAATCAAGAATATTCAAGAATATGGTGAAGTCATCACTGATAATTTAATTTCACAAAATTTAATTTTGTACAATTGTTGTATTAATATTTTATATCCTATAGAAATACTTTATTGGTGCTAAATACAAAAAATTGTTTACACAAGTCATATGGCCAGATTCCATTAATATAATGTTTATATCACAAACAATACATATTAGAATGTCTGTAGAACTACTGCTATTCTTTAAAATAGACATCATTATACATGTATACATTGTTGATAATATAGATATTTCAAATAGATATATACAAGGTAATTTAAATGAATTTCAACCAATCACTTTACAAGATGCAACACCTTTAAATCGTTGTTGGTTCTCACAGCGGTTGTGTCATCTACAAACAGTATTATATTAGTACCACCCAGATCATTTATGTATATCAGAAATAGCACCAGTCCCAGCACTGATCCCTGTGGTACGCCATAACTCACAGGTAGCACGTTAGAGTTTATTCTGTCTACAGTTACAAGCTGGGATCTATTTTCCAGGTAAGACTTGATTATCTTTATGATATTTGTGCTAAACTTATAGTGTATCAGTTTTTCAAGTAAGATGCTGGGGAAGACGCAGTCAAATGCTTTTGACCGATCACAGAATAGAGACGCGGTATGCCCACCTTCTACGTAGTCTTGATTTATAATGTCAGCGAGGCACTCTATTGCCATAACTGTAAAATGTGACCTTCAAAAACCAAACTGTCGTAGGTTAAACAGTTTGAGGTTTTCGGAGTATTTGGTAATTCGTTTTCTTAGGGCTCTTTCAAATATTTTTCCGAAAATAAAAAAAATTATTGAAATAGGTCTAAAATTTCTAATATGTCTGTTGGTCCCTTTTTGTGAATTGGCACCACATGTGAAATTCTTTGACAAGCTGGGAATGATGCCTCTTTTAGGCATGTGTTTAATAGTTTTGTTAATGGTATCTAAATATTGTTAGCTATAGTTTTGATTATTTTGGTATTTAGACCATAAATATCCCTGCTTTTTATGTATATATTTTATACAATAAACGGCACATACTTTATGGTACTAGAGTTGATACACCCATAATATGGTTTGGTGCTGTGACTTTCAAAATGTGAAACATTTGCAGAAAGCACTTTCTAGCTACAGGCCTGCTATATGGGCAGAAGGACTTCGGTCGATAGCCCTTTGGATCTTTCTAATAAAGAACATATTTATTTATTTATTTATATGTACCTGAAGTTTCGAACGTTCACTAAAAAGAAATAATTAATAAAAACTACAAAACTTTGGTGTACCATTTTTCTGGTAAAACCAAGGTTAAAATTTGCTGGCAACGATACTATCGTTGCCGAGAAATAACATCAGAAAAATTCTATGCCCAGTCGATTAATTTTTCCTTTTCATATTAAATTCATTCAAGTGAACGTTCGAAACTTAAGGTATATTTAGTCATTTATTTAATTTTGCAATTGCATTCAAATTGGCAGTTATATTTTATTAAAAGTAGCTGATATTGAATCTGATGTCAAAAGTTGAGAATTCAAAATGATGAAAACAATATGGCTGCAATAAATGCAATATTTTTGCTGATTTACACGAAATTTGACACATGGTGACTTCAGGATTCTCTGATAACGAGCCTAATGTTAAGCTTAAAAAATGACAGGCATTTTACTGTGTAGAAGTTAAATAAAGAGGCCACTAAAAAGGGTACAAAAAAATTGTCTATTGCCTAATACTGATATTAAGGTCGGTGTAAAAATGAACAAATAATGAAATCAAATAGCCGACTTCAATATCGATATTAGGTAGTAAAGTTAAATTAACTAGGCGATGGTGAAATTCTATTTAATAATTTTTAGATATCTTCATTGAATGAGGTTCAATTTTTTTTGTTATCGAACAAATGTCCTATTCCAGGTATGCAGTATGAGGATCACTGGCAATGTGTACAAAAAATGTTAAATTATGCGGCTAAGGCGCACTTGCCATCAGTCGCGTAACTAATAATTATTAGACCTTTTCTTTTTATTTCAAATGCTTTTCATATATTTACATTATACAGATATAAAAATAATGTTTTAAATTAAGAATTGTTTAATATACACGTTAGTAAATAAATTCTCCACACAGAAGAAATAATTTCATATCACCCAGTGTCTTAACACCAATAAACTGTTACTAATAAGTAATAAATAATTTTTTTACCAGTTTTATCACATACTTTTTATTTATCACCACAAAAGTATAGTTGAGGAAATACATATAGTAGAGTGAGGTATTGAGTAGAGTAGCGGTAGCCTTTATTGGCTTTAGCTGCTTTGTCGGCAAGCTTTGCGACGACCCGCCTTACCTCGTTTTTCCTCCAGAATATTTCTTGCTGCAACTATATTTGTTTTATATAAGTAAGTTATTTATTATCGTATATGAATCATAAGATTGTTGATTCAAAACATTATATTTATGTGTATGAAGACTGTCTCTGGTATAACTACCTGGGAGCCGGGATTTGATTATAACTCGAAAACAATGTAATATTTTATAAAAATGCAGAATACCTACTCTTTTTCTATGTTATAACGAAAAAAATGAGTACCTGCTGTACTGTGTGACAAACAAAACCTGATTGGATAGTATTACTTTTCACTGGGTAAACAGGTCACAGTATAGGCCCCTTTTTACCTAGGGATCTACAATTTTGTGTGGACTCCAAACCATGGTCCTCGGTTACCAACTTTAACCTACCCTGGGTCACCCTTCTGGCAGTTCAACGGCTCGAGGGTTATCACACTGACGGCCACGGAGGTCATCCCTCGCCTTACCAGGTGGATTAACGGCTGGTATTGTCTATGTTTTATAACAAGGATGAAATACAAATTTTTGTGTTGTTTTGTGCATTTTTTACAAAAAAATGTGACATTACAGAAAAAGTAAAAATATTGCGATTTTATATTCTAATTCTACTCCAGAACCTCATATCTCCGGTCCATCTCACCTTACAGACTTCTATGGAGGCTCATTTTTTTTGCTTATATGATGTAGTCGAAGGGACACTTTGGTTTTTCCTCTATATTAGAAAATATTCTCATGATGACATCAATACGACATGCAGGTGATGCAATAAAAAAAATTTTTTGAAGGCCATACTAAGCAACATGCACGTGATATTGATCATAAACACTCTGCAATTCTTATAAACATGTCAACTGAACAAGACCTCTTTTCAAGTGAGGAAGAAGCAGATCTACTTAAGGTGTGTATCGAATCTCTTGAGTTGCCTTGTGACGCACACTGGCAACCGTGCTTCCAAAGTTGAATTAGGTACTTGGAAATTAACCAAAATTACAAAGTGAAAAAATCTACCCCTAAGCGATTCAAATTTGAAAGCTTTTTTTAACTTTTAGTCGATTAAATAAATATTTTGCGTTAAAAATGGGCGTGAAGGTTTAATTCAATAAATGACATAATTTTAGCCATTTTCGTTAAAATTTATGCATTATTACATTATGTTTCTTAAATTATACAAAAAGGGTAGTTTTTTTATGGTTTAAATTTTTTTGTAAGTTAACAAATTATCAGAAAATGGGTATAACGAGGAGTATAACTATATTAGTCTAGTTTTATTTGCAACTTTATTGCAAATGGATCGATTTTTAATTTTTTGCGATGTGATACGAGGACAGCAGATAATAAGGAAAATAGCAGAACATTTTAATGTTTCATATACTTAAATTGTTTAAAATTTACATGTAGGCCAGTCGTCAGGGAGTTCAGGATGCGTAAATAACGTTTTAAATGGGGCAAAAAATTTTACTGTTGGAACCAGGCCTCTTTTAAAAATAAGTACTAATTTTTTTTCCCTCGCTCGCCCTCCGGAACACCCCCAATTTTGGGGCAATATCGCTTAAAAATAATTTTTTTGCCATCGAAATGGTTCAGACACATTCTCACGTAGTATTAATATACTTGGAGTTATAGGAGGCGGACATCAAGCATTGTATCGCATCCGCGCTGTATATCGACAGTTTTATATATTTCAGTTTTCCTTGAAAGACATTCTTCGCGAATATAATGGTTATATTCCTCTGTACAGAACTGTCAGCAATAAACTAGAAAGCATACACAAAAGGTATACAAAAAGCTCGCACAAAAGTATACCAATATCCTTTTTTGAATTACATCCATATACAGAAAATGCCTCACCATTTTGTTCCATAGCTATGCACATTACTCTCTCGTTTTGGTCAGGATAAAAATCAATTTAAATTGACTCCATTATGTAAACGTGTATGTTCTCTTTCCATAAATAAATCAATTTCATTATTATTATTATTATTAAATATGGCGATTATATTATAATTTCTAACAAGCATAGTAACGATCATATTAGAAATTCTTTTTAACTTTTGTAACAAATGTCTGTAGTGTGACCTATCCTATGTCAAATTCTGATTCATTGGATGAATAAATATTATTATTATTATTATTATTATTATTATTATTATTATTATTATTAGTTTTCGGGATACCGGTTTTAAGATATTAACAGTGAATTGGTACAAGAATCGCGAAATAAACGTGGAAGAAGAACGATTGCGAATTGTAAAGGCAGCTGGAGCAATAATATTAGAAGTTATTAGATCTCATGTATATGAGATAAAAAGTTCGTATCAGATGTTTTCATAGAAAACGTTGAGAATGACATACCGGGCAGTCTTAATATTCTTATGCAAACAATTAGGTGTAAAAACAAGCACGGGGACAAAAAGAAGTGGACTATGAAGTGCACTGCTATTTCATATGCAATAATGGCTTCAGCCGATATGCAGCGCGGATGCGAGGGGTATTTCGCAGGGGAAATTTGGTGTACAAGCTCCAGTTAGTAGGGAATTAGTAGGAATTAGTGGGAATTAGCAGGAATTAGTTGGAATTACCAGGGAATTAGTAGGGAATTAGAGGAATTAGCAGGAATTAGTAGGGAATTACTAGGAAATTAGTAGGAATTAGTGGGGAATTAGTAGGCACTGAGTGTGGAATTAATACGCTGCGCACGCAACTCGAAACATGGTAGCACTCGTACATAATAACATGCGCCGTGACATGCACGCTCTGTAGCTCTATCATATATGTGATTCGCACGTG
Organism: Rutpela maculata; assembly: GCA_936432065.2. Lineage (NCBI taxonomy): Eukaryota > Metazoa > Arthropoda > Insecta > Coleoptera > Cerambycidae > Rutpela > Rutpela maculata. The sequence continues at coordinate 21,850,051 of OW386285.2, forward strand.
CATCAGTTTCTAAACAAAACAATTTTATAACCCAGTGAAAAACAGTGAGCAGAGTTTAAATAAATCAAAGGTAAGTTAATGCGCTGATTTATTTACCCATCTCGCAATTTGGCCGTGAGAAGAACCCATGCCAGCAATTTAAAAATTATAAACAATCACAACCTAATATAATCCTTAATATAATATATATAATCCTTCATATAATATACCTAATACCTATACCTAACCTAATATAATCCTTAATTTAGATATATATATCCTTAATTTAAACTGAAGTCGAAAAAGCTCTTCAAAATGCTATATCTGACGCGAAACAACTTGGTATCAATGCAAAAAACAATGACTGGAAATATATGCATGTTCCGTTTGTGAAACGCAATCAAAATTCTGTGCTTACAAGGGGTAATGTGACAGATACAGGTGAGAACGAGACTAGGGACGAGGATGAAGTCGAAGATGAAGAAAACGAAATTGACAAAGATGTAGTAAAAATAAATATAGATAAGGAGGACGATATGGTTTTAGAATTAATTTTTGATGAAGGCAATAAATCTGATGCTTCTGAAGCAACGACTTTAAAAGATTTCTCCAAAAAAGTGAACAGTCAACATCTATCCGAGAAAGCACCATATGTGAAACTTGTCGTTGGCAATAAATCGTCAATAATTAAAAAATCCTCATACTGCTGGCTTTTGGATCAATCAAATGGAAGAGTCAGTACCGATCGATTGAAGAGATTTATCGGCGGTACTAGAAAACAAAAAAAGAAGAAAGCCCAGAAAAAACAGCCGATCTCAACTCCGAAAACAACCAATAAGAGAAACAAAAAGAATCAAACAAGTGGCAGCAGCTCTGCTTCAACCACTGACTCAGAAGAAGAAATTACAATGATGGAACTTGACGACTCCGATTCAGTTGATGGTTTGGAAGTTTTTGCAATCCGAATCTGAAGACGTTTCAGGTGATACAGGACTCGAAATAAACTTAGAAAACTATTACTTATTACTGATTACTTATTATTGAATATAGTGGAGACGAGCGCTATAAAATAAAGTTTCTAAAAGCCAACCTCGATACTTTAATTTGGCCCCGAACAGAAGACATCGACAACATACATAAAGATTTCATCTTCTACGGTCCTATTAGTCTGATTGGTAGCAGACCATTTGAATTAAAACAGTTGGACCTACTCAATATTAAAAACCGCTGCCCAAGGAATCACTACTTCCACATCCAGATTTTCTATCCAAGTCACTCACAACGAAAAAAATTTGTATGTGGAAATAATTGTTTATGGAACTTTAATAATATAATATTTGAAATCCTCTTCCCCAAAAACCCATAAAACGATACCCCACATCGGTAGTGGGGTGGGGGTGGTGATAGGGGGTGGTAGTGGGGGTGGATGAAGTAAAAAAATATTTTGATGTTTCTGATTCTTGTACACACACTAAATCACAATTTTTTTCCATCCCCTTTAATAATGGGGCTTCTCTTGTATATACTAAATACCAATTTTATGGACTCTTACCCGCTTGATTTACCTATTTACCCCAAATTTACCCCAATTTACCCCCCAACCCTTCGACGGAACAAGATGAAAATATAATCTATTTCTAGATCTCGTTAAAGTACATATATGTACCAAATTGCAAGTCAATATCTCAAACGGTTCCAGAGTAAACGTGCGCACAAAAAAGTTACAGACAGACAGACCGACAGACAGAAATTTTTTTTTCGCTCAAATTTAAAATCTCGACGTTTCATGACATTCTAAGCCTATTTGAACATTAAAAATTAAAAAAAAAAAAATTTGTCGTTACTATACTTCCACTGGATGTGGAAGTAAAATAAATATAAGGTATTTAAAAACCAGTGAAACTTTTCGTTATTGTTTTTAGTAATATTAGGTAATATTCGAAATACTGCTTTTATTTACTAGTGAAATATTTTGTCGAACTCCTCTATATGTTTCCTTAAATATATAAGGAATAAGAAACCAGACTGCAACCAACAGCTATTCTCCGGACTAATGCCCCGCCGAGCGCTGAATTACGAGTTACAAGCCTGGCCCCGTTAAGTACAATAACTATGTATTGCCACAAAACGCTAAGTTTCGATTGTAATAGACACCAGCCGAAAGACTTATTCCCATTCAAAGGAGCTCTCGTGCCAGCCACCCCATACCACTTGCAGACTGCAGTTTCGAGCTATTGGCTCTCGTCAGTGCAAGGTAGGTCTGAGACGGCTGTAACGAGGCATTTGTTCACTCCTGGTACATGACGAGATTTATAAAACCACGACATGCAACAAAAATGACAGGCTCCATCTAGCGGCTGATATCCATTACAATCGAAACAGCAGTAGCCCTGACATGGGCACAGTTAGTAGATATGCTTCTAGAGGGCAGAATATTTACTAGTGAAATATTTTGTCGAACTCCTCTATATGTTTCCTTAAATATATAAGGAATAAGAAACCAGACTGCAACCAACAGCTATTCTCCGGACTAATGCCCCGCCGAGCGCTGAATTACGAGTTACAAGCCTGGCCGCGTTAAGTACAATAACTATGTATTGCCACAAAACGCTAAGTTTCGATTGTAATAGACACCAGCCGAAAGACTTATTCCCATTCAAAGGAGCTCTCGTGCCAGCCACCCCATACCACTTGCAGACTGCAGTTTCGAGCTATTGGCTCTCGTCAGTGCAAGGTAGGTCTGAGACGGCTGTAACGAGGCATTTGTTCACTCCTGGTACATGACGAGATTTATAAAACCACGACATGCAACAAAAATGACAGGCTCCATCCTTATATATTTAAGGAAACATATAGAGGAGTTCGACAAAATATTTCACTAGTAAATATTCTGCCCTCTAGAAGCATATCTACTAACTGTGCCCGTGTCAGGGCTACTGCTGTTTCGATTGTAATGGATATCAGCCGCTAGATGGAGCCTGTCATTTTTGTTGCATGTCGTGGTTTTATAAATCTCGTCATGTACCAGGAGTGAACAAATGCCTCGTTACAGCCGTCTCAGACCTACCTTGCACTGACGAGAGCCAATAGCTCGAAACTGCAGTCTGCAAGTGGTATGGGGTGGCTGGCAAGAGAGCTCCTTTGAATGGGAATAAGTCTTTCGGCTGGTGTCTATTACAATCGAAACTTAGCGTTTTGTGGCAATACATAGTTATTGTACTTAACGCGGCCAGGCTTGTAACTCGTAATTCAGCGCTCGGCGGGGCATTAGTCCGGAGAATAGCTGTTGGTTGCAGTCTGGTTTCTTATTCCTTATATATTTAAGGAAACATATAGAGGAGTTCGACAAAATATTTCACTAGTAAATATTCTGCCCTCTAGAAGCATATCTACTAACTGCTTTTATTCTTATAATACAAACATTGTTTACTACTTTCACTCTTTTTATATTAATAAAACTTTCGTTTTTCATGGGTTTTTATTACAAAAATCTAGACAGATCTAGACAATCTAGACAATCTAGACAAATCTAGACAATCTAGACAAATCTAGACAATCTAGACATATTGCTCGTTAACTTATCTTGTGAATAGAATAATATTAATATTGTCCCCTTGGTGATACTATCGCTGTTAGCTAGTTATCGATGTGGGGAATTAGGGGAATTACTAAGGAATTAGAGGAATTGTTAAGGAATTAGGGGAATTACTAGGAACTAGGGGAAATATTACGGAACTAGTGGAATTAGTAGGGAATTAATATGGAAATTAGGGGAATTATTATATATCTTGGGAATTAGTGTATACAATATTCTTTTGCGAAATACCCCGTGCGCGGATGCTTTACGATGCTTGATTTCCCCCATCTATAACACTAGCATAATGTAAATTTTGAAAATGCTAGAACTTAAAATGTCTCCAAGGGTATCCCTTATGTTCAGGTGAGAAGTAACTGATAGGAGTATTAACACACTGTAGTATTGCTATGATCGACCATCAACCCACTCGATTCAAAGCAAGAGCACATTAAAACTTTTGGGAAAATCGATAATTATTTTCGGGAGAAAAAACAAACAAGTGCCTAAATTATAAAATAAATATACTTATTATATTTATGTGTCATTATCGTTACAATTATTAATTTGATATAAAATATAAAATTATTCTTATTCTTGAATCTTAGCTAGTACAGCTGACCTTCTGTCAGTGTTTTGGAACAGTGCCCTAATAAGTTGCTTCAATTCACTGGCTTTAAATTGCAACGCGAGAGGTCCTTTACCATCTGCCCACCTATCGTTAATATCAAACAAACTGGCACCAAGAACAAAGTTCAACTCGTTGAGTTTATACCAAGAAGGCACATACAAAGTTATTTCTTTTGGATCTGTGAACAGTTTGGGACCTCGATTTAAAATTATTTTTATTACTTCAACTAACTGCTCAGCCACATCGGATGAGATATCCTCAAATTTCACGATAGAATTAACAATACTAAGACACATCGAATTTAAGATAACACCAAGAGTTTTATTATAAATAGGGTATGAAAGTACCTTAAGCCACACGGTCTTCAGTAACTCCTGCTGCCGCAGACCTTGCCTTATGCACTTCTCCGTTATTGGTTCTAGGACTTCCAAGGTCGCTCCTCCAAGTCCGGCCTCTTTCATTATTTCGTTAATTTGTTTAATCTGTCCTTCCACATAATTAGCAAATATTTCCGAAGCCAACTTTTGTAACAACACTGTTTCATCTGTAAAGCCGCAATTTTTAGATTTTAAAATGGCACACAATTTTGGTGAGTAAATCTGATTCCACGTGTTTAATTTGTGGGATATATAAATACAATTGTTGTGGAATAAAGCAACTTGCTGTGGAATCGTCTGCAGGAGTTTCTTGTGGTGTTCGGGGACAAAATTACCATATTTCCTGAATATATTTTGTACTGTACAAAAGAGGCGGCCTGCACAAACATCAGATGCAGCAATAGCTTGCTGGATTATTTTCTCAGTAAACTGTAGTAGCTCGATTGCACTTTTTGATACTGAGCACTGCAAAAATTCATCAGTTTTACAACCCATTGGATTTTCTGGAGAATATGGGGTACCGACTTCCACCATATCATGTAAATCCTTCTTCATAATAGCCTGAGAAGTTAGTAGATATTCCTGGCACTTTTTATTAATAAATAATATATCCACATTATTAGCATAATCAAATATGGAGGCAGTATCTTCTGTAAATATGTTACAATTCTTGAGACTATCTTCTAATAATTTCGTATCTTCAATAACAATTTTGTATTTTTGTAATTCCTGAGCGGTTGAGGGAATGGTGTCTTGCAAACAATGCTTAATTATCAATTCAGAAAGGTTGTCCCTAATATCCATCCCAATATACCCTAAGGATGTCAGTTCCTCATTTACTTTAAAATTAAAATGTTCATTAAGGAATTCCAAAATGATTTTTAAATTCGAGAAAACCTCCAAATAGTTTGATTTTTTTGTAGCATCTACTATGTTTACTTTCAGTATATAATATCTATCATCCTCATTTAGATCAATTGTTATTGTGTAGTCCACAACTGGTACAAGAATATCATTCCAAAGAGATTTGGCAAAACTGTGTAGAGGGTATACCACAGCATTTTTATAGTATAACGCTAAAAGGGCTTGCTCCAAACCAATGTTTTCTTTTTTAATTTTCACTGAAACGCATTTTTGTTCGGCATTTTCTATGATGGTAACATTATCCGTGAATACATTTTTTAGTTCGTTCAACAACATATTTTTTTTTGTTTCGATAGTTATGCTCAAGTCATGTAATATTTCAACGTGTTCATCATCCAGTACTTGATTTTTCAACTCTTCCAAATTGCATATTAACTTCATGCAATCTAAATACATTTTACAATCCAGCAGTTCTGTAAAATTGATTAGCATTTTATTTATCTGGCAAAGATTATACACCACTTGTAAGGCAAAGTTGATACTTTCTAAGGAGGCAATATGTTTTTCTAATTCGAGACCTGCTGTCAGCAATTCCTTCTTCGTTGCGTATTCTGCGTTCCTTTTAAGTGTTTTCATTTCCTCTTCTATTTCACGAGCTTTACTTAATAGTAGTTGGTTTTGTTTTGGTCCTTTGCTATATTTTACATAAATATTTTCGATGTATCGTACAACCTCGCTCTTGGTGTTTTCTATGGATATTTTCAGCTCCGGCACTTTTTGATTAATTTCATCAAGCTCAAATTGTTCTGCAGAAGATAAAACTTCTGCGAGGAAATTCATTTTGCTCCGTTAACTGGAAAATAATATTTTTCTTCTTGATTTGACGTACCATTCAAATTTTAACTGTCACAACTGTCAGCAGGTTGTCACTTGTCAGCGTATCAGCCACATAGCAGTCCTTTCCTTTGCAGAAGAAGTGTGACACTATTTTGAGTGACAGAGATGGCGTCAATACGAATATCATAAGTTAAAGAGAGACAATCTTACCCAGTGCAGCTCAGTGCTACACTTATAGTGTAAAGGAATAGACCTAACGTATCATTGCCTATGCTCTTATTCTTCTTCTGCGTCGGAGGTTTAAAGAATGAATTCGCGAAAATGAACCCAATAGGGATTAGTCCTAACTTAGCCTATCTTAGTCTTAATTTTTTACCTAAAAAGTTAAATGTACAGGTTGCCCGTATTCCGTTTATAAAATTCGTAATCCTGTCTTGGTCCTAACTTAACATAACATTTTTAGATTAATTTTTCCTAGGACCACAGAATAGATCAATAATCAATTCCAATTGGCGTGAAAAGTTCGCGTTATCTATTTTACGATCAACTTATGACAAAGGCCAGTTTTGAAATAAGCCCGTCTTAAGACATCAGATATGTTTTAGGGAAAAATTAAGACTAAGGCTAAGTTAGGACTGGGACTTTTTTTTATAAACTCGTCTTAAGATCACTTTGTACTCAGTTGAAGATTGAGGTTATTGTTCGTTTGTTTACAATTTGTTTATCCACGATACTGAACTATTTTACAAATGGTTTTGCATATCAGTGATTTTTAATTTCATGCAGAGTTCATAAAAATCACAAAAACTTACGATGTAAAGGAAATAATCAAATATATTAACTTAGGTTTATAGGCGCAGATAGATACGTTTTATTAATCAAGATCGTTTCTTTTGTAAAACTGTATCCTCACTTCACATTTTACTATTTTACCCATGCTCAGTTTTGTGCAAATCGGAAGCGGCAGCAATGATTATATGGACCATGTACGATGTACGTTTAGAAGAAGAAGAAGACAATGTCGGGAATTGTCACTTTGAGGTTTTTTAAGTTTTAACCTCAATAAACTTTGTCATAATAATTATTGTTGTTGATATATGCGTATATTTAATTTATTATGTTAGAAGGATGGTATTGTCGATCGCTTGCTAACGAGGCTGCTGCTGCTGAAGAAGAGGAACGTGCGTTGGAAGAATCTAAGTTCAAAAAAGAATATAAGTACTTAAAGAGAAAATTTCAAAATTTAGTATATGTAAGTAAATAACAATTAAATAGAATATAGTATAATAATTCATTCAAATTTTATCTTAGGAAAATGAAGCTTTTCAACAAGCTCTACGGACAGCACAGAAACGATTACTTACTGTTACAAGAGATCGTACCTTTTTGTTAGATAGGTTGTTAATGCATGAAAAAGTTGAACATAGTACCTCTGAATCCGAAGAAACAGACTCATCAGATGATGGAGAACCTGTCAAAGTAGAGCCAATTAAAAAGTAAGCTTGTGAATATAAAGTATACTGAATTCGTAAGAGATTAGTAATTAGTTGAACTAGTCAAGAGTGTCAAGCGGCACATGTAAAGAGCGACGTTGATTTGATAAGCATTTGTAGAATTTCCCCTCCAAATTCAAATGCCAATAGAATTCGTTGCACTCACTGATCATGTGCATTTATTACTATCCTCCCATACGAATTCAGTATAGAATAGACTAACAACTTAGATAGACTTCAGTTCCAAATGCGAACCAACAATCACTGCTAGGGAGTGTTCCCTGTTCAAATAACTCGGCCTGACAGATTTCGACTGTCTACCCTACTACCCTAGGTTTCATAATCTGTGGTTGTAGACACAATGTACCAATGGCTTATTATTACAATTAGTCCCGTTGGGACAGGGGACGAAGACAAATTGGAGGAGCTTTACTGGGAGGTCTCAATGGTAATGAAGAAACAAAGATGCTCTCTGTGGACGAAGGGACTCCAAAATGTCCTGCTTACGAGCTATAAGAGCAGTGAACTTGTGTACAGGAGGCACAAAGTGCGATTACACGTCTCTGGGTGCCTTTCTGAACAGATTACGAAAAGGCAGTTCCATCTGACAGATTAACCGTGCAGTGTATAGTGCCGCAAAGGTTCTCCTCCCAAGCTAACACCTTAAATAGGATTAAGAGAGCTAGTAAGTCTCTCGAATTTAAAGTGGTGGAATATGTCACATCAGACAAGGTCGTTATGACTAAAGTCTGAGTACAGAGTAGGTCAAGTAAGGTTCATAACCGTACCTAATTCCTAACACCATCACCTTACCACTCCCCATACTCTTTCAATCTGCTTTGTCTTGCAATTGATTTTATTATACTTATGATTTATTCCTACGTCTAGGCAACAAAATTAAAACGAATACAATTTAATTGTCTAACATAATGATAAAATGTCCAAATCTGACCACATGCCTTAATAATTTGCATTTTTTAATTAAACTATTGTCTTTACAATATTTAACATGCGAGATATGAAACTCTAGATCGGAGATGGGCACGTGATGTGATTTTCATCGTGACACACACATTTTCATCTTTAATAATTTTCCAACTTCTAGTTTTTTCCTCTCAGATCCTTTTTCGTGTGACCACTCACATAAGTTAGTGGTCACACTATATAGGTTAAGCCTGTTGTTTCAACTGATGCATTTTTTATCTATCCTCGGGGACCAGATGGTGAAATTTATTATGACAAGCACTTTGTAGTAGCCATGCCCAATGAAGTGTAGTTCTGCAGGTAGCAATAACGTCATTACTAATGAATATTGCTTACAAGTTCCATGACTTTAATTAAACAGATAGTTAAGGTTCCCAGAATGTCGTGTCGTGTCAAAGCTACTTGAACGTGACTGCATCTTCGAAGTCATATTTTGGTGACATGACTTAGTCGCTGCTACCAATGTTTGCCCTTCAAGTCCTAAAAACTCAAAAACCCACTGGCAACTATGACGTCCCCATGTACCGGAAAAGCTACATAGAAGTCACATAATTATAAAGTAATCATTGGTGGTCTAGAAACTATGAGGCAGCAACTAGATTTGTCAAAATGAAATTGTAAAACGTCTGATTCATTAGAATTCAAAAATTTTTTTCGCTACTTCCCGTTAATTTGAATCGTTGGAAAAAGAGTGAAAAAACTCAATTGAGGAAATATGGTGGCTTTTAGGGAGATCAAAAGTTCAGTTAATACCAAGAATTTCACTGCCCCCTGCCCAAATAACATAAATACCTGATGATGAAAAAGTTTCGTTCCTCTCATCGCTATCTAATTCGAGTTTGCAACTCACAGCTAAACTAGAGGCAGCAAATTCCAGATAGTCTGTCGAGTATCATACTATTCTAATCCCCATGAACGGAGACCTCCCAGACATGAATTATGAATTGATCACTTGCACTAAAATAATGTCAACAGGGGCATTAGTCCTATCCCACTTTAACTATGCCGACGTAGTATACGGGCCATGTCTTAGTCAGGAAGATAAATATCGTCTTCAAAAAATGCAAAATCATACTGTTAGATTTATAACAGATTTCATCATATAACTCTCTTTTTAAAAGATCTACAATACTTGAAAAATTTATGTTGTACCTTTTCAATGTCATTTTTATGTGAATAGTAATAAGGCGACCAAACAGTCTCTGTATCTAATCGCTTTGTGCAAATGTATTTGACATTTTGGACAATAAATTATTATTATATTTACATGTATCTTTATGCAAGGACACTAAGGTCTGTTGATCTAATCTTCTGGCAGATGTCATCTATGTTTATGCCAATACTCCTTTTATTTTATTGTATAACTGAAGTTGAAGGTATGCAACTGTCAACGATATATCTTTTGTTTTTAGAAAGAAAATTGATGTTGGATCACACTCTAATCTCCATCATATGAATTCTGGAAAAGTTCTACCTATAGCTAAGAAAAAGAGACCCCCAGCACCCAGGGCTCCTAAACAAGTGCAACAGTCTATGGTATGTATATTTGCTTCCACATCCAAGTAGTACAGTAACGGTAAAAAAAAAAATAATTTTTTATTTAAATAGATTTTAAGTTTGAGCAAAAAAATTTCTGTCAGTTTGTCTAACTGTTCTGTGCGCACGATTACTCTGGAACGGTTTATGATATTGACTTGAAATTTGGTACACTTATTAATATAACGAGTTCTAGAAGTAGATTATATTTTGATCTTATTCCGTGGAAGGGTTGGGGAGTAAATGGAGAACGTATGTACAAGGTCTCAACCTTTGGCATCAGCCATCCCAGCAGAAATCTGGATGCGGAAGTAGTGATTCCTTAGGTAGTGGTTTTTTATTATTTTGTGAGTAAATAACTGCTCTTTTAAGTAAATTTGAAGTAAGAACAGCGTTTATGATCTTTATTTTTTATACTTTGTATGAAGATAGACTATTTGGTTCAGGAATAATTTAGTATTTGTTACTCCCATGCTACTGGTTTAAATTTTACTGTTACATTAAAACATTTTTCAAATATCTCAATAATTTGTGATTATTGCAACTTTAACAAATACTAATAAATGGTTGCACTTACTTTCTCACGTGACTGAAAAAATTGTGTTCATCAGTAAACTGCCTTATATGAATTTTCGGGGAAACACCAATAACGACAAATTGTCAGATTGGTAATGTACTTACTATTAATGTACAAAATTTGAGCAGTCAATAGAGCCATTTTTGAGAAACTTTATTTTTCTTTTTTCTACGTAAACTACATTTAATTTGGGTAAGTCGAAAATTTAAAAAATTTGATATTTGTAAGAGAACTTTAACACTTTGCTGCGCATGACTCTCATGAGAGTCGGTCCCTTTCTTCGCGCAGTGTGCACGACTCTCATTTGAGCCAGACCATATTAAGTATTATTATTATTATTATGCCAGTCAGCACTAAACAAGAAATTCTTGGTCAGGTGCGCATGACTCTCCTAAGAGTCAGTCCAAAAAAGATGGAATACCCTGTATATACAATTTTTATTGAGACTACTCGATTTCTGTCACATAATTTGTTATGTTTGTATCTGTTTAGCTCGCGTAGATTCTAATGTCTTCTAATAAACCACAAAATATTATATGTATTTGAATGTATCTTTATTTTACATTGCCTGTCATATATTGACATGCATAAACTCCTATATATATATATATATTACTATTATTTCTAATCAATAGTTGCATATATAACAATCCTCCTTACTAAATTAAAACAAATGAACTATTTCAATTTTACAATAATGCATATACAAAAATATAAGTTTATAAACCAAATCTCATAGGTGGTTTTCTAACTCTATTTGATCGCCTTAATGGTAGTTCTTGACTTTTAGTAGGTGGCTCTAATTTTTTTGGTATAGGTGGTTCATCGTTTATTTCTGGTTCCGAGATATTCTGTGCGGTATCTCCTGAAGAAGTTCCAGCCGTGTTCAGACTTTCCAGGTGTGGATTGTGATTGTTCTCTCTGTTCATAGTAATTGAAGGTATATAAATTACTTCGTTGTCAATACGTGGCTCCACTGATGTGCTTCTCATTTGATCAATGTGTCTCCTCCAAACAACTCCATTTACCAATATTTTGTAATGTAATTTTCCTTCACGCTCTATTACCTTTCCATTACACCACTTTTCATCCTTATTATGATAATTTCGGGCCAATACTTTACTTCCAATATCAAATTCTCGAATTTTATTTAAATTAACAGGATTTTGGTGTTCACGCATTTCCACAATAATGTTTGGTCTTATCAAATCAATTCGTGTACGAATATTTCTTTTGAGCATTAATTCTGCTGAACTTCGACCTGTGGTTGCGTTTATCGTCTTCCTCTGTTGTATTAAGAACAAGCATATTTTATATTCTATATCGCCTTGATCTGACGTCATACATCTAATGCTTCTTTTTACGGTTTGCACATATCTTTCTGCTTGTCCATTAGTCGCTGCATGGTATGGTGCACTAAACTTGTGATGTATACCATTCAGATTTACAAACGTCTTGAACTCTTCGCTGATGAATTGTGCTCCGTTATCTGTTACTATAGTTATTGGTAAACCAAATCTTGCAAATATTTTTCTGAGTTCTCTAATGGTAGTTGTTGACGTTATTTTCTTCATAGGTACTACCTCTAGCCATTTTGAATGAGCATCAACCACTATTAAAAAGTACTGTTCCATAAATGGTCCTGCAAAATCTATATGGATGCGTTGCCATGGTTGACTAGGAAATTCCCATGGATGTAAAATAACTTTTGCCTCTTCTTTTTGTAACTTAGAACAACTACTACAACTTTTAACTTTCTCCTCAATGCATTTATCAATATTCTTCCACCAACAGTAACTACGTGCAAGTCCTTTCATTTTAACCATGCCTATATGGGCACTATGTAGTTCTGCTAATATGATGTGCTGTAAGGATTTTGGAATTACCACTCTCATTCCTCGTAGAATACATCCATTCTCAATAGTCAGTTCATTTTCCTTTCCAGCAAAGTCTGTTCCCTTTAAACTATTTCCTGTCTGTAACAACATATAAAGTTTCTTCAATTCTGCATCTTCTTTTGTAGCTTTACTAATTTGTTTTGCTGTCACTGGTAACATTTCAATTTGTCTTAATTGAAATAGTGAATATTCGTCACAATTACCTTGCTTCTCTGTTGCATTTAACGGAAATCTAGAAAAATAATCAGCATTACTATTTTCTGTTGTTTTCCTGTAGACAATATCATAATCAAATCCAGATAGAAATTGAGCATAATGTAACATTCGTGTCGCTGTCATAGCTGGTAAATTCTTCTGTGGATTAAATATTGTCGTGAGTGGTCTGTGATCTGTTATCAATGTAAACTTTCTTCCATAGCAAAACTGGAAAAATTTATGTAACGACCAAAATATAGCTGTAGCTTCCTTATCAATTTGACTGTATGATTTTTCACTTTTAGTCAATGACCTTGAAGCAAATGCGATTGGTCGTTCAACTCCCTCGATCCTGTGAGATAAAACACTTCCAAGTCCGTGCGGTGAAGCGTCTACCGCCAAGATGAGTGGATATTCAGGATTGTACGGTACTAAAACTCGATCACTTGCAACTTCTTTTTTAATCTGTTCCATAGCTCTACTCTGCGCAGTCGTCCATTTAAAATCAATACCTTGCTGTAGTAAATCATGTAATGGTCTTAATGTCATTGACATATTTGGAATAAATCTGTGATAATAGTTTACAAAACCTAAAAGTGTTCGTAGTTCATTTACATTTTTTTGGGTATGGAGCTTCCATCACCGCCTTTATTTTGTCATCACTTTTATGTAATCCATTTCTGTCAATGGTATGTCCCAAATAATTTACTGACATTTTCAAAAATTCACATTTCCCTTTATTTAGCCTTAAACCATATTCTCTAAACTTTAGGAAAACCTGTTTCAATCGGTAAATCATTTCATTTAAATTTTTACCCTGGATTATGACATCATCAAAGAAATAAGTTGTTCCATCTAAATTCCCCAACATCTGATCCATAAATCGTCCCTAAATGCTAGGTGCTGTCTTGACTCCAAACATTAACCTGTTGACCTTGTACATTCCTTTGTGAGTGCATATTGTCTGCAAAGCTGCGCTTTTATCTGTCATCTCCATGTGCAAATATGCTTTCCTGATATCTAATTTACAAAATAATTTACCGCCATTCAATTTTGCAACGATTTCTTCAATTCTTTTAATAGGATATTTGTCATCTTGTAAATGTTTATTCAAAGTAACTTTGTAGTCTGCACAAATTCGTACAGATTTATCTGCTTTAACTATCGGAACAATAGGTGTTCCCCACTCTGCATGAGCTACCTTTTCGATAATGCCGTCATCTTCCAGTCTATCTAATTCATTTCCAACTTTGTCAACTATAGCAAAAGGTACTGGTCTCGGCTTTACAAAAATGGGCATTATATTATTTTTAAGACGTAATTCACCTTTGTAATTAGATATATTTTTTTTTTATTCCTATATATATATTACTATTATTTCTAATCAATAGTTGCATATATAACATAATTATGCAATAGTTTCGAAAACAACCTGTCAGCGTGGGGGGTGATCCACAGCCTGAAAGGCCGCAGCTAAAGTGTTAAACAAGATTGGTTTTGGTGCTATGCTAAGTGACGGTCATTTATACAGACACACATACACACAGATATTTTTTCCAAAACCTCTTTTCCAGTATCTGGTAGTGACAGAATCAAAATCTATCAAAAATTCAAAGTCGAATTTTTGGACTTTCATCACTACTAGTGTCGCTCGAATGTAAAAAGTACTTGTTTTGTACTGCAATTCTCAAATATTACAGAATTATTGTAATTTATTATTTTTAGCAGCTCCATATGCCTGTGACTAGTGCCAGCGTATTATCTGACGGTCATATGACACCTGAAGAAGTAGAACGGCATTTACAGTCTCAAAGTTTCATGGAATTTGTACCAGAAAGGGCACCACCAACTGTACCAACAGAAATGTTTAGTAATGAACCATCACTAGACAGGTAACATTTCTCATAATCATTTTTCATTATTGAAACAAATTCATAAAAATAAACATAGCTTGCTTTAAAACACCATTAGTAATTTATAAAGGTAAATTACAAGATACTTTGTTAATGGAGTCATGTTAGATTTGAAATAGCTAAAACCTCAGAAAATCGTTATTCGTATGTATACCCTAGTAGTGATGGGCGATATATCACGAACTGTGATTTAATCACTGATATTAAGAAATCACAGGTAACGACTGTTAGTAAAGTTGGCAGAAAAGCGTGACGTGATCACGACTTTCCGTATTTCGTTCCCTTGCCGTGGTCTAACCAAGACCAATATATCTTTCACGATATTTACTTTGAGTCGATTATTGTTTGCGGCCGTATGTATTAACACGTAAAGCAAGCGATCCCGTGCCTTATTAGCGTTATTAGATACGCATTTCATACTATTTAGATATTTATATAAATATCTTTGTCCTTTATTGACTGGCGATGCGATGTGGTGATTCGAGGCAGGGTCGTGACGGAACAGTTTTGTTATAACACCAGAAGTATAACTACTAAAACCATGCGTAAAAATATTTTATATGATTAAATATACTAGCAATTTTATTGCAAATATTGAGCATTTACATTTCGGCATGAAATATGAATAAAAATATGGAATTTGACAATAAGTAAATGAAAACATTTTAAAAAAACATCCTTATATATTATAAAACAACAAAGAAAATAACATTAAAAAATAAATATACCATTTTAAATTAACAAAAATTCGTGTAAAATAAACATAAATATAAACAAGAAATTTATATTGATGCTTCCGAAATGTTAATGTTTGTAATGTCGTGAGAAAAAAAATAAGACAACTATTTTTCTAAGGTAAATCTGTCTCTATTTTCACACTTGCAATGAATTTTGACAAATAACTGACAATGTCACAAAAATTACAGTTAGATGTACACAACTAGATTTTAGCAAAAATACGTTATAAGACCTGTCCCATTTTTTTGCGCACGACAGTACAACTTTACAAAAATATCCTATTATCAAGTTCCATTCAAAACCTAGTATATGCTTTTGCTTTATTACCAATCCGTACATCAGAGGTTATTTGGATAAACAAATCATAATATATATTATACATATTATGCATATCTGCGGCAGCACAGATTACCAAAAGTAGCTAATTCACCATTCACCGTCTATCGGCGCTTATTTAGGAATAGGGAACAATTAACAATTTCTCTCGTACGTCGTATTATGAAAGTCGTGATCACATCACGTTTTAAATTCACTGATATAAGAAAATCACAGTAACGATTCACGTTGTGATTGAAAAATCACGATATCGCCCATCACTATACCCTAGATAATTTGGTTTACAATATATTTTCAGTGGGAAGTTTGCAATTGCTTACGTAATTTTTGTTTAAATTCTTATATTTATTGTTTTGTTTTATTTTGCCATTATTTTTCATGAACCATTCTAATCAACTTTATTGTATAAGCATATACAAGTGCTATTTCACTTACAGCCAGTTTCACACTCGTATCGTTGATTACCTTTTTGGTTGACTGACCTGAATCTGAAAGTTAACTATTGGTAAGTACACTTCTGTGCAATAAAATCCCGTATACCTATTTTTCACTATGTTAAATCATTCTTTATTTATTTGTCAATGTCATATTTTCACAATGCCAAAATTAACAAAACATGAAAAAATTTTAATTCTTTCTAAAATTGAAGAGAGATGATCTATAAGAGCAGTTGCTAACCATTATCAATTGAATAAAAATACTGTTATGAGTGTGCAGAAAAGTGGGAGGAGGAAGGTAGCGTAAAGAAGAAAGACGGTTCAGGCCGATCGAGAAGTTCAAATCTTGTTTAAGATGAAGCACTCCTTGGCTATTTGAGGAAAAATCCGTTTCAAATAGCAGGAGACGCTGTGTTCATGACAAATTTTCCAGCATCGAGGTCAACAGCTAGCCGAAGGATAGGAAAATCGGAAATAAAAAACTGTACAAGGGCCAAGAAAATCATATTAACAGAAGAACAGAAGCAAGCTCGCATTGTTTTGTTTAAATTGTGTCTATCGCCCGTTGAAGTTTTGGAACAATGTTGTGTTTACCGATGAAAAAGTTTTTCAGCCTTGTAATGACGGACATACGTACAAAATATTAGGTTACATTATTTACACAATAAATACAAACGCAGTTATATGCAGTCGTATCTGTGAATTTTTCAATGTCAGTTTTTACATTTGTTATAAATCGAAATCATTCCCATTGAATGGTGTAAAAAAGTAAAAAAAAAACAAAAATACGTAGGCATGTTTTTCTTCTGGATTAACATTATTCAAATACATTAGTTTTGACGTTTCACAATCAATGTCAGTTTTTTATAACCTATATAATAATAAAAAAATCTAAATGCCAAAAAACTGATTCACACCACTTAATATTAGTGAAAACTGGATTACTTGATTTTTCAAGTGTACAAAATTTTATTGCACAGAAGTGTACAAAAATATGCATTTTACAAAATTTATTTTATGATTAGTAACGTAACCAATGGTTAAGGTTAAGTTTTGAATGGTTGGTATGGGTTTCTGAAGTTTTTGACAAATATTCCATTTTTTTTTAAATCTATTTAATGTTGGCCTATTTCCGCTACCAGGGCCTATCACTGACGCCATATATGTTTTAAAAATAATGAAGGAGAAACTAACTTCTGTAATTCATAAAATATGTTCAATACGGTTGTGTTATTATCACTTTCGTATTATAATAATGGCTTCATAAGTGCATGGTTTCTATTTACCTTAGTAGATGGCGCAATTACCTGGGCATATGCATCGTATAACTAACATAAATTTTAAGGTTTTTTCGTTTATTCTCATTTTTAATATTTGTATAGGCATTTTTAGCTTGGAGCCATACTGGCTCCAAGCAAATATTTAAAAATTCATGCAAATAATTTTTCAATATTGTTGATTGATAAAAATAGACTGCTAATTATAGGTTAGATTCCTAACCTGCAAAAGGTGTCTTATTTTATTGTGACAAACTATTTAGAACTTCATACACATTACGTTAAACTTGATTTTGGTTGAAAGTACAGGAACCAGGAAGAAATTTTAATAATAGCTATGTAATACTTGTAAATCTTAAGAAATATATATTTTAGAGGTTAACTGTGGCGACACGTGCAATGCTGCATGTAGAGTTGCATATATTCTTTCAATGTTTTAATTTAGCTACTTAGTCGGATGTCACTGGACTCTTGTTTCACTAAACAAAAAGCAAAAGGCCGGGAATGTATGCAACACTGTATGCACTTATGCACAGAACCTGTAAAATTATCTATCTATGCGTAAGTAATGAGAGAACCTATTGGTCCTGCCATCTATTACATTATGTACAAAGTAAGCACTTATGAAGCCACTGTGAGGGTTGTCGTCGCATCACCTATTTAATACACCCTGGTTATTACATTAGTTTGTATATCCAAAATTTATAAAGAAATAATTATTGAATTTATGCAGTGTATTATGTTCCAAATATACCTATTAAGTTATACCAGAGACAATACATATTATCTCTGGTTATACCTACACATTTTTGGAAATGAAAAATAAATATATATCGCTAAGAAAGGTGACAATTTTATTCCTGAAGAAGTATTTTATTACTGCATGTGTACTGTAAATCTCCCGGTAAATCTAGATATGTAGATTTAAAACGATTTAATCAAACTTCGTTAATTTGCTTTATTTAATTATAGTTTCATATATATTTTTTTTTATTAAAAAACATGAAAATAATAAAGTATTGTTTAATTGAAACAATTATAATGATAGGTATATTTACGCAACGTGATTGTTTTCCTTTCAAGGATTATTAGATATACCCAAAAATTGCTGAAAATATGCATGTACCAAACTAGAAAAATAATGTTTCGAGTTTGAGATGAACAAAATTTGCATTTGCACTAGCGCTGCAATCTCCATCTTGATGTTTATATACTTTTAGTTAACCACGAATTGTTGGTTTACCAATACCTCTTCTACTAGTTTGCTTAACCATAAGGTACCCAAGACCTTAAAATTAACCAGACAATATGAAACGGATTTTTATAGTAAACCTATGGTCAAATTCTAACCATTAGTTAACCAATGATTGTGAAACTGGCTGTTAGATTCCTAAAATAAACAAAATAATCTATTTCATTGTGCAGTATTTAATAGCTATTTACTTAACCAGTTATGAAAAGAGTAATTTTACATGACGAATGTAATATTTGCCAAAACGAGCGAGCGAAGCAAGCGAGTTTTGCAAATTACATGAGTCAAGTAAAATTACTGTTTTCATAACATGTTAAGTATAAAATTTTATCTAATCCCGCTCTAAATTAGAAAAGAAATGACAATTTATTTTGAATACTAATTTACGGTTCCCATCATAGCTACCGCTTGCAGCAGTACAAATAAATTATGTCTTTATCACTTTACCTGAGCGTTAGTACGGATTGACGTTTGTATAAACAAACTTTACTTGTCAATCTGATGAATTTTTTGAAGCAAATTAAGTTGAAATTAATTGATTCAGGTATGGATATTCCATCTGATATACTTAAAACAATCGGCTTTAGCAGTAAATTCAATAACACCTGGTGATAACAAATAGGTTCAATAATCAGTTACGTAAAATTTTTTTTTTCTTCAAGCGTATTAAAATGTTTAAATTATGTCACCAAAAACAGAAGTAGAAGTAGGACATTGTTTTACTAGTAACAAAATGTTAGTTCCGAAAGCGCCACCGCAGTGGGTATTGTTTTACTAGTAACATAATGTTAATACTGAAAGCCACCGGTGGCGCGCTATCCACTAGACACTTGTCATATTGTGTCAACATGTAAGACTGTAGTTTAAATATTTGTACATTTATGATAAATAAATGAATTTTTGCATTTTAATACGCTTGAAGAAAAAATAGTATATATTACACGAAGTAGAACACCTTTTTTTGTGTTTCGCCCAGTTTGCGGCTTCGGCTTCGCCTCAGCCGCAAATCCTGGGCTCAACACAAAAAAAGAATGCCTTCTACTCCTAGTAATATAATATACTATTACATAACTAGTTATGAAATGAAAATGACAGTTATGAAGAATGTGACGTTTCGTAACGTCAAAAATGCATTTAAAATTTGACTTTTCATAGCGGGGTTAGATAAAAGAATTGTATTACATATCTTTGATAAATAGTTGCATTGTGAATTGTATTGTATTGAAAAAAAAAACTGCCTATTAAGTTTTATCAATTAAAGTAGAGATATTGGATTTTTTTATTGTTGATAATTCTCAATAACTTGAATTGAGAAATAAGTAATGATGCACGTAATAACCCCAATTGAGGTTTGTGATAAGCATCAATCGTATTACAAATATTAAAAAACTCTAGTCTTAGTAGTTATGTAATATGAATGCCGTGCTATTCTTTTATATTTTTTCCCGGGCTTCTCTAATATAAGGTTATCTCCTTTTAATGAATGTTAATATTCTGTTGCAGTGAATCAAATGATGTTGGAGAATTAGAAACGTCTCCTAGCAATATGGGTGAAGAATTAAGTATTGATATGATAGCAGAATAAATTGACTATTTTCATTATTGTTGTAATGAATCATGAGAAGTAATAATGTACACATTTTGCTTAAAATAAATATTTTTAGATTATCGTTTCATTTTGTGATAATGCTAATAAATTTTTACTATAGAATATCTTGTCATCATTAAAGACACCATTATAAATTTACTCTTAAATCAAAATATTAATTGTTGAAATGTGATGGTCGATTTGATATATGTACAATTTTAAAACAGACTTGCTGATTTGCAATTATTTACATAATTAATTTGAAACCAAGCATCTTTAACATGCAATTTTTTTCAAAAGCATAGCCAAGTCCAGAAACCGGAAACTGCATTGTGTGCCAAAATAGGACTTCTTATTAAGAACTTCTTGACAGACATAATTTACGAATTATTCTAGTTGGCCTCTCATTGCTGTATGGCACGTCTGACAGCATCACGCCGGCTATCGCAGTTGCCGTTGTCTATCGGACGCACAACCTCGCCAAAGCTTTTTGCCGTCAACTTCTTGGTGATATGAACATTTAGAAGGGTATTTCTTTGCCTTTTGCTATCTGGTTTTCTCCAAACTATCAATCATTTTATATTGTCCTCTCTCGTTTATGTGACAAAAAAATTAGAATTCGAGGAAATAGGTTGTTGGAGAGTCGCTTAGGACATATTTCTCTAAGAATCGAGAGGTTGTCCAAAGAATTTGTAAAGTCTCTAGACATACATCTCGAAAATAGCAATAAATCGCAGATAGTTGATAATGTTGCTGCAACTTCGCACAAGACTGGTCGACTATTCTTGAATTTGGATGTTGTCTCATTTATATGGTATATTTAGATAGTTTTAAATGTCTTATTACACAATATGTCACAGGAATCTGTATTAGTAGTCGGTAAATTTTTGGAGCCATGTTGAAAATTCCTGTCACTTATGGTAACTCAGTTGAAGTGTTGTAAAGCCACAAAAATAATAAGAGCCAGCCTTTTACCGGAAAACAGGTCGTCTTCTTATTTAAACCAAATTGGTCATACCTTCAAGTTGGACCAAGAGTGCTTAAAAATTTAAACGTATTAAATGACAACTTTGTTTACGTTAAGTCACGGGATTGAGTTCAATCAATTTAAGCACATTGAGAGAGGCTTCCATCGTCATTGTTTATTTTTTTAAATAAAGTAATTTAAAAAAATTATGTTTTGCCTAGCGGGATGCAAACATTTTTAAAGAAATCGGTAATAAAACTCCTAACGGAGCTATGGCTAAATTAAAATTAAAACCTTGGAAAAGTTTAACACAGATACTACTGAAGAAAAGCTTAGCGATTTCACCACTGCTTGGGGTAAACTTGCTCCTGGTGCCTATAGACGTTGCGCCTCCATTACCTATAGCTATAGAGAAGTTACATACCAGTTCGCGATGCACCGACGCCTTCATCTACAGACAGTACAAAAGATGCAAGGATTGTTCAATTTGTGTATATAGCATGTTATGCAGTTGATATAATTTAATTGCGAGTTCATATTATGTCGTACTTTGACAAACATATCAGTATTTATTTTATTGATTATACCCAACCCAAAGATAAGTTTCATGCGAATCGTGATACACAGGGTGCAATCAGTTTCATGTCATTAAAAAAACTGGTGGTGGGGAACGACTAAACGAAAAAAAAACCTTATATAACATGGGCTCTAAAAAATAAATAAACAAAAATTTCGAAAATTTTTAATAATATTGTTTGAGAACTGCTGGAATATTGAGGTAGTTTAGATCGCCACGTGTCTTTGCCTATGATACTCGATATTTGTACAGATAGCTATAAAATGTCGGCGGTCTTTAACGGTGCGGTAAGGATGAAAGACGTCGACGTTTTCTGAGTGTTTAGTAGATCTGAAGAAACCTATTCACTGACTCTCCCTTGTGCAATATTTTAGTTACTGTGGGTATTTCGTTATGTACACACGTCAAACTGTTCGTTGTTTTTGCTATTTTTGAATTTCGGGTCACTGTATTTATAGTTAAGATTTATTTTATTGACTTACCGTTCAAGTCATTAAGTTCTTGATTACGTACAGACACAACTTACTTCCTCGTTCTTTTTGTGTTTCTTTTTGGATTTTGGACCAAGTTTTTCTTTTATTTTTCTTTATTGACGTTAGTTGATAGTTTAGTGTTTAGTATTGAAAGGAGTGCGTATGTCCTTAGTTCGACGTGCCGAACTGTGTATTGATGCAGATGCAAAGATTTCGAATAATTTATGTAGATAAGCTTTTAACCCAGAACACTCATTTATGCTACAAATGTTAATAAATCACATTTAAATTTCCTAAATTATAAACAATAATCCAATATTTTGTTCCAAATTAAAAAATTTAAAAACCATTATGACCACTATTTGCTTGCAGTTATGCAGAAAGAGATAATGAATTATTTACCTCTGTAATTGCCTGAGTTCGGTTGAGGCGGTCCATCAAAGGCCTTTGCTTTGACACCGCGGACCACCACGTGTGCCGGCGAGGATTTTGCACTTTTTTATGACAATTTAAAAGTTGTATAATTGGGAACTACAAGTCCATTGACCAAGAAAAGCAGTGGTTCTCAAATGTTTTCTACCTTAATATTCAAACTGTTGACCTAGGTCAGTTTTTCTCAAAGTGCCCCTAGAAGAAAAAGTCATAAAGGTTTTTTGTTTGTCTAGTCGGTCTCCATTACCAGTTTTTTTTAATGACATGAAACTGATTACACCCTGTATTACTCTGCTTTCAAATTCATTAAGCACAGATTTCGAAGTACTCTTAAGACCACTTTTAAAAGCATTTACGCTTATGTTATACACATTAGTAAGTTTTTATATTTTATGTTATTCAGGGCCGGATTAAGGAATGGCGCACCTTAGGCTACTTTATTTATTTATTTACAGGAGAGCCCATTGAGTATACAAAAAATACATAAGAAACCCTTTAAATAGAAATACATAAAAAAAGTAAAGTACACACATATGACTAGAGTGTAAATTAAACAAATATCAAATTGATCTGGCTAAAATAGAACAGTTAGACAAGAAAAAATATAATACTTAATTAATCATATCACAAATTGTTTTTTAATGTATATAATGAGATATTTAAGAAATCTAGACATGCAGTATTAACATTTCATATATTTGCGCCCTCTTATTCACAGAAAGGGTTCTAAAATGCACCCCAGGAGAAAATTTTTTATTCTTCAAGGTCAAACAACCTCAAATTAAAAGTTACAAATTTTATTCAAAATTATATTGTCTTCGTGAGTGCAACACATACAAATACTAAACATAAACATATAGGTAAACAAAAATTATATCCCTTTTTGTGACTTGTTGCTTATGAACTCTGCTATAGTATAAACCTATAAATAAATAATTTTGTAAAATACTGCTACAGTACAGAAGTGATAAAGTCGATAATTCCATCAAAATAAATTAATCAAATAACAAGTAAATAATTTCCTTGTACATTTTATTTTCCAACAGATCAATGGTAAATAGTAAGCGTCACTCAGCGGCTGCCAGGAGATAAAATTAGTTAGTTTTGAACTGGTTAAGCACCTCTTCGCACATTGGTGCCCCTAGGCTATAGCCTAATTTGCCTATTGGATAATGCGGCCCTGATGTTATAAATTATGCTATCAGCAAATTTTGTTATTAATGTATGTTTAGTATTTTACGAAAGAGCTGAATGACATGAATTCATGTTTAGTTTCAGTGAATTTTGTGTTTTCTTTGGTTATAGGTTCAAGTTAATATCTTATTAAGTTTTCAACAATTTAACATTTTCATTATTTCATCAAAATTATTATGAAAAAGTGTGAAATAAAGAGGGCCGCGAAGAATTAGGGCTGTCAAAAAAATTCCTGCGTTGAACATTTGGTGCTATTTCACCCCTGCTTTCAACTGATCAAGTGAAAATAGTACCAAAAAAACTTGTCTCTGTGAGGTATAGCCTCTGAGGATATGGCCTAAATATTGGATTTTAATGATTATCTCAGATAATCCTATTGAGATACTCATGCGTGTGTACCTGCCATCTTTATTAATGCATGATAAGCCTACTTCGAAAATACATCACTCGCAGGAAACGACTAGATCAAAAATTATTGTCTTAAAAACAGGATCTATTATACTATGAGAAATAATTCTATTATAACACGTTTGGTCACGATATTGATTTTTCTCACATTAAACAACTACTTAGTCATCATCAGTTTTTAGTAATATTTCTCTACACTTCTATAATTATAGTTGTTTTTGTTTTGTCTATCACAATGATAAGACTGTCTTAGTATTTTTAATGATAACAATATATACAACGTGATCTACCAAGAAATGCGGAAAATAAAATGGTGTGCTAGTCTTCAATGTGGGAAAGCCCTTGCAAAATTTTAGACGATTCTGAGGTAATTTAGTATATTAAATTATTAGTCAATTTGCGAAAATACACTAATTTATTTTATTTATTTATTTATTTATTTATTATAAAAATACAAACTTGCAAATTACAATAGAAGAGATTAAAAACAAACAAGGAAAAAATAGATATCCCAAGCAGCATTCAAAGTGATGGGAACTGGCATCTGAGGCATCGGGACTTTAATATAGTAGGAATAACATAACTGTTACTAATTTTGCGACTTCAGGGTAATATTCACTTTGTGGTATGCATTTGTAGTGACAATTAAGTAGATTCTACTGAATTTAGGCACTGTATAGTTAGAACACTTTCAAGTAACTGCTGGAGAATCTGCAACGTCGCGGATACTACTCTGCATTACTTTGAAGCATCCTCAACTGCAAAGTGAAAATTGGTAGTAATGCCGACTGCACAGCTTTACCAAAGGACCACTTGAAAGTAGTCTAACTTATTAGTGACATCTCGAGTAAAAATGAGGTTATTTCTACGAACATAGGGGCTTTGAAGTTATCTTTACTACTCCCCACTAATTGAAAATGACTTAAAAGTTACATATACCTTGAAAATCTACTATAGAGTAATATTAACTTTTAAAACAATTTATATAATTATTGGCATTGAATAAAATGGCGGCATCTGAAATGCTCAGTGAAAGCGAAATAAAGTTTATCAGCACTCATCCACGTTTTATAGAAAACTGAAGAAACAGTTAAACAGTAATAGAGAAATAGTGATTCTTCAGAATATGATGCAAACATGAAAGATTATTTCGCCACAGCAAAACCATCATCTTTGGCAACAAGTGCAAAAGTGCTCCCATCAACACAAGAAGAGTAATCGAAAACTATAACAGTTGTAGTGATTAATGATACTGTGTACTGCTCGAAAATTACAACTTGTCTTTAACACACAGATTGACCCATAGTTCAGTTAGTGATCCACTGAGCATATTAAATGAATTTGCCGATTAAAAACTCCAAATTTAATAAATATTGTGTCGATGGGGAACGGACAATGTCGGTATAACGGCATAAGACATTATTTATGTACAATAAATTGAATTGAATGAAATTAAATGTAAACTGATCACTAAATAAATATGAAAACTGTTATGTATTTTTTCCATTATTACTCACCTTACGTTAATAAATATATTTATCCAACACTTTCATATAAAGTGATCTTTATTCATAAGACTTTGAAGGTATAAAGTGACCCATAAGTCACTAGTGAGATAAAGTAGTAAGCTAAAGTGAGGTAAAGTGATTTAGTCACTAAAGAGTAATTTTAATATAAAATAAAGTCCAAGGAATTTATTTATTGTCTCCATTATATGGAAAATTAACAAAACAAGGAATCCATGCACTAACACTTATTTATATTTATGTTAACATTTATTGTCATCATATTCGATTTTTCACAAAGAAAACTGCTCTTCTGTACACAATTTTTCTCTATACTAGTAACGACGTCTGTATTGCCTGACTCGTGCTGCTCTCCCTGAATTTTTTTAGCAATAACAATCTTGTTGAGACTGAATCTTCCAAATAACCCTCCGCCACGGTGGATGATTTCCACACACCGTGACGTTTAAGGGTGGTAATGTCACCCCCAGCATTGGCCAAGAGTTGATGAGGAACGGCGCATGCTATGGCCAGTATACAAATCTGCATCAGGCAATTGCAAATAATCAGCTACAATTCTTGGAATTTTTGAGAGCTTATTTAATCCAACGCATTGGACAGTGCACTTTCCGTTTTGAAAATTTACGAAAAATCTTTTGTGAGACACATTTTGCGGTCTTAAAGACATATTTCCTAATCGAATCAAGTGGGTTCACCGAAAATCCTTCATTTAAAACTGTGAAACTTCTTGATTTATTCGTCTTGGTACCTGGTATGGATATATATAGATATTATTCTTTATCTCATATCTTCGACGCTTAAGAAGGTCAGTTCACCGCAACGGCAGGCACCGCAAACTCCCAATATCAATGTAACCTAAAAAACCCAAACATTTAAATAGGTATATAAAAGCAAGATCATAAAAAACACCTACCTCTGACATAAGATGCTCACCGTCAGGGGCATCCATCAAATATTGTTCGATATATGCTCTTTCCAAATAATATCAGATAATAAAAAGTACTTAAAAAGTATAATAGTTGTTATTTTTAATAATCCACATATTCCCATCGCACACAGTGACAGTGACACTTTAACAGTTATTACCGCGTTGCCAATTAAAAAAAAATTACCTATATCGATTCTGCCAATTCTATCAACATGAAAATAAGTTGGTAGCAAGATCTTATAGCGTCATTGGTCCCATTTGCTACATCTAGGTAAATATAACTACACAGTGAAATTGTTGCAGTTGCCGTCACCACTTTTAAAGTAACAACAACTATAACGTTGGTGGCATCTGCTACTTTATAGTAAATGTAACTTGTAGGGAAATAATTTTGGTTTTTTCAACCACTAAGTTACTGCAATTAAAATCGTCATTTTTCTGTTGTTGAATGAAGACGCCATATTGACACGGATAAAAATATAATTCAATAAAAAATTTCTTTTTATTATAGTCATTTACAAATATGTTTTCTAAATAGATTATTACTTTATAATATATAAAATTTAAAAAAAAACGTTTTCCATAAGAAATTTTGCAGTTTTGCTTGTACACATAATTTTTGCAAAAAATTTTTTTTCCGAAAAAACCATTTTCTCGAGGGGGCGTCTTTTTTATCGAAACATCATGATAACATTTTACAGAAAACAAGTGGTGGTTTTAATATCCACACCCAGGGTAAATGCAAAACATTATGATTTTTAATATATGCTTATGCATGTTGTATATAATCACCTTAACTTGGACCTTGGACATATCATGTGTTTAAATTCAGTAAGTCATTAATTTGCTATTCGAATAACAGAGAGCCAAATATATAGTTTGCGCTCTCATTTCGGTCAGCTGAGCTGTTCCAAAAGTTAGTCATTTCTACTACTTGGTTACGTCCCGTTTACGTAATAACCTAGTTTTCAACACGGTAATGGTAGAAGTACCGGAATAGTAATTTGCTACGTAATTATTATTCCCCATTTTGGTGAATACTTGGTAGAAGGATGGTTCCCATTACGTAACAGTCCTTAGTTGCGGAAACCTTTAAAGTTCCCCTAATGGCAACTATTACGTAGAAACTACTAAAATTGCTGCTTGGGATATACAGATACTTCTTCCTCGGATAAATATATTCCGAGGAGTAAAAATTACAAAGAATGGTACATGTGACGTAATTGTTTAGATATAAGTGTTGCAAAGTGTGTATAAAAGCACCTAAGTGATTAAACACTTGTGTTGTGCTGTAAGAGGTGTGTGATTTAACTAGTAGAAATATTTATATTGCTAGTCAAACATAGGAAGTTTACGGAATAGTGAGCTATATCGATATAATGTTACCAAGGAACAAGTGTATATATTACAATGAGCATTTACACTATACTGTTATCTAAAATTTTTATAAAATCAAAGTAATTTTGAAAAATAAATTTTTTTGACAAGGTTGAAAATTTTTTTAAAATTTTAGTATGTTTGATCTCTATTGGCAAAAGATTATACGCTTTTGGCAGTGTGTATATTAGAAATCTGTGACAAATATTTTTATTGAATCTTGGGGTGGATAGAGCTTCATTAACAGTGCTACGAGTGTGGTATGTTGAAGATATATGATTCTGGAATGTTTTATTTTTAAATGCATATATATACATAGACGGTGGAAGTATAGAGATCGAATGTTACAAATATCTTCAGTATAGAGTAAATTTGTATGATACTGTCTATGTTTCCTATATATAATCTTTAATATATAATTCTGGATTATATTTAGTTTCTGTAATGAGTTTCTATACATTCCTCCCCATACTAAAATACCATAGCGGATAAGAGATTCGACAAGGGACTTATAGATGATTAACAATAGTTTTCGTGAAAGAAATTCTCGCAATTGGTAGAATTTATAAATAAGTTTCCTTATCTTATTCGTCAAATAATCTACATGATTACTCCATTTTAGATGTTTATCAATAATTATACCCAAATACTTGATCTCATTTGTCTCCTTAATTTCGTCTTTCATACCTGTGATTTTTATACTAGTAAAGTCTGGTCTATTAGTTTCAGTTAATGTAAGGGCCAGGTAACGAGTCTTATTTGCATTTAATGACAAATGATTCGCATTTAGCCAATTTTTAATTCTCTCTATACCTAACTGTACAGCTGTTTTAGTTTCAGGCCATGAATTCTCACAAAAGATAGCAACTGTATCATCTGCATAGGATACAATTTTTGCTTGGGTTTTTAAGGACATTAGAGAATTTATATAAACCAGGAAGAGTATCGGACCAAGGACTGTCCCCTGGGGTACCCCCATTTTCAGTCTCTGTTTCACTAAGAGTTTCATTTAGTTTCACAAATTGTGCTCTATTAAATAAATAACTGCGTAAGACATCTAACACTGTACCACGGATACCATAGCGTTCCAATATGTTTAAGAGTTTCTCATGGTTCACAGTGTCAAATGTTTCGCAAGATCCAAGAAAACCGCGATGCATTTTTTATTTGTATCTAAACCCTCTATAATATCCTTGATAACCGTACACATGGCATCACTAGTTGTTTTATTTGTACGGAAACCAAACTGTAGTTCATGTATAATATTATTTTGGTCGAAAAAGTTAACCAATCGAGATTTCAAACATTTCTCAAAAATCTTTCCAAAATTATTAATGACACTAATAGGCCTGTAATTACATATTTTTGTTTTATCTCCTGCTTTAAAAATGGGGGTAACTATGGAAGTTTTAAATTGAGTTGGGACAATACTTTTTGAAAAAATTAAATTAATTATATATCTAAGCGGTTCTAAAATATATTGATGTGTTTTCTTAATAATGTCAATACCAGGTGAACTGTTATTTTTTAGTGTGGATATATGTTCTATTAATTCATTTTCCGTTACTGGATTAAGAAACATGGTATTGGGATTTACTGGTATATTTTCTTTGTAGGATGTTACATCATCAATGTCTTTGGTCATATTTAAATCAATATTGATGAAGTAATTGTTGCAATAGTTTGCCATTTGCTTATGATTGTTAAAGGTAGTTCCATCATCATTAACAATTTCATACGTATTTTTTCGGTTTGATTTTTCATTGGTAGCTTCAGATATTAACTGATACACTTTTTTTAAATTATTTTTGTTGTCCTCGAGTTGTCTAAGATAGTAGTCATTTTTTGATTTTTTTAATAATCTATTCAAAGCGTTTCTATATATTTTATATTCGTGTTCTAATTCTGGCGTATAATGCTTGTTTAACCGTTTCTTGAGTTTGTCTCTATTTTTTATTGATGCCATTAAGCCCTCGGTTATCCAAGGTTTTATTCTTGTCATTTTTTTCTTCCTAATTTTAGAAGTTTTTGACATTTGTATATAATTATTAATTTTACACAGGAAAAGATCAGCAGCAGTCTGAGGATCATTTGAATTTAAAATATCATTCCAATTTTCATTTTTTAAATAATTTTCTAATTCTTCAAAGTTAATTTTCGTGATAACATTTTTATTAGTTTTCAAATCTATATTATTTCTTGCTTTGGAATTTATGTTTAAAAGAACTGGATAGTGGTCGGTAATATGGCACTTAAGGATGTAAGAGTTAAAAATTAGTTTTGGCTTACTATTAGCTGGATATTT
This sequence comes from Rutpela maculata, assembly GCA_936432065.2. Taxonomy (NCBI): domain Eukaryota; kingdom Metazoa; phylum Arthropoda; class Insecta; order Coleoptera; family Cerambycidae; genus Rutpela; species Rutpela maculata. The sequence goes on from OW386285.2 coordinate 21,880,724, forward strand.
TAAAAAGATGTGATCTAAGCATGTTTCAGTTTCGTGTGTAACACGGGTTGGATTTAGTATATATGGCACAAATCCATATTTAGCAAGTACAGAAAGGTATTTGTTTACATTTATATCATTTTCATTCATTAAATTAATATTGATGTCACCAATAAATAATTGAATTTTGTTATTTTCTTGATTCTGGTCTAAATGTGCATCAAGTTCATCGATAACAGAGATCAAGATACTTGGGTTTGGCCTATATAATGCAATTATTCTGAAGCATACATTGTTAATTGTTAGATTTATAATACTTAAAGATACACCACTTATAATGAGTTTATGATTCGTAATATTATAATTTAGATCAGATTTAATGAGTATTAAAACACCATCATTTTTATTGAAGTTGCCTCCATTATGTAATGTTTCATATCCAGGGATCTGGAGATTGTCTATATTTGAGCACTGAAAATATTCACTTAAAATAAAAACATCACAGGTAGTTAATTTATATGTTTCAATAAGTGCCAGGAGTTCATCAAAGTTTTTGTTTGCACTCCGTATATTAAAATGCATTACTTTAAAAAGATTGTGAATATTTAGAAGAGATTTATAATTCTCTGGATTAATGTAGTCTCCACGATGATCTTGTTCTAGCTGACTTAAATTTTCTAGGACCAAGTCTTGATCGATTACCATTAAGTGCAATAATCAATTTTATTTTTTAACATCTTAATGTGAAATTGTAACGTGGGACACTTTTGATCAGTTGAATGATGATTGATATCATTCTTTAATTCATATTTAATATTTGAGTTGATACAATTTATGCAAACTTTCTTTTGTTTGGTACAGTCTTTTTGTTCATGTTCTTCACTACAAAGAGGACACACTAGTTTATTATGGCAATCTTGCTTTTTATGATAAAAACCTTGGCATTTAAAACAACGTGGCACTGATAAATCTTCAAAAATCGGGCACCGTTCCCAACCAATAAATACCTTCTTTACATGCATTAAAAACTACACTACTGATGTTGTGTAAGTCCTGACCTAATTCTGAAGAGGTCGACGAACTTACTAGTGAAAGAACGTATTCGAGTTGTTTACATTTCCTTAATTGGCATAAAAAGTGAAGCCGGCCGGCGAGATCAAAAAAAGAGGTCTACACACGATCCAGCGGCAGGTAGTCAACATTGTTGGTACGCTTTGAAAATAATTGGAATTCCAGCGGACCAATTCACTTTTACAAATGAGTTCAAAGCTTGCCGACAAGGCTGGCTCCGTGCCGCTGGATCGTGTGTAGACCCCTAGAGAGCCGCGTTTTTTGATTCGGTTCGAACAATGGTTACACGGCCATGTCATTGACCAGTTTAATTAAATATCTCGTATATCTGCTTGTCATTTCAGTACGAGATTAATGTCTTCGATTTATTTCGGTATTTTTGTAGTGTGATTTGATTAAAACCAAAAAGTCACTTCTATCTTATTATCCAGCTTTGCTGTCAGTAGTGTCAATCCCAAGTCTGATAAAGTGATATGGTTGTACCGCGTTACGTTAGATTAGTTGAGGTCATTGGCGGCGCATTCCTACAAAAAAAATAAGGTAATTTTTTTGGTCATTTTTTAAAAATTTTTCATTTTTTTTACTCCTTTAGGTGGAGTCAACCTACTGTTAAATTTTCCGCATGCCCTGGTAGATCACGTTGTACATATATTCATTCGTCATTTGATTCTTTATTGGTCATACAAGTAAACAATACAAATATAACCAAAAGGCCATCGACCGAGGTCCTTCAGCCTGTTCATTACATCATTTAATATTTATTGCAAAAATTAAATATAGTGAAAAGTAAGATCAATTTCAGTGTAAAAAAAACATTTCATAATACAATAGAAAAAAAAAAAATTCATATTACAATTTAAAGTATATAATGACTGAAAGCAAAAATACAAATACGGGAATATCAAAAAGAAAGCGTTTAATCAGCTACTTGTAAGGAAATCAAAATTTCTTGAATAATTCTCTCGGGAAAACAACACCCTGGCTTCCTAACTGTTAGTGATCTCAGGAGAAGATATATAATCCTAAATTTTGAGGACCTCGTGTGAATTTCTAGGAAAGCATATTTAGTCTCTCCTGGATAGGATTGACTTTCAACTTGGTATAAAGTTTATTAGAAGGCTTGTGGAGTGGATTCCTCGGATGGCGCATCTTCGTAATTAGTCTCAAAGCAGAGGTTTCAGCAACTTGGATGTTTTTTGTGATTGATTTACGGCAGTTGGTATAAAGTACGTCCATAATCTAAAAGAGGCCGGCAAATGGATTTGTATATTTTGGCTGTATTTTAATTAATTGTTAATTAAAAAATCAGCAACTCCATGCCATGACTTAAATGGTTTTTCCGGCTTTTTATTATGTCTTTACATTTTTCAACTTCAGTCACACAATAAAATCATATAAAAATTTCTGCTACCAGCTCCCCCTAGAATAGCTATAACGTGATACATGAATCACCACAACTTTTTGACTTTTTTTTGTCAGTTCTTATTTTAAAAATCCGCATTTATTATTACAAATCTGAAGAACTACGAAAGTTAACAAAGCCTAAAGCACCAACTCCATGATATAGTTTTGCACGTCAAACGCTCACACCGCCTGATTGACACTGACTGCCTTGCACACTTGTATGGAAATAGACAAGCTGAGACTTACCTGTGTTGCACGTCGGTACTCGTACTCGTTACTCTTCAATTGTGGCCGCCAAAAGTACTCGAGTACCTAATAATGTAAAGTACTTGAAAATTTCGAGTACAAAGTGCCATCCAAATAAAAGTACTCGCGAGTACTTGTTACTGAGTATTTTGGGTACTCAGTACAGTTACAAGTACAATTTACTCGAGTACTGCCCAGCTCTGGTTTTTGGTAATATTTCTCTACACTTCTATAATTATAGTTGTTTTTGTTTTGTCTACCACAATGATAAGACTGCCTTTGTATTAGTATTTTTAACATATGCACATATTCATTCAATTGTGATAACATATTTATCACAATACTTATTCTAGTTAGTTCAGCTTATGTTTAAAGATTATCTCTCATTTGTTGTTTCATACAAAAATAAAAATACATTTCTTTGCGTTTGTCTGGTTTTCTAAAAAAAAAAATCGTTGAGTTTTCAGGACCAGCTCATAAAGAGTTCGCATTCTAACCCACTGGGACCTTGGTACGATATTAATTGTTTAGGCAACAAATAGAATGACACTGAGTCTTTATTTAAACTATTTATAATACAGACAAGTATTTTTGTTACATAAATCGATAAATCTCTTACTTTAATACAATGTAATGTAATTTTATTAATTATCAATATATACTTTAACTTATTGAATGCTGAATATTATCTTAAACTTTTATAAATGCATATAAGTAGTTATTTTTATTACCTACAAAAATATTTTTTTCTTTGGCATTAAAATACTCTTTTTATTGTATTTTAACTTAATATTAGTCTCTTTTCTTCGTATAAAGAAAACTTGAAAATATTACGACTTTGGATGGGCTGTAGATTTTTTAATCGACATGAGTCTGAATTTAAATGGTAACTCGTTATTCTCATTTAAAAATCTCTTAATAGAAGTAAATGACATCACCACACATTTTTCTTTTTCAAATATATCATTTGCGTTAACAATATCATTTTCACATATTTCTGTTACTTTAAATTTTCGAACAGGCCCTTGGTGAACCTCAAATTCGTAGTAAAAATTTTTCGCTTGTTTCTCAGTTCCGATGAATTGAAAAGTCCAGTAGGCCTTGGCTTTTCCAACATCCACTTTATGCTTGTAATAGAAGAAATGTTGGCCATTAAAAAAAGAAATGATTTGAACATCCAAAAAATCTCTCTCTAGGCATATTTTCATGCTAGCCTCAGTTCTGTATTCCATCCACGTTTGACCATTATGATAGTCTTTGAAGTGCTTATGAAGGTCAGCATAGTCTCCAGACCAATCGCATTTCCATTTTGCAAACTTCTTTCCTTCACACTGAAACTTTCGGAATTTGCATTCATTTTCATGAGCTTCTTTTTCTGAGTGGCTCAATATGTATTTGCAACCTTTTGGAGAGTAAAAACAAGTCAGTTTGACATTCTTTTGGATTTCGTCTATCATTTGCTCCATTTGATAACATCTGGTGTCTGTTAAGTCGGCTCTGCATGTTGGACATGTATTAATACCGTTGGCTAATATGCAACTTCCACACATATTATGACCGTTCTTGCACTGCTTTATTGGTTTGGTCATTGTGTCCAAACAAATTGGACACATTATGATTTTTTCAATTTGTGAAGTCATGTCCTGAAAAGGAAAAATAATAATAAGTAAAATTATGTATATACAGTGTGTCCCAGGATAGATGTAACAAGAGGTGTAATGGACCAAAAATTTTGGAATTTTGGAATGGTATTTGGGGATTGAGTCCTGCTTGTTGTAAAACTAAAGTATACCAAAAATGATTTGATTTGGTGTTCTACAGGGTGTTTTATAAGCAAAGTTGTAAAAATCACCACTAATAAAGTACCTTTATTTTTCAAAATATGAAAAAATTCCACTAAGAAAGGTTATTTAGAATGCAATTTTATACCTCTATACCAAATTTCAGGAATATAAAATTATTATTTAGAAACTTCCCATTTTTTCAATAAATTAGTATTTTATTTTGAAACATTCAGTTAAAACTGCATAGAAATTAATTTTTGTGAAATATTATTTAAAATTATGTAGAAGCTTAAAGTAGGCTATGAGAAAAGCAGTGGATATACATTTATCATTTATTATTGACATATCTGTCAAACGTACAGTCAATATTATCCTTAATTTCTGTTTCAAATTAACGAACCAAGCATAAAAAATTAAGTGAAAATGAAGCTCACAGTGCGTGAAAAAATTTATATTGTGCAATGCTACGGAATTGGCGGTGAAAACTCGCAAGAGAAGTGGTAGGCCAATTTAATTTGAAATTTCCAAACACTGGTTTGTCACGTACCAGGCTATGAGAATAATTAAAAAGTTTCTAGCTACTGGTAGTGTTCTTAACATGAAAAGAAAAATAAAAGCATATGATGAAGACAATGTTGGGGCTATTATAGCTCATGCCTCTGTTATAGAAAATCCTAGGATGCCACTAAGAGAGAGATCAGCTCTTATTAATATTAGCAAGTCTGAACTCCAAAGAATTTACAAGGCAAAGAAAATTAGGGCATATAAAGCAAATTATAAACATACGCTTGAAGAGGGAGATGACGGCCGTAGGTTGACTTGTTTGACCATTGGAGAAAAAATCATGGAAGAGAGATTTTTTCATCATTTCATAATTTTCTCAGATGAATCCACATTAACAACCAATGGTGTTGTTTCATCTCAGAACTGTCGGTTTTGGGCTTCTGAAAATCCAAATTTTAGAATTCATTGTAGAAGACAATATTATAAAAAAGTGAATGTGTGGTGTGCTGTTTCTTATCACGTTGGAGTTATTGGACCTTATTTCATTGAGGGAAAGTTAAACCAGCACACTTATTTACAGCTTCTTGAAAGATTTTCTGAAGAACATTTAAATATTTTAAGAGATGGTTGCCCTGGCCTTTCCACAGATATGGTTAATCGGTGGTTGAATTTAAATTTTGGAGAAAATTGGATTGCCAGGAATGGATCGATCAAGTGGCCGGCGAGATCCCCAGACCTCAAGCAGTTGGTTTATGCTGAACCACTTCCTAACGATGTAGCAGTATTGAAGCAGAGAATTACAAATGTCGTAAACTCCATACCGTTAGATCATATTCGAAACAGTTTTAAGGAACTTCAAGCGAAGGATCGCAATGTGTGTGGTAGTTACGCCGAATAATAAAAAAATTGTAAACATTGTTTTGTATTGGTCAATAATTAATTTGTTTGTGAATCTGTTATGTTTTTGACATTTATTACTTGTTATAATTTTTAAACCTCATTAATCTTCTGTTGTAATTGTTTCTTGTTTTACAATTAGTTCGATTAACATTATACCTTCTTACATCTCGTATATTCAATTTTTTATTTACCAATAGCCTACTTTTTGAGATGATAACATTTGCTCCTACACAACTTTAAATATGAATTCAACTCTTAATTCGCAAAAAATGGGAAGTTTCAAAAAAATAATTATATATTCCTGAAATTTGGTATAGAGGTATAAAATTTCATAACTTTTCTTAGTGGAATTTTTTCATATTTTGAAAAATAAAGGTACTTTATTAGTGGTGATTTTTACAACTTTGCTTATAAAACACCATGTAGAACGCCAAATCAAGTCATTTTTGGGATACTTTAGTTTTAGAACAAGCAAGACTCAATCCTCAAATACCATTCCAAAATTCCAAAATTTTTGGTCCATTACACCTCTTGTTACATCTATCCTGGGACACACTGTATACAGTATGTGTGTCCTACTTTTCATGGTAACACCTTCGTAGCTCAGTTATTAAGAAATCGATTGATTTTAAACTTGGGTAAGTTGTAAATCTAATTTTGTCATAGGCCGATTAACAATCACATATGTAATGGGGAAAAAATAATTTAAAAAATAAATGTCAACGGGGGTGTGGCTTTTAGGGATTGTTTTTCTGAAAAATTGTGTATTTCAGTTTTTTTTTGGTTGGACTTTATAGCAAGCCATTTGAATAAGACCGAAAAACTAATTAAAAAGATATTCACCATCGGGGATTGCTTTTAGGGATAGTCTGTGTAGACATTGGCATATTAATTAATTTTTTCAGTTTAAATGTCAGTGTAAATACCTTGGTATAGTAGCATCAATAAATGATTATTATTATTATTGTTATTATTATTATGGAAAATTTCCAAATACTTTGAAAATATCTTCGAAATGATTTTAAAATGACGTTTTATATATTATATTATGAAAAAAATAATTGTGATCACATTGAAAGTCGAGATTTTTCAATTTTAAACAAGAAAAAAATTTTGTATGAAAAATAACACATTTTGTTAAATAGAAATACCAACGCATCGGCAACCAGCCTGGTAGCTTAGTCGGTGTATTGTGTGACAAATACCCTGATCGTATTGAGTTCGATACCCAGCTCCGGAACTGAAAATGTCCCCAGTATGGATGTATGTCTGCTTTTTTCCAAATGTGTAACCCCCTTCCGGACAGCTTTGGCTTTGGATTTTTCTACTATATGTAGCGTATTTATGTTTATAAATATCTATTCAAAAGTATCACCACCAACTTTTGCACTTAGTTCTACTCGACCTCTCAACTCGCGGTAACTGTTTCGAATTTGGTTTAGTGGTATATTTGCCATAGCTTCTCTTATTTTATCTTTTAAGAGATCGACACTGTTGAGCCCTATGTGCATACACTTTTTGTTTAAGGTACCCCCACAAATAGAAGTCCATAATGACGAGATCAGGGCATCAGCAAAGGCAGAGGGACTTAGTATCAATCCGAGCAGAACAGTCATTGTTCCATTCACCAAAAGGAGAAAACTCAATTTGAGAGCTGCTATGTTAAATGGAACAGTACTGAATTTTTCCAGTGAAGTCAAGAATCTAGGAGTAATCCTGGACCAAAAACTTACCTGGAACTCACACTTAGAAAGGACACTTATCAAAGCAACAACGGCTATTTGGACGTGCCGTAGGCTGTTTGGTAAGACTTGGGGTCTGAAGCCGAAAATGATACATTGGTCCTACCTATCGGTTGTGAGACTTATGGTTACCTACGCATCACGCATATGGTGACCGAAAACAGAAGAAAAAGTAGCACAAGGAAAGTTGCAGAAATTGCAACGCCTTGCCTGTCTAGGGACTAGGGCAATGCTGGACTTACTTCCTCTGCATTTGCATGTGAGGAAGGAGGCAGCACTTAGTGCCTTAAGGCTGCATCAGGCACTTAAATTCAGACCAGGCGACCTGGTTGGTCACTTAAGGATTCTGGAGTTAATCCAATTCGAATCCATGACCAAACCCACTGACTCAATGCCAATCAAGCAAGACTTTGACTGCCCGTTTGATGTGCTGATTGAGAGCCGTCAGGCGGGCAGGGTCGGAGCACTGCGGTTGGAGAAAGTCACACATCTGGTACACAGATGGATCCAAGATGGATGAAGAGGTTGGTGTGGGCGTAGCAGGGCCTAAATGCAGGCTATCTAAAGCCCTTGGTAACACCCCAACCATCTTCCAAGCAGAAATTTATGCTATAGATCTATGTGCCCAGGAATGCCTAAATAGAGGCACTCGAAGGGCAAAGATCTATATACTTTCAGAGAGTCAGGCAGCATTAAAGGCTCTCAGGTCATATGCCTTCGAGTCAAAAATTGCCTGGGAATGCAGACAATCCCTGAACCAACTGGCAAAAAATAATAAGGTTAGCTTGATGTGGGTGCCACGGCATGAGGGGATAGAAGGCAACGAATTGGCTGATAGCTTCGCAAGAAAAGGGGCTGAAGCCCCGTTTTTTGGACCCGAACCGTTCTGTGGCTTATCCAAGGGACACATAACGGAGGAGGCCCTAAAATGAGAAAAGGAACAAAATGAGTCCTACTGGAGGAACACTCCAGGCCAAAGACAAGCAAAAAGGTTTATAACCTATTCAATAAAGAATGCCACAAGGCTTCTCGAACTTGAATAGTCCGACCTAAGGCTGATCACAGGCCTTCTAACTGGCCATTGCCCCTTGAGATATCATCTCAAGAACATGGGCATGGCAGAAGATGACAACTGCAGATACTGTGAAGCTGCAATTGAAACCGCGGAACATATACTTTGTGAATGCAGGGTGCTAATCCGCATTAGGCTAAAGTACATAGAACAGGCGGAATTAACGCCTGAAGATATAGGGAAATCGCTCCCAGGAAAATCGCAAGCTTTGCAAAAAGTCTTGGAATCCTGGGCAACAACTAGATGCAGGGTAATTCACAAAAGACCTTTTAGGTCGAGGTGAAGAAAGGCCAACCCAGGGCCAAGCGACCCCTTAAACAATCTACAGTCTACAATCCTGTTGGAAGTACAATTTAATTAACTTGCTAGAGGTAAATTGTTCGAATAGGAATATGAAAAAAAGTATTGAACATGTGAGATGTTAAATGTTGATTTAAATTTTGCTCAAAAAAATTTGGTACAATGATTCCAGAGTTTGTGAGTGTACACCAAACGTTGACTTTTTTCGAATATTATCTCCTGCACTGTACATGAAAATTTGGATTATCACTGTTCCCATATCTAGAATTTTGCATACTAACTGGCCCATTAGTACAAAAGGTTGACTCATCGGAAAAATTATGTTTTCAACAAAACATCTATCTGTAAGAATATTTTCTCTGATCCACAAACAAAAGTCCAAACGTTTCATCATTAACTTCTGTGGTGTGATTGAATATCGGTTTAAATGAGCGAATCTTATTATGCTTGTTACAAAAATCTGATTATCACCAATAGGACCCTTGCAAAAAATCTAGTTTCAATATTTTTGGTATCTTTACTTAATACAAGACACAGTGTGTAAAGGATTTTTTTCTTATTTTTTCTTTTACAAACGGTATTCAGTAAACCTCAAGCAGTTGAGTTGAGTTCAACCACTAAGTGGTTGAACGGCTGTTTAATAATAGCAGCTAGGATCAAGCACTGAACACCAGATACCACTAGAAGACGATCTTGAAATGGTCTGTTGACTGCACGTGTATAACGTGTGGCCTAGCAGAAGAACATGTCAGTCACGTGGTAGCGGAATGTATTACGCTGGCACCATCAGAGTACACTCACCGAGTGGCCAGATATCTCCACTGGGTTGTAAGCAGTTCGATACACCAATTCCAGAGAAATACTATGAATATTCCCTTGATATCACAATTATGTGGGACTTGCTGATTGTAACTGACAGAGACATTCACGCAAATCGACCAAACATCGTTGTACATAATAAAAAGGAGAAATCCTAAACATCGTTGTACATAATAAAATGGAAAAATCATGCTGGTCGATGTATGCATCTCAAATGACACCAACGTGATGTTCAAGGAAACAGAGAAGTTGAGCAAATAGAAAGACCTAAAAATAGAAATTAGCAGAATATGGAATGGAAAGACCGCAGTCATTGTAGGAGCCCTATTTAGAAGGGTCTACACCGGAGTTTGCAGCAAGTGCCAGGTCAACCAAGCATCCAAGTAGTACAGAAAAATTGCACTATTGGGAACGGTGCATGTTTTAAAAAAAGTTTTGAACCAGGAGTCCCTTGTTTGGGTGTGGACTCTGAGCTGTTGGAGGCATCATCAACATCGTTAAAGGACCCAATAACCCAGAACGGGCTCCAACAGAGCTGAATCTCAAACACGTGCAGAGGATTGATGGTGAATAGTTTTCAACTACGGCTATGAAAGTGTGTTGTTTGCTAAGTTTATATCTAATATTAATAAAAAACGTCTTTATTTAGGAATATGCCTTAATTTTATAATGATATAATATTAAACTGGTTAATGAACAGGTAAATCACATAATTTTAAGCAGACCACCCTTCGACGTGATGGAACTATATACAAACTGCAATTGATATTACCAGGGTTTATCAGTTTGAATTTAATATTTCTAGCAGGGGATGAATTGAATTATTTAATCAATATGTTACTGGTGAATACGCACACTAGAATTTTGTACAGACAATGGATTTGCAGACTATGGATTAACTTTACCTACGGATCAGATATATATGTATCCGGCAAATATTAAGCATATACGTCACACTCGATAATCTGGATATGATAAATATGCCATGTAACAAAGAAGTCTGATAAATAATTACATTGGAACCATAGTGTAATCATTTATCTAGTTACAAATAAGGTGAAACTTTGTTGGATTACCAGTATCATACGAAAATGGCTTCATGTTTATTTTATACAAAGATCACTGCTTATATTACTCGATTTACTAATTTGATCTGCTCATAAAACCTAACGAATGAGCTTAGTTAATTATTTAAACTTACCAATGGAATATTTGGAATATTTATTAAATAATGGACAATTTTGCTAATTCAACAAAATTAACTACTTTTAATGTTTCAATCTGTCACTTCCCAAGGTCACCAAACAATTGAAAAAAATGAGCAAGCCGTGAATCCCAGAATCAGTTTGTAAATACCACGTATAAACCCGAAACATTTCTGCCCGAAACCATAACTGCCTTTTCGGGATGAACCGGGGTCACAGAAGTAGAGATGGGCGATTCGACTCTTTTTAATGATTCGTACCAAACGAATCCGTATCAGCAAAGATTCGTATCGAAAGATTCGTAGTTTCCGCTACCGCTAAGCGCTGGCTGCCCGGTGTGGGATCAGAAATTTTTTTTAGGCAGAAAAATTTTTTGAAGAGCGGCTGAGGGGACAGGGGGAGAAATCCAAAAAAAAATGTTTGGTCCGAAAATTTTTTTAAAACAATACAGTGTCGTATCGCCTAGAGATGGGCGATTCGACTCTTTTTAATTATTCGTACCAAACGAATCCGTATCAAGAAAAAAATCGTACTGAAAGATTTTTTTCAAGAATCCGAACTGTCTCAATTGTACAAACGGATACGGTTACAACGTCGATACGAAATATACGAATCTTATTTTGCTTTTGAGGAATTTGTACCAATCGAATCACTGCAAGGATTCGTACCAATGATACGAATCATACGAGTTACTACCCACCTCTAGCATCGCATCTGTTGGTTCTACGAGTTTGTGGACTGTAAAACACTTAATTGTTTTTAATTGCAAAACTCTGTTTTCAACTAAACTATTTATTTTAAACAATTGAAATGCCGTTGGTGGCAATAAATTTTATGCAAAATCCACTTAGATATTTACATTTGTTTATGTTGCAAAATTAATTTTATTTGCCAAACAAAAATGTCGCAAATTAAATGTTTTTGCAATATATTCTCTGATTATGTAAATGTAAGTCAAATAAAATGTATTTACCGAAACAGAACTGTAAAATATTAATTTAATCTTTTAATATAGGGAACAGTTTGAATTTTTTTAAATAAATTAATTGCAAATAAATAATTAATATTTTGCAAAAGGACAAAGTGCATTTTATTAAAGGTAAAAATATGTACTATTTCTCAAAATATTGTTAACATACAGATTTTATATTTATTTCTACATTACTTCAAACTTCGAGGAACGAAAAATTCAATTTTTTCAGTTTTTTACCATAAAATGTTATTAACAATCGAAGATTCGTTCTTTGCGTATGGGGGAGCTCATGACGAAGAAATTGACGAGTCGAACGTTTTTCTACGACCTTTAGAAGCGAAGATATAAGCAAAAAACTAAGTTGCAAAATTCATTTTGTTTAAAAAAAAGGTTAAATAACAATTAAAGCCGCCGTTTTGAGTGGTCAGCACTATTTTTTTCGGATTCCTGAGGAAATTTTGTAGGGGGGTAAGCTAATTTTTGGCTATCCCAAAATTTTCCTAATATCACAGGACTATATAGATGATGACGTCTTTTTTAACGTTTTTCTACTCATCTGTATTAGTGCATAGAATTTGCCTACTTACCACGAGGTTTGTTGCAAAAAATATTTGTAGATGGCGCCAGATACACATCACTGACAATAATAAGTCAATTATTCTGTGGCCGGACCGAGATATAGCATTAAAGTTTTTAACCACCACAAATTATAGTTATTAAGGTACCAAGGGTGTTATAAGGATAATAACGCACCGAGGTCGGCAGTGTACAATCTCGAGGGCCTCTGGCCCGAGGGAATGTACGTCGACCAAGGGCGTCATTATCCTATAACACCCGTGGTGCCTTCAACGTTTAATGCCCTGCAAGTGTGTTATTTAATTCGAATTTTTTTTTTTTTGACATTTACGATTTATTAATTTGACATCTATTATGTTCAGAACGATTTGATTTAAAAGAGAGTAAAAATCAAAATTGGTTGTAAACGCCGCCGTTTCATAGCAACGCATTTTGGTTGTCAATAACGCTATCATAATTTGCTTGTTTTGGGTTGTATTATAATTTTATAATGCCCTAGGGCGTTATAGATATTCATAACGCCCTAGGGCGTTATTTTTCATTTAATGTATCTCAAAATAGAGTGGTTATTGTAAAATAACAGACTTGTAGGACATTAATAAATTATTGGCTTCCCCCCTCATCCAATGAATCAGAGTATAGCGGATAATGACCTAGCAAATGCTGATTTGGAGAAGGAAAGAGTATGTGATGCGTCCATTCTTGCGCGGCTCTTAAGATGCAACATTGGGTCAGTGTTGCCACATTTGGTAGATTTCTACTTTTTTAGTAGAATTTTAAGGATTTTTTGTAAAGTTTGGTAGGTAAAATTTGTAAGTAGATTTCTGGTAGATTTTTGATACATTATTATGGTTAATTTTTTTTCGGTTTCACCAAAATACATTATTTTGGACGAAAATGTTTTGGGATTCAACCCCCGTTCATCAAAAAAAATTTTTTCTTCGGATTTCTACACCCCCCCCCCCCCTCGAAGAAAGCCAATTTACTAGTTTTCTTATTTGAATCTACTGAAAATCTACTAAAAAAATTTTTTTTAGGTAGAATATCGACACCTATTGCAACCGTATGTGCATTGTAGTGGAAGTGCATCAGTTCTTTGATTTCCTAATTTTCAATGACTGTTGCTTGCTAATTTCTGTTTTTTTACTCGTTTATCTCAGGATACATAATATATAAAACATATTTGCCGAATCTGTGTAAGATATGTATGGATACATCATTTAAATATATGTATGATTTTAAATTGGAACGGTCCGGAAAGTATCATATTTTACTATGAGTGTGAAATCAGGTCGGACACGGCAAGGATCAATCCCACCGCCGACCGTTGATCTCGATGGCGAATAGGGCTAGTGCGATGATCGCCCTGTCAAAAAATCCTATTTCAAACTTATAGATCAGGGATTCCCAACAAGATTTTTTCAAGGACCCCCTCATCGGTCGCCTTAAAAGCTTAAATTCTTCTTAAAATGAAGATTATGTAGAATCTACCACTGCAAGTCAAGTAAAATACAAAACAATTGAATATCTCAGTGACATTTCGCGGACCTTTAAGACATCGTCCGCGGACCCCTAGGGTCTGCGGACCACCTGCTGGGAATCCCTGTTATAGATAATTATACATTTTTTATGGGTAATCATAAGAGCCTATCTGGTTTATACAGTACATTAATTTTGCCATATAGAAATTATATTGGGATGAATAAGTACCTAAAGGAGTCTTAATTGAGTTGGAATACCCATGTTGTTATTGGTATGTTTCCATGAGTGTTTAAACTAAAAACAGTTTTTATATGGCATTACAACTTTTAATTTGATAAGTTCTCATGGGATCTGAATAGTGTTGAAACTGAAAAGGTTTCATCAGTAAAATCAAATACGAGTTCTGTAATCTTTTATAAGAAACAATTAGTATATGGTTTTTGTAAGATCTGAGGGGTTGTTATCAGTTTAGTTTATATAATAATTTAATGAGGATTTATAAGGATACGTATTAAAAAGTGTTAATAATTAAGGTATTACATCAAATATTTTTGTGGCTTTTTATGGGATCTGAAGAGAAATTAAATGAAAAGATGGAGTTCCTAGTAGACATTTTATACATTTTTATAAGGATATATTTGTACTATTTTTATAAAACTTCATGTCAGTTTAGTTTATATAAGAATTTAATGGAAACGTGTAAGGATGCATGTTAAAAAGTATAAATATAAGGTATTATCGAATACTTTTGTGAGTTTTTTGGATTCTGAAGAGTAATGAAATTGAAAAGATATACTAAGGAGTTCCTAGTAGGCATTTTATACATTTTTATAAGAATACATATGTACCTTATTTTTATAAGACTTCATGGGTCCATATCAGTTTAGTTTATATAATAATTTAATAAGGATTTATAGGGACATCTATTAAAAAGTATTAATAATGATTTACAACTATTAAAAAACTTAGTAAAATTATTTTTAAAAACACATTACCAAATAAAGAAATATAAAGTAATTATCGAATTATATCTTCATCCCGACAGTATAAGCTCTACTGCGTTGTGTCAATTGCGGTCCTGGATTAAACAATACACTCACAAGTTTACGCCCACACGCACGTCAGATAGTTGACATGGAATCGAAGGTATCTTCTCTCTTCTCTCTCACTTAATGTAAACGTGGAGTAAAGACGGGAGAACTATTTGCCGCCCTATTCATTCCTCCCGCCCTTCATAACGCCATAACCCCGCACACTATAACTGCTTCAACTATATCAACCCGCCTTTATATGTATTAATCTATAAATAAACTTATTCTAGTAGAGGCAATTAGTCCAAGGTATAAACATGTACACATCTAAAAAGTCTGACAAACTAGATTTTTTATAATTAAAAATAATATATAAAAAAGATTTATTAACACTATATAAATATTATTTACAAAAAAAATAAGTCATATCATGCTCATTTGCGTTGATGCGAGTGTAATTTGTAATATAATCCATGCTTCTCTAGAAGTTCTGTATGTGTGCCCATTTCAGCGATAATTCCGTCATCAACCACGCATATAACATCAGCATCTTGAATTGTTGTTAATCTATGAGCAATTGTTATGCACGTTCTTCCCTTTTTAGCGTTGTCCAAAGCTTCTTGTACAATCTAAATAAGAAAATAAAATTAGATTAATGTATATTATACCATTGCCTCTAATCATATGAATGCTTTGATGACACGGTATATACCTACTATAAGGCAAAGTTATACAGAGTGTTTGATTTATCATCGTTCAACAGTAAGTATGTCTTTGGACCTAATTGGAAATAGCTCCCCAAATTTTGTTTACGAAAATTCAAGAGGGTAGTAGTGTAGGCAAAGAGTCGACTTTAGACATAAAGGAACATTTTAATGTAAGCGGTAGAAAGTCGAACATCACAATTTTATCGCTTCACATTTACGCTTGGTTTGTTAAAAAAAAAAACGAAGTTGGCTACTAAATTGTGAAATGTCACGCGAAAAACAGTGATACAAAGATTCGTCATTTGCAATAAATCGTCTTAAAATAAAAACGTTGTAGTGAGAATATGCTTACAATCAAAGAAAAAAATGATATGGTAGAAATTTTTATTAAGTTTAATAACAATGAAAGAAAATCAAGGGAAGAGTATAGGGATAAGTTTTCCAAATCATTTAAAAATAATGGCACTTTAATAAAAATTAAGAAACCAAGAAGTGTTATTTCAGAAGAGGACGAAAACAATACTTTAGAAATATTTCATGAAAATTCGTATCTATCGCTAATAAGAGAAACTGGCGCTTTGATCAAAAATTCTATGGAATAAAATTAAAGATAGTCAGTCAATCTTTAAAATTATTTTTTGCTTGTTACTACTCATAAAAAATAAAGAAGTTATGCCCGATACTATGTGCGTTTTCACATTTTTTTTTTCAAGAAATGCTGTACTAAATAAATACCAAATATTAAAGAAGCATAATTTCAAATCATACAAAATTAAACTTGTTAAGGTTTTAGAAAATTACGATTACGAGAGAATATTAATATTTTGTAAGTGCGGTATACTAACGAAATCAATAATGTAATTCGGGAAACTATACTCTGGACAGACAAAAACAACTTTGGAAACATTACAAAATTCAATAGAAAAAGTACAAGATATTGGAGTGATAGTAATGAACATGTGATAAGGTCGGTGAATCAACAAAGAAGGGTTTCTGCCGACGTTTGGTGTGCAATTTTCAACAATAAAATAATAACACCACGTTTTTATAACGGAGGCAAGACATTTAAATTTTTTACAAAACAACATTTACCACAAAAAACAAAACCTGCGAATAATTTTACAGCAAGATGGAGCACCACCTCATAATTTCCAGGCCGTTTCCAATTACTTTTCCTCAATGCAGAAATTATATTGTAGCCTACATGGTCCCCTGATTTAATGTCTCCTGATTTTTGTCTTTGAGGAGCGATGAAGGATTACGTATATTGTTATGCAGGACGTTGAATATATCAAAATGAAAATAAAGAATTTTATAGAAATGTATAGAATACGATGGTAGACAGTTCGAGCAGTATCTATAAAATTATTTGTCTATTTTTTTTTTAGTTTAGTTTATTATGGCATGAAACATTCCCAAAATATTGTTTAATTTCTACTCTGATATAATACTTCTTCGTTTCTTTGCTTTTACTAAGAAACCCATTGTTAATAGAAGTTTTATAAACAGGAGTGTTTCTAGAGATTTAGCTGCTGGTCCTACTTCAGCAAGCATCTGATTTTGGGCTCCAAAAAAAATTCTTTACCTTCGAAAATAAAAATTGATGAGCGGGGGGAGAAAATCGGAAAAATTACGCCTCTGCCTTATCTACGCGATGATAGATGCTCTGAACAAATGCACACCTTGCACACCCGTTCTCCACGGCCCTGTTTATAATGCATAATTTTTGAAAATATGTTAAATGTGTGGATTTTGCTTATTTGTAAATTTTATCCCGTGCTAGTTGGCCGTGATTTGATTGAATAACTTCATTACCAAGTTGGGGTCGAATTTGGATAGTGATTTTAAATCTAGTGTGAATGTTTTAATATGTAAAAGACAAGATTTAGTGCGGCCATTTTCAATTTTTGGAATATAAAACATTGCTTATTTGTTTTTTTTGAAAATTACAAAACAGGAGGAAGGCGTAAACATTATATTCCTTTTCTTTATCATAAATCAGTTAGTTCAAAAGATGTAGAACTGTAAATCAAACACCCTGTGTATACTTAATTTTTCTATTCTATATTACCTTTTCACTTTCAGCATCTAAAGCGGATGTCGCCTCGTCCAGGAGCAGAACTTTCGGATTCCTGACTAATGCTCTGGCAATAGCAATTCTCTGTTTCTGACCACCTGATAACTGAGTTGCTTTTTCTCCAAGCTTAGTTTCGTAACCCTAAAAAAAATTATTACAGTTTATGACGGACTTCGATTTAGTTTTTACACTTACCATTGGCAGAGATGATATAAAGTTATGTATATTAGCATTTTTGGCGGCTTCGATAATTTCTGCAGTTGGAACGTCTCGTGAATTATCGCCATAGGCAATATTATCGGATATGGATTTGTTGAAAAGATTTGGCTCTTGCGAGACAATACCTAGGTAAGTTCTAAACGAGCCGAGCTTTAAGCTTTTTAACTCATCGTCATCTAAGAACACCTCACCAGCTGTGGGATCGTAAAATCTTTCGGCCAGTTGTATAATTGTTGACTTTCCACAGCCACTAGGCCCAACAAGTGCCACGGTTTTTCCCTGGAGCACGCTGAGGTCCAGCCCTTTTAATACTGGGACATCTTCTCTCGTAGGATAAGAGAAATAAATGTTCGAATATTGAATGTTCCCATTTGACTGAAATCATCGGTAATTAGTCTGTGTAGTAAGTAACATAAGGTACCAGAATATTTCGCTTTCGGCTACCAGTGCCAAATTTTCCACAGGTCTTATATATTATTATTATTATTCAAACTGGCCGCCATGACGCGACGTCTTGATTCTGTAAGTTGTAATATCTTAGTAACTAGTGGTTGGATTTTTTAGTCCCTTTTTGAAGCTAGTAAAACGTATTTTTGGAACTTAATAATTAATAATGAATGATTAATAATATGCTTATTTCATTTGTGTATTAAGTCTTAAGCGGCACAAAAGCAGTGACGCGAAAACGTAAATAAAAACATTTTTTTTCTGTTGGGGAAGCTATTTTAAACATATTTTTAAACACACATTTTTAATTCTCTATACATCTTCCATGCATAAAAATAAAAATATTTTTGTAATGTTAAAACTTCGGAAGTCGGATATAGTGTTGAATAACACAATCCCGTAATGTGACAGAAAATACTTTTCATGAGCCTGAGGTTTCTAGTCTAACAATTGATTAAAAACATTACTAAAATGACAGTGCCTAGTGGAATGTAAATGGTTTGCACCTATGAGAGCACTGTGACAGTAACATATCGTATGGCGCTGTATCTCCAGTTCTGATGCTAGTCTCCTTGATGTCTGGCATGCTAATAGTTCTGGACTCTAAAAATTAACATCAAAACGATGGACAATCGTATGCCTCCCCCAACTGAAGCATGTTAAAGAGTTTTGGATTGAATTCGGTATCGGCAAACACCTTCAGTATCTACCAGTCCATGAAATGAACAAAAACATTCCGACCTACTTCCGGTCTTCCATGCTTTTACGGGAGCACACTCACAATGTCTAGTTTTGGAAAGGTGTTATTGGAAAACATGAATGTCTTTCAGAGAAGTTGATAAAACTTTCGAAGAATACTCAGGGAGTAGGCTGATAGTGTCCAGTTTCGGAGGTGCTAGAAAAATTAGTGCCTGGAAAACATGAATATTTTTCGAAGGAGTTGACGGGGCTTTCGAAAAGTACTTTAACATGTCGCTTAATATGTCATCAGTGAGGCGAAACACGTTCTCTTCAATCAGTTCAATGGGCAGATTGAGAACATACCACTCACATGTTATATTTTCATTCACCACCTTAATGGGGAAATGCTGCAATGCTTCTCTTGGAAGAGCTGTAGGTAAAAATTCAAATTGTTACAACTGGGAGTGAAGGAGAAACAGAGAAACCTATGAACCTGTTTGGACTACAAACTCTAACATGTCAATGGGGAAACTTCAACAACAAATAGCATGTAAATGCAAAAATAAATTCAGCAAATGCCGATGTGTCAAGATTGGATTAAAATGTACCTTATTTATACCTGTGAGGGTCAGTGTTCAAGGGAACGAAGGTTTTAGATACATGCTTCTTTTTGCGTGATAACTTTTGAACATCATGATATATATTTTTAATTCCTATAAAAATGTCACTTCAACGGTCCCAAAATAAAACATGTAAAATGCAAAAAAGCACAATTTTTTTTGTGACATAAAATAGTAATGCTTTTCTATGTCCAATCAAATCTGAACTTGAAATTGCTCTTCAAAAAATAAATTCAGGGTATTTTGTTAAGTTAAGATTGAATTTCCTCAAAATTTATTTGTTTTGACAACTTTTTCGCCTGTTACCTGTTTGTCTTCTTAATAGAATGAAAACCGTCATGTAAACGCTAAAAATGCATAGAAATTATGTTTTATTAGCTCAAAATGAGACTAGTACTAATTAAAATCCGATAACTGATTATTAAGCTATTACAACTTACAGAAATCAAGGTTGGCGTCGTTGACGACCATTTTCATGAAGTCACCAGCAGCCTCTAGGTCCCTTGAGTGAGTGTCTGAATTTTCGCAGCTTAGTACATGGTAAGGTCTGTGTAAAACTTGGCACTGGTAGCCGGAAGTGAAAATTTGGCGGTAAGAACATACGCTAAATATAGTTTTATTATGTATGAAATCAATCAATGCCTTACCGTTTCTTTGTCCTTTGAATCAGGAGTGTCTCTGATCTTTGGAACTCTAGAGAGTAGCGCCTGTACTTTCCTTGCGGCTTCTATGCCCTTGGTAAAGTTAGGGGTGAATGCCAATGCGTTGGCAATTGATACAGTTCCCATAATTAATGCTTGAGATACTCTAAAATAGTAATAAATTATATAGAAAAAGCTGTAAAGTGAATCTAAATGAGTAAAATCTGTCGTAAACGTAGACTTCATTATTTTGATTGATAGTTGAACGAATTTGGTAATTGAGATGGGTATTATATGTCTTTTATGTGAGGAAGTAGTTTAAAATATGTTTTTGTATTGATTGATTTGGCTGATATACGATTGGTAACTGATATTTTTATTCTAGACGATATTAAATTAGTTAAGTTCTTTTAACATTAGTAACCACGTTGTGCAATAATATTCAGAGCAATTCAATACGCACTTACAAATATAATTTACTGATCTGATAAGCTACAAATTTATAGATAAGATAGGTAAGTTAATAGGAACTAGCGTAAAACAATTCACTTCATCATTAAAATATTCAAGCAAACAATAAGGAAAGACATAATAATAGTAAAGAGACATTAAAACTATCGAAATGGTCAAAACTAGACTTTATTTAGAATTTATCTTCATTTAATTCATCTTTATTTAATAATATTGCCGATTTTTTGTTTTTGCCACTTTTCACAACTCTTTGATTTCTGAATTTTATGTTACAATGAATGGTCTGGATGAAGATTATGAAAGACTTACATTAGGAAGAACGAAATTCAGTGAGAGAAGATTTATAAACACGCTGAGAACTGACCAAGAATAAACTAGGATTCGACAAAATGTTCGTAAAAGAAGCTGATGGAAAAAAATAAATAATCGGTGATATAATTATTAAATTCGTATCGAATTTTCCTTTACATTTTTGTAGAACTTGGTTACCAATGTCAAAAGAAGAACTAATGTTTCAAACTACTAATGTTTCAAACAAAAATATCACTAGTTCTGACAGATTCTTATTAAATCTTTGAAAAGGGAAACACATTCCGATTGCAGCATGTATGAAATGAAAATTATTTTTATTTTATTGTTCTTATTTATATTATTTGCAAAAAACATTTTCTAACCGTTTCTTTGAAGGTATAGGAATTATTTTTCAGTAATATACTTGGTATAAGTCTATTATTTTGTAGATTCTTTGGGTATTACTTTTAGAAGAGAACAAGTAGTAGAAAAAAAAAACAAGGGAATGTTTAAACAAGTCATGAAGGTATATTTCAATAATTGACCACGATATAATACACCATATAAATTGTCTGTAATCTTTGCGGCACCCAGCTTTGTGTTGATAAATCCTAAATATTTAAGAAAAGTAGAAATTCACCAATAAATTTATGATCAGATGACAGTTTTGAAAAAATAAGAGTTTAAAAGATCAACGTATAAAATATTCTATATGCACTACAAAACAAAAAAAGTACTTTCCCCCCACACAAACAACTAACATTAAGACTGCTACAGTTTGGGAATTATTATTCCTCATCAGCGAAGCTCAGGTAAGGTGATTGAAAATAAATTCTACACATGTGCATTCTACATGTACATGGTTTTTATTTGGTCCTAAGGCTTTCGATAATGATTTGTATATTGGCTTTCATGTTGATCATTTTGAATTTTTACAAAATCGTGTCACGGGGTTACTAAACTTCCGGTTCTTCCGTGGTGTTAGTTTTATTTCCAAAATATACCACTAGCATTAGCAGTAATTGCCGTCTCAAGAAGAGGAAGAGGAGAAGAAATTGTGTAATTTATACTCACTTAAAAACATCTTCATAAGGCAAGCCGTCTCTAATGAGGTAACCCCCGTAGTACATGCATGCAGAATATGCAAAGAACATTAAGCTTCTTGCTAATCCAAACACAAATGAACGCCAATGAGTTGAACGTAAGTTACGTTTGAAGTGTGGGGTTAGTTCCGAAACGTATATATTGTGGAATGTTTCCTCGCATCCCAACGATGCCACGGTACGAATGTTGCCGACGCCTTCAACTGCAATCTGAAATTGATGAAAAATGTCTTACTTATGTTAATGTGCCAATTAAAGAAAGTAAAATTTCAGTTTGAATTTTTAGAGCGAACCTAAAATCTACAAGAAACAACAGCTGTTTAAAAAAAAACATCGTGATACGATGAAATTGAATGGTAATGAAGCAGGTTTAAATTACGCAGTGAAAACGCCCGAGCGAACGTGCGAGTATCTTAAACTGCGGGAGTAGGCCACGCGTGACATTTCCGTTTCAGTGCGCTGTCGGGTAACTACAACTTTCTAATTTTTCAACAATTTATGTGATTAAAAAAATTGTAACATGTTCAGCAAAATGTTTTCAACATTAGAAAATGTTCAGTGCAAATTTCAAATCATTATATCACTTACTTTACCGTCTTCCAATTGGCGTAAACAAAACTTTTCCCTTTTATGTATTTTTTATACATGCATACATGCTAATAATTTGTTTTATTTTTGGGTAAGATATTGGTGAGTAAAATGCATTTGTCTTTAAAAAAATAAAATCAATTAAACGAAAATTATTTCAAAGAATTTCAAATACTTAATATCACTGGAAAGTACATAAAAAGCTACAACCTGAAAAAAAAAACGACTTAATGCACTCAAACAATCAACGATTCAATTTTCAGCTTTACTATTGTTTTTAGGAGTTCTTATAAACATGCCAACTTGAAATTTGGCTTGATGATTTAGCTCCATTACATGCATATTCTCCTGTAGTCTCATTAAAATATATGCATTATTGTTTGAGTTATCATCAATTGTTTGCAACTTAACAAATTAATCAAAAAAGTTCGGAAAAATCTAATTTTCTTCGCAATTTCATTATGAACAGTCCCCGTTTTTTCTTTTTTCTTCATTGTGATATATTTAAAAAGAATGCGAAAAAAGGTAATTCTGTACCTACATTCTTTTGTTTAAGTAAATTACTCTCATGACTCGGATTCAATCAAAAACTTTTTGGTCCATTTTCAATATTTACAAGTTCCAGGAAAGAAATTGTAATAGTAAAGCAATTCCCTACTAGTTCTATTTTACATATCGCTGAAAAAACTGAAAAAGTAACTTAAACGTAGTGTTTTTTTGGCCTTTTAATAACGAGGTCTCATCTGCGGCCTATTGTATACTCAAAATAACACCTTCGATATCTTCCTGGTCGATTTAATTAAGGAATAAAGGTGGCTCCAGCAGAGCTCGAACTCGCCTAGGTTTATTCTGTGGGATTAAAATCTGGTCTCTTTGTTGGCCAGTTCATTGGAACGCTATGTTTTGCTGCTTGGTTCACAGTTATAGATGCAGTTAATAGAACAAGGCAAAGTGTATTTGAAGTACATATAAGATATGCTATATTTATGTCGATTTCATTATAAATAACAAATAGGTCGCTATTTGCATGTGTATTTAAAAAATTAACAATTTAATGGTATACCTACCTTTGTTGCCTTCTGCAGAGATTGATCGCGATTGTCCGTTAAACCACTAGTGTTACGCCGTTCAAAGAATGTCGCTAACAAAATTAGAGGCGTAAAAGCCATAGCAGTAAGTCCTAGTCTCCATTCGTAATACATAGAGAGGCCGATAGATAGAACCAAGGTTGCAGCTGCTTGTAGAATTGTGCCAACACGTTGACCAGTCGCCTGAAAATAATACAAGGTTAATAAATCGTTTTTGGAGCACGAGGTGAACGTATCAGCTTGAAACGGCCTTAATGGGATACCAAACCATACCAGATGTATTTAAAAACACCTCGTATAGTATAGTATTGTGTATAACTTACCCCTTGCACATGTGCGGCATCTGCGGAAAGTCGGGAACACAGCGCACCCACACCATTCGATTTTCTGTCAAAGTAGCTGATTTCTTGTCGAACCATAGCTTGGAACATTTGACTACGGATCCTCTTGGTAAGCTTTTCACCGGCTATGCCAAACATATACATCTGAAATTAAACAATTCGTAAATCTAGTTCTATTGAAAAATAAACTGTTATGTGAAATCAAGCAAATCGTATTACCTGGAAAAACGTGGATAACCCAGCAGCAACACCAGCAATAACGAAATACATTGAGAATTTATTTGACTCTCTTCTAACTTCATCCTCATCTCCTAACGACAACGTCTAAAATAATCATTATTTGTATTTGTCATCATAAGAAAATATATGTTTACTCACCCCTAGAATAGAACCAAAGAGAACAGCAAAGAGGGGCATAGCACAACCCATGAGTATTGATCCTAGACATCCAACTACTATTTGCGGCCATTCCGGAGAATTCATTTTTATTACCTCGAACACCGAGTTGTCTTTGTCTTCAACGTCTTCGTCATATATGGCTAGCTATAAGGTAAAATTAGTTATTCGAATATCAGGGTAAAAGAAAATTATTTAATATTGATGTTATAATCAATATACTTAGTCAATTTTATAATAACGAACGATATTAAAATATTTCCTTTTGGCAATAATAGTAATAATAACAATAATAATAATAATATCGTCAAATTTGTGATGGTACCAAGGTGGAATTTGGCTTGGACAAATGCGTTACAATGGTCTTTCAAAGAGACAGACATGCGAAAAGTTAAAACATTGTGCTGACTGATCAATCTGAAATACGAAGTATGGATCTGGGGGAAACATATAAATGCCGAAGAGTGCGCCGGATACGTTGAAAAGTAGTATTTTACTATCGTTGTATTAGGCAAGCTTTTGAGACCGAGCTAAACGCCAAGATCGAAATAGTTACCTATAGTCTTGTAATTGTCAAAAAATCCTAACGAATGGCGGAATTTATCATTCGAAAGTAGATATGTATAGGTTGTAACTTAGGAGAAGGACGGCGGACGTAGATTAGTAGAACTGGAGTCTGCTTGTGACGCCTCTATTGCAGGACTGGGCGCGTATATTCGACAGGACTAGAAAAAATTCACATGGCTAATTAAAGAGCCATGATGAGGACAAGAACTTTTATTCCATTCAGAAGGAGGAATGGCGTAAAATGCAGAAGAAATATCTAGGAACCGAAACCACAAACGGTGCACAATTCTTCTCCGACCAAGAACGACCAAGAGTAGATAAATAGGTGTATACGAAGTGGTTGAAAGGCTGGGGTCTGAAGGGAGAACGGAAAGCTTAATAATCCCAGCGTAGGATCAGGTGCTAAATACTAGATACCACCAGATGATGACCTTGAAAGAGCCTATTGATACTAAGAGTATAATGTGCAGCCTAGCAGAAGAACACGTCAGTTGGATGGTGGAATGTATTACGTTGGCACCATCGGAGCACACTCAGCGACAAAACGAAGTGGTTTCCATCTCGGGTGATGCCAATGTGGTGCTAGTAAAAGTACTGGGGGTTTCACTAATCGTTTTTTTAATTACTTTATTGACCTTGAGCGTATGCGTGGAGGTCATCACCAGGGTTTCCCCTAAGACGTCAGCCTTAAAAAATTTACTCCGCGGCCATTCACCTACATATACGCTTAAGGTCAACAAGATACTTAAAAAATAATTAGTGAAACCCCCAGTACTTCTACTGCTGCGCAATGAAACAGAGAAGTGCAAAAACCTCCGAGTCTACAATAACTGCCTAGTCAACCAAGCGTACGAGAAGTTCAGAATATCGCACTATTGGGAACAGCATATGTTTTAAGAAAATCTTGGTGTAGAAGTCTCTGTAATCCCTTGTTGGGGTGATCTAAGTCTATAATAATAAAGGAGTTTATTTAACCTTGCTTGATGGCACCATAGATTTATTATTAACTAAATCCAGCGTGCAAAATTATTAAATACAATTAATTAAAATGTAATATATCTAACCAATAAGGGAAAAAATGGTTCGAGACGTAGGTTAGACTTTATGGCATCACAGTATTACCGACTTGGTTCTCTTATCGACTTGTGTTTTAGAGATGACGTCATAAGACAGAAATTAAACTTTTCTTTTTTAACAAGCTTAAAAAAAATAAAGGGAGACAATTTGATTTAGATTTACAAGTACCAACTATCGCCTAAGCAAATAAAAAAATATTACAATATGCCAAAAGAAACCTTGGTTTTCAGACTTAAGTAGGTACAGCTGACAGCTGAAGATGAATATCTGATTTACCTATAAACTCAGTGCTTCTATATTGTTATAATACATTTAAAAAGTGACAGTGCATCAACTGAACGTCTATAATTACCTCATTATCTTTGCCTACAGACATTTTATCCAGTTCATCATCGTAACGAGCATTGCTGAATTGTCGCTGTAGCTGCACAGTTTCATTGCCCTGCACTTGTGTTGTAACCAAGCTGTAATATTCCTTTTTCAGCGCCATCAATTCATCATGAGTACCTTGTTCCACTACTTCTCCTTTGGATATGACAACAATTTTATTTGCGCCTTGTATTGTTGATAGCCGATGGGCAACTATGATTGTTGTGCATTCTTTACTGGCCTGCGGAAAGTAGTTATGTTAATATAAGGAATAAAATTTGTCTGGAGTTCCTTCAAATAATATATTTATTTACCATTTCATTATCATTATTGTCAAAATTGTATGTAACTTATTTGTAAAATTATGTAACATATATGTGGCAATTTGTAAATAAAACCATCATCCATTCATTATTCATTTATTAATTCATTCATTTAATGATCCTGATGCGAATACAGTAACTAAGGAGTTAATTTAAAAGGCTATTTCGAAAACGGAGAGATCTGTAGCTTTTAGCAATTACTGAGCAGAAAATTTGATAATGTAAGAGTCAGTCAAGATCTAACTCATGTCTCCACCATAATATGTGAAGAACAAAAGAAAATAAGTATTTACGTCACATTTTTGCACTACAATACATCTGCCAACAAAAACTATTTCATTTAAATTTTACTATTGTGGAGTAAGAATAATTTTTTTAAAAAGTGTTTGGAAAGGAGATTTTTTTGTCGGAATATGAAGTACATATTTAAAGAATTAAGTTTTTTAGATGAAGTATGATATAATTCATCAAAGAAACCTGGCTAAGTAACCATGTAATCACGATAACTTGCTGAAGACACGTTATCAAATATTTGATAAGATTTAATCCTATCTCTGTAATTTTTAGCCTCACTTAAAAATACTAAATCGTCTTGTCGACATCCATAATTAATATTTTAAAAATTACCGAATCTAACGCTGCTTGAACTTTGGCCTCGCTGGTGTTGTCCAATGCCGAGGTTGCTTCATCTAACAGTAATATTGAAGGATTCCTCACTAAAGCTCTAGCAATAGCAATTCGTTGTTTTTGCCCTCCTGACAATTGAGCTCCTCGCTCTCCCACTAGTGTATTATACCCATTTGGTAGTGCTTTAATGAACGAGTGGGCGTTGGCTTTTTTGGAAGCAATTTTAATCTCATCCTCTGTGGCACTTGGGTTTCCGTATTTGATGTTTTCAGCTATGGTTGTACCGAATAACACTGGTTCTTGGCCAACCACTCCTATGTTGTTTCTGAGCCATGTTAGATCCAAGTCTTTTAGTTCATGTCCGTCAAGGTATATCTGAAACAGAATATTCATTTGTACATTGTAATGGATCATTTTTTAGCTACTGGTGATAGTTTAATTAATAAATTACTACATTTTATATTTTTCTGTCATAAAATATCCTCAGGCCGACCCTGTATTTGGCTTGTAAATAAATTAAGATTATGAATACAAATAAGTGAATAATTACCTCTCCTTCATGTGGATCGTAAAATCTTTGGATGAGTTGAATAACAGTCGATTTTCCACATCCTGAGGTACCAACAAGAGCTACTGTTTCTCCTGAATTGATTTCCAGGTCCAGTCCTTGCAGAATCTGAAATTTGCAAAAATCATTAAATATATTCAATATATATTTATCTATTGTAATAATGCTTGCAAAATACCTACAACCAGAATAAATTATGATTTACTAAAGTTTACCTCGTTTATCTCGGAAATATTTCATTAATAGTATTTTATAAAATCGATCACTTTTTTGTTTGATTAAAGTTAAATTAAAAAATCTATATTGAAAAAACTCGAGATGATTCATATGCTTGAACATTTTTAGGTGGATGGTTTGTAAATAAATCATTTTGGTTCGTTATTTTCATACATAATATACTATTTAGGTTAATAGAAGGAAAAAAGATGAAGAATTCGGGGCTATTTAACAAATACGTAGGGCGGGACAGGATTACTGAGAATATGTCACTATTTTAAGTTCGTTTTCTCATGGCATACTAATAAACAGAATATAAAAAAAGTATAACTTGCAAACTAGCGTTAGTTGAAGGAGAGAAATATATATAAATATATAAAATATATTTACGGACGTATTTGTTAAATAATCTCTTAATAGACACATTGCAAATTATTTCCTTTGAGCTAAATATTATAAAAAAGAGTTTTCTAATTTCTGTAATTTTGTACAAAATACTTGATTTATGGGTCATACTCTCATAGAAACTTGAATAACCTGGAGAAGTTAAAAATTACAGAGAATTAAGAAAATCATGGGGACTTATGAAATTAACGGAGCTTTCACAACTCATATATTTAATATGGGTGTAAGTGTCTTATAAGAGAATTTGTAGACAAAGTCTCTATAGCGTTCTGATTGAAATTTTATAAATTCCCCCTCTCCCGACGCCATTTTTAAAAATGGTGGACAAAATTCGGTTTTTGATAATTTTTTGAAAATTGTTCATTTTATATAAAAAGAACAAAAGTAAAAATTGTTCATTCACTACACCCATGATTTTTATTGAAAACCAAGAAAATTACCTAAAAATTGGCACTTGGAGAATCTGGTGAGATCAGAAAATTACTTTGCTTTCTCAACAATTTGAGAGCCCCGAATTTTTTTATCGAAGTGCTGTTAAAGAATACCATTTAGCACAAGCATTTTTTGTCGAAAAATTAGCTTAAATGAATATGTTTAATGAGTACTTACTGGTACGTCCTTTCTAGATGGATAATGGAATTTAACTTTCTTAAATCTGATGTTCCCTTTTAAATCTGGGATTTGTTCACCTTTGCCTTTGGACAAGTTAATAGTGGGGATACTGTCGATGATTTGGAATACTTTGTTTCCCGCCGCTTTCGAAATACCAAACGCCTCAATGAATGGAGATGATATTCCAAAGTTCATAGTTCCCGTCATTACACTGAAAAATACCTAAAACAAAAATAATAATTTCGTCAACATTTCCAGACGTTCTAGCGTTCTACAGAACATAATATAATGGGATAATGGTGTCATCTTGCATATTTAAAAAAATTAAATGATTAAATTTCATTAAAAAGTTCAACATTCGTACTTCTCCATTTTTTTATATTACATTCTTTAACATAAGAAAACAAAATAAGATCATTTTTGCGTGCTCTCGTGACAAATCCAAAGCCTTTACATAGGTTCTTGTCTGCTAAGTCGTTGCGGACATATGTTCATATGAACTTTTTTTCATAAAATGACCTAAGGAATCACACTCTGAAATATTAGCACATCATTAGACATTTGATACTCTGGAACACAGTGTCTTATTAATTATATTAAAACACATTGGATTAGATGAAAAATCAGTATCCTCTTTCAAGAGTTATTTAAATGCTAGAAAGCAAAAAGTGGTGCTGAATGGTCAGTCTTCTGATTTTTTAGATGTGTCACGGGGCATACCATAAGGGTCAGCGTTAGGTCCCATTTTATATGCAGTGTACACGTCATCGCTACCCAGATTTATATAAAGATGTAATGTGCAAATGTATGCAGATGTTACGCAGGTATTATATTCCTTTTTTCCAGGTGAAATACAAAATAGCTGTGGTATTGAAAATTCGGATTTAGAAATTATTTACAAGGTATCATTAGAACATTCTTTACATCTAAATCCAAATGAGTATATTGCTATGTTTCTTGGTAGAGCTGTTGATAGAGAGAAATTATCTCAACATATCCATTTAGCAATTAATGGAAATCACTTGCCGCTCAAAGAAGAAGCAAAAGATTTAGGTTTAATAATTGATACAGCACTTAGATTTGAGAAACACATTTCACTTTTTATCAAAAGAGCTATTTCTAAGTTAAAAATGTTGTACAGCTTCCGCAATGTTTTAAATATCGAAGTAAAAACTATGCTATGCGATACACTTATTTTCTCGATTTTCAATTATTGTGATTCTGTGTATGGACCCTGCTTATCTGCTGCTACTACACAGCGGACACAGAAAATTCAAAATTATTGCCTTAGATTCATTTATGGGATCAAAAGACACAATTCTGTAAGTCACAAACTTGTGGTAACTAACTGGCTGAACATGAAACAGCAACGAATTTTACACTGTATCATAAAATCGTAATTTCTAACAGTCCCTCTCATTTGTTTAGAAAGATTATATTTCGTACTGACGTGCGCAATTTAAATTTAAGACATAAGGGTATACTGACACCTCCAATTCATAAAACGGCACTTTTTGAAAGGGCTTTTACATTTAATATATATTAATTACATAACTCACTTTCCCCTCTACTTAAATCGTGCACAGGTTTCACTTTTTCCAAACATTTTAAAAAACATCTTCTGATTCAGCCGTATACTTAAAAAGAAGTAGTAACTCAATTTTTTTCCTTTTCTTCTAAATAATTCAGTTTATATGGACAAAGGTAATATATTTTTACTCGTAATCATTGTACAAATAATGCAAATATGTCTGATGTTCCCATCTATCTATTAGCAGGTTGAGCGTAAGACCAGCTGATCTGACATTTCTGTTTTTTCAGCTGAACTCGGCCTTTTCAATAATTAAAATATTATCCTTCATATGAACACTAATTTTATATATGCGTTTTATGGATGATCCCTAGCTTGTTCATAAAAAAATCGTTAATCATGAGTGAATACACTTTTGGCAAATTTCCTCACACACCTTTTGCAAAATACACCATTTTATATACAGACCAGGAGTAGACAGAACAAACATTAGGCTAACTCGTGCACGACATACATTTCCCAAATTCAAAATCAAAAGACAAGCAATTATTTTTATCGAGATTCGTAGATTAGAATACCATTTTTATGGAATCTAAGGTACTATAATATTTTACTTACTGTGACCATATTTCCAGGGGTATAGGTGGGGTTCTCAACGCCCCTGTCTCTCAATATTAGGGTTGTACCATACCAAAAGGCTAAGGCATAACTTGAAAAAATCAGGAACCACAACAGACCAAATCCTAGAGCGGCGAACAGAGACCTTTTGATGTTATTTTTTTTGGCAAACACTAAATTTTTGTCGTATCGTTCTACTTCCTTATTTTGGCCACCGAAAGCGACCACTGTTCTTATGCAGGAAAGCACTTCCTCGGCAATTGAACCTGCGTCGCCGTAGGCATCCATCTCTTTTTTAGCGAGTCTTGAAGTTAACTGAAAATAGTTATTTATGCAACAAGTGTGTAAAGTGATACTTTTTTCACAAATGGGAATTTTGTCGCACGAGCCGTAGGCGAGTTCGACAATCCCCTGAGTGAAAAAAGGCACTTTACACACGAATTGCATGGAATATTTTTTCTACTACCGAAATGGTTACCAAAAAATATAAGTATAAATTAAAATATAAATAATCTGCTTTACGCTCTAGTTCTGAAAAACATGTTTCTTCTTCGACTGGTCGAAAAGTAAACGATTTCGGGTCAATTTTTCTATCAGAAAGTGACTCTTTACAGTACAAGACAAGAAAATAATAAGTTTACGGGCCTAGGATGGTAGGCAACCACTTTCCAGCCTAGACGCTTTGCTGGGTAACGAGTCAATATGGAGATAAGGATTTTTTGCAATTTCAGTCAACTGTTATTGTTAGCAATTGATAATTCTCTTCGAATTTCATGATTGTACCACATTGTACTATTATGTATTTATTAATGCATTATAATGAAAATATAGGAAGTTATTTCAGCATGGAAGCACCACAGGGGTCAGTTCTGGGCCTTGTGCTGCTTAGACTGGTCATAAATGGACTTGACTTCATTTTAACTAAAGATTTTTTTTTTAGTTTATCCTGTTTATCTTTCTACGGTTATTTCAGTTCAGAATTAAAAACTAAATTTGCTATATTTATGTTTTAATTCATTACTTACTTGAACTGAACTAATCGTAGTAAGACAATCTGAAATAATAAAGTATCAATCTTCTTCAGTTAACGTCAGTTATATTTTAATGCAGGCAAAATTTAGATAGGCAAGTAAATCCTAGAGTAAACATAAATAATATTATGAATATTAAAATAATATATAATTTTTCATTAACACGAATGACATTGTAACATTTTTTGTCATTTAAGTTGATGAATTTTTAAACTAGAACAGCCTTGTGAACGTCTCGTTTCCAAATTAGCTTGAATTTCTTTTCTATTTAGAAATATTAAAACCATACTAGTCAAGAAACAGCTACGTATTCTATATCACACCACAATTTTCAAAAATTTCACGTCTACATTTTTTTTAGTTTTTACAATTTTTTTGAGAATTTTCCTATTTACCAAATTTTTCAACGACACAATGTTCCATACAATTAGTACAATGTGATACATTTGTGAAAAATAAGTTTTTCTAGGAGCGGGAAATGTGTCGAAAAACTGTCTTTCAAAAGTTTTTGCAAAAGTTCTTGAGTATTGTGATGAAAAGCGCAAAATTAGTACAATCTAGATCTAAAACTCTGACTTTTTTTACTTAAAATTGAAAAATGAACTTCACACACGAAAATGAAAACTTTATCAATTGTAAAACGATATGTTCCTCTAAGAATTCCCATTAATCCGCAAAACATTAAGTTTGCCTTCAATTAAAAAAAATTTCTTACCAGACCTATAATTCCTATGGCAATTAGCGATGCTGGCAAAGATGTTAAACAAATAAGCGCCAATTCCCAACCTTTGACAAGAGCTATAATTAAAGATGCTAGAAACACAATTTGGAAATTAAAAAACATGGGTATTTTTTCTCCTATACCATCTTCAAGTTTGGCGAGATCTCTAGAAAAGAAAAAACGCATTAGAATCTTATTTATAATCTAGCTATATTTAAAATGTGTTTCCTTATTGTCTGAGAATAACTTTTAGCTTGGGTACGTTTGAACATCAATCCAAACAAAACGCAAGTTCAAAATTCTTTTGAACCTTTTTTTTTTTTCAATATAAGGGCATATTGTCCAGAATAACGGTGTATTTGAGTTTTATGATGGGGAAGAGTTTTGTGGCCAAACTAGAATAATGAATAAACCAGTTAACATCTATCAAGACGTTCTGAGGAAGATGATTTACAATCGGCAAAGCCAAACAAAAGTTGCTACATATTAGCTACTAGGCCAGGCTTCACCCGGATACAAATCGATTATCTTCCATGTTGCATAGTTTTGATCACCGCTTAGCCACTATCTGACGTAGCGCGATGATACGAAACGTCAAATAATTGAGTAGTGGTTTTATTAAAACCGATCCCATAGTTTCCGAGACTACCTCCTACATACAAGCAAATAAAATGTATGTCTATGTATTTGTATGTATAACTAGTATCTTAAACTTACTCTGACATCCGGCTAGAAAAATCTCCAGTTTGGTGGACGTCATACCATCCAATGTCTTGATTCAATATTTTGCTGAGGTACAGCGACCTGATTTTAAATATCTGGAAAGATTTCAAATATTACTTTATTGGCTTATATTTGTTTATATGTTTTATAATAAATAATGGTATATTTTACAGGGTCGGGCTGGTCCGTTGGGCTCATCGAGAGGAGGCTAATATAGCCCCCGCCCCTCCCGCAAAACCAAGAGAGGTAGGATAATAGTTTAGTCATAGTGTAGCAAGAATAAAAACAAAGATGTTAATACCCATATTTTAAATAATGAAGAGAAAATTTTTTCAGGTTATTTTTTAAGGGCCCTGTAGTAAAGGAACCCGGGATGTGTATCATTATATGGGTTTTTAAAAGACGTAGTCATTTTCAGATATAGTTTGAGCTTAGCACTTAAGTAAGTCATTAATTGTTAGGTACTTCATTGTTTTATATTTGTTTACATGCCTCGTAATAAATAATGATACATTTACAGCGTCGGACTGGTATCTATAGATCCATCTAGGCCATGTAGGCCCCTCCATCTTCTCAGGTTATTTTGTAAAAAAATAAATAAAAAAAGGAAACGTGTAGCACAAATAAAGACATATTTTACACAATGTAGAAAACATGAACAGATTTTGTGTAATTTTTTTGAGTCCGGCCCTCTGTCACCATCGTCAGGGTTTTTAAAATATGTAGCAGATCTATTCAGATATAGTTTCTTTTTCAGCTTAGCATTCAAGTAAATAATTAATTATTACTCACTAAAATGGTTATTTTGCTCTTTAATGTGGAAAAGGTGTTATGTTTCATTTATACTTAAATTATTATTTTTATAATTCGTCTATACGGATCACATTTAGTCAAATAAAATTCAGCAGGAAGGTAGGAAACGTAGATGGAAGTTTGCAATTTTATAAGTTAATGAAGGCACGGGAATATGTTTCAAGCCTTTATCTTCTACTTTTGTCCAAAATGAGCTAAATGCTCTTTAATACGATTTCTGATAGATCTCTTAGTTTGGCCAATATATTTTTTCACAATATTTCTGCAGATTCTATATACTAAGCAGCATTTTCATTAAACTTTTTTTTTAATTCATAAGCTACTTGAAAACCTACTTCATTAAAATTTTGATTAAAATTTATAACACGATTTAAGAAGATACAGTTTATTTTTATATTTACTTGGTAATGTCGTCTGCTACCTGAAGGAAAATACGATTATTAATCTTTTTATCATTTATCTGTGATGTCAATTGAATATAGTCATGACTGATTGCAATATTTTAAATATCATCTCGTCTAAAAAGAAATTTGATTATATGTATGTGTAAAACAGAATTATATTGTAATACATTTATAATGATATAAATATTTCTCATTTTTTTGCAAATTATAGAAAATTATTTTTGACAATGCAAGGTAATCTTATCAATAATTTACATTTAGTTTTCGCGTGTTGGAAAATTATAAAATAGATTTTTTACATCTTAAATGCTTTGGTATCACTAATTTGTTATCTATGTTCTTAAAATAAACGAATCTACTCTGTTATCAAATAATCATATAATAATCGTATATAAAATATCTAATAAATAACTTATTTTATCATTACCTGTCTCAGGGCAGTGTAATTGAACGTTTCTGTTGATATATAACTGAATACAAGCATGGCAAGGCCAATTAATGAATTCATTATAGCAAAATATTGTATGCCATCCAGGAAAGTATCCGTCGCATCTTGTATTTCTTGGTCTGTACTGTCTGCATTTCCTATTACCATTGCATAATTAATTATATCACCCGTCAAACCACCAAATAAGATCGTATTCAAGGGCTGTACTACTCCAGTTGCTACCGCAGATAGCAGGCCCAGAACGAGTAGAAACTTGTCCCCTCTTGTTGTAAATCTATACTGAAATTAAAAGAAACAAATAAGCTTTGCATTTACGTTTACATAAATACCATATAAGTAACTTCTGGACGCATCACTTCAATATCTCAAAATAATGAAAATACAGGATGTCAGATCTTATCCTAAAATGTTTAGAGGATGTAGAGTTGATCCATGCAAATGTGAAAGAGCAAAAAAGATGACAAAAGACTTAAAAATATTTGCACGCCACTGCTTGACTAATGAAATAAAACCGCATAGAAGTTCGCAAACGAAACCGATATTGATGTGCAACTAAGTAGAGTTCAAAAATTTCATACTCGAGGAACAATTTTAAAGTTATTTCGGCTTTAAGAAGATTTAAGAAAGATTTGTCAAGGTTCGGAAATAGTCTTGTGTTTTATTGATGCTATAACAAACAGAACTTTTTGTGTCGGAATAAATAATTGCTTATCCGATGAAAAATAAATCAATGCAGGAATACCTCATGGTTCAATTTTGGGTCCTATATTTTTTAAAGTATATACATATGTGTGCAGGTGACACCGCAATAATAACCCAAGATCATGATATGCATATCGCTGCAAACAAGCTTCAAAATGCGCTTAATGCTTTATAGGACCGGTTTATAAAATGGCAGATAAAGTTAAATCAATGAAAATGTTAAGCAAAAATATTTACCCTAAGAAAACCAATGACGAGGAAATAATATGAAATCCTACAGATAGTGCAATTAAATATCTAGGAGTTTACTCAGATAAAAGACTAACATTGAGTTGGGGGCACTGTCAAACCCTAAAGTGACGTCCAAGCTGGTATGGGAATGCCAAGAAGAACTAAGAGCCCTAGCGGACCACAACAAGGTAAGGACATCAGTGGGTGCCAGGACACATAGGAATCGGTGGCAACGAAAAAGCTGACGAGCTAGCAGCTCCATATATTGGCCCAGAACCGGCCCTGGGAGTGCCTAAAACCACAGTACGGGGCCAAATAAGGGACTGGATCAAGAACCAACACAAAGAATACTGGGACAAAATAACCGGACAACAACATGGTAAAACCTTTATTAAGGAACCATCCAGAAAGAAGACTGAAGAACTGCTGTCACTAAGCAGGAATCAGCTCCGAATAATCACTGGCTTCCTAACAGGGCACTGCGCCCTGAAAGGACACCTTCACAAAATGGGATTATTCAACGGGGACCTACAGTTACAATGCAATAGGGCAACGGAGACATCCTACCACATCCTGTGTGACTGTGAGGCTTTGGATCACAGAAGACAGGCAATATATGGACAACCAAGACTGAGTCCAGAAGAATATGAAGCCAAACCAGCGATAGGGTTGTACAAACTAGTGCAAGGGACCAGAGTACTGGATTGGTTATCATAATACAAATGGGAGAATATCACAATAAGCCCAAGAGGCTGCAGTGATTCCGGAAACGTAAGTTTAACAAAAGAAAAAAAAAACATGGAGTTGAAAGATTCGACTTTTACTTGGTGAAAATTCATGTCAACACTATAGTTTCACAAATAAAACACTTGTTTCTTAAATTTTCATTGGTATATATTAAGTCAACATGACAATTTTTTCGCTAAACATTAGCTTCATCAGATGTGAGTACAAGACGACTTATATTCTAGGAGCTAGTGTCGAAAAGTGAAAAATTTATCAAACCACTAACCGAAGTGGTTTGATGATAGTATTCGTCCAAATAAGCAAACTTGTCTCTTGTGAATATGGGCCTTAAAGGCCAGCAATTTATATTGCGGGCTTGTGAAAAATTGAACGTATTTCATCGTAATCTAACCACTAGGTTCTTCGGTTTGACTGTAGTTGCAGGTGAAAGGATTGGATTGATACAGTCGGCGAGCGTTTTCTCATTGAGCGTTGCGGTGCGTGCACTCAGAGAATTTTGAAAGAGGGGAGAAAGAGTTATTGGGGCATTATGAGCATAAAATCCAGGTTTACACTGTAAATGTCGTCAAACAAGGAATTCAAGATAAAAACGATCGCCTAAATGTTTATATACTCCAAACACCCTATAAAACATTATATTATCATTGACGAGAATTTTTATTAAAATCAACCCCCCAAAACTACCCCATTGGGGGTGAATCGTAGTAACGTTATCTATATTGCCGTCTATTTCGAGCATTTTTTTGAGCAGAAATCTCTAGTGTCGTTTTATTGATTCAACGGTACCTACCCTCAAAAAACGCTGAAACCACCCCCAAAAGGGATGAAAACGAGAATCTTCACTGCAAACTGATTGATTTTAATCAAAATAACATTCGTCCTGTAGATTAGTTTTTGATTACATGTTTTTGAAGATATGATGATGCAACGGTTATTTATCCCTTTCTTCTACACAGGGGGTGGGGGTGAGGGGTAAATTCGCCCCTTAAATTTCAATAAAAGTTAATTTTGGATAAAATCGAAACATTTTTTCTACAGCGACGGGAACGAATATGTACAAAGAAGGATTTTGACTCCCTCGAAACTACTCTTGCTCAACTGTTGATGATGATCAACAATGTTGATGTATTCTTATTTTTTATTTATTTATTTATTTATTTATTTATTTTTTTTTGAAAAATAAGAATACATCAACATTTGCTAACCATTTACTATTAGAAAATCACTCATTCAACGCTAATTTTGATATCCTTCACACAGTTAGTAAAGGACCAAAACTGACGTTGCTTGAAGGTTTAGAAATTAATAGATACAAAAAATTTAATATTTTACTTAATGATCAAACAGACATAAATAATTCACCTTTTGTAAATTTATTTTAATTTCATTTCCAGTAACAGATTATTAATTCAGGTTAGGCTATAGAATAAATTATTTCTCAAGTCATAAACTTTTAGGTATTTAAGGTCCACTAGTTTTAATTCTAAGTAGTCTTGTACTTACATCTGATGAAGCTAATGTTTAGCGAAACAATTGTCATGTTGACTTAATATACCAGTGAAAATTTAAAAAACAAGTGTTTTATTTGTGGAACTATAGTGTTGACTAACGTGGAGTTACTACATCAACAAAGAATTCAGTGATGATTACGCCCGGTTATCAATGCTCTATCCCACTATTAATAGAAAATCAAAATTCAAAGAAATACGCTACATTAATCTAAAAATCGATCTGCAGATCACTGGTAACTTACAGCTGTGTAATATAGGGAACTGTTAGCAAAAGTAATATTAAAAGGGTGCACAAATTCCAAAATAAAGTGTAAAAAATTCCTATAAATGCTCATTGGTTTATAAGAAACAGTTAAATTCATCGGGAGCTTGACGTACCACAAACTGAAGACTTCATAAAATCATGTGCAAATATCTATATCTGTGCCAGAAATGTAAACTTAAGCAGTGGCGTCCTGGCATATTTTAGTTGGGTCCGCGATTTGGACTTAGGGGGACCAATTTTTTTTCTTTGCAGTGAGGAGAATTTTAAAATTCAAACTGATATTTTTCGTATCGTCTGCCGTATTTCTTTCAGGCAGGTGAGTAAAGCCAGGGGAGTGCAAGCTATTTCCTTGTACGGTCCTCATGATGCTCATGCCTTCCAGTAAATATTATTTATTGTTAAAAAATGTCGTATTACTGAGAAAATTGAAATACCTAATTCATATATTAAAAAATATTTATTTACAAAAAATAAACGTACAGTGTGACCCATTTCAAGTGGAAACACCTTCGTAACTCAGTGATTGGTCATCCAATTTCAACCAAATTTGGATCGGTATCACAGACTTTACTATATCCTTTTTGAGCAAAACAAGACTTATTTCAGTCATTGACGTGCACTTTTATTAAGAAAAAAAGGGTCAATTTTTCGAGAAATCATATTAGGCATTTTTTTGTTGAAAAACTAATGCAATATTATTGATCAGCATGCTGTAGGACCGCTATATCCAGAATTTAACAACATTTTGATTTTTGGTTTTCGAATTACCTTAAAATTACCTATTTTAAAGATTAAATAATCAATAAATTGGTAACGACATTTTTTTCGAAAAAAAGTCATTCTTCATTTTCTCTTTAAATTCACTTTTTATACTATCCCATGTCATCGAAACTTTCAAATTTCGAAGGCCAAGAATTTTCATTGAAAAATTGCTAAAAATGTTGGGTCACATCAGACCTGTAAATTATTCGGGCATTAAGGATTACCGAATTTGAAAGTATCGATGATGTGGTAGAGAAAATGAATTTAAAGAGAAAATAAAGAATGACTTTCTTTCGAAAAAAAATTGGTTACCAATTTATTGATTATTTAATGTTTAAAATAGGTAATTTTAAGTGGGTCGTAATTCGAAAATCAAACTGTTGTTAAATTTTTGCAATAAAATCATACTTTTCTGATCTGGTATTTTTAAATAAAGAAACAAGAAAAAAGTTTTATTATAATTTTTCTTTAGTGGTATCAATTTTAATTTTCTCCATAAAATTTTTCGCATAAGATCTGAATCACCCTATTTAATAGCATTACAAGCCTGGGAAAAGTAGCGAACTCTATACATTAACCGTAAAAAGAGGATAGTGATGAATCGTCAATAATGTCAAGCGGTATATGCCATTGAGCGACGCTGATTTGATAAGCCTTTATAAAAACTATTTTGAATTACACCCCCTCCAAATTTAAACGACAATAGGATCTATTGCACGCACTGACCACGTGTAGGTATTTTGCTATCCTGCTTTTCCGGCTAAGGTATAGTACTTGCAAAAAAGTAAATTTTAACTCACCAGATCGAAGAATGAATAATTTGGTTGTTCTTCTTTTGGTACGAATTCACTAAAACAAGGAAGAGACAGTAAATTTTCTACATTTTCATAACTTATGTTTGATACAGAATTTAATCTGAAGATGAGTTGATCGAATGAAAACGTCTATTTATGTAGTTCAATTATGTTCGTTTTGTATACTTACACATCCAGGGGACTTTTCTTTTCATCCTTAACGTCGTACTTATTTCTAGCCATTTTTCTAACCTAAAAAAAAAGTTGAAATTAATGGACCAGAAAATATCAGAATACCAGATTATTGTAATGGTTCTGCTGTAACTAATGGAGCAATTGATCTGTTTATTTTAACTGTGCTTAGGTTAACTTACTAGATAAATTATTATTAATTAAGTCGTACGCGTATTATAACGGGAGACAAAAAAGATAATTAAGCGTCGGGAAAAAGATGTACGGAGAAGTTCATTCCGCTTCGTATGTTTACTTAAATCTCGGTAGGTGTATAAATAGAACACTCTTTATTAAAATTATGAAATTTTCTTTCATCAAATTCAGTACTAGTCCTGTAGCTTTTCTATGTCCTCCAAATCGAACACCTTGTATTTAAACTTTGCAGAAGACTCTAAATAAAACATAAGTATCTAAATTTAACAATGTATTAATATTAAACAGACGTAGATTGTTTTAGTCTTGATAAAAATAGTAAGGAACGAGAAAGAGAACTCGTAAAAAATTACATCAGTAAAGGGGCGTATCACTCAAACACATATAGTAGCTGTAAAGCTTATATTCAAAATACGAGGGTCGTGGTATTGGAATGATAAAAACAAGCTACCTATTTCATCTTATAGGGTGCTTTCGTAAAATAGTGGAAATTTCGATAAAAAGTGTAAAATGTTTTTTTTTAAATCGCTTGGACAAAAGGTTATATTATATGTTTTTTAAATTGTATTGGCAAGTTTTCACGAAGCCACGATGTTATCAATACTGGTTTTAAATGGAAACCCCAATTTTTTGTTACGGAATGTGAAGGAGCGTATTTCTTACATAAAATACAGCAAAAATCGATGTAGGTTGAATGAGGAAATTAAGAAAAACTGTTGTGAAATTTAAAACCTTACTAGAAATGAAGAAATTTCAAAAACAACTAAATTAAATGTTTGAATTACACTCCATTCGCAATCTGACAGTAGCCAAGGCGACACAGATTTTTATTTTAATGATTTGGTGATAACTAGCTGAAATCGTTCTCGTTATGTTTTTCTATATTTCTTGAGTGTATAAATTCCGGATGTTTGCTTGTCTCTTTCACATATAATTTGCGAGAGCAGTGTGTTTGGACTGTCAAGTACCATTATTTTTCAAAAAATTATAAATTTAACAGAACGTGATACATTTGAAATTATTTCTATGATGATTGGTGACAGTATACATACTCAAACAGAAGTAGTTGAATTGTTCAATGCAACTCGTCGTCCTGATTGGCGACCTATTAGCCGAATAGAGTCAAAATGCAGAAAATTTGGGCATGTTCGCGATCTTCGTAAATCTGGTCGGCCATTACCACTAGAAGATCAGCTTAATATTTTGTTGGCATTGCAAGAAAGTCCTCATTTCCCATTTAAGGGCATTACCTCTAATTCTAATATGACAATGTTCACTGTACACAAAATACTCAAGTAAACAAAGTACCATTCTTTGCAAGGTATGCCTATTTCATGAATGTTTTTTATTAAACATGTTTTAAAGTTTTGAATAAACCATTTAACAAACCTAGTGAATCTATCGTTCGAAACAGGTATTTCCCATGAATTACCAAAGATAGGAAACACGATCGAATGGCTGTAGAAAATTACAAGCCGGTTACCGCCCCTTTAAGCTTTTCAAAGGTTTTTGAATATGCATACTTAAATCGTTGGACAATATTTGTAAACAAATTAAAAAAATGATCTAGTAACCAATGATTTTCGCTCTGGTATGTCTACCATAACGGTTACACATCCCTTTTACGTTGAAGTTATTAGATGTATTGATGCAGGTGAATGCCCTGTTGAGTTTTCTGTGATCTCAGTAGGGCGTTGGACTGCGTAGATTATGGCAATTTATTCAATAAACTTTACGATTACGGCATACGGGGTGTTCCTTTGAGATATCTTCGTTTATACATTTTCGGAAACAATATGTTTCTTTACGATGTAATAGTCCCGATTCCGTAAATGGGGTTAATTCTGATCTTTCTTTGGTAAATATGGGCGTACCGCAAGGCTACGTCCTGGGCCCTGTACTATTTATCTTATATGTAAACTCATTATAGTCTGTATTGGATAAAACTGTTTTCTGGTGTATGATTTGTCTTTAATTATCTCAAACAAATCATTTGATAATTTACATTTAGGCATAAACAAAACTTTAGAAAATGTCTGTAGTTGGTTTAGTCAGAATTATTTACGTTTCAATGCAAATGAAACACAGATAACTAGATTTCACATCGTTTGATAAATAATTCACATATAGAAATAAACAAAACTTTAGAAAATGTCTGCGGTTGGTTTAGTCAGAATTATTTACATTTCAATGCAAATAAAACACCGATAACTAGATTTAAGTTTTTTAGGAAATCATATGAATGTCTCAACTGGAAAGTTCAATGCAATTCTCTTGTTTCTTATATGAGTTCAATCTATTTCTTAGTATGCAATATGAATTAATAAACAACAATTAAATAACTTATATTATGCAAAGGTAAAGGTAACGACTGCGTTATGGTGTCTGTTCCACACTAGCACAAACCGTTTTTATATCGCAAAAACGTATCTTAATTCTTAGACACCTTAAAAATTAAATGTGTTGTGTGGGACAGTTGATGGAAGAATTCTGGGTCCTTATTTCCTTGACGAGACCCAATCCGGCGCGAAGTATTTTCTTCAACACGCTCCAAAGAATCCGGTATTCCGAGAAACGACTTTTTTCTTCAACAAGATGAAGCACCTGCTCATTACGCAGCTCCTACCCTAGCCTATTAAAATCGTGGAAGAGAAAGAAAGAGGTCAACTAAATGGCCAACACCATATTTGCCACATCTAACGCGTTATTGAAAGGAAAAGTATATTACTGTTAAAATGTTTACAAAGTAACAATTCTAGGAGAAATATCCTTGGAATAAAAATTATTACCAGTGCATTTATCTTTATTACAGTATAATCATATCTGTATTTGCAATAGTCCAAAACTACTTAAATGTTTTAAACAGAAATGAATAACTTATTTATGCGCATACGAAGCTGGTTAATACAACCGAACATGGTGCTTCTAGTTACTTGTTCTAGTGAAAATAAAGCTACTTTACTTTTATGTCCCTAAGTATAGAAAAATAATATACAAATAACATAAAACAAATCAAAAACAGTACTTCGAAGGTATATTTCCTCTTCTTCGCAAGAATTATCATTATTTAAATTAATATTTACTTTTTTTTTTTGGAGACATAGCTTAACGTCTATGCACCATAATAGTTGGCCAATGTTTCA
The DNA here is from genome assembly GCA_936432065.2 of Rutpela maculata. NCBI lineage: Eukaryota > Metazoa > Arthropoda > Insecta > Coleoptera > Cerambycidae > Rutpela > Rutpela maculata. The sequence continues at coordinate 21,925,077 of OW386285.2, forward strand.
TTCTTCACATCACTACGCAGGTCAATGGCGGATTTACATAAGGGCACTTGGGGCACGTGCCCAGGCCCCCCACGTAATTGAGGCCCCCGAATGAATAAAAATGGTAAAAAAAATTTAGGAATAAATGAAAAAATTACAAATGAAAAGAGATGAAAACGCATTACGAGGGATTCCCACAAGAAGTGCCCAGGGGCCTGTAAATCCGGCCCTGGCGCTGGTGTTAACAACTTTTGTGTTAGTCGAGATTTATTTTAAAACACGTTCACAAATATCTAAAGAAAACCTCGATTATGGTAGCAAACAAAAAAATAATTTATTTAAAAGAGATTGTAGTATTAAAGAGATATATATATTCCTGGAATATTTTTTACGTTCCTCATAATTTTTAATCCGAGTTATCTCAAAACCTTATCAAAAAAAGATAAAAACTAGATTGATAAAGTTGTTAAATATGACTAATTTTACATGTTATCAGTATCAGTTATTATATTATGGCTGTATTTCTTCTAATAAATCAAATAAATACATATTTTGACATTACTTTTTTTAATTTAGTCGTCAATTGAAATATTATTCTTACCTCAGTCAACGATATATTAAGTAGGTAGTTAGAAATTCCATAAAAAAGAAGCAACAAAATATGTTTGCAAAGAGTATAATTTAAAGACATAGTGAATTAAAATACTTACAGTGATAATTAATGTCAATTATCAAAACAAATGAGACAGCTGAATTTTATTACATTAAAATTGAGAATCATCCATATGCCTACTGCTTTTTCATTGCGTTTGTTTATTTATTTATTAACATACATATATTTACATGAAATTGCAACATGTATAATCAGCATTGCATTAACGGATAAATTAATAACGACAAAAGAGAACTACAGACAAAATACAATTACTTTAGCATGTTTAGTCTTTTTTTTAACATATCAAGAGAATTGCTAAAAAAATCTAGGACCCCCACTATTTGTTTACAATTGAACATACTCTGTTGATTAAGCTTTGCATATGTTGTTCGACAATAAGATACAGATAGCATAGCAACACTTCTGTGTAAATAATTGGTACGTTAAACCTCAATCCTGCTAGTTCCTCATTTTGACGTCATTTCTTTGGTCACTTTTGACGTAATCTCGACCTGAAATGACGTAGCAGTGACGTGATTATGTCACAGCCTAGATATATAATTTTGTGACGTCATTTAGCGACGTTTATCTGACCATATGATATGTAAGCTACTTTTGATGAATTGAAGTAGATGTACATTTGAGAAATATAATAAACCAATTTGGTGCAAAATGACATGTGAGAAGCCATGGATGAGAAGCCATGTAGATTAATGGATATATGATAGATCAAGCATTCACTAGCTTTATGCTATCTCACCCCAGCCACAGAATAATGATCTTTAACATGGCCGTTATAAGATCCATCCAAATCAATCTATATTATTTATTTTTCTATAAATTTATTAGAATTTAAGACAAATAGTGACTGATTATTATCAGAGGTTTGAATGTGGCGCCATCTAGAAATAATTTCTGCAACAAACTACGTGGTAATGCTTATGCATGACGAGTTTATACTCGTCTAAAATGAAAAAATGACGTCGCCAATACGTCACATCGAAGTTGCAACATGACGTCATAATTTAGTCACAATATGACGTTACTGAGACGTCATTTTTTCGTCACCTGACGTCGTCGGCGACTAAGATTATCAAAAAATGAAGTAAAAATGACGTCAGTCTACTCCCTGGGATACTAATGCATAAACTTGTCTAAAATGAAAAAATTACGTGACCGATTGTCATACTGACGTCTCAACAAGACGTCATAATTTCGTAGAAAATATGACGTTACTAAGACGGTATTTTTCGTCGACAAATGTTACCATAAATTACGTCAAAATGACGTCGGTCTGCCTGAGAAGTCACCGCTGCAGGTGTGCAGGTACTTTTTTCAAAATAAGGAATCCACCAGACAAGTGGAAACTCTGCGGATTTTTATTCCTGCTCTTATTGAGAGTTCATATCCTATATCTATAAACTCGTTATAAATTATTCTTCCTATTCGTCTTCTTTTAATCTAATTTTTGTGTACTTTAGTGAGATGCATAGAACAAGTGCTGATGCTCTGAAGAACTCCCCTCTCCACATCATGCTCAATGGGGTTACGACAGAACTGATAATATTTAGAAGAATTTTCCAGGACCTTCTCCTATTTTATGTTTCACTGCGCACCGCTGTGGCCCACTCAGCAATCGGACGCATGAAGTCACTTATCTATTCAATATACAGGTGACTTTAAACTGTAAGCCTCCGGAGAACGCAAATTTCAAAATTCTCCAAGGGTGGTATGGGAGTCAGGTTAGACAAGTGCGAGGTCATCCACTTCAAGGGCGCGATGCATGAACTTTTCAGAAGATGCGCAGCCCATATACGGAAGCATCTTAAGACATCTGGTTGTAAGAAAGGCCAACACATACCTGGGTGTGCAACAGCATTATATTCAGAATATGCAATAAATAGAAGAATCTCCTGGAAAGAACAACAGTACAGTATTTGTTACGGATATGCTTGCGGTTTCCGTTCTGCCTCTCAGTATTGAGCAGTTTATAAAATAAATTAGATTGAAGTCACTTTTATACAAATATAGTCATTCAGCATATTAATCTCAGTTATGGCATAGCTACTAAGATATTAAAATTAGTGTCCTAATGGTCTATTCTCAAACTTCAAGTGAATTTTTTAAGAAGGTTTCAGAAGAAGAAGAAGATTTTATGAGGGGGTAAGAGTACGAAGGCATGAATGTCGAAGCAATCTGTAAATACTGATGTAGCGGTTTCCAATAATGCTTTTATCTTATGTCAGGGCCTCTTGATTCCTTTACATCTCCCAAATGATCCCGTCGGGGGTCAGGGGGTGAAATCTACTGCAATCAAAATGCGATATCTGGTACATTCACTACTTTTTCCCTGACTCAAATTCATAATTCAAGATAAGGAGTAGTTTTTTACCCTGTAATGAAATGTTTTCGTGTACTAGGTTGCAACAGATTTATAGTTCATTCCTATTAATAAAGCTTTTTCACCAGTTATTGGAGCTGTTGTGTAGTTTGATATTGTATTGGGGTAGTTTTCACCTCCTTGGGGGCGTGTCTCGATTTCTTTGTGTGAGCCCTAGTCAATACCTTCGTTCATGTATTCAGCCAATAGACTGTTCATGGAAGCTCTATAACTCAATAGCATGATTTTTTCCTATTTTCATCCTTATATAGGGGATGTTTTTGACTCTTCTGAATTAATCAATAGACATACGGATTTTGCGATAAAAAGGCTTCCAAAAGCTTTTTTCAAAATTTTGTATATTGAATAGACATCAGCCCACTTTATTAGATTCCACAGAAGAATATTTTAAAAGCTGATGCTTTATTGGAATATTCAGATTAACGTTAGGATTAGATAATTTTTTCCAGTAAAACAAACAATAACGACACAGTTTCTACAAAGATCATGACTTTCAACAAAATTAAAATATATATTTATGCTTACTTTAGTTCTGTACCTATGTAAATAACCCACATATTTTTTATATAATATTTTCTTAAATTTTAACATTTTTTCCTAATATTCGTCACCATATCCCTCCTATTTACGTTTATCACTATCTGGTTCTATATTTGTAAATACAGGTAGCAACAAGATAAGAATTTGACATACTATCTTTTTTATTTACAACAAACAAAATATAACATTCACACTGTTTGTCAATGTGTATCTTGAATAGGTACCTATACCTTTTATGGATATGTTGTTTGTAATAAAAGAAATTAATGCCGCGGTTCCCTTACCATACTTCTCTAGTTCTTATTGATTGACGATGTATCTCTACCGATGATTATTTAGTTCTAGTTGATAATTGTGATACATACTTATGAACAGTTAGAAATTCTAAGAATTCCTTTTGAAATGAGAGGGAAAGATCCCAGTTGATTAGTGATCAGAAAAGTAAATCACAAACAACAGCTTTTAAATAGGTACTCAGATAAATTGGAACGAAGAAACCAAAATTCACTGTAACGGATACCTATCTAAATTAAATCGAACAAAACTCAGATGTGAGTACTTTATATGTAAAACATTGATAGAAATACTTTTATTTGTAAATTTTATGTAAATTCATCCACGACACTTTTCCCAAATTCCTCCAATTCTAACGGATATAACATAACTCAAAGTTATTTCATTTTCCAAGAAGAGTGATCTGTTTATAAATTTGCTAGGTTTTTTTTATTATATTAAAACTATATTTAAATTTTCAATGAATTTTCTATGTGAGTACGGCAAATATTTTAATAATATTTGTATTAACTACCTATTAATCCCAGATGGATTGTCTGTTTCTCAAATAACACAAATCCAAATCCAAAAATCCTTTCCTCATTAGCCACTAAAAGATTTTTCCTTGCACCTGTTGCTTCCAAGCACCTCACAACACCCTGGAAATATGTTCTCTAATAAGTGCACTATCAGTTACTATTATAATCGAACTGGTGTCATATCAATTAATGTCAGTATCAAATTATCTACTCCCTCCCTAATTTGGTCATTTTAATTGTCTCATTGCAAAAATATTAGTCAGTCATATCTAGTAGAGGATCACTTCACCAACATTCTTGATTTTAGATTAGGAGATGTTCTACATGTTGTTTTATGTTCAAATTATCTTTAGCCTAAAGTGCCCTTCATTGTTCTGGCCACCTGCCTTACTTCGTCTTATTCACAATGCCTGAACATGCGTTTTGCGACCCATGCATTATTCTAGTCGGCTTCCCTTTGATATATAGGGCGTCTGACAGCACCACGTCATTCGTCGAGACGAGTTTTTGATCCCGCCGTTTTTAATAAATATCATATTTTTGAAGCCATAGAAATCTTAGAACTACCTTATTTTAATATATTTTTTTAAAAAATCAGGTCCCCAGCATTAAATTTTTTTAGATTTAATGTATTTTTCCGGATTTTTTTTTCCAGTTTTTTGAGTAACACCAGCCGTTTTTAAATTGAAGGGATTTTAAATATCGAATATTAGGAACCTATGAAATAACGCACTTTTTTCCATAACAGTCGTCCACTAGAAATTTCCTTAAACATGTTCTTAAGTAATTTTCCCGAAAATGGTAGCAACTTGTGATATTTCCGACCAACTGTCAATATAGCTGATCATTTTGGAGATAATGCAAATAGCGAAGTTAATATTTAAGTGGTAAACTGACTAAAACCAGCTATTGGTTAGAAGATTTCCAGAAAAAGTCATATACCCCTGCTTTCAGCTGGAACGTTGCTGTTTATAAGTAATAATTCTGTCGTGTGGTCAGAAAACCTTCAATTTAACAGTATATAAACCAGATCTCATTCACGGGAAATAACATATGTGCAAATATTAAATTAACGTCAGTTAATTGAGAAATGACGACCCCGCCACATTTGGTTAATTACCGAGGTTTAACCAACGTTTTGTAATCATACCAAAATGCCAACAGTACTCTGCCAGTGGATTAAAGCCAGCCTAGAAAAGAGAATAATAGTATCCAATCTAGGCAAAGCTACCATTAGGACAAAGTTCAGTACAGGCTGCCCTTAAGGAGAAGTACTATCTCCACCGCTGTGGGCAACCCTTGTTGACGAACTCCTTCGAAAATTTTCTGCAGAAGACTTTTACTGCCTAGGATACGCTGACGATCTAGCGATAGTAGTCAAGGGGAGATATTCGAACACGATATCAGTGCGTTCGCAAAGAGCTCTAAACATTATCGACAGGTGGTGTAGTGAGGAAGGACTTTCCATAAATCATCACAAAGCTACAGTCGTCGGCTTTACACAAAAAAGAGCCTTGGGAGGCCTAAAACCTCTAAGGCGCATTGGAGTGGAAATTCAATTTGCCAGCGAGGTTAAATACCAAGAAGTCATATTCGTTGAAAAGCTGACATAGAATTCCCATATCCAAAAAGTCACACAGAAAGCAACCATTATCCTCAGAAGGTGGAGGCAGATGTGTGGGAAGAACAGGAGGTTAAACTCTGGTGGTGTTCAGTGGTATATAGGCCAATGCAAGGCACAAAGCCCATAATGCAGCAACACAGAACAGAGCATCAAAAGTTATACTCAGAGCTAAAGACACATCCCATTCTGGGATGCCCAAGTACATTATGGTTTCAAATTTACGGAAGACCTACTACGTCAAAATAGAAAGGCCATTAGGATAATGATGAGTCTTTTAACTGGGCACTGTAAACTTAATAGATATGTGAATCTAATGGGCCCGGCAGAGAACGTAACATGCAGATTCTGTCAAGTTGAAGAGGAAACCTCAGTACATGTGCTGTGCCATTGCGAAGGCCTAGCCAGACTACTTGGCGAAGAGAAACCAAGGGCAGATAGCTATACCAAGGAGCTCTTATCAAGGTTATGTAGTTTGATACAAAAGACCAGGCTGGATAAGGAGCTTTAAGTTAAATTATATTAGGAGTGCAAAGTTACAACAATACAGTCCCGTCGATTTGACGCCACTTATATTTTAAAGTTATCGTCCGATTGCAAAATATTACTTGGATCTTGTTTATTACCCCACAATGACATATCCGGGTAGTTTTCATTTGCTCGTCTGAGCATGCATTCATAATTTTCGTGTAATCGCAATCAGAGCATATTGATTGAAACATATCTAACAGGTGTATGAAGTAATCATCCTTGCGAGTTCTAACTAAGGTGTTGTCATCTGCAAATGTCATGTTAAAAATCTCAGTTCCGCCGATAGCTGCCAGCATCATGTGTTCATCATGAATGTTCATGAGGATTAGTGATGTTAGTATACAAATTAACTGTAAATAATGATAAAAAACGGTGGCTGCGAAGGAAAAAGTAAAATATTTGTATTAGCATTTCTTTATTTCAACTTTATTTCAATGTAATCAAGTAATTAATATCTTTCGTATCCATATTATCTACATGCGTACATAAAGTACATAAGGTATATTTAAATAAAGTTAACAAAATACGGCAACATTAAATATTTGTACCGACTGTAATTAAATAATTGCAATATATGTTTATTTTGTCAGTTTGCTGCCATATACGCTATAGTATTTTATTAAATAACTTCCCCATAAGTTGGTTCAGTTCCGTAAGGAATCGGTGTCTAGATTTCTATTTCTGATTTTTGAAAAAGGTTTCTATGTATATTTTGGTACACAAAAACCGATGATTGAATAGATTTAATATATATTCGTCATACACTGTTCTGTTAAACAGTTAAAGAACTCGCACATTTAGATTTAAATTTTTAACCGTATATTTTTACCAGTGAAAAACTCTATGATAGTTAATAATGGTACTATGAAAAAGGTATCATGATGACGAATTGAAAGTTAGAAAATAGCATCACTGACAACTTTAAACAAAATACATTTTTGTAAATTTTCTATTATGAACAAAGCCATACTTTACAAGGCCCTATCGTCGTTTACTATCCTTTTTTGTTTTAAACATCTACACTACATGTAGAGAGTTCAGGTGTTTTTAGCTTCAGACTAGTATTGAAAAATTAGTTTACCTCAAACATGATCGGCATAGATTCATTTTTATTTAAACATTAAGCAGAAATGGCCAATGCCAGATTTAGGTGACGACATTAGCCTTACTGTTTAATGACTTCCTTTTGGCTATACGAGCTAGGTTCCCAAAGCCATTCCCTTGGGAAAAAAAATAATGACTTCCTTTCTTGTAACTCCTACCGCCACCCCCGCCAAAAAAATTGATCAAAGTTATGAAGCACACACACCACAGACAAAAAAATATGCATGAATAGTGTTGTAACCTTTGCATCCACAAAGATATTGAATAGTATGCTGACGAGCCTTCCTCCAACCACGATGGCATTCCCGAGAGATACCTAATTAAAATCACAAATATAGCAATTATACCTAAAAATTAACTTATTTTCAAGAATCTGTGAAGAGTAAACAATGGAATGTTCAATAATTATATAGAAAATTCAGTAATCCGGCGAAGAGTTTGGTCCAAAAATGATCCAGTCTAATTGGGTTGAAGATTCCTTTGAGGATCTTCTCCAATGGTTTTGCCGTTATGTTCATAGTGTCTGGTAAGATTCTATAAAGAAAACTAAAATTGCTTTTGACAAGGACATAAGTTGAATAGTGATCTGATGTTTTTCTTTTATTTTTAATTGAATCCACACGAGAAAATAAAAAGGTGTATCCAAAAGCATGACAAGCTTCATCCATGTTAATGTCGAGATTCTTGAACTCATTAGTATGCGTAAGCCAGTAAGAAGGTTCTAAAAGGCAAAACTGAGCTAGTGTAATTATGTCGAGTGCGCAATGTTTGAACAACACGAGAAAGAAGTGTTTATACATCAGCAGATAGAACCTAAGAGACATCAGTAGGTGAAATATTAGTTTTAAGTAACCATTAGGCAATTTAGATTAAAGCCGATCTATTTGTTAATCGAACACAACGTAAATAAAAAATAAGTATACGCGATGACTCCATATTGAAAAGTTGTTGATTGGCAAGTATAACTATCTACGTAAACTGTGCTGTGCTGGGATCAATATCTGGCTAGTAAATTATCGAAGGTAATTTATCTGGTTATAAGTCTAAGAACTGAATTGCCTTTGAGTGTAATAAAAACGGTTAATTTCTCGCTATTTCAAAGTGTTTTTTCCTGTGCCATAATAACTTGGGGACACCCAGCTCATCTGAACAGAATATTTTCACTTTAAAGACGTGTTGTGAGAGTAATGTTGGGTTTACCATTTAAAGAGGACGTCAAACAAAAATTTAGCGAGTTGAATATTCTGACTGCTCCTAGTTGTTTCATTCTCGCAGTTCTTATGCATGTTAAAAAAAATGTGAATGACTATATTTCACATGGTGAAATTCATAAATACAATACTAGACAGAGCAATGAGGTTGGTTTAGATTTTACTGGGTTAGAAAAAAGTCGAAATGCAACAAATTATTTGTATGTATGTTGCAATATACAATATTTGTACTTCTGTCCGATGTTATATACAATATTTGTAATATTAACTATATTGACTTATGTAAAACCATTGGTTATAATATAAATAAATTATTTATTTATTTATTTATTTATTTATTTATTTATTTATTTATTTATTTATTTATTTATTTATTTATTTATTTATTTATTTATTTATTTATTTATGTATTTATGATATATCAGAAGTTATTACAGTTCAATGTTATTTTAAATGTATTTATAGCGAAATAATAAATAAACAAAATAAATTTTCAAGACTTCGAATTCTGCCGACCATTTTTGTTGTTCCCCTTCCCTTCCCTCCTTATTACATTTCGTTGATCAGCAGTAACTTTTAAACTATTTATCCAACCCATATGAATCTTAAATGCAGTGTCATCATTATCTAAAGTTCTAGAAATCTGCTCCTCTGACATGTCATCGCAAATGCTACCGTTACTCAACTATTAGTAAATAAACAATTTAAAAACCATTTCGAGTAGTATTTAACAACAATAAAATAACTTTTTTTGAAATTGGCACTAAAGGACTTCATAATCGTCATTAAAGTGCTAGAAATAGTCACTAAGGTAATCCATTATTGTACGATTTTTTCATTGGTTGTGAGAAATAAGGTTTATTAATCTCATTTTCACAATTTTTGGATATCAAAAAAAACTTAACATGTACCTTGGCATTAAAGTTTCTTTTTACCAGAGTGTAAGTTTAGTGCCTTGATACATAAATAACTATTCTTGAAACCCCTTTTACAAAATTGAGACAGCACTGATTCTAGAGTACTCGCATAGTTTTAAACATCACCATTTAATTGTTTATAAATTATAAAAAATGATTAAAACTTAGTATTTTTCTATTTCATCTCCAAGTGATTTTCTCCATGATTTTCGTTATTAGTAATAGAGATTTTAGTTTTTTGATTTAGTTACAAACTGCGCGAGTGAGTTTTGCACAAATAGCTGAGTAACGGTAGCATTTACAATAACATCAGCTGACTGAATTATTAGAGCTTTAAATGACGAAGCAATTTCATTTAGATTTACCTCGTTCCGATAATTAGTTTGAAAATTACGATCGATTATAAAAAGTAAAAAAATAACAAATAGCCCCCAAAATTTTGTTTTACAAAATGTAATTATTATATTTATGCGTACACATGTGTGTAGGTTTACGTGCACACATTGTATTAGGCTGATACTGATGTTTATTGTTATTTCAATTGTTATTTACACAAATATTGGACGCGGATGTTTCCAGCCCAGGGCGTGTCTTTAAATAGACCTATATGGGCTTGTTTCTTAGAAATTACCTCTCTGGATCTTTATTTATTCACATGGAAGTGTTTTCATGCCTTATTTTGTATGTAATATGTAAATAAAGTATTTTTTTTATCACACTTATAGTGGTTGGTTACTCACAGCCGCCGCATTTCTCAAGACTTCCCTGTCGTCTACTTTCTGGAGAGAACATGACGGATCAATGAAGCTGTTCCCAGTCTTACTAGCTTCTGCATCCTTAGTATAAGCCGGTAATTTTAGCTTCAAAAATAACAATTTTTCGTAAAGTTTTGGAACTAGCCAAAAATTAGTCTACCCCCTACAGAATTTCCTCAGGAATTCGAAAAAAGAGTGTTGTGAGAGTTGTTATTTAACTTTTTGTAAACAAAATAAATTTTGCAACATAGTTTTTTGTTTATATCCCCGCTTCTAAAGGTCGTAAAAAAACGTTCGACCCGTCAATTTCTTCGCCATGAGCTACCCTATAAGGTATATGCAAAGAAGAAGAATAATCTTCTATTGTTAATAACATTTTATGGCAAAAAACTGAAAAAATTGAATTTTTCGATCCTCGAAATTTGATGTACTGTAGAAACAAATATAAAATATATATGTTAACGATATTATGAAAAATAGTACATATTATTACCCTTAATAAAATGCACTTTGTCTCGTTGCAAAATATTAATTCCTTTTTTTTGCAATTAATTTATAAAAAAAAATTAAACTGTTATACTAAAGGATCAAATTAATATTTTACAGTTCTGTTTCGGCAAATACATTGTATTTGACATACTTCTACATAATCAAAAAGAATATTCCAAACAAATTTTAATTTGCGACTTTTTTAAGCAAAAAATTTTTTGCAACTTAAACAAATGTAAATATCTCAGCGGATTTTTTATAAAATTTATTGCAATTAAGTGCATTTTATTAAGGGTAAAAATATACACTATTTCTTATAATATCGTTAACATACAGATGTTACATTTCTTTCTACAGTACTTCAAATTTCGAGGATTGAAAAATTCAATTTTTTCAGTTTTTTGCCATAAAATGTTATTAACAATCATAGATTCGTTCTTTGCCTATACCTACCTAATAGGGGAGCTCACGTCGAAGAAATTGAGCGTTTGAGCGAACGTTTTTCTACGATCTTGAGAAGCGAAGATATAAGCAAAGAACTAAGTTGCAAAATTCATTTTGTTTACGAAAGGTTAAATAACAATTAAAGCCGCCGTTTTGAGTGGTCAATACTATTTTTGATGCAAACCAACGACTCGTATATTGATATCACTTGACAAGTAAAGGTATGTGCCATCTTACTGAGTGCGATCTGTGTGAATGTAGAAGAACGCACTACCGGGCGTCAAAATGACGCGACACCAATTTATTTCTCAGGGGGCGCCAGTCGCGTATTACCCCGTTCTTCTACCTCCCAGGCGGGTTCGAGATAAGATGACTTCGGTAGCCGAAAAGCGGGACCAAGGCTGCACTACCACAGATCGGAAACTACGCTCTCTCTGGACCCGAATTCCCTCGTTAGGGGTTTAGGCACCTCTTAATTTCCTGAATTTTTGCATAAAAAAAATCCCAACCGAAGAATTTCTCTGCGGAGGGATTAGTTTTGGTACGCGAAAATCGCGTTTTGGTCCATTAATAACGGAATATATTTCTCAAAAAACGCATAAAAAAATCCCTATCGAACCTCCGTACAACAACCAGAAGGTCGAACGTTAATGCGAATTAACTCGACACATCCGGTTTTCTATACGAAAGTTCCAGGGATTATAGACCGTCAACAGGCCTCAAGATCAATTAAGAAACATTAGTTCAAAGAATCCGTTTATTTAACAGAATTGGTTATACAAAATTCTCAAGAAAGAATCGTGCCTTCCCCAATCAAGGTAGTGACTTTCAGACCATACAAGCGAGAGCGCTCGCGCTAACGATCGATTAGGTAGAAAAGATTCATACGTACCTTCTCAGAATCAAAATGCGAGCTTTTAGAATCATTTCAGACTCTGGGTAAATGAATAATTAAGGCTGACTGAAATTAACTTAAAAAAGTTTTACTAAATGAATTTAGTTTCGCTAGAGACTACCTAGCTTTAAAGTTCTTGTATCGTGGAAATTCACGTACTCAAACACATTCTGAGGACTTATTACTGCATAAGTTGAGTGGCGTTCGATCAGTCCACGACTTACTAACCCTTATCACAGTCGATTAATAATATCGATTTGGCAGCGTCTCACCTTCGAGCGACTATTAGGCAAAATTGAATTTTTGGATTTTTATGCACAAGGCGTTTTCCTCTATAACTTTGTCATTTGAAAAGCCCCGTTATTGGCTTTTCTACCATCGCTTTGTCTGGACTACTCAACGCGCTCGGCCAAATTGCGAGCCGCTGGGTCAATCCAAACTCTTTCCATGCGAGAAACCGGCCTTGTACATGTGCATTGATTTTTATCAATTTTTGCTTATCGGCACTACGCCGGCTTTGACAAAATCTTCTATTTTGCCTTTTGGATGCAGTGCATCGTTAAAATTTTATGCTCATACTTTAGAATTGTGCTTTCAATGATCGTACCTCAAAGGTCAATGTCTTTGGTTGAGGAATAAAAAATAAAAAATAATTTAAAGTATATTTTCGTGGTACTTTTTAAACTGACTTCGTGGTACTTTTGAAAAATCCATTTTAAGACCAATTTCAGCGTACTTTTGAAAAATCGATTTTCGAGCCAAATTTCAAGGTACTTTTGAAAAGTTAATCCGCGGGTGGAATTTTGGCGTACTTTTGAAAAATCGATTTTCAAGCCAAATTTCAAGGTACTTTTGAAAAGTTAATCCGCGGGTGGAATTTTGGCGTACTTTTGAAAAATCGATTTTCAAGCCAAATTTCAACGCAGTTTTGAAAAATTAGTCTGCAAGTGAAACTTTGGCGTACTTTCGATAAATCGATTCTTAGGCCAAATTTTGACGCCCTTCCAAAAATATTATTTTTCAAAGTCCAATTTATGGTACCTTTGAAAAAGTATATTATTCATAAATCTTTGTCATTATATACTTCTACTCTGATATTCTGAACCAAAAACATTTTTCCTAAGTGAAAATTCGATGTTTCTTCGAATTTTCACCTGGTCATTTCCAACGCCTTATAGAACCCAAAACGGTCCTTGTGGACTGATCTGCGCCTCTGCAGACTCCCAAAAATGTCTTTAAATGAAATTTTTGCCTAAGTCGAATTTTGATTATGTCTTCAACTTAGGACGATTTTGGAGAGTTCTACAACACTCCCCTCCTTTGGTTGAATCTTTTCTACTCATCGATTGCCTTTAATTTCCATATTCACTTGTATGTCTGTATGCCTTCATTTGACGGTCTGACCTATGGTACAGATGTTTTAAAAATAACGGCCTTAATTGGGGCAGACGGCTGATTCGCCTATCTAACTTAAAAATAATTACATTTTTTAAACAATACGACAAGTTGATACAACATTTTTATCAACTTAATTACACCCGCGTCGAGGTGCGAAGCGTAGCACAATTTTGATTAGCGTCCACTCTCACTAATTCGTTGCACTCGCTTTTTTGCCCTGGTCTCGCTCTTGCTTAACTTCGGCCCTTTCTAGAAGAGTCTGTCTATATCTCCATGCCGCAGCTTGGACGGTCCTCGCCTTTGAGTTCCAGACTTCACCATGCCGCGCCCTTGCGACAGGCTGGGTCATCTTTCCATTTCTGCACATGGAAAATGCAGTTCTGCAACTAGATTGACTTTTTAGCAAGTCGTCGACTGGGACGCGTCGACTAACAAACACAATGTGTTGTTTTTAATGAAATATTTTTCTAACATGAATTTTGTTAACTTATAATGGTTAGAAATTGGTTCTTCGTAAGGTAGATTGAATCGGCTTACGATACTCGTGCGGTCATCACTACTTGTGAAAAAAGTATAAAAAAAAAAAAAATCGAAGCGTCTTCTTGAGCGAAGAACGGCTTCTGAAACTCGTCTCGTAGTTTCTACTTCGTAAGGTAGATTAAATCGGCTTACGATACTCGTGCGGTCATCACGACTTGTGAAAAAAGTATAAAAAAAAAAAAATTGAAGCGTCTTCTTGAGCGAAGAACGGCTTCTGAAACTCGTAGTTTCCATTTGGGGTATACGTTAATTTTGTTGACTTAAAATGATTAAAATTGAAGTTGTCTTCTTGCATAAGAAAAACAGCTTCCGAAACTCGTACTGATTCGTACTTATGCCTACGTCCATTACTCGAACTTGGCGGCTCTCGCTCTTGAGAAGCTAGGCTTACCGGATCGCGCTCTTGCGTCGGGTTCGCCGTCTTTCCATGTCTGCTCATGGAGTAGACTTTAAATTTTCGATTCGACCGCATATAGGTCAAAATCGCTACTTAGAATTTTGAGAAAAAATATAAAAAAAAAAAGCGAAAACGGCTATTAGCCGTGGTCGACCTCAGAAATATCTAGAGGTGACTCTTCTATATCTGGCTCATCTCGAGCATCTTCGGGATCTCGACTTATTACATCCGGCTCATCTTGAGCACTTGCGGGAACATTGATTTGAACTAGTGTGGTATCGCTACGTCGCTCTGACCTGGGCGCGATCTCATTGTCTGATGAGGAAGCGTCGTCACTAAGATGAGTTTCATCCGGACTATCTTCTGATTCTTCAGACAATTCCAATTCAACATCGGGGTCTCCCTTAGGTGCCGGCCTGATGGCATCGACATGTAACCTCGTCGAAGTTACCCCCTTGTGAATGAGGTAAACCTCATTGGACAATCTCTTTAAAACCTTGTGTGGCCCACTCCACGATGGTGTGAAGGTATGATCCTTCCTGATCCTTTTAGTCATTACCATATCTCCCACTTTATATACGACCGGCGTTACCGCCACTTTGGGCGCGTAACGCCATTGGTAATTTGTTTGATTTTTACGAATCTCCTTGACTCTTTCAAGGCGGGGAACGTCCGCTTGATTACGACGCTCTTGTCTATAAGCGAACATATTCCAATCACCAATCTGTGGTAATTCATAGCCGAGTACTACGAAACTGGGCGTATGCCCCGTAGCGGCGTTTTTTCTTGTTCTCAAGATATATGCCATCTGACTAACATGTCGATCCCACTCGTCGTTGGGTGAACCATATAATAAGGTTTTTAAGATCTTCTTAGCTTCTTGCACCCTCCTTTCTATTGGATTGGCCTGTTGGTGGTAAGCTGCTGTGAAGAATCTTTCAATATTGTTACGTGTACAGAACGTATCGTAAAAGCCGGAATTGAAGTGGCCTCCCTGGTCGGAAATGATGACCCTCGGAACGCCATATCTCGCCACTAGTTCCTCTTCGATAAATTGTGCTATTGTTTTTCCACTGACTTGGGTGAACGCCTTGGCTTCGACCCACTTACTAAATACATCCTCTACCATTAATATATATCGGTTATCTGCATCTTTGGTTCGCTGAAGTGGTCCGATTACATCGACGCTTAAAACTTCGAACGGATGCGATGGAGCATGGCTTCTGAGAGGAGCCTTCGGTTGTGACTGTCTGCTTTTTACGGAATTACAAATAATGCACTCATTTAAATATTTGTTAACTAGTCTCGACAAATTATTAAAATAATAGCGGCCCGAGATGATTCTAACAGTTTCATCGCGGCCGGGGTGACCTACTTCCGGTCGGTCGTGAAAATGAGATATTACTCTCATGACCATACGTTTTGGTACGTATAATTTTTCTTTAACATTTTCGCCTCTTGTCCAAAGTGTGCCGCCTATCACTTGTCTTGTATTGACGAATTTCACCTCTGCCTCGGTTTTATCTGCTTGTCGCACTAGAGTATTCCATCGTTCAATTTGGTCTTGGATATCTCTGGAGTGCGTTTGCGCTTCTCTGACCTGATCGTTTAATTCCAATGTGGTAATTACTGATATTCGTTCCTTGTACGAGAATTTTGGTGGGTACATTCTCTCCTCTTCGTCGTCTGCTTCGACGTTTGGGCCTTGAGGATTCCTGCTAAGATAGTCAGCCAATATATTTTCCTTGCCGGGACAATGTTCTATGGTGAAGCTGTATTCCTGAAGTAATAATGACCAACGAGTAAATTTCGTTTTCTCGTCCTTATGCTTATTTAACCATAGTAAAGCTCGATTGTCGGTTTTGACTATAAATGGACGGTCTGCCAAATATATTTTGTATTTCCTTATATAATTAACGACGCTCAAACATTCCAATTCATTAATATGGTATTTTCTCTCCGTCGGAGATAACGTATTACTAGCATAAGAGACGATGTGCTTCTGGTCATTATCCCCCAATTGATATAATACTGCAGATAATCCTATTAAGGATGCGTCCGTCTGCAGTATGAACATTTTATTGAAATCTGGCCGGTGCAGTCCTAGAGGTTTATTCAATACTTCTTTTAGTAAAATAAAAGCTTCTTGGGCTTCCGGATTCCACTTGAAGCGCCAGTCTTTCGAGAGTAGTCGGGTCAAGGGCTTTGTAATTATTGCAACATTAGGGATATATTCACGTACCCAATTACATAAACCAAGGAAACTCTGAAGCTGGCGCCTCGTCGTAGGGGCCGGATAATTTTGTATCTGTAATATGTGTTTTTCTAATGGTTGAGTGGTGTTGGCATTTATTTGATGCCCGAGATAGGTTATGCTTGACGTGGCTACCACACATTTTTCCGGTGACACCTTTAAATTATGCAAACGCAGGCGTTCAAAGACGGCTCTCAGATGGTTTACATGCTGTTCTATATTTTCGCTGTAGATGATAATATCATCGAGATATACTTTGCAGAAATGATGCAAGTAGCCGGTCAATACGTCTCTTGCCATAAATTTTTGGAATGTACATGGAGCGGTCTTCAATCCGAAAGGCATCACGTTAAATCGGTAAGATGCTCCATCTAATGTTGTAAACGTAGAATAGTTTTTTGACGACTCCTCAAGAGGGATTTGCCAATATCCGCTCTTGAGATCCAACACCGTAAATATGTTGGCGTTTCCTAGATCCTTTATACTCTCGTATATCTTTGGTAAGACGGATGCTTCGTCTTCCGTTACTTCATTTAAGTGACGATAATCAATGCAGAAGCGAGGCTTCTTGCCGGGCCTTTCAATTATAATGGGAGGCGAACTGTACTGAGCGGTACTCGGTTCTATGACCCCGGCTTTCAGCATCTCTTCAATTTGATCGTACATAACTTTTTTCTTAGAAGGAGACATGGGGTAGGGTTTGATATTGAACGGGCGGTCATCTTTAATTTTTATTTTATGTTTTGTTGTCACCGTGGTAGCTTGGGTAGGCACCGCGGTGAACAATTCAGCAAATTCCTCGAATAGAGGTTTTAAATTATCGTTTTCGATGATCAGTTCTTCGGGAAGCCGGCATTGCTTCCTTGCCTGATGTGCCGCTTGATTCCAGAAGACGGTTATTCGCTCTTCGGTGCCGACGTAGACACATTTACGTTGATAATCGAATACGACATTGTGAGCATATAAAAAGGGGGCTCCCAGAATGAGCTCTTCGTTTAAATTTTGAATGACCTGAAACGTGGTCTGAAAGGGTACATCTAGTACATTAACGTTTATGGTCGTAGTCCCGAGGGATTCTACTAAACCATCGCCACAAGCCATAACAAAAGTTTGGGGAGCTGTAAGTTGATCAATGTCGTTCAAAAATTTCGGTTGGATAATATTCCTTGTCGAACCTGTATCCAATAAAGCGTTAACCGCTCGATTATTAATTATAATCTTAATGCGAGGCAGAGGGAAAGCGTCGTTGGTTTGATTGATAGATTCTAATGGAGTGAATCGGTGGGGAGATAGGTTGACTTCTTGATCCTTAAACAGGTAATTAAGGTCAGGAAGGTCATCGAAGTTTTTTAATTTAAACTTCTTGCTTCGGAGCTTCCCCGAGGGTCGCTTCGAGCCTGCTGGGGCCTGGTAGGCGGGGCTGGTACAGTTCGGCCTGGGCCATCGCCTCTGACCCCCGCTTGGTTTCCCGTATTCATATTACGATAGGGATTGTTTGGGCATTCTGTATGAAAATGCCACTGCTCCGTTGGGCAATATCTGCAAGGGCGATACGGGACTCGGGAGTTCCTTACGTCTCCAGTACCCCTTCTCGGTATATCCCCTCTAGGCAGCGAGGAAATACTATTTGCAAAATGCACCCTTGGTGCTGGCGGATTATCTCTTCTTTGAGATCCATTGAATGGTGTCCTAGATGCACCAAAGGAACTGGAGGACGGCTTCGTTAAGGCGGAGGGTTCCGTTCTCCAGTTACTGCTCGATTGCTGATTCCCTTGAGCTGAAGCGGTAGAGGTGGACGCTTCTCGGTCTTTGCTTTTCTTTGCATTTTGCAGAATCTCGAATTCTTTATTCTCATCCATGATTTTAGCCATTTGTTCGGTCATCGTCACTAGTGTATTTGTATCTGGTATGACGGCACTCTTTAGGAGCATTTTCATATCAGGTCTCAATTGATTAAAGATGGTAGCCGCCTTCATCGCCTCCGGCTTAAACGGATCGATCCTCTTGAAGAGGCATACCTTCCTTGAAATAAATACTGACGTATTTTCCTCGGCATCTTGTTTCTTGCCATATAAATTAGCTACTGCTTCGGTGAGTATTTGACCTGAATCATAACGGCTTCTGAACCGCTCGAGGAATAGAGGATACGTGGTAATTAGGGTTCGATATTGTTCGAACCATTTCTTAGCATCATCTTTGAGCTGTTCTGATATTTTATATAGTCGGTCGTTATCCTGCGTAATTCGTACTCGGACGAAAAATTCCTCCATTTGATAAATGAAGGTTTCAGGGTCTTCGTGTTCGAAGCCATGAAATTCCGCATTTGGATGCTTCGACCGATACTTATGCTCGTGCGTGGCTTCGCTTAGAGCTTTGGCAAGACCTGCTGCCATTTGGGCGAACACTTGTTCTGAGGAGGGCTGTATGACTCCTTCAGTGGTACTCGGGCCAACCCCCGAACTACCCAGTACATCCTCCGCGCACGGCCTCTCTAACCCTCTAGAGACGTTGTCCATCACAGATGTCGGCTCGTCGTAAAACTGGAAAGGCGTTGATTCATCCATATCCTTTCCAGAAAGCCCTGCTGACTAACAACGCCCCACGTTGGGCGCCATGTAGAAGAACGCACTACCGGGCGTCAAAATGACGCGACACCAATTTATTTCTCAGGGGGCGCCAGTCGCGTATTACCCCGTTCTTCTACCTCCCAGGCGGGTTCGAGATAAGATGACTTCGGTAGCCGAAAAGCGGGACCAAGGCTGCACTACCACAGATCGGAAACTACGCTCTCTCTGGACCCGAATTCCCTCGTTAGGGGTTTAGGCACCTCTTAATTTCCTGAATTTTTGCATAAAAAAAATCCCAACCGAAGAATTTCTCTGCGGAGGGATTAGTTTTGGTACGCGAAAATCGCGTTTTGGTCCATTAATAACGGAATATATTTCTCAAAAAACGCATAAAAAAATCCCTATCGAACCTCCGTACAACAACCAGAAGGTCGAACGTTAATGCGAATTAACTCGACACATCCGGTTTTCTATACGAAAGTTCCAGGGATTATAGACCGTCAACAGGCCTCAAGATCAATTAAGAAACATTAGTTCAAAGAATCCGTTTATTTAACAGAATTGGTTATACAAAATTCTCAAGAAAGAATCGTGCCTTCCCCAATCAAGGTAGTGACTTTCAGACCATACAAGCGAGAGCGCTCGCGCTAACGATCGATTAGGTAGAAAAGATTCATACGTACCTTCTCAGAATCAAAATGCGAGCTTTTAGAATCATTTCAGACTCTGGGTAAATGAATAATTAAGGCTGACTGAAATTAACTTAAAAAAGTTTTACTAAATGAATTTAGTTTCGCTAGAGACTACCTAGCTTTAAAGTTCTTGTATCGTGGAAATTCACGTACTCAAACACATTCTGAGGACTTATTACTGCATAAGTTGAGTGGCGTTCGATCAGTCCACGACTTACTAACCCTTATCACAGTCGATTAATAATATCGATTTGGCAGCGTCTCACCTTCGAGCGACTATTAGGCAAAATTGAATTTTTGGATTTTTATGCACAAGGCGTTTTCCTCTATAACTTTGTCATTTGAAAAGCCCCGTTATTGGCTTTTCTACCATCGCTTTGTCTGGACTACTCAACGCGCTCGGCCAAATTGCGAGCCGCTGGGTCAATCCAAACTCTTTCCATGCGAGAAACCGGCCTTGTACATGTGCATTGATTTTTATCAATTTTTGCTTATCGGCACTACGCCGGCTTTGACAAAATCTTCTATTTTGCCTTTTGGATGCAGTGCATCGTTAAAATTTTATGCTCATACTTTAGAATTGTGCTTTCAATGATCGTACCTCAAAGGTCAATGTCTTTGGTTGAGGAATAAAAAATAAAAAATAATTTAAAGTATATTTTCGTGGTACTTTTTAAACTGACTTCGTGGTACTTTTGAAAAATCCATTTTAAGACCAATTTCAGCGTACTTTTGAAAAATCGATTTTCGAGCCAAATTTCAAGGTACTTTTGAAAAGTTAATCCGCGGGTGGAATTTTGGCGTACTTTTGAAAAATCGATTTTCAAGCCAAATTTCAAGGTACTTTTGAAAAGTTAATCCGCGGGTGGAATTTTGGCGTACTTTTGAAAAATCGATTTTCAAGCCAAATTTCAACGCAGTTTTGAAAAATTAGTCTGCAAGTGAAACTTTGGCGTACTTTCGATAAATCGATTCTTAGGCCAAATTTTGACGCCCTTCCAAAAATATTATTTTTCAAAGTCCAATTTATGGTACCTTTGAAAAAGTATATTATTCATAAATCTTTGTCATTATATACTTCTACTCTGATATTCTGAACCAAAAACATTTTTCCTAAGTGAAAATTCGATGTTTCTTCGAATTTTCACCTGGTCATTTCCAACGCCTTATAGAACCCAAAACGGTCCTTGTGGACTGATCTGCGCCTCTGCAGACTCCCAAAAATGTCTTTAAATGAAATTTTTGCCTAAGTCGAATTTTGATTATGTCTTCAACTTAGGACGATTTTGGAGAGTTCTACAACATGAACACAACTCAGTGAAATTTATACGAATGCATTGTGGTGTGAAGGGCAATAAAGGACCAAATCGTTTGACGGGAGAAAGAACAAAAACTCCTCACGTTGACAAGTCTTCAGTTTGTCGTAAAGTCTAATTCAATCAGAGCTATGGCACTGGGCCAAGGCACAGTTCAGTAACTACTGGGTTCAAGCCTCTAGTCAAGGTTCCCACGCAAAGGGGCCTTCAACTGACTCCACTGTAAAGTGGTTGCTTAGGTTCGATAGAGAAAGTATGAGAAAGTTGGTAGGCCTGGACACTGTCCTCTCAACAGGCACCTACATACCAAAAGGATGAAAAATTACACTATCCGTCGAATGTGTGGAGTAGATGATGAAACCATTACTAAATTCTATACAATTGCGCACCATTAGAAGCATCAGTGTATTGAAAGGCATTTTTAACCGACAAGGAAATTACGAGATCTACGTTAGAATATATTGCTGTCATTCGTAGAGACTCGTTTTTTTCTAGGAGATGCTATATCATCTCAAGAATGTACAATAGACCCACAGGCCTAGGTACTGCGGATCTTAGAACCTGCTTGCACTTCTGATAATAGGAATAATAGTCTCTTCTTTCAAGCATCCCAATGTATGGAATTTTTTAAAAATATTTATCTGCAATATTTATGTCAAAAATTACTTTTATAACTATTCGAAACAGTTTTCCGAACACCGAGTATTTTTAGGGTAATTTTTATGTCCTGTCTCACCTTTTCCAATTCATTTTAGCCACTTACTTTATTGTTAGGAATTTACCCCCTCTTCTTTGGCCATTTACGCAGCGTTCACATTTAATAATGTAGAGTCGTACATACCCTCCCCCCTTGGACATATTAATTAATTAAGAGATTTTCATGTTTTCGCGAATTAATGAAATTTACAAATCTATCTAGGTACTCTGATACTCCAGTCGAATTAGACACAATAAAAAATTTTGCGTCCTGTGGACTTTTTTTTGTGGAAGTTGTTTAAGAGGGCATAATAAGCAAGCACATAAAACTACACCCTGCTACACCATGTGCTTCCTCTATTTAGGGGTTGAAACTTTGAAATTTTACTTATGTGTCCATATCTTCTTCCCTATTGCCCGTAGGGCTCTTTACCAAGTTAACACTTTTTGAAGATTCATCCATCCTCTACGCGGTATTCGATGAAAGTTTTTTCACAAATCATCATCCCTCCTTAAGAGCATTAGTATGTATAGTATTGTAGATTGGAAACAATAGTCGCTGTCCCAATTCGGACAGCGCGACCTTTCCGGCCTCGTACAGCCAAAACCAATATATATTATGTAGAGGAGGGATAAATCTTCAAAAAGTGTAACTTGGTAAAGAGCCCTACGGGCAATAGGGAAAAAGATATGGACACATAAGTAAAATTTCAAAGTTTCAATCCCTAGTAGGGTGTAGTTTTCTGTGCTTGCTTATTGTGCCCTCTTAAACAACTTCCACAAGAAAAAGTCCACAGGATGCAAAATTTTTTATCATGTCTAATTCGACTGGAGTATGACCCTATTAACCTGTCAATATTTTCATTTCTAGACAGCACACATCGTTATAGCTAAACTTGACAAAAATCACAGATTTGTCATTAATTCGATTTAAACATTTCGTTCTAAAGGAATTTGAATGTTTGATTAATGTTTCATTTTCGAGGACTAGGCATTACTGAACAGAAAGTGGCATTTTACCAAATTAATAATTTTTCCAAAAAAATTTTATAATTACCTACCTATAATAAATAAATGAGTTGTAACTATTCACTACACACAGATTCGGCAACACCAGCTTCAGATGATCAGTTAAGAGAAGCAATTATCACATACACATTACACCATTTGTTACGATATTATGAGCAGATTAGGCACACATGGTTTATTTAATACAACGGTTATCAAGTAATAGACACATCACATTTTATTGTTATCTGATTACAATCTATATATTGTAATTAGTCTAGAAGGTCGATATATAACGTACGATTTCTGGTTTGTTTCATTTTTATGAGACATTGATTTTATTTTGGCATGCGGTATGAAGTAGGAACACATATCTATGATGAAAAGAATGCGTAAATGTATATTATCGACATCTGCTGTTGAAAAATATTTTAACCTCCCCACCCATAAATATAGGGAAGTTACTATAATTGGTCCTAAATCTAAAATTGAGATAAGACTAGATCTTGCGTTTTAAGATGCCAGGAACACGAAAAAGTGGTTTTTAAAAAATGCGCGTATACAGGGTGTCTCACTAGGAACTGCATTCGATATAGGGAAAAGTGCGCACCAGAAAATTTTGAAAATTGAGGGAGCTACTAATGGCAGTGTAGCCAATCCAACTAAAATAATTACAAGCATCTGGCACTTCCGGTTATACCGGAAGTCGATACCAACTTGCTTATTTTAAATTGAACACCCTATATATTTTAGGGTTTTCGGAAAGGGCATAAATTTCTGAGTAAAAAACATATAAGTTACTCTATACCTAAACCCAACCGTTTAAGAGATATTTGACATTTTGAAAAAATTTGGCAGGTATAATGGTTTACAATAACCTTTATAACTTTCTTCGCGTAAAAGATACTCATTTGCTTTTTGGCATGTAGAAAGAACACAAGGAGAGCTGCACTCTACAATTGAATTACATTCAATAATAATATACCAAGTGTTCCATTTTTGACATTACATTTTGTAAACTTCAAACCGCGAAAACTTGTTTAGGTCAAATTTAACACCCTATATTTTTTTAAATCAAGTTATGTAAAATTAAATTCCTTTTTTTCTGATATAAGCATTGTGGGGGTTTAAGTTACGACTTTTTGAAATATTTGCGATTTTCTTAGAAATTCAAGAAATGTTAGTAAAAATTTTATCAAATTAGCCATGATTAGAAACAATCAGTAATGTCATCATTCTCCTATTTCAGAAAATGCCACCGCGCTTAAATTACACCCACGAAGACTTTTTGAATTTGTTTATTATTTATGGAGAATGCGATAAAGTAGTATCAAGAACTTGTAGTACATTTGTTACTAGATATCCACAAAAAGGAAAATAACACTAAACACTGTAACATAAATTAGTATTTTATTTTGAACCATTCAATTAAAACTGCATAGAAATTATTTTTTGTGAATTAATATTTAAAGTTGTGTAGAAGCTAAAAGTAGGCTATGAGAAAAGCAGTGGATGATTAACATTTGCTCCTACACAACTTTAAATATGAATTCAACTCTTAATTCGCAAAAAACGAAAGTTTCAAAAAAATAATTTTATATTCCTGAAATTTGGTATAGAGGTATAAAATTGCATTCTAAATAACTTTTCTTAGTGGAATTTTTTCATATTTTGAAAAATAAAGGTACTTTATTAGTGGTAATTTTTACAACTTTGCTTATGAAACACCCTGTAGAACACCAAATCAATTCATTTTTGGTATACTTTAGTTTTACAACAAGCAGGACTCAATCCCCAAATACCATTTCAAAATTCCAAAATTTTTGGTCCATTACACCTCTTGTTACATCTATCCTAGGACACACTGTATATGTATATTGGGACCGTACTTGAACTAAAAAGGTTTTGGTGCAGATCGGTTGACGTTTAGTTTTTTTTTTATGTTTGTACAAACATTTATCTGGGATTGGCTTAAGTGATTTCTATGGTCCCGTATTAATTTCATCAAGCTACGCTTAGTAAAAGGTGAACAAAAATTGAAAACAAGATATTTTTATTAGAAAATTTGGCGAAGTCGCCAGTGATGATCTAATTTTATAAAACTTAATTTTGTGATAAAAAATTTAAATTCCGTCTGATTTAATAATAATAATAATAAAAAAAAAAGTTTTTGATCTGGATGACTATGTATTTTTCGACGCTGAATCCAAATTCGAGGTCAAAAAAATTCGTATACCCCCAAACTTTTGCGCTACAGCCAAAAACAACCCCGAAAATGGGGTAAAACCGTCCCATACATCAGGATTCAATGAATGGATGTAAATGAATGGTGAAAAACATGGGAAGGGAAAATGTTTTATATTCAGCAGTCACTTACTTGAATATTGACTGGAAAACTACCCTTATAATATGCTGAAAACTCCCCCTGTACAAGCATAGAGTATATAAATGCCAAGAAATCGCGAGGAATGTTAAAGTTTTTATAGTTTAGAATACAGTACATGAATGTTACGCGTGTCTCAAAACCACCCATATAACAGGGTGGAAACCACCCTTATATAAAAATAGACTGCGTGAATACCAATAGATTGTGGGAAATGGAGGAATTTTCGATGTTTTCCAGAATCCAGAATCTTGGGTGACCCTGTTCTACCTTATTCTTAGTCGGTACATATAATAGGGTGGAAACCATCCTTATTACAGAATAAAGCACAAATGCCAATAAATCACGGGAAATAACTTTTTTATAGTTTAAGTACAGAACATGAATCTGGAGTGACTCCCAGGGCACCTCGCTTACTCGTAATCCAAAATCTCTTCTATAAAGGGTAGTAGCCACTCTTATATAAGAATAAATTGCATGAATACCAATAAATCGTGGGAAATATTGGAGTTTTCATTGTTTCATTCTTGAGTGACGTTGATCTACCCTATTCTCACTTGGTACCCAAAATCATCCCTAAAAAACCACCCCTACATAATAAAATGTACATATGTCAGTTTTTTCAATTTTTCTTCTCAGAATAACTTTTCTTCTCATTTTCAAATGATTTCCTTATTGGCTCTCTTTTATGTGTCTCTTTTCATAGACCAACAGTAGTCGGCCATCATGTGGACATCCCACCTTCCCTGATACCGCCTCTCCATCTCCGAAATATCCTGGTGAAAACGTTCGCCTTGCTCTTCATTGTATTCACCCAAATTTTCTGGATGGCGGACATCTGTTGGTCCATAAAAAGGGACACACACGAAGAACACAATAGGGAGCTAATGAGAAGATCATTTGAAAATAAGAAAAAAGGTATTCTAGGAAAAGAAGATTAAACAAATGTTCATATTCTTCAGTCAAGCTGCATGAACCTTTTCGTGCAATAAATGCAGCTTGACTGAAGAATATGAACATGTTTTTAATCTTTTTTTTCTAGAATTCCTTTTTTCTTATTTTCAAATGATCTTCTCATTAGCTCCCTATTGTGTTCTTCATGTGTGTCTCATTTTATGGACCAACAGTTGTCCGCCATCCAGAAAATTTGGGTAAATACAATGAACAAGTTGCAACGCTTTCACCAGGATATTTCGGAGATGGAGAAGCGGTATCAAGGAAGGTGGGATGTCCACATGATGGTCGACTACTGTTGGTCTATGAAAAGAGACACGCACGAAGAACATAAAAGAGAGCCAGTGAGGAGATCATTTGAAAACGAGAAGAAAAGGTATTCTGAGAAGAAAAATTGAAAAACTGGCATATGTACATTATTATTATTATGTAGAGGTGGTTTTTTAGGGATGATTTTGGGTACCAAGTGAGAATAGGGTAGATCAACGTCACTCAAGAATCTATTCTGGAACTGAAACAATGAAAACTACAACATTTCCCACGATTTATTGGCAATTTATTCTTATATAAAGGTGGCTACCACCCTTTATAGAAGAGATTTTGGGTCACGAGTAAGCGAGGTGCCCTGGGAGTCACTCCAGATTCATGTTCTGTACTTAAACTATAAAAAAGTTATTTCTCGTGATTTATTGGCATTTGTGCTTTATTCTGTAATAAGGATGGTTTCCACCCTATTATAGGGGTAGTATATGTACCGACTAAGAATATGGTAGAACAGGGTCACCCAACATTCTGGAATTAAAACATCGAAAATTCCTCCATTTCCCACAACCTATTGGTATTCATGCAGTCTATTTTTATATAAGGGTGGTTTCCACCCTGTTATATGGGTGGTTTTGAGACACGCGTAAGATTCATGTACTGTATTCCAAACTATAAAAGCTTTAACATTTCTCGCAATTTATTGGCATTTATATACTCTGAGCTTGTACAGGGGGGAGTTTTCAGCATATTATAAGGGTAGTTTTCCAGTCAATATTCAAGTAAGTGACTGCTGAATACAAAACATTTTCCCTTCCCATGTTTTTCACCATTCATTTACATCCATTCATCGAATCCTGATATATGGGACGGTTTTAGCTCATTTTCGTGGTTGTTTTTGGCTATAGCGCAAAAGTTTGAGGGTATACGAATTTTTTTGACCTCTGATTCGGATTCAGCGTCGAAAAATACATAGGAATACTGTGGTCAGTCATCCAGATCAAAAACTTTTTTTTTTGTGAGGCTGTGTAATAATAATAATAATTTGCATTAAAATTGGTAGTTACGTATTTTAGGAGTAGCTGATAACAAATCTGATGTCGAAAGTAAAGAATTCAAAATGGCGAATTCAACATGGCTATAACTGTAATATTTTTGAAGACTTACATGAAATTTGATACACAGTGATTTCATTAAGCTCTGATATCGAGCCTGATGTTAAAGCTTAAAAAGTCACAACAACGGATATTTTACTGTGTCAACTTCTAAGTTAAAAATTGTCTATAATAACACAGCCCCACAAAAAAAAAAGTTCAGACCAGCGAACCAGACCCATGTATCCCTATGTATTTTCGGTCGCTGAATCCGAATCCGAGGTCATAAAAATTCGTACCCAAAATCTTGAGCTAGAGCCAAAAAACACCCCTGGACTGGGGTAAAAAGAATATTAAGCTACGAGAATAGTTGTTACATCCTAATCTATCGAATTATACAAATTAAGGTTAAACAGCAGCGTACATACAACAGATATGAAACACACCCCCAGGGAGGGGTGAGAAATCGATCGAAAACATCAATGAGTACTGAAAAAGCTCGAAATGTCTAAATTTTGTTAAAGTGATAACAAACTTCATCAGGTCCAACGTAATCTTCATAAACTGCCCCTATAGGGTTGAGAACAACCACCTTCAAGTTTAAAGGACACGAGAAAAACAAGAAAAAACGTAAAATCCAACAGGATTTCTATTTTCATGAATGCTATGATTGGCTGAAATTGCGTAGTACTCTAAAATAGAACTAGAAACTTACGTATCATTAACGCCCTACGGTTTCAACCCTCAGAGGGTGTGAAAACTACCCCCTAAACTAAAAAGTTACAGTATAAAAATGTAGTGTAAAAATTCGAAACACCTGCGTTGTGTGGAAGTGAGAAGTAACTAGACTATGTTCGACGCTATGCTTGAAAACCAGCCCCACGGGGTTGCAAGATACCACCTCTATATCTGTAGGATGCTGGAAAAACAGAGAGAAACTAACCGGATTTACATGTTTATGCTATGATTAGCAAAAATCGTGATGCACACTTCCAGTGTCTTACGGATATAGGGGTAGCATCTTGCAACCCCATGGGGGTGGTTTTCAAGCACAGCGCCGAACTTAGTCTAGTTTCGTCTCACTTCCACACAACGTAGGTGTTTCGAATTTTTATAGAAGTCACTGTAACTTTTTATAGAATAATCTTACAAAGGTTGACACTGTAGGGCGTTGATGGTACGTAAGTTTCTAGTTCTATTTTAGAGTACTACGCAAAATATAAATCCTGTCGGATTTTACATTTTCTCTTATTTTGTGTCCTTTAAACTTAAGGGTGGTCGTTCTCAACCCTATACGGGCAGTTTATGAAGATTACGTCGGATCTGATGCACTTTAACAAAACTTTCGAGCTTTTTCAACAGTCACTGCTGTTTTGGATCGATTTTTTTTATAAATGGGGGCTAGTTTTATTTGTATAATTCGATAGATTAGGATGTAACAACTATTCTCGTAGCTTAATATTCTTTTTACCCCAGTCCAGGGGTGTTTTTTGGCTCTAGCTCAAGATTTTGGGGGTGTACGAATTTTTCTGACCTCGGATTCGGATTCAGCGACTGAAAATACATGGGGATACATGGGTCTGGTTCGCTGGTCTGAACTTTTTTTTTTGTGGGGCTGTGTAATCATATCTTTAAAGGTCAAAAACTAGTTATTTAATTTTATAAAGCCCATTTATTTAATATCACTGAGTATACTATTATAAAATATATCTATTATCAATGTTCTTTAACAATAATGCTTGAATTATTTATAACATTGTTTTACATATGGATTCTCAAAGTAACTAATTAGATTGCAATCTAATTAGTTACTTTGAGAGTCCATATGTTGGGGAAAAATTATTGAAATATACGTTCGTTTAATTTTTTTTTTAATTTCTACAGATAATTTGAAAAAAAATCTACAATAAACTACTCATAACAATGTATTTTTGATAAAAGTTTTGTGTATGCGAATCACTATTTTCATGAAAAAATAAATATTCTAATTTTTAAGTATTTTTTTTTATTCGACGGAGGCAGCAAAATCAGCTGATTTTTTTTTCTTAAGATGCATTTAAATTACATTTACATCGTCTATTTTTTTTCATAATATCAACGCACAACTTGCAGAGATAAAGTCTCTGAACGAATTAAACGTAAAACAAACCGATACATAATAGTAGATTGTGTGAGTCTGAAAATAACACGAAAAACCCGACTATTGTCTGATTTAGTGAGATTAGTTCTCCTCTCGTTTTCGAGGATGCTGAACACCGTGGTGGTGGCAGCATTTCTCGTTGGGGTGACACACCACCGCAAACCGCCAAAAACCACCACCAAACGGGGTCAAACGCGTATTACAATGGTTTGAGGGACTTCTACTTGGTGATCCTCCATTTTTGAGGATACTGAACATCGTCGCAGTGGCAGAATTTCTCGTTGTGGTGACGCACCCCCGCAAACGGCCAAAAACCACCACCAAAGGTCAGACGCTTATTATAATTATTTGAGGGACTCTTACTCGGTGATCCTCCCTTTTTCGAGGATGCTGAACACCGCGGTGGTGGCAGAATTTCTCGTTGGGTAACCCACTCCCGGAAACGGCCAAAAACCGTCCCTGAATGGGTAATATAAATGTTTGAGAGATTCTTACTCCGTCTTCGAGGATGATGAACACCGTACCGTGGCGATAGTGGAATTTCTCCCCGGGATGACTCACCCCCGTGAATGGCCAATAACAACCCTCCAAAAGGGTGAGAGTGCGTTCTTAGCATACCCCCGGGCAAAGCTCTCCCCTCTCCCACCCGTTTTACATTAAGATGTCACCTCGATCTCGTCAACAAAGTAGTCATCTTCATTTACTGGGGAGCTGAAAAAAGATGAATGTATATTTTTTATTTAATCATAATATATTAAATAAAATATTTCCATTAGCGCAAACAATTGCTGCATATATTGTTACGCTGACTTCTCTTACATTATAAAATACTATGACTATATGAAAAAAAAAACAATAAATTTTTTACGTTCTTTGAATCCGTACAGTTACACTCATTATGAAAATGCGAAGGGGTATTTTTTTGTCATTGAGGGGGTGAACGGATGTCAAGCACTGGATTCGTGGTCCTCTCCGTATTCGGTATACTCGAAAATGGAAGGGAAATCTTTTTGTCCAGTGGTATGATGAGAGCGCTCTCTCACCCCTTTGGAGAGTAGTTATTGGCCGTTGAGGGGATGGGCGGGTGTCAGGGTCCTCCGCATAATTGGCATGCTCGAAAACGGGGGATCAATAAGTTAGATTCCGTGAAACATGATCAATACGCGTTTGACCCCATGTGGGAGTGGTTTTTGGCCGTTTGCGGGAGTGGGTCACGGTCACCCTAACGAGAAATTCTGCCACCACCATGGTGTTCAGCATCCTCGAAAATGGGAGATGACTAAGTAGGAGTCCCTCAAACCATCGTAATACGCGATTGACCCCGTTTGGTGGTGGTTTTTGGCCGTTTGCGGGGGTGGGTCCTCCCAACGAGAAATTCTGCCACCACTACGGTGTTCAGCATGCTCGAAAACGGGGGGGAGAACTAATCTCATTAAATCAGGCAATAGTCGGGTTCTCGTTCGACTCATACAATCCACTATAAAGTTTCAATGGTTAAGCACCACTAAACAATGCGTCGTAACAGTTTTTATTTTTTTTAATTATGGCGCACCGCTTCAAAAAATTTGAAAAAAATATGCAATAAACTACTCATAACAATGTATTTTTGATAAAAGTTTTGTGTATGCGAATCAGTATTTTCATGAAAAATAAGTAATCTAATTTTTAAATATTTTTTTTATTCGAAGGAGGCAGCAAAATCAGCTGATTTTTTTTCCTAAGATGCATTTATATTACATGTACATCGTCTATTTTTTTTTTCATAATAATTAACGAACAACTCGCAGAGATAAAAAAATGAAAACGAAATGTCATGTTTATTCGGGTACAGGGGTTACCTGTGGCGACGGGGGCTAAAACTCGAGGAAAACATTTATTTTGTCGATCTACTGACACCGAATTAGGCCCAAACGCTCTGGGGCCATTTTACCATGCTTATTCTGCTACACCCTCTATTATAAATTGAAAAAAAAAAAAATAATAATAATTATCATCGTAGAAAAAAATGTTTTGTACAGATATCCGTTTCACAGCAGACTAAACTCAAATATCGAATAAAAAATGTCTTTACGTCTGTAAGTGTATGTGTGTGCGTGTAAATGTATGTGTGCAAATGTATGTGTGCGTGTATACCGTACACGATAACTTCTGTTAAACTTAAGATATTTAATTACAACTTGCAACATATGTAATCCCCATTAAAATTGGACCAGATCTGTATTACATGGTGATAACCAGAGGCCTACAATCTCTCTCTTACGTAAAATAGGTTTTGTTTTAATTTGAGAGCAAAATGTTATAAGGTTTTTGATTAAGCATACAAAAATATGATGATGTATAAGATTTATAAACCGCAATATACAGGGTGTATGTTAGGTTCAAACCAACTTTATTTAAATTAGATGATATATCAATGTTATCCTAAAATTTGGAACGTGTTATTTTTCATAAGATTTTTATGAGTGAGAGTTTGTAAGTCTCTGGTTATCACCATGTATTACAGATATGGCCCAATTTCAATAGGGATTATTGTACTATGCTCTTTTACATATGTTCCAAATTGTAATTAAATATTTTAAATCTAACAGAAGTTATCGTGTTTACAAGAAACGGTATACACGCACACATACATATACACGCGCACACACACTTACAGATGCAAAGACATTTTTTATTCGTTATTTGAGTTCAGTTTTCTGTGAAACGGATATCTGTACAAAAAATTTTTTTCTATGATGATTATTATTTTTTTTTCCAATTTATAATAAATTTATAATAAAGTTAGAATACAGTAAAAATATATACAATTCATTACTGAACAATGACAGATACGAAAAAAATTAATAGAAACATTATTGTAGAAAATTTAGTCAGCTTTAATTTTGCATATAGCCTTTTCGAGATATGAGCGAAAAACCAAAAACCGGGACCTTCTTCGTGCCCCCTGCACCCCCCGCACCTCATATGTTCGGGGACTTTTGGTGATATTGCGATTTGTAAACAACTACCTTGCTATTTTATTATTTCATTTTATGCACTAGGGCGTAAAGAAGATTGTTTGTATTTTAATGTATATTACCTAATATTTTCTGGTAACGATTTCGCTATTAGAAAAATATTGTATGTAATTCGTGTGTAATGTGCCTTTTTTCATTCATGGGTTTATCGAACTCGCCTACGGCTCGTGCGACAAATTTCCATTCATTAAAAAAGTGTCACTTTACACAGTGCCGCATAAATAACAATTGAGACCTTTCGTTCTTCTACATACTCTAAATCACTGTTTTCTATTTTTTTTACCCTTTAATAATGGAGTGGGGGTGGCTAGTGCCAAAAATGTTCTGAGACCTCGGCTTCTCGGACATACACTAAACTCAAATTTTATAAAAGCATACTTCCTTGCTTTACGTATTCACTCCCATTACCCCTTTACCTCTCTCCCCCCAACCATTTAACGGAATATGATCAAAATATAATCTAGTTCCAGATCTCGATATAACCACACCAAATTTCAAATCAATATCATAAACCGTTCCAGAGTAATCGGGCGTACAAAAGAAGTTGCAGACAGACAGGCAGATATAATTATTTACGCATCGTGTAAGTATAGTAGCAAGTATAGTAAACATTTGGATATTTTTTTTTGTTCAGATAGATTTAAAATGTCATGAAACATCGAAATTTTAAGTTTGAACAAAAAAAATTCTATCTGTCTGTAACTTTTTTGTGCTCACGATTACTCTAGAACGCTTTATGATATTGACTTGAAATTTGGTACACCTAGGCATGTATTATAGGGGTGTCTGGGACTAGATTATATTTTGATTTTATTCCGTTGAAGGGTTGGGGAGGTAAATCGGAGATAAATAGGTGAAGCAATCAAGTAAGAGTCCATAAAATCAAGATTTGGCGTGCGTACAAGAACTATAGGAAAATTTGATTTGACATCAGCCACCCCCACAGAAAATTTGGATATGGAAGTGGGGATACCTTAGGCTGCGTTTTTTTGCTCAAACTTAATATTTCGACTTTTCATGACATTCTAATCCTATTTGAACAAAAAAATTGCAAATTTTCTTTACCGGTACTATACTTCCATTCCACTACATGGATGTGGAAGTAAAACTGACTTCGTAGAAGAAAAAGCATAAATAACCTTTCTCAGGCGAATCGTCACTTCAGTCACCTGAAATATATTTGTAGTTTCGTAGTATTTCAAGATGTAGATAATTCTTACGCCTACTACAAGGTACCGAGAATTATAATTTTTTGTAATGAATCAATTTCGCAGCCTGACTACGCACTGGGGAAAATTATAATGATTTTTAAAAATGACGCGATTCCGTCAAATCATGCTATTATCATCTTATCATTTTAGTGATATATTTTTATTAATAATCAACAATACGCTGACTGGAGATAAAGACCCGGATTAAAATCGGCTGACACAAATCATCATTATAAAGATACTTATAACACATATTTTCTTAATATTGCATTGTTAATTACGTAACAAGATCGATAAGAATTGAAGAAGTAGGGTCATCGATCAAAAAGTTATAAATACGCACAGTCGGCAGTGGCGGATTTATACATCCCCTTGGAATAACCGACACACCCGTAAGAGATGGTGTGATGTAAGATGTATTATCAGAAAAGGGAGGCCGATTAGACTAATACATGGATCACAAAACGTATGCGAAGATGTTTGGTGTTCCTCGGGGGTCTGTACTAGAACCTATTACACAAAAAAAAAATGTTCTGCCTTTGCAATCAGACTCATCATTTCCTAAGTATTTTAATGCACTTAAACCAAATTTTTCTTTCCACCCCCATAAACTTTTATAGAGGAGATTTTTTAAAAAAAATTCTTTAATTATTTTTTATGACCTTTGTATGGGTTTTTTGAGTCGCTGATCATGAATCTGAAGTCAAGAATAAATTTTGACTTAATGACAGCTGTCAACAAGCTGTCAAATTTCACCAAGATGTAAAAAGTTGATATTAAATGCATATTATTAAGTTTTTTCGGTTGCTGAAAAAGATAAAGAGATAATATTTGATACATGCTTACATTCAGCCAAACCTAACATAATATTCATAATATTTATGAATAAAACTATATCTTAGCCGGGAAAGAAAGATAGTAGTATGTGTACGTGATCAGTGCTTGCAACAGATCCTAGAAGCTTTTAAATTTGGAAGGGGTACAATTAAAATCATTTTTACAGTGGTTTATCAAATCAACGTCGCGCTCAATGAAATGTACCGCTTGACAGTTCAATTCATTACTGTCCTCCTTTTCCTGCTAAAGTATACATGTGCACCTCAAAATAGCATTCTGCTGTCAGCTGATGACTGCAAGCCATATTCACCCTGGGTTGAGATCCCAGGTCTGTCCTCAGATTCACCGCGTTGCTTACAGCAAACCATAGGCTTTCTTGCAAACCCTCTGTTTCCCCCAGTTCAGCATTGATGATTACTCAGAAGTGTTTCACTGAATCTGTGCGCTTCAGCTTCTTTCCGTATAAGGATATTCATTACTAAAAATGACCACTCAAGTGAGAAATACATTTAAAAACTATAAGAACCTTATTACACCGTCAAGTTACACTATCGAGTGACAATGAGGCTCTTTGCGCTCTTAATACACAAAGGGCTATTATTGGTATGTATTATTTTTCTGGTCGTTATATAATCACTATTCTACAGCCTACGTGTATTGGAAGTAAAAATAGCAAATTCTTACTAACTTCATCATGCCAAATAATAATATAAAAAGCAAAAGTTCAAGATGGCTCTGGTTTTCCCAATACAGGTATTAAAGTGTAACGCAGGTATAGGGGTCTATAGACGATCCAGCTGTTGGGACCCAACATTGTCGGTACGCTTTGAAGATAATTGGAATTCCAACGGACCAGTTCACTTTTACGAATTAGTTCAAAGCATGCCAACAAGACTGGCTCCCTGCCGCTGGATCATGTGTAGACCCCTTATAAACCCTAGTTTATGGGCGGTCCTATCACAAATAACAGGTAGAATTAGAATTCTACGAAAAATAGACATACTAACTGCCTCTTTATTTGTTACTAAAACTAATGTTCATTCTTAGGTGGTCGTATTTGTACCTTGTGCATGGTAAGCGTTCATTTTCGAAAGTAAATAGTGCTATTTTGAAAATATGCCACGAGATTGTGTAAATACACCTAACAACTTTTGTTATATTTGTGGTGAAGTGACTTTTGCGCATCAAAAACGTAATTTTACTTCCAAAATTAAGAAGGCGTACCAGTTGTATTTTGGTTGTACAATTGGAGATGAAGACAAAAAATGGGCACCTCATATATGTTGCACCAATTGTGCGAACAATCTTTGCAGTTGGCTAAGTGGAAGAGGACGTTCAATGGCTTTCGCTGTGCCCATGATCTGGCGAGAACCTACAGATCATGTTACCGATTGTTATTTTTGCGTGATACCTCCCATTAGACAAGGTATTAACAAGAAAAAAAGGATGGTAATACAATACCTCAATTTACCATCTGCCATTCGCCCGGTTCTCCATGGTGATGAACTACCTATTCCTAATCCACCTCAAGAATACAGGCTTCATTTTGACGAAGAATCGGATGACAATGTAGATGAAGACTTAGTCCAGCCATCAACATCACAAGATGCCGATTTCTCTGCCGAAGTGTCCGGTGGTGAACCACACAAAATTAATCAACACGAATTAAGTGATCTTATGAGAGACCTTGATCTGTCCAAGGCAAAAGCGGAGCTTTTTGCATCTCGATTACAACAATGGAATTTACTACAAGAAAATGTTAAAGTTTCCATGTACCGAAGTCGTCAAAAAGATCTTATACCTTTTTTCAAAATGGAAAATGACTTGGTTGCTTGCAAGGACATTGACGATTTAATGAGTGCTTTACACATTCCCCATGATCCTAGTGACTAGAGTTTTTTATTGACGCCTCGAAACTTAGTCTAAAAGCTGTGTTACTCCACACTGGAAATAAATTGCCATCAATTCCAATCGCCCATGCTGTCCACATGAAGGAAAATTACAGTAACATGAATGTATTGCTACAAACTATAGAATATAACAAGTATAAGTGGCAGATTTGTGCAGACTTTAAAGCGATAGCTATCTTACTTGGTATGCAGCAAGGGTATACCAAATATTGCTGGTTTCTTTGTGAGTGGGAGAGTCGAGCGCGATTAGAACATTACAAAAGAAAAATTTGGCCGCCAAGACTGGGTTTTGAACCAGGAGAAAAAAATGTTGCTAACATTCCATTAATTGATTCACAAATGGTAATACTGCCACCACTCCACATAAAACTGGGGCTTATGAAAAATTTGGTAAAAGCTATGGACAAAGAAGAACGTGCTTTCAGTTATTTAAAACAAAAATTTCCCAGACTTAGTAAGGCGGAAATTAAAGAGGGAATTTTTGTGGGTCCTCAAATCAAGAACCTTTTCAAAGATGCTGAATTTGACAACATTCTAGAAGGTAATGAAAAAGCTGCTTGGAATTCCTTTAAAATGGTAGCAACACACTTTCTCGGTAACAAAAGAGCAGAAAACTATAGAGACCTTGTTGGGAATCTTCTTTCTTGCTATCAGAAATTAGAATGCAATATGTCATTAAAAGTCCACTTTCTACATTCACACCTAGATTACTTCCCAGAAAACTGTGGTGCAGTAAGTGATGAGCATGGCGAGAGTTTCCACTAGGATATTCAAAATATGGAAAAAGATATCAGGGCAAATGGACTTCTGCGATGTTGGCAGACTACTGTTGGACATGTATAAGAGATGCTCCAGAAGTAACTTATAAGAGACAGGCTAACTTATAAGAGACAGGCTAAGAAGCGCAAGAAGAATAATTAATTTTCTGATTAAAGGCCCCATATTCTACTTAAATATATAGTATATAACATGTATTTGAAATATATATCAAAATGGCAAATATTTTTCGCATGATGTAATTAATTGCTTTTTTTTATTAAAATTATACCATAATATGTGAGTTAGGTCAGTTATTACAATTTTTAGAGCCAACAAATTTTTTTATGACTATGTTAGACGTAGGTGGGACCAAAACAATGTAAATAAGTGGTTTTGGTTAACGATACAAAATAAAAGTTAAAATTTGTAGGTGTGTGAATTGGTTATACTGTGCAACGTGTATTAACGGCTCCTTTCGTGTTTTTTGTGTTATCTATGGCTTTAATTGGGCATTGTTAAGTAATAATAATCTAGTGCTTCTGTTGTTTTTTTATTAGAATTTTTTTGTTGTTTTTTAAACTATAGTTCGAGAAATGTTCAGGGGGGTGAAAATGTAGAAGAGGAACGGGTGTTTGGGGCCTTAGTGGCCTGGGAGAATTACGTAGGAAGGGGTATAATAAGGAGGTGTGTGTCCACCACTTATCCCACTACGTATTTTATGTGTGAAGTGAGTTTTTTTATCTAGTGTTAATCCCAGGTATTGAATTTCCTCTTTCTAGTCAAGGTTAAAACCCGTTATAATAATGTTGGTTGTAATGTTCCCTACACGCATGGTAAAATATATTGGCTGAGTTTGACTTTTAGCCCCCAGTTGATGAAATAGTTAATGATTCTGTTGGTATGTGTCTCCAGTTAGTTTGCCGTTATGTTCGATTTTTTCGAAGTTGTCAGTATCACTGTGTCGTCTACAAACAAGCAGAGTGTTATTGCGGGTGCTAGGTCGTTTATGTATAAGTTCAATAGGATGGACCCAAGGAAGGACCCTTGGGAGATGCCGGACAAGATAAGTTCTAAATCCACAGTTGGAGTTTTCTGAAAAGCTAATTCAAAGAAAAGCGGCGAAAAGTGGCGCCATCGGTGTCTTTCAAGCTACTTGTTTTACTTTTAGGTCACTTAAATAAAGAGTGACCCCAAAAATCGACCATTTTATGGCCCTCGAATTTTGTTTCGAACTAAGTGCTAAATTGTTGTTAATAATGAGAACATCCTGAATACAAAATTTCAAGATGAGCATATGTTTGGTTTTTGAGATATGAGTTGTGATATGCGTGATGCTATCAAAAAATGCACAGCCCTACAAAAAAATTAATTCTCATCAGCTATGGCAGAGCTATTTTTCAACGCAGAATTCACATCTAATATCGACGAATACGTATATCCATTGATTAATTCAGAAGAACCAAAAACATCCCCTATATAAGGATGAAAATAGTGAAAAATGATGTCACTGAGTTATAGAGCTTCTATGAACAGAAATATAGTATAAGTCTATTGGCTGAATGCATGAACGAAGGTGTTGGCTAGGGCTTACACAAAGTAATTGAGACACACCCTCAAGAGGGTGAAAACTACACCAATATTATACAAAACTGCATAAAAGCTCCAATAACTGGCGAAAAAGCTTTAACCCTCTAAGCTTTATTAATAGGAATGAACCATAAATCTGTTATGACCTAGTTCACGAAAACCACTCATCACAGGGTGCAAGGTATTTTGAATTATGAACTTGAGTCAGTGAAAAGATAGTGAATGTACCAGATATAGCATTCTGATTGCAGTTTGTCTGAATCTGGAAAGATAACCAATATTCCCACAATAGTTTTTTATACACTTATGAAGGGGTGAGAAAATAACGCACATTTATATAAGCGATATCGCTGTTGGAATATTTCATTAAAGTAAATTCTGTCACAAGGATAATAAAAGGTGTCCTAATGGTCTGTTTTTAAACTTCAAGTGAATTTTATAAGAAGGTGGGGGTGCGAGGGGGTGAATATCAGAGACATTGCAATCGCTGTATCACATTAGCGAAAATCCTGTAACAAGGGTTCTTTAGGAATGTCATGGTCTCTTGATTCTTTCTCATCGCTCTAGAGAAATTCACGGGGGTTAGAGGGTGGAAATCTGAGCAATTTTACAATCATTATACTGTATGGAAAAAAATTCTGGCACAAAGTGGATTTTATGAGGAGGTAAGGGTGCGAAGGGATGAATATCTGAGTAATCTCGTAATCGCTGCATTACATAAAAAAAATACTGATGTAGCGGTTTCCATGTGTGCTTTTCTCTTATGTCAAGGCCTCTTGGTCAGGGTCAGGGGATAAAGACCCACCAATAAGTATTCGTCCCGTTCTCTTACCCCATCGAAGGTGTGTCATAAGATAGTTACAAAAATTCTAGTTATCGTCCCACATTCATACCTACTGCAACCAAAATGCGATATCAGGTACATTCACTATTTTTCCCTGACTCAAGTTCATAATTCAAGCTTCTTACCCTGTAATGGATTGTTTTCGTGTCATAACAGATTTATGGTTCATTCATATTAATAAAGCTTAGAGGGTTCAAGCTAATTACTTTGTGTAAGCCCCAGTTAACAGCTTCGCTCATGCATTCAGCCTAATAAACTTCTGTCCATGGAACTCAATAGCATCATTTTCCCTATTTTAATCCTTATATAGGGGATGTTTTTGGCCCTTCTGAATTAATCAATGGATATACGGATTCGTCGATATTAGAAATGAATTATGAGTCGAAAAATACTAAAAATATCTTGATTGCTCTGCCATAACTGATGAGTATTCATGTTTTGTAAGGCTGTGTATTTTTTGATAGCATCGCGCATATCACAACTTCAATCTCTCATATCTCAAAAACCAAACATATGCTCAACTTGAAATTTTGTATTCAGGATTTTCTCATTATCAACAATAATTTAGCACTTAGCTTCAAACAAAATTCTAGGGCTAGAAAATCGGCGATTTTTGGCCTATTTTTGGGGTCACTCTTTTATAAATCATGTTTTAATACAACATGTACCGAAACTTAATAAGCTGATATTTTAATGATACGAACAATAGATTCGATATAGTTTTAGCTTCGATATTACAAAGTCTGGTTAAATAAATATAGTGTTTACATCGACGAATTAATTTTTTATTTACGAACCCACATTAATTTTAATTTTTTTGTTGTCACTTTTGGTACTAGATTAACGAAACGAATGCCACGATTGATACAGCGCCACCCAGCCCGACTCTGCACGTCACATCAAAAGTTTCTGTCAGCTCATTCTGATTGAATGTTACATACTTTATTATTATCCGACGAACATGCTGCTAATATAAAAATTATTATCGAGTCTGGTTTTAGGCGGTTTTGGTTTTGAGCACTCATTGTGTCTATCATGCTCAGAAGTTATATTTCTCTCAATATAATACAACAAATAAATGATATGAAATTATAATTTAGATACAGATATCAGCGGCGGCTGGTGAAATTTCAATATTTTTTTTCTCGTCTGTGGCGCATGGGACCCATACGAAATTTGGGAAATAACATCTAGAGAAGCACTTCTCTAATGACCCCTAAAAAATTTTGAAAAAGCAGTTTGCGAAAAAATTTTTGAAAATTTGCTAGCCTCCCCTGGGTCTAGGGACCCCTGTTTACTTTTATTTTTTTTGTCATATGCATTTGACTTTTCATAAAAATGCATCGACAGATTTTAGAGTTTGTGAAAATATTTTCATTACTAACTGAAATACAATGAACTGAAATTTTGTAATTTACAATTTAACAAATTACAATATTTCAATTCGTTGTATCTCAGTTAGTAATGAAAATATTTTCACAAACTCCAAAATCTGTCGATGCATTTTTATGAAAAGTCAAATGCATATGACAAAAAAAAATAAAAGTAAACAGGGGTCCCTAGACCCAGGGGAGGCTAGCGAATTTTCAAAAATTTTTTCGCAAACTGCTTTTTCAAAATTTTTTAGGGGTCATTAGAGAAGTGCTTCTCTAGATGTTATTTCCCAAGTTTCGTATGGGTCCCATGCGCCACAGACGAGAAAAAAAATATTGAAATTTCACCAGCCGCCACTGACAGATATTGAAAATAGAATTTGTTCATTTAATAGTCATTGGCAATTTGACCAAACTTTAAGGCATTGTACAAATAAGTTTAAAAATAATTTGTTCCTTCCAACCTTCAATTAAATTAAATTGCTATAGAATACAATATATCTCATGAGATACGATCTCGCGCAATCTCCGCCATAACGTCAACCGCTAGTGAAACTAGTGGGGCATAATAAAAATTTTGAGGTGTAAAGTAATATCACCTAAACCGAAGTGTTCGGACACATATCGCTCGTTGGAATAAAAAATTACAACTCCTTTGGTTAGTTGAGATAAAAGATGGGGACAAGAATATGAAAATTGTAAAATAATTGTCGATTAACCCGCTCTAACTCAAAAACGGAACAAGGAATTGTTAGCTTCCTGAGATTTGCAAGATCGACAGCTACCGCGGCGGGAGGCTGAGAGGCGCATTGTTTGGGTGATGACATCATCGTAAGTGCCTTCTCAGCAAAAACATAGAACGCCAGGAATTGGATCTGGCAGTGGAGAGACATTCGATAATAATCAATATAGCACGAGGCATTGTTAATAATTAGTGTGTATTGCTTTATTTTATTATTATTATATTTATAATTTTCATCCGCGTTTGCTTCTTTCTGATAACTCTTACATCTCAGAAGTGGGATAAAGAACAATCAACAAAACATGAATCGATTAAGTGACCAGTGGTCAACGCCGAGTTCATCCCGGGCCATAGTGAGCAGTGAGTACACCTGTTGCTGCCGCAGAGCTGACGGAAAGGTCCCACACCCCGCCGATGACAGTTGAACACATGCAGAGACAAATCGAGCAGTTGAAGGAGGTTTT
This sequence comes from Rutpela maculata, assembly GCA_936432065.2. Lineage (NCBI taxonomy): Eukaryota > Metazoa > Arthropoda > Insecta > Coleoptera > Cerambycidae > Rutpela > Rutpela maculata. The sequence goes on from OW386285.2 coordinate 21,967,875, forward strand.
ATGGTAGGCGGATTTACCAAATTCTCAATTCTTGAGCCTGTACGAAACACCAAAACCAAGCATGTGGTGAAGAGACTTAAAGCCGTCTTCGACATTTTTGGCGTCCCCACACGCATAATTACTGATAGGAGCACAGCATTTACATCGCATACCTTTTAACAGTTTTGTTTGGATCTGGATATCAAACATGTTCAAAATGCCGTTGCTACACCGAGAGCAAACGGCCAATGTGAAAGGGTAAATCGCACTTTGTTGAATGCATTAGCAGCCCTCACTGGTAACGTGGAAGATGACATGTGGGACACGCAAGTTAAGACAGTTCAGAGGGGGTTAAATACTACAGTACATAAGGCTCTAGGAACTACGCCGTCCGAAGTATTGTTTGGTAGCAAACCAAGAGGACTTACCGATGCTATCCTACTGACAGAAATTAAACAACAGATGGATCGTACTGATCTGGCTTCAATTCGTAAGCAGGTCAAAGATCGGATTGATCAAGGTCAAGAGGATCAGAAAAGAAGGTTATGATAGAAGGCGAACAACGGCACGTCAATATAACGTTGGGGATCTTGTGATGGTATGGAAGACTGATGCGCCTGCTACAGGCCAAAGCCGCAAGTTACTTCCTAAGTATAAGGGTCCATTTCAGGTAACTGCAGTGTTGCCAAATGACAGATATGCCGTTATTAAAGTTAATGCCAAGGCCAGCTTGACGATTACAGCCGTAGATAAGTTGAAACCCTGGATAACCATGAAAGAACAGGGTTCTGGATCCAATTCTGAGCTGATTGAGGACAACCAGAGTCATCAGGATGGCCGACTGTTAGCGGTCTGAAATTTGCAAGATCGACAGCTACCGCGGCGAGAGGCTGAGAGGCGCATTGTTTGGGTGATGACATCATCGTAAGTGCCTTCTCAGCAAAAACATAGAACACCAGGAATTGGATTTGGCAGTGGAGAGACATTCGATAGTAATCAATATAGCACAAGACATTGTTAATAATTAATGTGTATTGCTTTATTTTATTATTATTATATTTATAATTTTCATCCGTGTTTGCTTCTCTCTGATAACTCTTACAGAATTAGTCTCAAATTTTTACCGTGTTATTTTTGTAGAACGTCGGACCCTATAGTACATATAAATAAAAAAATTGACTTAAAAAAATGTTCGTCGAGAAAGACTTTACAGTGCTCAACCATATTTCTGGCACCAGCGTCGATTAGCAAAAAAATATTTTTATGCTAAACGTGGGAAAAAATTTGAAAGTGCACCGAAATTTTTGGTGGCTTCACGACACATGACGAAATTGAGTACTATAAACATGGAGAATAAAAATTTTGGCATTTGGCGAAATATTAAGTCGCAAAGGGTAAAAGGTTTCAAAGGCATGTACCCTCTAAATGGAATTTTCAAACATAAAAGGCGAAAGTTGCCAAGGCTGCAGAGTGGGCCATTTGCAACTTCTAGGTGGACAAAATTCTAGAAACTTCTAAATGAGCTTAAAATAGTTTTTAGAAGACAGTAAGAATAATGAAAAAGTTCTAGGCATTTAAGAGGTTGAAAAATAAATTTGCTTCTAAAGTCTCGAAACACTGTGACTATGATAATATGATACCTGTGAATATATTAAAAATAGTTAAAAAATAATAAATAGTAGTTTTTGAGGGGGTTGAAAGATAAATATTATTTTAAAATTCTCAAACTTTGTGGACATGATAATATTAGATCCGTGAATTCGCTGAAAATAATTAAAAAAATCCAAGCAATAAGGGATTGAATTTGAGAGTATTGAAAAATAAATATACTTTAAAAAGTATGTAAAAAAGTTTCAAAAAATTTTCTTGCCAATGTTTTAATTTTATAATATAACTTAATTTTAAATCATTCAAAACATTGTAAAGATTGCGAGACCATTTTGCTTTCTGGAAATTCTATAGGAGGAATACATATTGTGTCCTGCCCCAAGCGCACTGTTTCTTAATAAATTATAAGAATGTTTAGTTTACATTCGAAGAATAATGCTAACGCTCCTTGACAATATTTCCGTTGATTTTTTAAATCGTGTTCCTGCAAAATTTTCTTCAGATCAGTAGCGGTTGATATATTCTCATGAATTTTGCCTCCTTCTTGCCCTCGCTCAGCCAGTCCTCGAAAAGTTCTCTCTGGGAAATAACACACATATCAAGAAAACGCAATAAAAAAATCAGCTGCAAATTTTGCATCCAAGTTTAGTTTAATTTGATGAAGTATAAAATGACATATCAAATGGATAAAGGCCAATTACAAATATCACTAGCAATCAAATTGTAGGTCTTAATCAATTACAAGTATAGTGAAAAACTTGCAAGGTAAAATTTAAACTGTTATCTATTGTAAAGTAATGCGATGAATACAAAAACGATTTATATTATTAATAGTACATACCTATACAAAATGTTTCCGATATCCACACAAATTTAATAACCTCAATTCGTCATATTTTCTTAAAAAATACTCCAATTTTCGTGATGATTTTTCCCACTGTTACAAAATTTTTGAAGACCACTGTATTATATTAGCTTTCATACTTGTCCTACTATTTTCACTCAAATCAGTAATTTTGAATTTGTCAATTACTAACTTTAAAAGTTGTTCAAGTCAAGGGTTTTAATCAAAACTTCGCCAGATATTGAAAAACTCTCTTCGCGACAATTTGTGTCGTGACTCTGAAAAAAATTAAAAATGTATGTTATCGCAAAACAGCGCAAAAAATGCAAAACATAGGTAAAAACTAGCGACTTCAGTCTGTAACATGAGTTAAAAAACAGTATGGAATCTCTTGGAAGTGATAAAGTTCCAGCATGCAGAACTTTTAGAACTTTGTTATTTTGCTGAAAAAATAACATCCTACTTTAAGACCTATAGCTTAACTTTATACGAAAGATTCACAAATGGTAATATCTCAGACATAGTGGACTCTTATCTAGTTGTAATATCCATAACACAAATTATCATTAGAATATTACATCACAAAATAACTTTGAACACATGCACCTGTCGCTACGATTGCAAACGAACTAATAACAGGTACGGAAAATTTAAGGGCACTTTGACTACCTGTAGTTTCGTAAGTACTTATAGCAGGTAGATAATTCCTCTAATCTAATTTAGTTAATGTATTCTTAATGGTTTTTTGTATGATATTTTGACCTGAATTTTGTCCATCTAGAACGGCCATACGGTCCACTGTGGGCCGGTTTTTGAAATAAAAATAATTTAAACCCCTCCGGGGCTCGACCGAAAGGTCACCAGAAAAAGAAGTTGCATGCCCAAAGGCAGATCTTTAATTTTAGCGAAGATAAAGGAAAAGCCGATTAGCCAATAAATGAGTACATGCGGGCATTTCCGTAGGAGTCCCTCGATGACGAGGTTATGGTACTTTACATGCCGTCAGTACGTTTTCGCAAGAGAATAGGAAGACCCCGTGTAACTTATATATTTCCGTAAAAGGCATTTCCAGTTGACAAATTCTTGTGAATGATATAATCACTATAAATAACAAGTGAATTGCTACTACACTGTCTCCATTGTATGGTGGTTAGGTAGGCAGATTCTTACAAATAATAGATAGGTTCTTGCACATTTACTATACAGTTTCGATTAAACCATTGAATGATATTATTTGACCTTTTTCATTTTCTTGCTTTAAGACTAACCTCTCGAGGATTTTGTGGGTTAGGTCGACACTGAATAAATAGGATCCTCAAAGGATCCATACGTCTGACATTCAGGACATCGAGCGAATCACAGAAGCTGAAAAGAGAAACTCTGAAAAAGTAATTAGGATATCCGGAAGTAATATACACACAGTGTTAAATATAAGATCTGTGCATCGTAAGAAAGCGGAGACCTTGGAGAGAGCAATCGACGGTAGGTACGAACTTATACCTTTCTCGTTTATATTATAGGACCCCGGTCCTAGGTCCTTTCCGACTGGCTTCCTTAATAAAATAAATAGTGTCACATCAGCCGAGTGGTGGTGAGTTTTTCTGCATTATCACTACATATTTGTTAATGTGTTAATATGAAGGTCAAATTTCAATAAGTGTAGAAAATATAAAATGTTTTCTAATGTCATATCAGTGAAACATGAAAATATGCGGAGGTATAGCGAGCGGGAAGCTTTTTATCTTTCGAAATAGGCACCAAGAATATCGAGTAGAAATAAAGAGGAAGAATGAAGGTAACTTTTTTATTTGAAACTTTTTCTTTCTGGGATTAGCCGCTTTCGAGAGAAATGCAGATAGAAATATGGAACGACCTTGAGGACGAAACGACGCACAGAATTGTATAAAAGCTATCCCGGAGAGTGGTTTAATGTAGCTGAGTTCAGATTTACTTGGACAGTGCAAAAAACGAGGCAAGAATTTAAAGAGATTTTTTGTTATATCTGTGGAAAGTCATTAAAGATTTGTAATAATTACATGAGACTAATCACGTTGTTGAATTAAGTGATTTTACAATTGCAGAATATATTTGATTATATATTAGATTTATCAAATGTAATATTAAAGAGTCAGATAGTTTTAGTTCAAGGAAATTTATTAAAATTACTAAATAATAAAATTAAAGTTTTTCATTGTTGACTGTTTGTCTCTTTCCCTGGTCCCTAAAAAACGTTTGATAAATGCAGCGTACTTATAATTAAATTAATTGAAGTGGAATAATATTTACTACTGCTATTTATTGTAATTATTTAGATAAATTAAATTTAATATTAAATAAAAATCAAAGAAAGTACCTGCCTGCGAAATTTCAGCTTTCTAGGTCTTATGGTTTTCGATATATTTTTGGATAGACATCGGTCAAGTGGCTGCCCCGGTCTACAGTAATCTACTTAAAATAAAAATGGCCCTTAATACATCTTAGATGCGGAAGAAACTCTACCTACCGAAAAATATTATACTCCTGTACATTTAACAGTGTGTGGTACTTTTCCTCAATTATAACTTGTTTTATTAAAAATTCTTTTTTTAAAAATCGAACCACCTTCAAAAAATATTTCTAAAAAGTAAGAAATAAACGTTCACTCAGTTTTACAAATGCCTGTCTACTTATTAGTGGAAAGTAGCAAGGAACTGTACCTTATTACCAAATATTGTGGGTGAAGTCGGTGCAAAAAAAAAAATACTTATTTCAAAAATACGTTTTGCACTGACTTCAAATTGATATTTGGTAATAAGGTACAGTTCTTTGCTACTTTCCGCTAATAGGTAGACAGGTATTTATAAAACTGAGTGAAATTTTATTTCTTACTTTTTAACAACAATTTTGCAAAATATTAACGCAAAAAGGTGGAGCGTTTCACGGGGTGACGAGGGGGATGAAATCCAAAGGACCAATTTTTTGTGCCATCACGCAGCAACCGAAAATTTTGGAAAAAATATATGTTGGACAAGTATTGGAGAGGATTATCAGAAAAAATTGTCGGTCAATTTGGGAAAGAACTAAGAGCGAGAAGACATCGGTATACTTTTCAAATATTTTTAAGAGTAACTTCCCCTCGTTGCACCACATTCAAAATGTTTTTGTAGCGTCTACTTTCACCCCCATATAACATATTTTTTCGCAGCGTGGTCGGAACATTACGTCATAGTGAAAAAAATCACGTTCATGGTCTTTCGAGACTAGTAGTCTATGCGTAATGAAGGCAGAAAGAGTGTAAATATTTCGTGCAAAGGCGAGATTACCTTCTCCTGCCGTTTTCGGAGGTGCTGAACACGATGGAAGTGGTGGGAGAAATTTTTGACTGCCGTAACCCCCTGAAACGGTCAAAAACCACCCCTTTTATGGATCCTTTTATGTTTTCATATATAAACGGGTCTGGGGAGTGATTTATCGACGGGTTATACTTGAAATAAAATGGAAGGGGGTTATAGAGTAAGTGGAATCCAGACAGCAGGCCGAGGGGGTTGGTTAAACCTGGTTCAAACGCGTATACCCCCATTTTCGGGGTCGCCGATCACGGGAAAATATTCATTTTTTAGCTTCAACCTCTCCTCAAATGGGCAGAAACCATCCCACACACACCAGAAAGCATACTATACAGGATTTACAGGTTTTTCGACACACGATCGTTATTCCTCTGCATATCCCTTTATCTATCACGGAAGCGGCCTCGGAGGTTGCTTCAACCATTCCAAGGGGTGTAAAATTTATTAATTACACTTTGGATCGTCGATACGTCCTCCCCCGTTTTCGCAGGCGCTGATCACGATAAAAATACAATTAATGAATTTTATACCCCTAGGAAGGGTTGAAGCAACCCCCGAGGTCGCTACCACCTTCTTTTCCATGAAAAATGGAAATACACAGGAATAACGATCATGTGCCGAAAAAAACCGTAAATCCAGGATAGCATGCTTTCTGGTGGTTTCTGCCCGTTTGAAGGATGACGAGGAATTGGAGCTAAAAATGAATATTTTTCTCATGATCAGCTACCCCGAAAACGGGGGGATACGCATTTGAATCGAATCATTTGAAAAAAAATGATTTTCCACACCTTGCCTCGGGAGGGTGCCTTGCCTCAGCACTTATTCTATAACCTCCTTCCATTTTATTTCAAGTATAAGCCGTCGATAAATCACTCTCCAGATCTGTTTACATATGAAAACATAAAGGGATCCATAAAAGAGGTGGTTTTGACCGTTTCAGGGCGATCAAAAACTTTTCCCACCACTTCCATCGTATTTATCACCCTCGAACACGGGAGGGAAAAGTAATCTCGTCTTTGCACGAAATATTTACACTCTTTCTGCCTTCATTACATCGTCATTTTTTTCACTATGACGTAATGTTCTGACCACGCTGCGAAAAAAATGTTATATGGGGGTAAAAGTAGACGCTACAAAAAAATTGTGAATGTTTTGCAACGAGGGGAAGTTACCCATAAAAATATTTGAAAAGTATACCGGTGTCTTCTCGCCCTTAGTTCTTTCCTAAATTGACCGACAATTTTTTTTTGAAAATCCTCTCCAATACTTGTCCAACATATATTTTTTCCAAAATTTTGCTGCGTTTTGGCACAAAAAATTGGTCCTTTGGATTTCATCCCCCTCGTCACCCCGTGAAACGCGCCACCCTTTTGCGTTAATATTTTTCAAAATTATTCCCTTCACTTATTGCTAACTATATTCCTTCTCTCAATGAAGCTAGGGCCGGGGGCCGTTTCACCCTACTTATCCGGCTATGCTCTTTCCATACGCATAGACGGACACACAGGTAGGCGTCATATGCTTCACGTTTTGAGCGTGGTGCAATTAGAACATGACGTCATTACTTGAAAAAATTTGTTACTAAAGTTTGTATTTATGGAAAAATCCCTTTCAATTTGAACGAATGTATCTCATACTTTTGAGACTAACACACACCACACTTGTAGTAAATTAACTAATATATCACCTTACCGATGTAAACGTACGAGTTTTATTTCTATGAGTGTGTGTTTTTGAACTCCATGTTTATTTCAATTCGTTAGATTGCTGATTGTGCAATATTTCAAAAACAAATTTAAAATTGTGATAATCGTAATACTAATAATAGAAAGATGATTAAAGCTTAGGAAAATCTGTGAGCAAGGTGTTTCCGAACCAAAGTGATGTCACAAAATTTAAAGGAATTCTTTTTTTAAACCGTTTTATATCATTAATATTTTCAATACAGTATAATCGAGTTGATTTAATTTAATTTTTTTCGGCGACAACATTCCACCTGAAATTTTATTGTTGATTTTTATGTATTACGACCTTCTGGTTGCGAGAAAAATATTTGCGCCCAAAAATTCCGTGTACGTCAAAGTTATATGCACTTTTTGACACGCCTTCACGGATTCTCAACTCGTCTGCTTAATATATCTTGTACTAGTAATCGGATAGGAATTTTAAAAATACTGGCTTATCTGGAATAAAATTCTTAGAAAATATAGACCTGTCCGATATGTATATGTCAATCCGCCATCTTGGAAAAAATAGAAAACACCAAAAATGGCCGAAAGAATCAAAATTGAATATCTTTTCTATAAGAAGGATTAATTTCACCATAATCGGCAAAAATAAAGCTCATTCATGGTCAAATATAAATGCACCAATCCCGGACACCGTATGTCAAATAGAACGGTCAAAGATGGCGAAATAAAATTTTTAATTCTTCGTTAATTATCAAGGAGTCATTGCACGTCATTTTTTTTTTCTTTCGGTTGTACGTTATTTTATGTACTCTTAGGGGATATAGTTCATTTTTTTTTAATTTCAGAAAGAGTGCGTTTTTTTAACTTTCAAAATAAGTACATTTTTACAATTTTCCAAAATGTATTTTCTTTAATCCTCCTTTTTTTACGCAATTTTGATCGAAACAAAATGAAATATGCTATAGAATAGTAGATTGTAATACAAGTGTGGCAAGGGTTTCATTGCAAAACGATGTATGAAAGTAGGAACACGAGCGCAGCGAGTGTTCCTTTCATACGAGTTTTGCAATAAAGCTTGCCACACGTGTGTTACATACTATTTTTTCTACGGTTGTGAAGTTATTTCCCTTTTTAAAGTCTTTCCAAAATTTTAAATTTGCTGCTTGTCAGATTTTATTTAAAGTGACATTTTCCGCTGTCATTCTGAAGTAAGAAAATTTGACTTTGTAATTGCAATTCATGTGTAATGAATGCACATTTATAGAATTTAATTGTTATTACCAGTAAGTAATATAAAATTCTATTTTATTCCGGTGCGTGAAGATGTAATCAAGGCGTGTGGCAAATTCTTTGCCGCACGGCGTGCGGCAAAGTGATATTTTCTGCACTCATTTTGAAGTTAGAAAATTTGACTTTCAGCACAATCGTAGAAAAAGTCTCTTACAACTTCAAAAATTTAATAGAAAATGAAAGTTCATTAATTTGAAAAGGAAGTTTATTAAGCATACGCATGGTAATTATAATAATATATGAATACATGATCAATAATAATCAGACCCAAGGAGTCAAGACTAGTATAGTATTATTTTTGAGGGTATGCCGATGAACAGAATAGCACTAAGAATAACGTCGTTTAGAAAAAAATGTTTGCGTAGGTATTTCAATTTCAATCACAAATGACATGAAATAATCGGTTAATCAAAAAAAAATTCTAGCTAATAGTAAAAATAAGGATAGCTTTATAAAATTATTGCGCAAAGAGTTAATAGATAATGACTTTAATGTTAAAATATGCACAAAAGGCGCCGATACTACAATCGTTAAAACTGCTATTGATTTGAAAACTGAAGACAATCAAGTTATAATAGTTGGCGAAGACATTGACCTTTTGGTTATAATGACTCAATTAGCATGGAATCATCATAAAAAAATTATTTTTACAAACCTAAAATTAATAAAATAATTGACAAACAATATGATGAAAATATAATTGTCTGCAATTCCACCTACTGAAGAGGTAATAGGGAGCTGCAGACGTAACGGAAAATGAATCGATTTCTCCGGCTGAAATATCGGATGAACAGGAAGATAAAAGTTACACTGAAGAAGAACCAACAGATCCTTAATTACCAGTTCTCGAATATGATTCAGATTATTATGATTGATGTAAATGGTTAAATTACGGGTAATTAAAAAAAATAATGATAAATTACCCAAATAGCACAGAATTCTTTAAGATATCTTTAAGAAGTTCTATTTACTGCCCACGAGGATATCTTGTATTTATGTACTCTAGAAGTCCTTCCGAAATCAAAATGAGAAACCTTTATATGTGCTCAACTTTTATGCACTGGGGAAATGTAAACTGGGCATTATATAGGAATTTCAAATGTTGTTAACCCACAGACATCTACTAGAAATTCTAAAAGGGAATTACCATACAGCTCAATTTTCTAAGTATTATAGAAATCAAATAAAGTATTAAAAGGGAAATAGTATTATTATCTCTAACAGAATACTTGTAGACATCTTCTAGAAGTTCTAAAAGGGAATTACCACACAGCTCAATTTTCTATGTATTACAGAGATCAAATAAAGTATTAAAATGGAAATATTATTATTATCCCTAATAGAACACCAATAGAAATCGCAAGAAGAAATTCTTTTAATGCATAAAATTTGTTTGCTTACCACGTAGTTTGTTACAGAAATTATTTCTAGATGACGCCACGTACAAACCACTGACGATAATCAGTCATGCATTATCTTATACTCATGAATTTATAGAACATTAATAACATTACTGCAACGTTCAAATTCACTCAGAGATCATCGTTTTATTTGGATGAATCTTATAACTATCTCTAATCTTTGGTTTGGTTTGGGCCTGATGTCTCATACTGCGATTTTGATTAACCAACATTTCACCAGCTGCCGCTGGCAATTCTATAAGAAGTGTGTGTGTTGGTACATCTAATAGAAATCCTATAAAGATGTTTTCAGTACCGTTTATATTGGTAAGCGATAAAATACCCGAAAGATTACTACAGGAATTAAATCTGTTTGCAGGATCGATGCGGTACATCTAACAGAAATCCTACAAAGATGTCCTCGGGACCATTTATATTGGCAAGCGATAAGATATCCTAAAGATTACTATGGGAATTCTATAGGTATGCAAAAGGCTGCTCACAGGATTCTATACTAATAGCTTTTTAGATTACCATGGGAAGTACTATTTAATACTGATATGCTGACATTTGCCCATCTCAGGGAACTCTTACAGACCTCTAGAAGATATTTACTAATTCCTAAATTTTTATCCTCGGAATATCTTGAGGAAGTAATTGTGCTACTTGGGTAATAACTCTTTTTTCACACAGAATACCACCTTTTGTACCAACACAATAAATGCAATATTTTTATAAAAATTGTTATCTTTTAATCACTTACCTCAATTGAAGGAAGAAAAAAATTGCATGCATTCCTCCAGTGTTTATAAAATTGCCATGTATATTAATTTGAAATGCTGGTAATATTCATACATAATTTTTTTCTTCAAAGTGAAATTCGACACGAAAAATGGCACAAATTCCACTATAGAATATGGAATTTTTTAATTTGGACCTCAAAATCATGATCAGCGACCCAAAAAACCCCCTAGAGCACACTTCCGCAGCACAATATTCATATTTAAATTTCCGCCCGAAAAAGTGGAACTTTCATTAAAAAAATGGCACGAATTCCATACTAGAATATGGAATTCCGCAATTTGGACCTCGGATTCGTGATCAGCGACCCAAAAAACCTGCTAGAGCCCATTTCCGAGGCGAAATATTAGTTTTATAAATTTTTTTAAGACAGCTACTTTTTGGGGCACTTCAAACCCCCCTAAACTTTTTCATTTTCGGAGATAATGCAGGAGTCAACGCTGATGAATGTTCCTGGGGGTCTAAGGAACACGAGAAAAAAGGAATTTTTCAAATTGGTGCTGTTCCGTCACTTTTCCATATTTTCCGGCTTATTTATTGGACTATAAGGAGAACCAATTGCTTATATGGGTCAGACAAAAATGGATTTAAATAAAAAATATTTTGTTTAGATTAATTTTATTTAAAATGTGTAATCAAAATATATAGGTTAGTATTTTAGATTTTTTAAATCATAGAAAAAATATGTTTAATGCAGAGCTAGTACAAAAATATATACCATCAGAATATAAATACGTAGTTTCTATTTTAAACGATATGAAAATAATTTCAGTAAAAAAATTGAGGATGAAATATTTTCAAGAGGATTTCAAACAATTTGTTTTTGATATTGTTCGTCAACTAATTTAAAATTTAAAGAACAATGAACGTGGTAATGTGTGGAAACTATCTTCTTCTACTAATTTTGGGGGTGCTAAATACGAACTTGTCATACGAATTGGCTAAAAACATCAGGAAGACAGTAAAATACAACCTTATTTGGGGATGGCATTGAAATTGATATTAGAACTTGCAACAGAAAGTTATTCTTAAGTGCAGAAAATTCTTTCAAAATACTCAGTTTCGTTAGGTAAGTAGAAAAAGAAGCAAAAATTCTAAATCCTCCCCCCCTCTCTCGTTTCCCTTATCCTTCACCACTCATAAAAATGGTGTAAGTTACAATATCTAATATACGGTTATTCATTTATTAAAAAAAAAAAACAAAAATCCTCGTTAAATGATTATTATCAGGTTATAATGGTAACTTCTAAGTACCCTTACACCCTTCCCCACCAATTAAGGTGGTGGATTTTATCTTTTTACAGTTTTCATTCGTTTTAATTGCAAAAGAAATTCCTAATCACCCAGTTTGATGTTGGTGGATATCACTATCGGTGTGGATATCACTATCCAGAAAATATTACTTGTTTTTTATATTAAACAATTCTTTAATTATTTAAATGACTTTTGGCGAGGAGAGTTGAAGGGGTGAATTTGGTTTTTTATTTCTTTTTCTGCTTAGTTATCGAAACTTAGTATTTTAAGAGAATTTCCCGCAAAAAATTTCCCTTTTGTAGTTCTAATTCTAGTGGCAAGTTCTAATATCGATTCCAATATCGCAACCAAATAAGGGTTGTTTTTTAATGTGTTCCCGAAATTTTTGCCAAAACGTTATCGAATTCGTTATCAGCACTCCAAAATTAGTAAAAAAAAGATTGCTTCCACATTATACCACGGATGGGCCAAAAAAGCCCTTTTTACCATTTTTCTTTTCGTTAATTTGAAAAACTGCTATTAGAAAAAAAGAAAGACAATCATTTTATAGCATTTTAACAACACAATAAATATAACCTATATAGACTGGCGGTACAAGACCAGTTAGATGCAACGTTTTTAAAATGCATGCCAATCATATATATGAATGAAATTACCATGAATATGCCAGAAACGCAAATTTTAGGCAGTCGTCGCGTGCAGAAGGATGTGCAAATCTATTTTTTTTGTTTTTTTTTTGTTTTTTTTAAATTTTAAAATGGATGCCAATAGTGCCAAACGAAAAGCCTTGAAAAAAAATCCAAAATCAAAATCATCCAAAATTAAGAACACCAAAAAATTTGTTTTGCGCATCAAAGGTTGTTTTGCGCGGAAACTGCATGCCAATGAAATTCCGCTGGATTCTTTTTCACGGCTTTTCGTTTGGCACTATTGGCATCCATTTTAAAATAAAAAAAAAATCGAATTGCACACCCTTCTGCACGGGAAGAAAAATTAAATTTGCGTTTCTGGCATATTCATGGTAATTTCATTCATGTATATGATTGGCATACATTTTAAAAACGTTGCACCTTACTGGTTATGTACCGCCAGTCTAATATCATTACAATTCGTGATCAAGTTGGGTATATCCTAGCTCTGTATACATTAAAAATATTTTATTAATTGTTAATATATTTAATAAAGCAATCACCATGACTAAACAAACTAGGACATGAAAACAAACGAAAATCAAACATAATTATGAAGTGATTCATCAATATTCTTAAAAAAAACAACTTGTTTGTTTTTTGTTTAAAACAATACTTTTACAAATTAGAAAATATCTCAACGTGTTTAATTTTACAATAAAATATATAATATAATATTTTTATGTACACTTTTTACAAAATATTATAACAACCTTTTTCCCGTACTAGAAAAATCTACAAATCTCAATACAAAAAATAGTGTCGCTTATGTTAAAATTGCATTAAAATTTTATCTACATTTAATACAAATATCATTTTCGACCTGCAAAAATGATGGATAACAATTTTATACACGTAATTCTTTTATTTTGACATATTCCCTAAACGTATGCATATTATTGCACTCGTCTTATTACTATAAATTATTTAGTGTTTCTAAGCTTGTATAAAAATGTTTAGAAAAAATTCTTTAGAATTAATTGTGATTTAGGAAATTCTTAGGAGTGCCTTTCAGGGTCCCTCGAATGATGATTTTGATTGATAACAGGCACTGGTCTTGAACTTGCTTCCTCTATTGCTTCTAAATGTTTCAGTTTCTTGTGTTTTTCTGAAAATAAAAAATATATTCTATAGGGTATCATATCATATCATATCATATCATATCATATCATATCATATCATATCATATCATATCATATCATATCATATCATATCATATCATATCATATCATATCATATCATATCATATCATATCATATCATATCATATCATATCATATCATATCATATCATATCATATCATATCATATCATATATCATATCATATCATATCATATCATTTATTTCACCAATTAAAATACGAAACATATATATATATGGCACGTCAATTGAAAAATATAAAAAATAATATATAAAATATAGGCATAAACCTATAAGGGCCGGTTGTACGAACTAAGTTGAGCCAAGTTCAGCTTGAACCAAGATTAAAAGCCATGGTTACGATTATTGTACCAATCATAACCTTGGCTTTTGATCTTGATTCAAGCTGAACTTGGCACAACTTAGTTCGTACAACTGGCCCTAAGTGAACAACATTAACAAACGTAAAAAAAACATCAACACATTATGTTATGTTTTTGTATCCTATACAACACAAAACAAAATAATAATAATAGAGAACAGAGAAATACGTAACGAAATACAAAATAAAAATAAGTGGCCGTCCTACATTATTGTTGCATGTTCAAATACGAGCAAGAAACTGAAGGAGCAAGGAAGTGCGTACCACGTCAAATGGATGCCACTAAACCAGCCATGTTTTCGGGGTTTGTCAAAAACGCCACGAACTCGTCAATAGAGTAAAAACCGTGGATTAAAAATAATTTTTTTAATATGTCCTTAAAATGGTTATAGGTTAATAATTTTAACGGATTTGGAAGAAAATTATATAGCCTGAGGTGCGGCGAATTTTTAGATGATCTTGTCAGTCGATGCCTAGCTAGCCTTAGTAAATCGGCTTGTCTAGTGCTGTAATTATGAAAGTTTGAATTCCTTTCAAAAGAATTTAAGTTCTTGTGTATATCCAGTAAACTAAGATACATATATAAAGAAGGTACCGGCATAATGCCCAGTGAAATAAATAGAGGCCTACAGTGCTCTCTATACCCTGCATTGGCAATGATTCTAATTGCTTTCTTTTGTAGCCGAAATATTTTTATAGTATGACAAGAATTACCCCATAAAGTGATGCCATAACTAATGTGTGTATGGAAGAGTGCAAAATAGCTCGCTTTCAAGGTTTCCAAAACAAAATGCCTTCTTAGCTGACGGAGCAAAAATATTGTGCTGGCAAGTTTGTGGCTTAGCTGATCAATATTACTAAACCAGTTTAGTTTATCGTCCAGTGTGACACCTAGGAGTTTCACACTGTCACCATTTGTCACTGTGTTACTCGTGGAAAAGACAAGCTTCTGAGTTTTTTCCTCATTCATTTTCATTTTATTAGTGATGAACCAGGTTTTGGCTTGATGAGAAATTAAAGAAGTCTGTTGATATAAAACTTGAAGGTTACTACGGGAAGTTAGCAATGTGGTGTCATCAGCGTAAGCAATACACCTATGGGGCAACATAAAATGAAATATATCATTGACATATATAATAAAGAGGACTGGCCCCAATATAGAGCCCTGAGGCACTCCGTGCTTAACTGGATTAAGATCCGAATTTATATTATTTACACTGACGCACTGTTTTCTGTTACATAAATAGGAGCGTAGTAGTTCCAATGGACTCCCACGAACCCCATAAAATTTCAACTTTTCTATGAGTAGTTCATGCGAGACATAGTCAAAGGCCTTGGACAAGTCAAGCAGTGTAATTTCTACATGCCTGCCCCGCTCAAGGCCCTCAACAATGTCTCGCACCACAGTAAACACAGCTTGTGTTGTAGAGCACTTGCTACGAAAACCAAATTGACAGTTATTAAGAACGTCATTAGATTCAAAAAAGTTTAATAGTCGGTTTGTCAAAATTATTTCTAAAACCTTTGCAAAATTTGGTATGATGAAAATTGGCCGGTAGTCGTCCAAGTCATGGGAATTATCCTTTTTAAGAAGTGGTAAAACTTTCGTGATCTTAAAAGCTTCTGGGAAAAAACCCTCACCAAGGCAGCTGTTAATTAATAAAGTTAAAGGTTGAACAATAATACTACTAAAGGTACTAAAGTGTGATCAAATTTTTGTATTTGGACAAGAACTAGTTGACATTATCTAGTAGAAACCTAAAAGATTTATACGTTTTAAAAAATTCATATCCAGAACTGGGAGATTTATATAAAGCTGCGAAAGAGAACCATTTCTTATTGCTAAAAAATAAAAAGAAAAAATATTACCAAAACAAAATTACCAAATCAGATAATCCGACCAAAACTTCGTGGAATATTCTATCAGAATTAACAAACACAAAGTCAAACAAAAATTTTAGAAATAATATAACGATTATACACAATGATGAAGAAATTGTAAAACCGGATGAACTTGCATCCATTTTCAATGACTTTTTTATAAATACTCCCTTAGAAATAAAAAATGAAATTCCACTCCAGAAAAGTCCCATTAATGTAAACCATAAATACAATGAAAATACTTTATTTCTAAATCCATTTACTTCTACTGAATTGTATAATCTTTTAACAGCTAAATTAAAAAATTAAAAATCTTCCGGGCCTGATGACATCCCCATGTTTATTATTAAAAATAATTTACAACTACTACTCAATCCGTTAACATATTTGGTAAATCTTTCTTTTTCATCGGGCACTTTCCCATCTTGCCTAAAAACGGGAAAAGTTACTCCGATATTTAAAAACAAAGATCCACATTTGTTAGATAATTATAGACCGATTACAGTCCCTAGCGGTTTCTCGAAAATTTTAGAATACTCCTTTCTAGACAGACTACTCTCTTTTATTAATAAATTTAATATCCTCACGGAAAACCAACACGGATTCCGTCGCGGAAAATCAACTGCTACAGCCATTCATAGCTTTTATGAAACACTTATAAAATATATCGACGCAGGCGAGTGTCCTGTTGGTATCTTCTGTGATCTTAGCAGGGCGTTCGACTGCGTCGACCACGAAATTCTATTGAATAAATTAGACGGATATGGAATAAGAGGAACTGCACAGAACTGGGTTTCATCATTCCTAAATTCACGAAAACAGTATGTTGCTATAAATCATGTAAGTCAGAATGAAATACGTACTTACACTTCTGAATCAAGACAAATAAACATGGGCGTAGTCCAGGGGTCTGTAATGGGTCCAATTCTGTTTATTTTATATATTAACGAAATTATTACACTCTCTAACGATGTCCATTTCACCTTATATGCTGACGATACCTCCATTTTAATTTCGGACAAATGTGATATTATTTTAAAGAATAAATGCGAAGATACTCTTGAGCATTTAATAAATTGGTTCAACAGCATTTTATTATATTTCAATAAGGACAAAACCCAGTTAAGCAGGTTTCATTCATACCAAAATAAGACATCTAACATTAGTTTATCTGTCAATAATACAGACACATTTTATATTCAAGCGAAAGAAAACAATAACCTTAAATTTCTAGGGCTGCATATTGAACCATGCCTAAATTGGAAGGCACAATGTAAGTTTCTATCCTCAAAATTATCCTCCATTTATTTTTTATTTACAAATTTAAAATCTGTTTTCACCGAACACCAACTAATTACATTATATTACGCTCAGGTAGAAAGTCGCCTGAGATATGGTATCTGCTTTTGGGGGGACTCAACCCTCTCACATGACGTATTTGTGGCTCAAAAACGAATATTGCGGTGTATTGCTGGCGTATCGAGCACTCACACATGCAAAGATATTTTTAAAAACTATAAAATACTAACATTATATGGTTTATATATTTTCGAAATTTGTTTATTTGTCTTCAACAATAAAAATAAGTTTTTGACTAATAGTACTTATCATCAGGTAAATACTCGACAAAAAAATGATTTACATATACCATTCTCTAGAGTAAATATCACCTTTAAAGCTCCTAGCCGTATAGGTGCAAAAATATTTAACTGGCTTCCAAATACTATAAAATCTATAGAAAAGGAAAATATATTTAAAAAAAAACTTAAGACATTTTTGCTTGATAAATGCCTATACAATACTGCAGAGTATTTTAAATGATTGAACACCTCACCAGCATTTTATTTGATGTAATGTATTTGTGACATATATATGTACATGTATATAGCGCCTCTATTTTTGTTTGTTTGTTCGTTTTGTTTTAGCACTTAAGTCTAAAATTGTGACGTTTCTCATACAAATGTTTGTCTTCGAGAATAAAGTATTTTTAAATTTTTGAATTTTTTTTTTTTTGATGGTCTTAAAAAATTATTATACGCAAGTGTTGTAGCGTCTATTTTAACAAAAACAAATTTCGAAAATGCAGTATGTTTTCAAGCGAAATAAAAACGAATCAGAAGAAAATGAGTAACGGTAAATTACTAAAATTAGTCAAAGTAATTCAAATATAATGATTTATTATGATCAAAAGAACATTTCGTAATTTTTTTTCTAATAACCAACATATTATCATATTTAACTTATATCGATTTGATTTGATTTGATTTACGAGCATACGGTAGGCACTGCTGTCACTCCCGGAAAACAGACTGCTGAGGTCATGATTGTTGCCAGCAATGAGAGCCACGCTTGGCGCATGGTACAGAAATATAGGATGGGAAGTGTAGGTACACTGTAAAAAGGAATACAGCAATATTCCGGTAAAATGGGTTACTTGTTTCCAGCAATAACAGGATCATTTCAACGACGGGGACGTGGCGGATTTCTGATCCCATGTGTAGTTTGTCAGTGTTTTGGAAATTACGTGTGAATAAAAGTAATATTTACAAAAAAATGAATAATAATGAATGGAGATTATTATTATTATTATTAGTAATAATAATTGTCACATTATATTTAAAAAAGGATCTCATGAGGTTTTGTGTAGAATACAGCAAGGGGTATCAAATGATTTCTTGAAAATAATATTTGCTCGTTGATCCTAGGCAAGGCAGAGAGCGGATAAACTTAAATATGTATATACAAAAAACACCACATTGCCTGCGCCGATGTGAATAGTAGCGACAAAATACGCCGATCTCCCGTGACATACGCGAAATCGAAAAATCCCGATTTTGTCAACTCTTTGTGGTCCAATTTAAAAACGAGAGCTTTTTGGACGCCAATGTTACTAAAAATTTTTATAGGGATGATGACTCAACGTCATATCAAAAATTCGGCCAATTTGACAGAAGCCGTTTTTCCCCTATAATGTGTGCGGGGTCCTTTATATCAATATTTGCATTGTGAATTTATCCTGACTTTTTGCAGTGTATTTATGAGATTCGTTGCCGCATTGCGTCGT
The DNA here is from genome assembly GCA_936432065.2 of Rutpela maculata. Lineage (NCBI taxonomy): Eukaryota > Metazoa > Arthropoda > Insecta > Coleoptera > Cerambycidae > Rutpela > Rutpela maculata. The sequence goes on from OW386285.2 coordinate 21,987,223, forward strand.
GATATGGAAGGTAAGCTCCTTCTTTTTATTTTTGCTACTTTTTTTGTGCTATTGCTTCTAGGGTAGTTCTTTTGTGTCCTCTGTTTCTTTCGTTTCTTATTCCAGCAGCGCTTATGCCATTGCCATCTTTTTATGGTAATTCTTTTCTTGCTGTTCGTTCCTTGATTTTTTTCTCGTTTGTTCATGTTGTCTGTCATTCCTTTGGTCTTATTGTTTTAGCCTATAGTTGGACAATGCCCTTTCAGATTTTCTCTGACTCCTCTTGGCTTTTGTCGTTTTTAACTCCGCATGCTATCGTTGGCAATATGATGTATATATCGTCTTGGCCAGCGCCCATGGTGGTTTATTTTTCTCGATGAAAAACAGCATTGCCCTTGTACCTTTATACGCCGTCTTAATGCCTTCCTTTATAGTTTATCTTCTTTTGAATTGCTTGGTCAGATAAGATCCCAGGTATTTCAATTTGTTCTCCTCCGACTGTGCTGTCTTTCTTGCAGGGTCTCGCATCATTATCAGACTCTTCTTGAAGTTTATTTTCAGTACAGATATACCTAAATGGGGTTTTATGTGTTAAAGATGAGAAAGTCCTGCTCATCTTTCGTGACTATTAGATCATGGCGTATGCTAATACTATTTAAGTCCTCGATGTTTCTGTGTCTTCATTAAAATTTGACGTTTCATCTATTGTGCTTTGCATCACTTGATCTAAAACTGTGATGAAGAGTCAAGGGGAAGAGGGAGTATCTTTGATTGACTCGTATATTTTTCTGATTATTTTCCGATTATTTACTCTAGGTACTAGGTACTCGTGACTAATAGAATTAAATGCATTTTGCAACTATCTGTAGTTTCATCCTTTCTCTCCATTTACCTTCCAGAATTCTTCTGGTGTTATACATAGGTCTGCTTGACTGCTTTTAATGAATGCCTGGTAGTTTGGTGGTTTTTCGACATGTTTTCTAGTTATTTATTCGAGCAGGAATTATGCGTAGTATTTGTAACCTACGCCGCAGAGTTGCATTTTCTTCAATTATGTTTAGCTTAGAGGATAAATGAAAATGAATCGTGTTGAGCAGCATGTATTATTTTAATTAGTACTATGACATTTGAAATTCAAAAAGGTAATTTATTTAGCAGATTGTCTTTAAGCAATGATTGGAGATTTGAAAGTCGCACTTTTTGAAAAATTTACCAGAGGGAAACCGACGCTTCAAATGTGGTGCATTTAACTTTTAGACATTATATTTATATTTAAACTTTATGCTTTTAAACATCGCGCGCAGTGTTTCAGAAAAAAACATAAATGCAATCAAAGTGTAATAAGATACTTACTGGCTACTTTTAACATGATGATTCCCCACCATATAGACCAACCCCATCCCACCAGGCAAAAAAGTACTGTGAAGAACTGACCAAAACCAATTATCGCGTTTATGAAGAACGAGCCAACTCTTTGTTTTGGTCCATCTTTCTGAGAGAATCTGGGTTTTCCAATGCACAAACAGAAGAAACCACTTAGAACAGTTCCTGGAATAAACAAAAATAAATTTAGTTGAAAACTTTTTTGGCAACTTTTTTAAAGTTGTATAATATTTATACTGTAGATGGAATATTACCTGTTCCAGGAGCAATGCAATTCATAATTAAGCAAAACCATGCTAAACACACAGGAAGAACTGGTATAGCTCCTTTCATGGGGGATGTATGTTCTACCAAACTCATATCTATTTTTGGCCTGGTATCCTGCAATAAATAAATTTTATTTTTCCAACAGGATAACCATAATTACAGGATAAAATATAAAAAGATCATAAAATGCTGTGTGTAAAATATAAAAACCAGGAAACAATAGAGATAAATTACAAATATTTTAAAAGCTTAATTTTCAAGTGATTCACAGCCATATCTGAAGTTTTTCTCTGTACGTATATTGGTTCCAAAGAAATTACTTATTTTGTTAAAATTGTAAGATATCTTTGTAATGGGCGACTTCAACTGCATATTAGTTCTTGAGTTATTGCTATAGAACATACTATGTTGCTTAGATATTGGTGTAGAGGTACTATAGTTGTTGTCTTCGGGTCTACTAAGCACTCAAAAAATGTCGGCGCCTTTGACCATCAAACACGCCGCACCGCACCGCACCGCACCGCCAAAGACGTCGACATTTTTTACACGCTTAACAAGTGTGTAGCCAACTTTACCTACATAGCACTCGATAACCTTAGGACAATCAGTGGCAGTACTTGATTAAGCAAGGTATCCTATGGACGTTCTAAACTGAGTTACTCCAGATTTAGGACCTCCTGTGATATCGTTTTGAGACTAACTGGGATTGCCCATGGATGTCTTCAATGAGATAGCCCATGGTTGTCCGGAAGGAAAAGAGACCAATTTAGGTTAAAATCTGGACAACCTACAGATATCCACACATAGTTGCATCCGGTTATCCATAGTATCTCTTCCTAAAATATCGTGATTGCTGTAGACAACAATTTTAAATACTGGGTATACTTATTAGTCCAGGGAAATGAGTAAAAAAAGTACCATGTTCGGGACTGTGACTCATCCAGGCAGAGACCACGATTTTTAGGTAGTATAGGTGTCAATAAATGAAACCTATATAAAATCTGCGGTCGATTTTCTGCATATGTTTATTTACAGCCATTTTAATGCAAAAAAATGGAAAAAACGTGTTTTTTCACACTTTTTCACCTGCCAGTAAAAAGTAAACTATCTTACAGATAAATCAAATGAATCACCTTGTAGGAAATTAAAAAAGCTTCAAAATGGCGGTTGTTAAATGTCGATATAGTTAATTGTTGCTAAGATAATTGCAAAATGCGGAATTTTATTCAATAAACAATATCTTGTGTAAAAAACAATCTACTGTTTTGTCCTTGCGTAAATAGTTGACTCTCATAGTGCTTAATATCTGGTAAAACTTTCAAATCGATTCGTCAAATAGTTTTTGCAAAATTGCATTAATTTATCCCATAGACCTTTTTTTTGCAACCCCACCACGTCCAGAGAAATCAAAATAGAATGATTCTACGGCCTCCACCTGAAAGGAAAAGACTTGATTTACCAAAATGCTTTGTTAGATATCGAAAAAATTAATTTTCAGACCTGCAAAATGACGTTGCAAAAGAACTCAGATTTTTACCTTATAAACAAATAGAATAATTTTTTAACAATTGATTGTAGAGCATCGATATTTGAAAAGCTGATATTTTTACACGAATTTTGAAAAAAAAAAGAAGGTCCTAGGTCAATTTGGGGCAAAGTTAGCAATTTTTTTTCAAAAATTCATAGCTCCTTTGTTTATAATAATTAAGAAACGTAACAAGCGCCATTTTAAAGGGGAAGAGTTCAACTTTTAGTGTAAAAAGTTTGAAAATGATTGTGAAATTAATTGTAATGACGACGATGATGATATTGAGAATATTAATTTAATGTTAGATAACTTAGATCGTTCTAATGTTGATGATAATGAGTCGATCCTAAAAAAAATACGAGTTGATTGATTTTACCTTATTAGAATGTGTATAGGTATATTATTAAGTTAATTTATATGTGAACCGACAAATATTCTGTATTATTATAAATTACAGCGTTATTTATATCGAACAATGTGTTTCTTTTCACACTTTACAAATTCTATTGTTTATAACTTAATATAAGAGTAATTTATATATTTAATTGTACACAAACCTTTCCTATAATTTTCAATAAGAATAATACAAAAATTTTGATAATGTATAAAAATATTTTTTTGTAAAATGTTTAAACAAATTACAGGTAATTATTACTCTCTTATTATTTTGGAGCAGACGTGTTGAACCATAGAAAGTTTCTACTGTATCATACAAACCATTATACATGACAAACGCTGTCACTACATGTACATTCACACGAGTGTTGTATACTTCTACGAAGGAAGTAATGGTTTGTTTTATTATTTATTAATAATTAATAATACGCAAATTAATAAGAGCACTTTTCATAAATTGTATGGTAATTTTGCATTTGAAAAATATCTTAAAAATGTAAATTATATCGAATAGAGTGTTTTTATTTTATAAATTTGAAAAATTCAATTGTTTATAACAATAAGATATATATTTATGTGTACATAAGCCTTTTCTACAATTTTCAACAAGAACAAAACAAAAAATTTTGATATTTTGCAAAAAAAAAAAGAATTTAAATGTTTAAACAAATTACATTGTTAATATTAATGTTAATAGTTTAACAGATTGAATATTAACGTGCGCAAAAAGGTACCCCAAATTGAAAAAAGAAACATCAAAATCGGTTAACAAACACCAAAGTTATGACTTATGTGGTCAGTTTGAAGATGCTGTTTCAATTTTTGAACGCGCGGATTTGAGGGTTCCCCCTCCACAACCTCCGAGCTAAGTTGATTCGAGCCTCATTTTAGAAGCTTTGCCAACAGTTTTGAGAAAGTGCAATCATTTTCAAATTTTTTACACTAAAAGTTGAACTCTTCCCCTTTAAAATGGCGCTTGTTACGTTTCTTAATTATTATAAACAAAGGAGCTATGAATTTTTGAAAAAAAATTGCTAACTTTGCCCCAAATTGACCTAGGACCTTCTTTTTTTTCAAAATTCGTGTAAAAATATCAGCTTTTCAAATATCGAAAAACCGATGCTCTACAATCAATTGTTAAAAAATTATTCTATTTGTTTATAAGGTAAAAATCTGAGTTCTTTTGCAACGTCATTTTGCAGGTCTGAAAATTAATTTTTTCGATATCTAACAAAGCATTTTGGTAAATCAGGTCTTTCCCTTTCAGGTGGAGGCCGTAGAATCATTGTATTTTGATTTCTCTGGACGTGGTGGGGTTGCAAAAAAAGGTCTCTGTGATAATTTAATGCAATTTTGCAAAAACTATTTGACGAATCGATTTGAAATTTTTACCAGATATTAAGCACTATGAGAGTCAACTATTTACGCAAGGACAAGACAGTAGATTGTTTTTTACACAAGATATTGTTTATTGAATAAAATTCCGCATTTTGCAATTATCTTAGCAACAATTAACTATATCGACATTTAACAACCGCCATTTTAAAGCTTTTTTAATTTCCTACAAGGTGATTCATTTGATTTATCTGTAAGATAGTTTACTTTTTACTGGCAGGTGAAAAAGTGTGAAAAAACACGTTTTTTCCATTTTTTTGCATTAAAATGGCTGTAAATAAACATATGCAGAAAATCGACCGCAGATTTTATATATTATATATATTTATTGACACCTATACTACCTAAAAATCGTGGTCTCTGCCTAGATGAGTCACAGTCCCGGCCAAAACCTCATTTCCCTGGATTATATACCCTCGCTTGCCTAGGGATAGGCGATGTTCATCGATGTTCCAAAAACATCGATGTTTTGCTTTCGATGTTCGATGTTTTCTCCATCGATATTACATTGTGAAAACATCGTTGAAATATCGATGTTATTATATAGGTAACATCGGATAAAAATATGTAAGGCAAAAAATAATAAAAAAAAGATACCCACATAATAGTCAGGGAATATGGACATTTTTAATGTGCATAATATAAAACGCAAATTCACCCTCCCCCGGCTTTCTAAAAATTTTTTCCACCATCGATGTTGGTAAAACATCGATAGTTTGCATATCGATACTCCCTTGCGATGTTAACATCGATGGTCAATATCAATATTTCAGTTCGATGTCCCATCCCTGCGTAGTGGATAGACTACATTGTAGTTTCTGGCTTTTTGGCTGTGGTCACTGCTGACTAGGTGAGTATCGCAACAGAAGTAATTTGCAACTTGCAAGGAGAGACATCTACCATGACTTATTGAAACTAGCACTGAGAACGAAATAGCCAATATATAAATATATAGGCATCCAATATACTAATATTCAACTCAAACTTGTATCTCAGTTTAAGATAACTCATTGCAAATTGTAAATTGAAACTTGTCTCTGTTTTTTTTCTTGAGGGCAAGACTTTTCCTGCATTAATAAGGAATTAGACTGATAAGTAATGTTTGGAAAACGATAATAATATTTCATGATGAAATTTAGCATAAGTAAATCCCAAGGTACTGGTCACTTATATTTAAATTGATAATGAAGATATTTTGGCATTATTACTTTGTTTGTAGCTCTTCATGTAGAGGTATATTTATCGGAAAAACAGCGATATATATTACCATCCTATATACATATTTGTGCTGATAATATAAATTTTGTATCTTATTTACTATACGCTTCTATCTTTTATATTCATATAGGTTATCCAGTGGATATCCCCATTGTGGCTGTTATTAGGACCATATTTTATAACCAATGTCTTCCACTAATAAAATTTATTAGGTCACAATGAAAATATAATGTAAATATAATTTAAATAAAAAATGTCTTATTTGTACCTTAAGTGAATTATGAATTATCATGTATTTGGGACCTACATTAGCCCAACAAGTTGACCTATGGATGACCCTTGGGATAGCCTTTGGTTATTCCTATATAGGTTTTATATAAGACATCAACAACCCTAATGGCTATCCTATAGATATTCGTATAGGTTATCCAGTGGATATCTCTATTCTGGCTGTTCTTAGGACCAAAGGATAACCACTGTATTTCCCATCAGCATCCCTAATGAACAATCTATTTATCAGATATACGGCATCATTTTAGGACATCCCAAGATCATTTTAGCACATTCCTGTGCTGTGTGGGTAGGAAATTCATGTGAACAACAATTTGGGGACAGTCAATTTTATTATGTAGTAATTTCGGTAATAAGTTACATAGGAACTAAGTGTAAAACTATATTCTCCAAATTATTGAAAGAATAATGTTAACTGTAGAATTTTTGCCCCTTTAATAAAAGTAAACCGAAAACACAGAATTGTTGTTTTGGTCCCAAAATAACTTAAAAAAAAAATACTTATTTAGCTGAAAACAGTCGGGAACATTTTTTAAATGCGTGTTATTACGTATATAAATATAACATTATTACAAATGTATTTATAAACTATATCAACTTAATATTTATTCCATTTCATTTTAGGTAAATAAAAATAGTTGGTTTTCAAATATTTTAAAAGATTTTTATGCAAAACTTTGGATTTGGTTTTAAAAAACAGTTTCAAGATAGCTTTCTAGTGTTCTTTGGGAACAGGGGGAAGCTCATAAAATATTTGCGATGTGAGCACCTTAAAGTATCACATAAGCACTGATGAGCCTGTGTATTGCTATGGATAGTAGAGATGACTCTAAATATGTGATGAAGCAAAAAGATTTTCTAAGGAAAAATAAAATTCACTTTGTTTAAATAGAACTATGATAATTTCCCAGATAAAATGCGTAGTAATTTGTTAATACCTAGTCGAGTCATTAAAATATTAGTTATGGCGGAATGATAAAGATTAGCAGCCACATCCTAAAAGTAGTGCTACGAAATTTTAAGATTGGTTGGCAATTTATTGATAAATAAATATATAGATAATTACTCGGATTAAGCTTTATGCTATTTTATCTGAAACAATAGGTGAAAGTCCTAACAAAACAATGAATATGCATTTGCTAAACATAGAATTGGAACGTGGGACTTACTTCTGGAGGAGGAGCTGTGGTAGGAGTCAAACTCTTTTTCTTACTCATGACGGATGCCTTCCTGCTAATGGGATCTTCTTGAATCTTTTTCTTGCAACATAAATCCATGCAGAACAATTTTCTAAAGAAACCCTTGCAACAATTTTTTGAACACTTTGATCTAGAAAGAGAAATAAGATATATAAGTTTTCAATTTAGAGAAAGTATATTCAAATAAATATTAAAAATCTGTTACGAACATCAATGTATTTAATATGCCAGAAGCCAAAATATAATAGAATAGAATAGGACATAATAGAACAGAATAGGGCAGAGGAGGACAGAATATGGTAGAATAGGATAGGGGTAGGGTAGAATAGGATAAGGGTAGGGTAGAGTAGGGTAGGATAAGATATGATAGAACAATAAAATAGAATAGGACCGAATAGAATAGGATACGATATTATTTTGGGTGGTGCCGTAAACGTAATTCGACAATTTCTCCTATATCCTGGAATCGATTCAAAGAATTTTTGGATAGGTTTTTGAAGACAACTTTATAGAATGGTATACTAGGCTATTGGAAACTAAAGAAGGAAAAACATTCTTGTGCGAAAATCAAAGAAAATTGTTGATTTTTCAATAGTACCAGTGTTGTGAATCGATCCAGGACGGTAGGGCAAATTGTCGAATTTCTAAATCATTTTCTTAAGCCCGGTGCCGCCACCCTTAAATGATCATAAATTATGACAAGATAAGTCAATAAACACATTAACAAATTATTATACATTGCGTTATTTACTTATGCCGGATGTCAACGGAATCATTAGATAACCTGTTATGTAGTTTTCAAAGTTTTCAAGGTAATATACCTGGTGGAGCATTTAAGTTGGCAAATATGAAAAACTTGAAAATAAAGCACTTTTGGAAATAATATTCCAGACAAAAGTTTTATCATTTCAAAAACGGGATTTAACGGCTATAATTGTTTCTGAAGGACCTCACGGTCATTTGAAGGTTAACCTTGTTTTTAAATGGAAATATCTACTTTTTACAGATTCGTATTCATAATAAACAACTTTTGTTTCAATATATTTTTTTGTTTTGCCGAATTTTTTAACAGTAATTAAGCATTGAATGTAGACAGTAGCACATCTCTGTAACTTTAGACAACAATAAATTATATGAAAAATATTTGAATAATGATCTGGGCAACCACCGTGTTGTAATCACATGTTCATAGCTTCTTGTAATGGTAAATCTTCAAGAAGTTAAGCGATGAATGCACGTGCAGTATTGGATCGGGATTATCATGGTCGGTGGAATGAACGACGTGGTCCAGTACACTGTTCTGCTCGATTACCTGATTTGACTTTACCAGATTTTTTTAAAGAAAAGGTTTCTAAAGATTTGAACATTTTCCGCCTTTCTTGTTTTCCAATTACGGAGATGTGGTACTTCAAAATTTCTGCGTTCAATGCTTAATTAGTCACAAACAATGGAGGCAAAAGGAAAAATGTTAGAAACAAAAGTTGTTTATGTTTTCACGCAGAATAAGAATCTGTAAGAAAATGTAAGGGTTTTTATTTAAAAAAACAATGTTGACCCTCAAAAAACCGTGAACTTCTCCATCAAGTTAAATAGAATAATTGTATTTAATTTGACGGTGGACTTCATGCGTTGTCTATGGCTATAATTATTGTAGCCAATGATTCCGCCTTTGAAATGATGAAACTTTTGTTTCAAACGTTTTCCTCGAAAATGCTTTATTTTCACGTTATTCTCGTTTGCCAAAAAATGGTAAATTTTTCATTATTTGATAATTTTCCATCACTTCCAATTTTCTCGAAAATAGCCTCAACTCGAAAATTTTAAATGTACACACCTTGTATATTTGTAAATTTTTGGATTCCAGAGTTAAAAAAAATAAGATTGATCTATTAGGGCCATTTTTCTTTTTGCATCTAAAGCGCAGTGACTGCATTCATATCAATCTAATGGGCCGAAACGATAGAAAAAAAATGTTAACGTAAGATTTTTTTAATTGATTTAGTATCTAAGACCAACTAATATTTCCGAAATCACTAATTTGTAATTAGCTCAACTTTTTCAAATGGCAATATCTTTTGGACACCCAGTAGTTAAGTACTAATTTTCACGATAAATCAATTGAAAACTTGAAATCGAAAATCATAAGTTCTTTGGTGAAAAATAATTCAAAAATCGTGAAAATGCAAAAATGCAAAAGTGATACAAAAATATTTGTTTTTATTGAAAAAATGTGAAAAAGTATATTATTTCGGACACCATCTTTAAATTTAAATATCTCCGAAACTATTAATCCTACATAAATTTAAAAAATCATGTTCACCCTCAGTTCATAAATTTCCGTATCGGTTTATAGCTCTTTTTCGCTAAATGTGATACAGTCCGAGTCATTCGACAAATTTGAGAAATCAGAAACAAAATAATAATTCAAAAATTCAACAATACATAGGACATTCCGTTAAAAAAAAATTATCGCTTCTTGTGTCCCTCAATTTTTGCACGCCACTGTGCTTCCATTAATTTATTAAAGTAGTTCAGTTACAGCCCTACAACTTTCGTCCGAAACTTTTTTTTCTCTCTCCAATAATAACGATAATAAAGGGTGGACTAAATATAATGAACAACCTCTACTAGCAAGAAATGTTTTGACATGTTTTTTTCGTATTTACAATATTTATTATATTTGCACTTAATTTATTATATAGTACCGATCCTCCCATGTAGTAAGGATTGGGTTTGTATAACTCTACCGATTTAATGAAGTTGGCGAAAATTTTATAAAATCTGATTAGTCAAAATTTATGACAAACTTTCTAAACTTCGTTATTTGCCCACTTCTGCTCCTTTGAGATCTATTTTAGGGTCACTTTTCTTTATACTGTATGCAACAAATTTATTAAATTACTTTTAAAAAGTATGTACATTTATGAAAGTTATTTAGTTAATGCACGGCTGGTCAAAATACAATTAATGAAAATGTAAAACCACAATTACTTCCACGTCCAGTGGAAGTATAGTAACGACAAAAAAATTTTTAAAAATTTTTATTGTCCAAATAGGTTTAAAATGTCATGAAACGTCGAGATTTTAAGTTTGAGCGAAAAAAAATTTTCTGTCTGTCTGTCGGTCTGTCTGTCCGTCGGTCTGTCTGTCTGTCGGTCTGTCTGTCTGTAACTTTTCTTTGTGCGCACGTTTACTCTGGAACCGTTTAAGATATTGACTTGAAATTTGGTACACATATGTACTTTAACGAGATCTAGAACTAGATTATATTTTCTTCTTGTTCCGTCGAAGGGTTGGGGGGAAAATTGGTGTAAATTTGGGGTAAATGGGTAAATCAAGCAGGTAAGAGGCCATGAAATTGGTATTTAGTATATACAAGAGAAGCTAAGGTCTCAAAAAAATTTTTGGCATTAGCCACCCCCATTACCACCTCCACCTTATTAAAGGGGATGAAAAAAAAAATGTGATTTAGTTTATGTACAGGAACCAGAAACCTCAAAATATTTTTTACTTCATCCACCCCCCACTACCACCCCCCTATCACCACCCCCACCCCACTATCGATGTGGGGTATCGTTTTATGAGTTTTTGGGGTAGAGGATTTCAAATATTATATTATTAAAGTTCCATAAACAATTATTTTCACATACAAAGTTTTTTCGTTGTGAGTCACTTGGATAGAGAATCTGGATGTGGAAGTAGTGATTCCTTGGGCAGCGGTTTTTTATTTCAGGTCTTACCTTGGTGCAGATTGTTGTTGCGAAGGATCACTAAGAATGCTGTCTCTTCTTTCAACCCAGCTATCTTTCCTCTTCCCCGTAGGAAAACAGTTGGTATCCCTTACTTTATGTTTGTTGCAACATTTAAGTTTGTCCCACAATTTCGATTTCTTTTCGGTTTCGTCTTCTATGTTTATTCTAACCGTTTCCTCTTTTGCTTCTTTTTTCTTCATACAGCTGAAACAGCCAGCTTTTTCATCTCCTTCCTCTTCCTCTTTGTCTTGAGGTTCTGGTTCTTTTTTGCAACACTGACAGGCCATTTTGTTCCTGCAGTTGGAGAAGAATCTAGTGCACGCATTTTTCGGCGGCGGTTCTTTCGCTGGCTCATTAGGGGGTGTTTGCTGGCCAGGTGGTAAACTGAAAATAAATAAATAATATTTAGTTGAACAACATTGATATAAAAGATCATCTATAAAATAAGCGAAATGTAAATTAATAGTGCATACTTGTGAGCAACTCATTTGAATTTATATTTTCAGAATTATTGCTGATAATGAGCAAAACAACGGAATCTGGCGACATAGTGAGGCAACCTAACATGTCCAACTGTGTTAGCGTTTGATTAAAATTGTAAAGGTTTATTAAAATATCATTTGAACATGGGGATAACTGTTAAAACTGAGGTACGAGCCAGGAGAATTTCAATGCTGAAGATGTTGTCTTGGAATCGGAAGAAAATAACAGACTAAAGCAAAGAATTCACTCTTCGAAGAGGTAAGAATTCTTAGTATAATACGTCTATAAGGAACTGGAATCACATGCTGACCTCTTCTTTTTCTACTTTTAGTGGGGCGACGAAAGGTCGTCGCTATTAGGCCTTGTGGCCCATTGTGCTAACGCTACTAATTTAGTGAATCCCCCCATTTAGGCTGGATTCTAACCCATATCCATCCCATGGGGGCATTTCTTATTTCCTCCAGCACCGGAAAACCAATGCCAAAGTGTTTGTGCCTCAAGTTCATAAGACGAAGGCAGGGAGTTAGGACGTGGATGTAAGCTTTCTCCTCGTCCCCGCAGAATCTGCAGTCGGGGTTGTTCACCACCCCTATAGTGTGCAGGTGTTTTCTGAAAGAGCCGTGTCCAGTCAACAGACTGCCGCGATTCTGAAATGTTGTCTGCTTATTCGCAGAATTTGTTCTGTTCACTCCGGCAAGGGCCCTGAGACAAGTAGCTTTGCTTGCCGCAGTCCTGGGCAGGAGGCCCAGAAGTCAACGAACCGGGATGCTGACCTCAATAATAGCAAAAATCTATTCCTAACAACAAGAAGAACTCTAAGAAGTACTCTCGAATTTCCAATGAAAGGACTTATATCTAGATAAATGATGTGTATTGCTTTGATTGTTGCTGAGATAGTCACAGTCTAAGGCACTTTAGTTGCAAGCATCCCATAAGTTCCTGATTCGCTAGTCGGTCTATTTGCGGCTGTTTCGGACACAATCGGTTCAGTTCGATTATCATAGTCTTAGTTTGACGTGTCGGCCATTAACGTTAATAAATGTTTTTCGTGTTCTTCGATCAAAAAGTGGTAAAAAAGTCATATTTACACGGTTTAGTGACAATATATTTAGTGCAAAATGGTGAAGTGCTGTGCCGTTGGCATAAATCAGTTTATAAAAGAAGAAAATCGATCGCTTCATAAGTAGGTATAAACTTCATAGTCGTAACATGATGGGGTTCAGTTTACAGTTATAATAAGGTGAATAGCAATTGAATTTTAATATCCTTTCAATACATATTTCCGTTAACATCCTTCAGAAAGCAGCTATTTATTATTTTAAATATGTAACTCCCACCCAGACAACCTTGATATTGGATTTAAGGCTTGTCTAATTTGTGGTGTGTTTATTAAATATGCCATTCAATAGTTCAGAAACAAAATACATTAAAATGACCAACATTCAAACAAAAAATATTAACAATTTAGCCATGTGTGGCGATCAGTTCACTTGCTAGGTAAATATAAGTCACCAACCCCAGGCTCAAGTAACCAAGGATCCAGGAAACAAAATATAATACAATAACAAATTTAACAAAAATTATAATTTTAAAATTTGAATACAAATATTTTGAAACCCTTTTCGAATCTTATTTAATAGCATTACACCGCTATATTGGTGACCCCGACGCTTCACGCATTGTATGCCTCCTGAAGCAGAGGAAGAATTAATGGTGAAGACTGACGTTTGATTTCTCTTGACAGTATTTTTACATAGTTTTGCCGAAAATTATCTCCCATGGATTTCCTAGACAGCTGTGTCAGTTGCGACAAGACTATGGGGCCAAAGGAAACTGCTCGTGCTACTAACCGCTGTTGATTAGAAGACAAATTCAAATTCGTAGACTTGGAAGTATATATTCCCAACATTCTCCTAATCAATCCTAGATGGCGAAGAAGCAAAACTGTATTAATTTAAATCAACCCTAGACGGCGAAATTTAACAAAAATTATAATTTTTGTTAAATTTGTTATTGTATTATATTTTGTTTCCTGGATCCTTGGTTACTTGAGCCTGGGGTTGGTGACTTAAATTTACCCAGCAAGTGAACTGATCGCCACACCATGCAAATAGGTATAATATTTACGTTATGTATCTTTAATCGGAGTCTCGAATGAAGATGTATTCCTCATTATAGAGATAAGAAGACACAAACATAAATAATTTTCTACAAACGAGAAGGATACAACTGCCATACATGGACAAAGTCAATCACTTTTTCGCCCTTATATGTGTGTAATACGTTATTATCTTCGATAATAAAATAAACAGATATACAGTGTGTTCCCAGAGTGTGAAAAAATTCTTTGACAGCTTATAGTTTCACCAAATGGTGAATTTTTGATATACAGATATACAGTGTGTTCCCAGAGTGTGGAAAAATTCTTTGACAGCGTATAGTTTCACCAAATGGTGAATTTTTGTATGTAGACAGGTAGGATATTAAAAAAAGAAACTTCCTCCTTTTTTTAACTTCTTACCTGTCTACGTAAAAATATCACCTTCCTATAAAAAGTCTGAAACAAGCCTGAGAGATTATAGATAAACAAGTTTTTTATTCATTGAACGAATATGTTAAAAAAACTCATGGAAATGAAAAATAAATTATAAAAATTAATCATTTTTAAACTTACATCGATGTCATACGCATTTTATAATTAATAATTGACTAATAATTCTTAATCTTATATTTCACTACTTAATGTTGAGTTAGTAACATGGCTTTTTTTTGTCAATATTTTAGTGTATTTAAGTCAAAGAAATTAGAAATTTTCTGTGTAAACATTCCCAACAAGCTAAATTTGTATGTGAACCTTTACTTCGTTCTTTTAAACAATGTGCAAAAGCCCCCATCGATGTGACCATTGTCAAACAGTTTTTCGCGAATAATTCGTCATTTATCAGATCTACCACAAAAATAGCTATTATTATATTTGTAGCGTAAGTGTATTATCTACAAAAATGGTTCTGTGATTTTTTTCGTATAATAATATTTTTCATTTTTTTAATTTTTTTTTATTCATTTGTTTTTTATTTATTTTTTTATATGATGATGTACTTCGATATCGTGTGTGAACGAGATCACTTTCCGGTTCTTTATTTATTAACTGAGATTATACTTGGCATTTGTTACATGCTCTACTAATTTCATGACTGTTATCATCATTTTGAAATTTTTACTGACAATTTTTATTTTTATTCTAGCGTGTCATGACCCATCTGCAATTATAAAGACCATGTTTGTTTTCACACAATCACTCGATACACGACATCAGTTCTATTCAACATGGGTAAAGCGAAGGCTTTAAAAATGTTAGAAAAGCTTGACGATTTAAGAAATTCCGCGGAAGTTTTCAAAATAAAAGAACGTACACTACAATTCATTTTTACTAACAGAGTAAGCTATTTTTGGCGATATATAGCACTCCACCTTAATGTGGTATCAATGGATACTTTCACATATTATTGTTTTGCTAAATCAACGCTACTCAACAATATTTGTATTGGGTGTAATGCCAAATTTAAAAATGGCTAGATAAATTTGCCAGCACCTGCTTCAGACATCTGCTGAATATATATCTTTGCAATTGCTTCAAAGGCTGTGGATTAAATTATGGTTGCAGGAAAATTGGTTTGCATTGCTCAGCAGTGTGTGCTAATTACCATGGCCAGTCTTGTCTCAATGCGGCACCCGATACAACAGGAAGCCATGCAAATTAAAGAGAAATGTTGGATGTTATCAACGGGGGATATTGAAAAAGAAACTTAATTTTTTTTATTACTAATGAAGAAAAAATCGTGGAATAGGTCTATTGGGACACCCAGTTAAAAAAACTTGATCTCTGAGGTAGTGTGAAGAGGAATGCATTATTCATCAGAAGTACGAAGGATGAAACTTTGTAAACAGTAATACATGAAAACGTTTACTCCTACGAAAAAATTCATATAATAACTTTATTGTAGATAATTTCTTAAGCTATACATTTTTGTAGTAGAATTGTCGAAAATTTTCGCGAAAAATTGTTTTTTTTTATCTTTAACTCACTGTAAAATTTTTGGTAGGAGTCACATTGATGTGAACTTTCAGCACATAGTATGAAATGAAGAAACCATATAAAAAATTAAGCTTGCTCTGAATTTTTTCACACATTGGCCACATATTTGTCTAATTTCCATGAAATAATGATTCAGTTTTATTGTATATCGAGGAAAATTTTAAAAAATGACAACAGTAATACAATCAGAGAGTTGGAATGCATGTCTCTGAGTACGATGATATGTGATATTTATCCCATGACCAGGCAGGTTTGAAGGTGTTAATGATATTAAGATAAGATGTAAGAAATATCGAATGTAACTATTATGTTTGGTATAAATTATTTTTATTGTTTTGGTTTAGTACACGTCAGTTATATTAATCTTGGATTAATGAATATCTACAACCCAACCATTAACAGTGCATAAAATTTGTGTGAGCTTTGTTT
This sequence comes from Rutpela maculata, assembly GCA_936432065.2. NCBI lineage: Eukaryota > Metazoa > Arthropoda > Insecta > Coleoptera > Cerambycidae > Rutpela > Rutpela maculata. The sequence goes on from OW386285.2 coordinate 22,003,639, forward strand.
ATGTTATTTTATGATATTGAATTTTAAAAGTGCTTCTTTGTGTATTTTGTATGTATGTATTTTTAATTTTTAAACTAAATTAGTGTAATTACAAAATAAAGGCTATATCAACGTGTACGTAAGGCTATGAGTAAACAATATATCTAATTTTAATTGCCCGTTTTTGACCTGCTTTCGGATATTTCAATACAACTGCAAAAAGTTACACTTTTTTCAAAAATTTATTCTTCGTAAACTGCTTAGCAAGGTGAACCAAAAACTATATGAAAGCGGACATTCTAGAGAACCTAGCACGTATTTTTTTATGTGCATTCATAATAAATTATAATCGTAATAATCACAAAAAAATATAAAGTCCCTATTGAGTGATCATTTTCTAAAAATTACCGCAAACGGTTCTATCACCTAAGATTTTTATCAAAATCTAAGGAGTACAAAATATATCAATTTATATTGCAGTTGTAAGAATAAATATCAATTTTTAAAGAAATAATTTTATTTTCTAAAGCAAAACACATGTTCGATTAGTATTCATCACTATCGCCATTTGTAACTATATTAACGTTTTCTATCTCAAATAATTTTGAAAGTTTTTCTGCCGGTCTAAATATTCTAAATAGGTATTTCGCACGTAAAAGGTATAACTAACAATTGCCGATATATGTGAATAGCAAAGACAAGAAACAGAAAAAAAATCTAAAATTTGATGGATTGTCGAAGCCATTCATGGTGCAGTATCTTAAAAATACTAGCTTCTGCACAACACTTTGCACAACAAAATAATTTCAGTGATAATTTTACTGTATAGAATAATTCAGTCTTTGTAAAGTTCTTTTGGTAAAAGACTAAGTTCTGATGGAGAATTAAGGGACGAGATTATAGATTCAATAAACAGTATAGACCGGTAGCCAGCAACAGTTTTAGTTGACTCATTTCATTAACTTCCCAATGGGCACACGCACGTTTAATAAACGTTTTTCAAACATCGTAGTCGTTGATTAAACGTTTTACGTTGAAATTATCAACGTTGCATTAGGTTGAAAATTTCAACGTTTAAAATATGTTATTACTACAAGCAATTTTAACCACTAGTAGAAGAAAATACTGGAATAAAACGTTTTGGTAGGTACGTTTTTTTCACAAATATATAATAACTTACAAAACACGTTTATAAGAAATTTTAACGACGACGGCTAAAAGTAACATTTTCGAAACGAAAAAGTTTAACGTTTTATATTACATATATTCAATACGGCGATTTAAATGTTTTATTTCAAGAAAAAAAAAGTATTTTTTAAAACGTTAAAATAACTGTTGTTTCCAACTTATTAAACGCAAGGGAATTTTAAATCCACAGGGAAATAGATGGTAGAAGATTACGTTTTTTAAACGTTTTTTAAGAATCTATATCAACGCATAAAATTCGGTTGTAAAATTATATATTTAAATAAAACCTATAAAATACGTTACTCCTACACACATTCATTGGAACGAATTACTGAAATAAAACGTTTAGGTCAGAACGTCTCTTTTACTGATACATTAACGTATAATACACGTTCATAATATGAGAAATTGTAACAATCCTCTAAATGTAACGTTTGTAAAACGAGAAAATCAAACGTCTTTTATGGCATTAATCTAATATAAACTGATACATTAACGTATAATACACGTTCATAATATGAGAAATTGTAACAATCCCCTAAATGTAACGTTTGTAAAACGAGAAAATCAAACGTCTTTTATTGCATTAATCTAATATAAAGTAAAAATATTATATTTATACAACGTTAAGATAACTGCTGCCTTCAACTGCTTTAAATGCACTGACATTCTAAATCTACAGGTGAAATAAATGGTAGATGATGACGTTTTTTTAACGTTTTTCTACTCATCTATATTAATGTATAAAATTTGCTTGCTTACCACGTAGTTTGTTGCAGGAATTGTTCCTAGATGGCGCCACATACAAACCACTGACAATAATTAGTCATGGTTTATCTTATACTCTTATCAATTTATAGAAAATAAATGGTATTATAAGTACAACCCCATCTCAACACTCCTTTATATTTCCGGTACCCCCACACTATGCGATTTCGTATATAAAACTCTAATTCCCAATCTGGCAAATACATTAGTAAAATCACAGAACCCAACCCTTCTCAACCCTCTCACTCCTAAATTCCCCCATGCTCCCAAACATCCTTCCTTAAACTACATCTATACCCCCACCCCCGATTAAATTTAAAATTGTAAAACTGCTGGAAAAAAAAAAAAAAGGGCATTACCATTATCCAAAAAATAAAACACAAAAGAAGATACAGACTATGCCAAAAAGAGCCATTCCTAAACCAAAACAAACAAACAATAAAACAAATATATTACAAAAAAAAAAAAATAAAAAAAAAATAAAAAAAAAATAAAAGCAAAATACAACAAAAGAGCCATACAATACTGTGCACAGCTAGTACACATTTAAAAACCAAAAACACAAAAACAACAACCACAAATAAACTAACACTAATTACTAACCCTAAAAAGCAACTAAACAAACTAAATCAGCCCAGCCCAAGAGCACCGTCATTCATTAATAGAAACAACTCGAGGCAAGCATCAAAGAAGATGGAGAGCCTTAGCCGCAGAGCACATACCACGAAGAGAAAATAAATGACATTGATTGCATGTTCAAATTCGTTCAGGGAAGGAACGTCGATTTATTTGTGTGGATCTTGTAACGACCAGGTTAAAGATCATTATTCTGTGGCTGGGCTCAGGTAGCATAAAGTTTTATGCTATCTGTTCAATAGGTTAAGCACCCACTGGTTCTATGATAAAACCAGTGGGTGCTTAACCTATTAATTGTCCATTCACCTACATGGCGGCTCATATATTAGAAAATGGAGACCTCCTAGAGCCTGTCTAATTTCGTTTAATTAACGTACATAATTAGTGAATATTTATCGTCATTTAAATCTTTAATAAAACATTTATATTCTACGTTTACTTTCGTTTCGTAAATGTTGAAAATTAACGTAGGTATAGTTATCGTTTCCTTAATGGCATTTAATCGTTATCTATGATGTTTAAAAGACGTTTATATTTGATCAATAAAAACGTATTTTTGCACGACATTTTTTCGTTGAATCAACTCGTTTCTAAAAACCCTGTAACAACATGTGATTTTTAATCCTTTTTTAACGTTTTTTAAATGTACGTATGCCCATTGAGTTTGTAAAGCTGTTCTTCGTAGTTAAGTCAAGTTTTCAGAAAAGCGAAATTTTAGAAGAATTTCATATTACTTTTTGGCAAATGGTCTTTTTCCCCTATTTCTACCCCGCTGAATCCGAATCTGCCGATTGCCAAACCTAAATCCCGACCGAAAGTGAGATATTCAAGATGGCGGCCAATATGGTGCCGAAACCGGAAACCGGAGCTGTAAAGCCCCCCTTTGACACAGGAATGCGTCCAAAACATGTAATTATATGTTTTTGAGTCAAAAATACACTTAAAAAAAAACATTGGTTGAGTAAATTCAAGCCAAGATGGCGGCTATTACGGCGCCAGCAACATCATCCCCATTTTTGACGTAAAAACGAGTGTGACGCGTCTCTATACATGTTTTTGAGCATGAGGATTCCAAAAATTACGTCCAAAACAACGTTTGGACTATACTTTTAATTCAATTAGGAAAAAAGCTACATTTTTCAAAACATTATGAAAACTTTCATTATTGAAAATGGGTACCGATTGAAATATAATTATTTTGAACATTCTAAAAAATTTGAGCATGTTAGTTATAATATGCATTAACAATATCTAGAAGGATTTAAAAAAAAATTGAATAAATAAGAAATTAGAACAATAAGACTAAAAAAAATAGCGCCTAAATTTTTAAATGCGCTACTTTTTTGTTCGTAACTTTTTTAGTTTCCATTATTAAAAGGTCGTGATACGTCTCAATCGAAAAACAATTTTAATACCTTTAATTTTTACAAGAATAAACATTTTTCTCATAGTTGTAGTTTTTGAGTAATTTTATGATTTAACGTCGTATATTTTTTCTAAACGTTTTGGCGCCATTTTGAAAATGCCATATTTCCAAAAACTGAACATCGGAGAAAAAAAGAAAAAACCATTCGATTTGTTTTCGTAAAAGCTTTAATTTTGTACCCTTGCATTTTTTTATTAAAGTCCACATTTTTCAAGGCATTTTTCTAGTAATTTAAAAAAGAACCTCTAGGAATACTGATTTTAGGGGATGAAAATTGCAATATTCAGTTCGCAATATCTCGAAAAAAATATGCATTTTAGCAAAAAAGTGTATAAGACCTTTCTTTCTTATAATTTGATTCTCTATCAGATTTTGTGTGTTTTTTGTTTAACCAAAAAGCAGGAGAAATGAAAATATAGATTCTTATGTACATACTTTTTGAAATATGTTGAAGAAAAAAATTTGGAAATTCATTACATGGTTTTCGGGTTGAGATTTAAAAGTTTCACTTACTGTACTATCAGTAAAGATTTCACTTTTTTCCTATTTTTGAGTAGAAAATATAACCAATGTTTTTTATAAGTGTATTTTTGAATTCCTCATACTCAAAAAAAATATAATTACACGTTTTGGACGCATTCCTGTGACCAAGGGGGGCTTTATACCACCGATTTCGGGTTTCGGCGCCATATTGGCCGCCATCTTGAATATCTCACTTCCGGTCAGGATTTCGGTTTGGCAACCGGATTCAGCGGGGTCGGAATAGGGGAAAAACACCATTTGCCAAAAAGTAATATGAAATGCTTCTAAAATTATTACAGAGAGCTTTGATCGATAGTTTGACTAAACTATCATAGTGTATATGTTCTGTCAATTGAAAAATGGCGAGTCTGCCTGCGAGTAGCGGGACAATGCTCGACAAAAGCATCTCAACTAAGTAAAAGAAACATAGCGTCGCCGAAAAATAGACAGCGTTTTTCTTACATTTTATACTATAAAGTGTTTACAGAAGTACAGTTTCAATATTAATGTTTTAAGTCAAACTATTTCGTCTCTTTGACATACCTGTTCAAGTAGCGGATGCATTTTGTCCCGCAAGTATAGTGGTTGGCAGTTTTTTTTCCAGCATTCATGATGTTTATAATTAATAAAAGAAAATCGTTAATGACTCAGACAACACTATTTTTTTTGCAATGTTGAGATGTTTCTGTCAAGCTTTTTCCCGCGCGTACCCTGGCAGACACTCATTTTCACCATTTATGATGCAGAAATAGTGGATTAAGATTAATAAAAATGTAAATTAAATCTGTCTAAAAGGGTCTAGCATGATAACCATATGAAATGAAAGAAAATCTTTAATGACTCAGACAACACTATTTTTTTTGCAATGTTGAGATATTTCTGTCAAGCTTTTTCCCGCGCGTACCCTGGCAGACACTCATTTTCACCATTTATGATGCAGAAATAGTGGATTAAGATTAATAAAAATGTAAATTAAATCTGTCTAAAAGGGTCTAGGATGATAACATGAAATGTGTCCCCAGAACCGAATATGACAACTACTATTAGTAGTATAGTTTAGATTCCAAATAAATGAGGCATATTCAAATCTAGATTTAACAACTGCCAGCAGATTCATTAATTCAATGTCATCAAAACCACTTGAATTCCGAATTACGAAACCCGAGCTTTTATTAGCAAACAGAACAATATTTTCTATATCTTTGTCAAAATTTAGTTTCGAATCAATGAGAATATCCAAATCATTAAAATCATCTGATCTATTCAACACAGTACCTTTCAATTGATAATTACCAAAGGATGGTTCTTCTTGCTGAAAAACAAAACGTTACATTTGATACGTTTAATGGCACATTATTTTGCACCAATCATTTACTTCATTCAAAGATTCTTAGAGCAGCACACAATCTTCGTCGGTATCACCAGTACAAAACAATTTATCACCAGCATATAGCAGATAGTTGACATCCACACAATTGACCACATCCTTAATAAATAAGATAAATAATCAAGGCCCCAGTATTGAGCCCTGGGGCACTTAAGATGTAGCTAGGAATTGATCAAACTCAACGAAACGTTATTCTACATATCGATTTCTTCAACTCTGGATAGTTTCCATCGGTTCCGAAATACGTCAGATTTTAAATATAAATTAAAAATAATTGCCAAAAGGTAGATAAAAGTGTAAGCACAAACTCTAATAATGGAGACCAGTATATCATCAGGACCATTGGTAAATTTAGGCTTCAGCTTTAGTAAGATTCTAACAAGGTTAGATGTTGTCATAGATTGACCAGTAGGGAAGGGGAGAGAACAAATCCACCCAAAAATACGTTAAAAAGTATGATATATTTCGTTCAATATGAAATTTTTATATACTTTCAAACTTTGACGTCAAACCGAAGAAAATGATATACGAATTCCGAAATTCATAATATTTCTAAAAGGATAACTAATTTGGAAGGAGTAAAAATTACAATACAATAAGCATGGTTTGCCCGTTTCGACTATAGGTTTGAAAGGAGTTGGCGGTTTTACAGTGTACTTAATAAAGATAATATACTAATTCTGTTGCAAATAAAAAAAAAATTCCATTAAAAACATATAAAAGCTTACGCAATTACGCATGCAACAAATTTAACACATAATTGATTTAATCACATTTTTATGGCATGAGCTGTAAAAAAGTTGCATGAATGAAAAAATATTTTAGACGATGTTGTGGTTTCCACAGTAGTGCTGGGCGATGTTATCCGATGTTTCGTTGACGATGTTCGATGTTTTGACATCGATACCAGAAGTACCCAAACATCGATTGGCTTCTCCCCCCACTCGTCAATTTTGAGTAACATCGATGTCTTTTTACCGATATTCTTCTTACATCGATGGCGGTCTAATTTTCTACCCCCCCGTTCAACAATTCAATTTTTATTTTGGTGAAAATTGTTTTTTTGGATTTTCTCCCTCCTGTTTATCAATTTTTCTTTCGGCGAGACAATTTTTTTTTTATTTTCTCCCCCACGCTCATCAATTTTGAGTAACACGATGTTTATTATACATCGATAACTTTTTACCGATATTCTTCCGACATCGATGGCGGTCTTCCGATGCCAACATCGATGCTCAACATCGATGTTTCGCAAACATCGCCCAGCACTATTCCACAGACACCAAAACTGAGAATTTCAATCTTCTGATGCGTCAAATGCAGTGTTCAAGCGTCTTGGTATTTGTGGAAACTACTATTTTCTCTTCTTCCGATGATGGTCAACGAGAACGTTATAGATACTAGTACATTTTAAAACATAAACTATTCAGCTCATAAGTGATATTCTAGAAGAATTTTTATAAGGACTAAATCATGAGTCATTGAAACGCTCTTTAGTTGGCGTATGTACACGAAAGCTTCTTACGTGAGTGTAAATAGTTGTTTAAATAATAGCTGTGCCCTGTACAAACGCAATGACCTAGCACGCGCTAGATTATATCATAAAAATTAAGAGTTTATTAACCATACCCTCCGTTTTCAAGATTTCCGTAGCCATCGTATTCTTCATGCAAAGGCATAACATATATAAAAGTCATTTTGGCTTTTTTCGATTTCTTCCCAAGGCACAATTCTGTTTAATTCGTTCTGGTAAACACCACGAGCAACAAAGTTGAGGCACTAATTACGACAATTTTAAATAAAAGGGGTTTCTTTTATACTGAATTCGCCTATCAAGAATATTCGTGATAACAACCATAATTACATATGCAGCAAATTATCGATCCAGATTTACATTTTTCCGCAAAGTAATACAATTATACAGTCCTCGAAAGATTTATATGTATTATTTTAAAGAATTATTCTTTGAGCTTTGCCGTGTTGCCTAAAAAAAATATCATAATGCGTCTCTGAAACGGCGCATGTGGACTATCGCAACGGGTTTGTTTAATTGAGACAAAATTTTGTTTCAGAAATGCCATGCATTCTTTCCAAGAGATTTGACATTTCCATTTTCGTATTGTTTCATTTGGTTCTGAATAAATCTACTATGCCAATTCTGCAAGATATGGAGCTCTTTTTACGGGGTGAGTGACAAAATAATTACGTAGCCATACAAAAACCAGGTGAAAAACGAGCCAATCTGACAATTCTGATTTCAGATTCGGTTTCAGCGAATACATAAGGATACACTGACCTGGTCCGCAGGTCGGACCACTTTTTTTTCTTGTGTGGCTGTGTTATTTATCAAATCATGCAAAAAAATATTTATCTTTCTACACGTTCGTTCACGAATTCAGCAAAGTAAAATGGAGTAAGTGTGCTAAAAACATATGATGAGTCGCAATTGGGAATTCTGGTACATGATACTTATTGGCTGATAAATAATGTAATAAATATTTAAAAAAAAAAACACCGAATCTGAAGCAATTCCCTCAAACACCAAAACACTTGAACACTGACGATGATTAAATTTTAATCGTCTCCAGATGGTGCCAACAAAACAGAAGCAAATAAATACACAATGAAAAAATAAATCCAGCAAAACTAAAATATGATCAAACTCAGAAGTTATTTATGGACGAGATATCAAAAACTCTAGAGAATACCACCAATAAAGTACATCAGTGGAACGAAGTCAAAATGGCAATCAAGCAAACAGTGAAATAGGTTCTTGAATGTCAGATACAATGCGTAAAGAAATATGATTCGTTAAGGACTGAAAAAAAGGCTATAGTAAAGAAAAATCAACGGCGCAAAATTTGTCTTCAAAGAAAGAGACAGTAATAGTATATTGTAATACAGGTGTGGCAAGGGCTTCATTGCAAAAAGACGTATGAAAGTAGGAGTTTTGCACTGAAGCTTGCCACATGTCTGTTACATACTATTTTTTCTACGGTTGTGAAGTTATTTCCTTTAAAGTCTTTCCAAAATTTTAAATTTGCTGCCTGTCAGATTTTATTTAAAATGATAAAGATCAAGTACTGCTCAAACGGTTGTCATGACTAACAAACGAAACAAATTGTTTTTTGCAAAAATAAACTGACGTGCTATGTTTTGTATCTGCTGCTTTTGAGGAAGTGATGAATTCAGACGAAGATGTTCCTGCAGGAATTGTTGCAGCCGCTGAAAATGTGAGTTCCGACTTCCTTCCATGTAGAAAGAACGTTATAAAAAGGAAAAACTTCTTTTCGTAAACTGGTGCCGTCAAAAGAAGGTGAATGTTTATACGGAAGTGGTCCTACTCGCCTATTTCGCCGAAAAGGCTAACACGTTAAAATCTTCCATGATGTGGTCAATTTACTCAATGCTCAGAAGCACTCTGTTATTGGGAGAAAATGTAGATATTTTGAAGTTTCTGAAGCTAATAGTCTTTTTAGAAAGAGAATCTGTAGGATACAAGGCAAAGAAATCTGAAGTATTTACCAGAGGACAAATTAATGCTTTTTTACTTAACGCTCCTGATGACACATTTCTGCTTCTGAAGGTAATACAAATTTAATTTTTGTTCAATCAGTTGTAATAAGACATTATTTTAGGTTGTGTTAATTATTGGAGAAGTTGGTTCCCTCAGAAGGGGGGGGGGGGTTGTGGAATATTACCATAGATGACAATCAGGAAAATGGAGAATTTTTGCTCATAACCATTTCAGATTCTAAAACTCATAAATCTACAACGTTTTCAGTTACAAAAGGAGATAACTGGTTGGATTTTTAAAGTCGATTTGTTCAACTTAAACCTGTATCCAGAAGACATAAACGGTTCTTCATTCAATACAAGCATGGCAAGTGTACAGTTTAAGTGGTAGGGATAAACACGTTTGGACAGATGCCAAAAAAATTGCAGAATACTTGAAACTTCCTAAACCTGAAAGTTTTATTGGGCACTGATTTCGCCGAACGTCAGCGACTCGCTGTAGCGGATCTTACCAGTTTGAAGACATGGTGGATGGAGTTCTTCAACAATAACAGAAGCATATATAAAAGATAGTGTTAACAACAAAATAAGTGTCTCCAAGAAAATAATGGAGGACAACGAAAATGCTATAAACAAATTTGTTGGTCCAGATGTAAATATTTCCAGTATTTCTAACAATGTAAATGTTCCAGTTCTTCCAAGCATTAACATAAGTAATTGCAATTCATGTGTAATTAATGTAGATTTATAGAATATAATTGTTATTACCAGTTAAATAATATAAAATTATTTAAGGTAAACACACTCTTATTCCGGTGTGTGAAGATGTAATCGAAGCGTGTGCCAAATCCTTTGTCACACGGCGTGCAAAGTGACATTTTCCGCAGTCATTTTGAAAATGATTAGAACGAAGGAAAGAAAGCACCAAAACGATCGACTGCTAGGAATGGAAGAAAATTTCAAGTTTCCTTGTCACTTAAACTATGTCTATTTCCATGAGCTTTTGCATGAACAACCAGAAAACAGCTGAAAATGAGAACAGAAACCGTTTAACCGGAATATAGATGTGCAATAATTTAACCTCCATCACTTGGAGCACTTACTCAAATTTATAGTAACAATAATCCCCCACTACGTCGAAAGCATTTCGATAGCTGCTTAAATAATTGAAATATGAGCGTCTTCGGCAGCTTGACGTACGTACGTAGTTCAAATTTCTTTTTTAGCATTGTAATGAAGCAACTTTTGCCATCATTCGTAATTTTTCTTCTAGCATTTCATTGGTCCAATTTATGTTTATAAAAATGACAGACTCCGAGAGCAGATGTTTTTAACACCATGGGAGGGTCTTATTATGAGCGGTTAATGCTTGACGAATAAAAGAAATTTTTAAACTTTCGCGACGTTATAATTTTTAAACTACTTGGACTTCGTGACAAGGTGGCTAAAAATGGCTCACTTGGCATACGAGAGGGTTTAGATATTAAATGAATACTTTACAAATGAAACATAGTGGTAAAAGCAACAAGGTACAAGTTTATTTAAAACAACACAGCAAGACAACAGGACAAAATAATTTCTACTTATATTATTAACCCTCTGGGACTGCCCCCTAGGAGGAGAGTTGGGCCACGCACCTCAGTACTCGTTACCAGCCCCCAAACCCAACTTACTTTTGAAACTCAAACTTGCCCCAGTTGTTATTTTTTGCAATTCAGCATTGCATCATAGTTACAAAGTATCGCCAACTTCCAGCTGACTCTGCAGTTCCTTTTTTCCTATGGTGCAATTTAATTTATTTCAATTCTACATTTTTTATCAATTCCAACGATATTTATCTCTGTTTAAGAAGAATATGGTATACTGGGTGTTCTAAATGAATTTTACATACATTATAATTATTGCGTGACACTATTAGTCGTACAAAAAAAAATTACACAAAAGTTATCGAGAATTTTATACTCTACGAAATAAGTACTTCTTGCGTAGAATCGACAGGAAACGAGTTAATAAAAAAATGATTTTGCCCCCATTTATAACAAAATGGCGGCTAAAGTATCGCCCTCTCGAGATCGAAAATTTGGATTCTTGGTAAGGGCTCTCCCCTCTACAATACTACAAAAAAAATCCCCTATATTTAATGTTTTTTAAAATATATACATTTGACTGGAGTAAATACCCAAAAATTGGTAAAGAAGTATAACCTGCTTAATATACAAAAAGAGCGATAATCTAGATTGCAGGAGTTCAAGGAGAAGCTCAATGCTGTACACTTACACTGCATCTAAGAGCTACACGTATACACTAAAACAAATATTAGCTGAATTTTCAGAGAAAACTATCGGTCAATGTTAAACTCGATTTATAAAAGGTAGAAGAGCGAGAGACAAGATTCTTGTGATGAAACAAACCCTGGATAAGGAATGCATGGCAATAATAACAATATTAATTTATTGGTTATAATTGGTGAATTTACATAAGCCTAAAAACAACATGATATAGAATGTATTATAAATTTAAAAAAGAAAACAGATAATATATACAACAATACAGTATACTATAGATAAAAATGAGCATTAATACATATTATTAAAATTTGAAGAAAAATGCTTCTCAAAATTGTAAAAAGCATTGGTTATTAAAAAAGCTTTGACATCATTCTTAAACAAATTGTGCTCAAATTCTTTGATTTCTGAAGGCACATGATTAAAAACCGTATGGCATAATAATTTTTTCCGTTACGAGATTTAAGATGTCTTAAAAAGTTAGGATATATATAGGTTGTTGTTATTTCTCTTCATTATGTGAAGTATAGTTTGATTTGTGTTCCTTAATGTATACCACGTTGATATATGCGAAGAGCATGTGACTGTATGGAAAGAAAAAAATTTCACAGAATTATGTCAGAATTTGGAATACTAGATGCAACTGGTGAACCTAATTAGGACAACAACAAAAGAGTTTGTTGCATCTGTACGAATCCAGAATTAGTTATCTCATAAATTCGAGGTAAAGTGGGGACTGAAATAGAGTGGCGGGCTAGCCCCTACACTCTTAAACATATGCCTGGAATATGTTCTAAGGCAATTGACAATAATACAACCCCATAAATATACTAATAAATATACCGCTACATTTAGCGATGTATGAAGATGATATAAATATCTTGGGTAGAGCACATGCACCAATAAAAGAGACTTACACAGACCTCAAGAAGAGAAAGCTAAGATGGTAACTCGAGCGCATTTCTTCAACCATATTGGTATCATCCACAGGTGATTAAAACAGTTTTAATCGCCCTCAGATTATAGTGATAATATTCGAGTGCAATGTTCTAATGTTTTGGTTCCAGCCCTTTCCAGGGCTGAACATTAATACCAATAAAGTGAAGGTAAGACCCATACAAGATGAAGCACTGCATAATTACATATTAGAAGAGGGTGACAGAAGTGAAATACCAGTTCAAATATCTAGGAGTAAACCTATACAAAAATGGTAGCGAAATTGCAGAAATACAGAGAAGTATATTTTGTCATGACAGCAATTCCTCGATTAAAAATATCTACAGATGAACAAAAATGCGATTATACATAATAATACCGATTATAATCTACTTTCTTTTTATTAATTTTGGTTTTACTATAGTTCTTGTATATGTGTCTTATATAATGATTTGCATTAAAGAAATATACTAATAAACTTGAACCTATGGTTGTTAAACATGCATAATTACATAAAAATGCAGCAAATATCATAGATGTTTTTGAAAGAAAAATACTGAGAAGTATATTAGATGGAGCTAAAGGTAACGGGGCATGGCAAAAACATACAACTTTGAATTAATTCAATAATATAAGAATGCAAATGTCAAAATTCAAAATGTCAAAATTCAAAAACATCACTGAGCACGACATGTGAGAATATAGAGCCCCTAAGAGAATGGAAAAAGGCCTAGGAAAATATTGGAGATCAAAATGACATAATGTAAAAAATCTGTTAGAGTCACGATTACACGAGTCTCCCATAGGTGAGAGAGAAGGTCAAGTCATTAAAATTACGCCAATGTATACAGTTACTTCAGTTACTTCTAGATATAGATATAGATGTCAATATCATCGAAATATTGGCGAAAAAAATGACAGTTTGACTAACAATTTTTCAGCACCTGTACGAAGATGAAAATGATTAATTCATAGCATGATGGCGACGTAAAATTGAAAAGGAACAAAACTTTCTTGCAAGCGGCAATAACGAAGTAATTCTTTCAACTGAGGTTTCGTTTCATTCACCCCATTTAGCTTCTTAAGATTAATAGTTAATCATCATCATTTCTTGCAAAATTGGTCTTTCGGAAGATCATCTTAAAAACCAAATATAACATATATGAGTTATTAAGATTAACGATACTCTCTAATAATTCGGTATAAAATTAAGTATTGTATCATATCCATTCAACGTAATCGATCGAAAACTGCAAAAAAAAACAGTTTGTAATACTTTTTTTTTTAATGCCTTTATTTATATTAACGTCCTAGGCGAAGTTTAGCTAATGCTACTCTACCACTTAACCAGGACGGCGAGATGAGATACGATCACCAGTCCAGGTGATGGACTCGGCCTGGTGTGCTTAACTTCACCGATCGGGGTCCTCTCACTGAAACCGCTCGCACTGAAACTTTATACGAATTTTATTATGCAATTTTAGAGACATATTCTAATAATCGTCAAATCAAACTTTTGATAAAGATTTTGCATATGTATACTACTAGTATTAGTTTAAACTAATTCCTGAGTGTGTAATAATTATTCCGTTGTAGTCCCCGCAAATTAGGTATTTTAGAAGAAACGATTTATAAAGTAATAATATTTGAGATGCATACTCTAGATAGGGTTAGAAATAGATACCCGAAAAGTTCTACCTCCCCAATTTAGCTGTGAAACTTCGAATATGATTGATTTCTACCTGTGCGCTCCAAACTATTACCTCTATGTTAGGACGCTGTTAGCGCGAAATAGGTGATGATAAGCTACAAGGTTAATAGGATATTTTTTATGCAGAATTTAACGACAATTTTTTTATTTCCTATACTTTTTTCTCTTCCGACGAACGGTTTACAAGATAAAAGTGAAAAACCAGTTTTAAGTCCCCGCTAGGGGTGTTTTTTTTGCAAAAAAAAAGGACGTTCCATCCCTATATTGGGGGGGGGGGGGAACTTTTCGGGTATCTATTTCTAACCCTTTCTAGAGTACACATCTCAAACATTATTACTTTATAAATTATTTCTCCTATTCAATGTTTTTTAATCTAATTTGTAGACGGAGTGTAAGATATTGTAAGTATTGAATAATGTTAGTTTTTTTACGATTTTCCGCTGCCTGAAAACCCCTTCATTGCTCTCGGACACGATAAGAGTGCCAACATATCCACTTCAGCGGGTCTTTCACATTCTAATGGGTTAATGTAGACATCAGAATGATGTGCCTAAGTAGACTAAGTTATTATTATTACGAGTATCTCTACTTATCTATGTAATTTTGGAATGAATCATATATGTAGAATATACTTAAGAGTAAACAATTGAGAAACATATTTCATCATAACACGAAAATGCGTGAAAGTGATAATTTTTATATGCACGTGTTTCAAGTTTATTTAAAATCATAAATCAGAATAGGTTTTGTATGAAATGTGTTTTTATATGTCAACAATTATAAAATATATTATCAGTTAAGCAAATCCCTTAATTGCCGACTGAACCCCATTAATACTATGCGTATAATTAGGTAATTATGATTGGGAAATATTTTTCATTTATGGAAGTTTTTTTATATCATTTTATTTGATGTTAATAAAATCGATAGTTCTTGCTAATTGCTACCTCTGAAATTTTCAAGAAAAATATAAACAGATGAATAAAAAATAGAATAAAAAAACATTTATTCTATAATTTGATATCTTAATCCGGTCTGTGCATAACTCTACATTTACATATACTGCGTGAAAAGTTTGACTTGAATAAATGTTGTAATTTAGATAGAAGTACTCTGTTTCTGTAACAATCCTAAAAAACACCAATTTTACATTTTCAGTGTCTACATTTCAATGGTAATGCTCTTAGTTTGTCTTCACCCGGAGGGGTGCAACCAAACTCAATTTATGTTTGGATTTTGCAATTTTCAATACCGAATTTAAAAATACTCTAATAACGTATTTAAATCATGTAATTAGTTTATTTGGTACACTTTTAGTGCATCGAGAATTAGCAACTGAGTTTCATAATAAATCAAGAAATATTTATAAAATAAAAAATGTACCGTATTCCTCTCTAGATGAGCTTTGAAACGATATATTACTTGATTAGCGTAAGGGCTAATCAAGTAATATATCGTTTCAAAGCTCATCTAGAGAGGAATACGGTACATTTTTTATTTTATAAATATTTCTTGATTTATTATGAAACTCAGTTGCTAATTCTCGATGCACTAAAAGTGTACCAAATAAACTAATTACATGATTTAAATACGTTATTAGAGTATTTTTAAATTCGGTATTGAAAATTGCAAAATCCATATACAGGGTGATATAATAGAATAAAAATTGAGCCCGTTCCTGATATTTTTTTCATTTGCGGTAGTGAATTGTGAAGACCTCTATTAGTGAAATATGCCTACTAGATTTTGTTCTATTTGGTGAAGCCAGTCAAAAATATGGCCGATCGAAATATTGGCAAAAATAGAAAGCACGCTGTATATCAGAAATGAAGGGCACTAGGGATATAATAAAAGCCATTTTGAAATCGTCTCAGCGTATTGTACTCCTCACTAGCGTATGGTCAGTCACCCACAAAACACCCTGTATGTACGTCATTGACATATGTCAGTTATTATAACTGTCGGTGTCGTAATTAGGTCCTACTGTCTTCAACTTAAAGTTAATGTGGCATTAAAATTTTATGATAACGATGATGATAACAAAGATCTTCAAACAAGTTGTCACAAAATTTGCAATTTTACATAAAAACAGCGACAAAACAATTTTTTTAATTGCAAGAAATTCACTAATACAGATAGTTACACATAAAATTAAACTTGTTTTTTAAATAACCAGTCATAGAATTTTAGATTTTGCAATCTATAAAATACTCCATTCTCTTGTTTACTGTTTCGTTTTTCAGTTAGTACGACATAATTTGATGTTCCTTAACAGGCAGTTTTACTTCCACATCCAGTGGAAGTACAGTAACGACAAAAAAAATTTCCCAAAATTTTTATTATTTAAATAGGCTTAAAATGTCATGAAACGTCGAGATTTTAAATTTAAGCGAAAAAAAAAATGTTTGTCTGTCTGTCGGTTTGCCTAAACTTTTTTTTGTGCGTACGTTTACTCTGGAACCGTTTAAGATATTAACTTGAAATTTGGTACAAATATGAACTTTAACGAGATCTGGAACTAGATTATACTTTCATCTTGTTCCGTCTAAAGGTTGGGGGGTAAATTGGAGTCAATTTGGGGTAAATGGGTATATCATGCAGGTAAGAGTTCATAAAATTGGTATTTAGTTTATACAAGAGAAGCTAAGGTCTCAAAAAAATTTTTGGCATTAGCCACTTCTATTACCACACCCACCACCCCATTATTAAAGGGGATGAAAAAAAAATGTGATTTAGTGTATGTACAAGAACCAGAAACCTCAAAATATTTTTTTACTTCATCCTCCACTACCACCCCCCTATCACCACCCCCACCCCACTACCGATGTGGGGTATCGTTTTATGAGTTTTTGGGGTAGAGGATTTCAAATAATATATTATTAAAGTTACATAAACAATTATTTCCACATACAAAGTTTTTTCGTTGTGAGTGACTTGGATAGAGAATCTGGATGTGGAAGTAGTGATTTCTTGAGCAGCGGTTTTTATCTTAAAAAGGACGAAAAATAAACCAAATTGAAGGTATCTTGATAACCCGCAAAAAGTAAAAAGTAATATTTTTTTGATTAAGAGAGTATTTTTTTAATTATTCTCAAACAACAGTTTAAAAGTTTTTTTTCTGACATAAAAAGTTAGAACACATCGTGCGTCTATGCAAATAATTGTAGCTCGGTCAATAGTCCAGTCGCTGAAGGTATTTACTTACAAGAACTTGCAAAATGAATAATTTTTTTTTAATGATTTCGTGAAAGTGTATAGAATAATATTCTGAAAAGTTTACATTTCGCTCGGATGCAGAACATAAAAAAAAAAGTGAAAAAAAATTTTGTTTCATCCATTTTTTGAAAATTTTGAAATTAAGTCAAGCAAAAAATAAAAAATGCAGATGGATATATCACGTATTCATAAACAAAAAAATGTCCTAACAAAATTATCGCTAAAGCCACGGTTTTCCTGAAAAAAAAATAGTCAAGTGTAACGTTATAACTCGAGATAACTCGAGATAACTCGATAACTCGAGAGCGAGATACATGTGTGCGCGCGCTTGAATACGCATGACTGCGACACCGACGCACTGAATTACATGTCACTAAATCAGAATTTGTTCAATCTATATGAGTGTTGCTTTATTTAAAAGATGGAAATTATGATGCTGATGCTTTTTTGTTTTAAACAATACTAGCAAAAGATGGATGGGAAAAATATACTTATATATATTATCACGCCCGAACTCAGTCGTCGCAGTAAAAAAATATGGAAAAAATAAAAGCCCTTCAAAAAAAGAAGTATTTACACTTCATGATTATTATGGTTTATTAAGTTGAAGTAACGTGGATTCACAAAAAAGTACCTCAAATCATTTTAATTTCCTTGCTTGATGATTTTCTTGATAAATACATATATAGGAGGCTGTAACTTGCCGAGAACTTGACCCATTGGAAAAAATAAAATATCACTATTTCGGAAAAAATGTATTCTTTTCTATTGTTCAAACACAAATTCGTTTACTTGTATGAATTTTTTCGAAAATATATAACTATGAAAATATCTTTAATTGTTTTGAATATAAATTCTGGACCTTTTCCAATACATGTATACAAATGTATAAGGAATCTATTGGATATAGTTTTTTTTTTTTAACTGTTTAACGTCGGCCTATTTCCGCTACCAGGGCCTATCACCGACGCCAGGAGACGAGCTACCCCCCAACCTGGAAATTTTGCCGAACCTCTTCCCTTAAGAAGAGTAGGGATCTTTTACTTGCCTAACATTTAATAGACAAGGGACCGCCTGCTTTACATCCCCTCCGAAGGATGGTATATATATATATATATATATATTTTTTTTTATTATAATTATTTAACGTCGGCCTATTTCCGCTACCAGGGCCTATCACCGACGCCAGGAGACGAGCTACCCCCAACCTGGAAATTTTGCCGAACCTCTTCCCTTAAGAAGAGTAGGGATCTTTTACTTGCCTAACATTTAATAGACAAGGGACCGCCTGCTTTACATCCCCTCCGAAGGATGGTATATCCACTACGTAATCCTCGTCTGAAATTACGTAACTTCCGAGTATACACTGATATACAAGCATCTAGAAGGTGGGACGAGAACGCTGTATTTCCCAAGATAGGTGGGTCACCCATCCAAGTACTAACCGCGCTCGACGTTGCTTCAACGAAATATCGACTGATATTCACATTGAAGTCGCCTCTACGCTCGCCCCGAAGGATGGTATATCCACTACGTAATCCTCGTCTGAAATTACGTAACTTCCGAGTATATACTGATATACAAGCCTCTAGAAGGTGGGACGAGAACGCTGTATTTCCCAAGATGGGTACCCCATCCAAGTACTAACCGCGCTCGACGTTGCTTCAATGGAATATCGACTGATATTCACATTGAAGTCGCCTCTACGCTCACCCCTATTAGATATAGCTAAAATGTGTAATAAATACAATACAGTAAAGGCACGTAAACCTTCATGCGAGCGATTCAGCGGCTATGTGTGTTGTCTATGTATGCGTTCATAATTATATATTTTCCCTCCATACTCACTATTTATCCTCCTATTCACTAATAAAAATGTTAAAAATATGTAATCAGAAAGAAAAAAAAAAGCTTTATTTTACTCGTTAGAACTGCTAAGAATTTTTAGAGGTTCCATAGTACGCATTTAACCGTACGTTTGGCCGCGCAGAGTGACAAAGTTACTTCACTATTTTTTTCCAGGAATACCGTGGCTTTAGCGAATTTTTTTTTTCAGAAACACGTGTCTATCCACCTGTATTTTTTATTTTGTTTCTACCCTGAGTTTTTCAACATTTTGAAAAAATGGATGAAAAAAATTTTTTTTCCACTTTTTTATGTTCTGTAACCGAGCGGAATATAAACTGTTCAGGATATTATTCTATACACTTTCACAAACTCATTAAAATAAAAAATTATTCGTTTTGCAAGTTTTTGTACGTTTCACTATAAAATGTTCTTTGTCGTCTGGGCTAAAATTGTTATCGTACATAACAAAAAAAAAACAATTTAAAAGTAGTTTTATTACCTACAAAAAAGTATTATTTACATTTTTTGCAAAAATTAATATTTAAAGACATATTTACTAAAAAGCGCGCAAAAACAAACTGCCACCCCCATTTTTCCACCCTTTGCGACCAGTGATTCGCTGAAGCAATATTTTTTCGTCAAGTAAACGTAATTACCTATTTGGCTACTAAGTGAATCAACCCGGTATTTTCATGTAATTGAAAATAATTTCTCATATACTTACTAATATATACAAAACCAATTCTGATTTAACTTTCTGAAAAACATATAAAATTACACATCCTAATCATTTTTTGTAGAACATTTTAAAACAGTAAATATGAAACTTTTAATTTTAAATTAATAACTAAGAAATACTGGCAATTAAAAGTAAAATATTTTTTTCGTATTAAGGCCGCCGTTTTCCATGGACACAAACCATGTGTTTTATGTTTGTTCTGAAAGTTATTGCAAGAATTAAAATGCAAGTATTATAATTTTTATGATAGCAATCAAATTTTTTTTCCGCCGCGCACATTAATTATTTATGACAATTATATTCTCGAAGAAACTAGTGCAAGACAAACTTTTCTTTTATAAATTCATTCCTTACGCCGTTTCTAATGACGGTGTAATGAACTGAAAGCCAAAAAAGCTACAACAACGTAATTTACATCTATCTAACTCCACAACTACAAAGGATCTAATTAGTACCATTTATATTTGTCGACCACGCTTACAGTTATAAGCGTCATACTGTACTAATAAATGATACGATTTAAGTTAATTAGCACTATCACTCAATTTTACCGCGGTTAATTAGGGTGATATGAACTTTTAGTTGGGATTTGTTTAAACGCACGGTTAGTAAAGGGCAAATTATCGAATAAAATTTGAGTATCGCGCTCTCTAAAGCGTCGATCGGCACTTTCACAACTTCAATGCGGCTGAAGGGGTCTTACATTATGTTGCTGGACACCGTCCAACCATTAGCCATGGGCGTGCCACATTCCCAGTGACCCTGGTCCGTGAACCTTATCCATTATGAATATGGATTCTGTCAAATTAATATGGATTGCAATTAACCTAGGAAAGTGAACGTATTCGAAGGAGAAGCAAAAGTTAAATGTTCCCCAATAAAGAATCTTTTTCCCACAGTTGATTAAGCATTGCTGTGCGTAAACAAAATAAATTGCAATACATGGGTCAAATGTAACATGCAATAGAAACATGACTCAAAGAACATAAAAATTTAGAAATAATGAGGTTTTTGAAGTATTTACCTTACTGATATATTAGCATGCCCAGATTAGGGCAAAAATATACAGACAGTAGGTATTTCATAATAAATAAAATACCCAAAATAATATTCTTTAAACATGATGAAAGCAAATAAATAAAAAATAATTAATTGTACAAATACGGATATTTATATTTTTAGATGTGTTTCCATAAGTAGCAATAAGAAGCATTAATGATAGATACGAAAAAACAAATATGAGGGCTAAATATAGAATGGTTACATGTTCTCTCATCATCATGAATCCACAGACAATCTTTTCATTTTCCCTTTTATTGTCGATATAACTTCTCGTCTGAATGCGACTCCCAATTTAAAAATGATTTATTTAGGTAACCCAATCCTTATGAGGACTTACATCACTTCTCAAAATTTTCGATAAATGTAATTGAATAGACAGAAGAAGCTTATTTCATTTATGGGGAACTCAATGAAAGTAAATATGTCATGCTTTAAGGGTGCCGGTGCCGTGCTTAAGAAAATGATTTCGTAATTCGAGAATTTCTCCTAGATCCCTGAACCGATTCAAGAAATTTTTTGATAGGCCTTTATAGACAACATTATATCATGGTACCAGACTATTGAAAAGTCAAAAAAAATAATTTTTCGATTTTCGCACCAGTAAAAAATTTTTTTTTTTCTGTAGTTTTCAATAGTCTGGTACCATTCCATAAAGCTGTCTCTAACAGCCTACCAAAAAATTTTTTCAATCGGTTCAGGGATGTAGGAGATATTTTCGAATTACGTCCCCGGAACAGCCCACCTTAATGGTCAATATCTCGAGCTTTTGACACTGTGGATACTTATTTATTTATTTATTTATTTAACAGTACATTGCCCAACAGAGCATTCCAATTGCAGGGCAGGGGATAATAAGCAACATATAAATGTATAAAGAAATGTAATGTAAAATAAATATAAAGAATTTCTAGACAGTAAGTTATATTCTGTAGAAATAAGAGAATATGTTAATGGTGATATGGTCTTATCCGGAAAATAGAAAAATGATAATAAAATATGATACTGTTAAATCTTCTATAAAAAGCATAAAACAGGGTACAGTACTGGTAGTACAGTAAGTGAGCTTTTAAATCCCAGCCCGAAAACGATGTAATGAATTTCCAAATTTTTTTCTTCAACGTGCTTCATAAAGTATGTAGATAAGAATCTATATTGTCATTTTTCCTGCTTTTTGGTTAAGGGTGGTCCCCACCCCTACTTAGGTTGTCGAACACATAATCTGATAGAGAATCAAATTATAAGAAAGAAAGGTCTTATACACTTTTTTGCTAAAATACATATTTTTCGAGATATTGCGAACTGAAAATTGCAATTTTCACCCCCTAAAATTAGTATTCGCATTACTCGAAAAATATGGACTTTAATAAAAAAATTCAAGGGTACAAAATTAAAGCTTTTACGAAAAGAAATCGAATAGTTTTTTCTTTTTTTTTTCTCTGATGAATAACAGTGGCGTTGCGTGTGTAGAAAATGTGTAGAATGGCAAATATTTTCATTAAAATGAATTATTGCAATTCCTGCATTACCGACTCTTTATACAACGTGATGTAGCCATACGATATCACAGTAAGACAATACAGTAAGATAAATATGTATTGAAAGTATATTAAAATTTAAATGCTATTCACTTTATAACTGTAAACTAAACTTCATCATGTTACGACTATGAAACGATCGATTTTCTTCTTATCTAAACTGCTTTCTGCAAACGGCACAGCACTTCACTATTTTGCACTAAATATATTGTCCCTAAACTGTGTAAATATGAATAGAGAATATTATTTAGGTATTAAGCAAATCACAACTTAAAATAAAAAGACTTCTTCACCACATTTTGATCGAAAAACACGAAAAACACTTGTTAACATTAATGGCGGACACTGTCAAAAGTGTCAAACTGAGATTATGATAATCGAACTGAACCTATCGTGCCCGAATCGGCCGCGAATAGATCGACTAGCCAATCAAGAACTTATTGGAAGAAGTGTCTTAGATTGTAACTATATCAGCAACATACAAATTCAGTGCAATTATGTATCTAGATATAAGTTCCTTAATCGGAGGGTTTTCCCCAGCCTTTTGATACCACGAAGACGTATTTTTATTAATTTTGAGCCTTTTCAACCATTTTTTCAGGGTCTTGAGCTAGTATTCAAAGCAATTTTAAGGGTTGCTTTTATGTTTTTAGGGGTGAAGTAGAGTTTTCCCCAGCCTTTTGATATCACAAAGACATATTTTTATTAATTTTGAGCCTTTTCAACCATTTTCATAATAAATGTCTGTCTAATCTATCCAACTATTGTGCGTATTTCTTTTCTTGGGGTATAGACAAGATTCTTCGCTGCTTGAGATGGATGTCATTGATGACTGATGATGATTGAAGACTAGCTTATCTTTTCAGGGTTCAAATTTTGTGAAGCATGCAGTCGAATGAATAAATACTATGTGATTTGAGTGAACCAATCAGATGTAGGCTATCATGATGTCTTCCTTTTTACTGCGATAGAAAAACAATCTTATTTTTGCTAGGCTTCAATGTAAACGAGTGGATGGTACTGCTAGTATTTTCGGTTTGTGCATTCACATTTAAAAAGTAGGATTGTGTCTTAAATAAATAACTTCTATGCATCGGATGCAATCGTGAAGTATATCCGTACTCTAAAAATGTTTTCAGAATAATGACGAAAAAAAAGTGTAAGCAATGGTAAGATGTCACCATTCTATCTACAGCACCAATTTATATACCGAATATATACCCCCATCTTGATAGGCATGTTCCATAACTAACGATTTGTCCATGCTTCTTTAAAATTATTTGGCATATGCCATATGACGATTTCTCAGTTTAGTCAACCTTCTTAAAAATGTAGAGGTATTATTTTCCATCATACCTCTAACATTGTAAACTCTCTTCGTATATTCTTTAACTTGGTCTAACGGGCTCTTTTTTCCTTCCCATAGTGCCTTATTCTCAAAAATTCATTTTCATCCTTGAAGTAACTACCACTTCAGAATCGGGAAAACATTCCCTAAGTTCCTCTCACTAGTTTATCTCTTGAACCATTTCTAAATATGATTCCAGTGAAAATGTGACTGTTACGACAGCTTCTAGAACTTGAGACATTTTTAAAATGTCAATAATAATCAGTTCGTTGCAACTTTAACAGAACCTGCGATATTTCATAACTGGCATAATTTAGAATCCACAATACCAATAGTCCAAAGTCTAAAATTGAGGAAAAACTGATTGTAAAGTGAAAATGTAGAAAAATGAAATGAAATGAAATACTAAAGAAATACAAAAAGTTTTTAATATTGGTGCACATTAGAATCGGCGCATCCGCCATTTCATAGAATTAGTTTCATTGCGAGTGATTTTTATATCGTCTTTATGTGAGGATGATTTCTCAATTCTACAAACACACATAAAGCATAAGGTATATCATATAAAGTAGATAACACCGTTGAAATCGTTTCTAACAGATATTTTCATGTATCAGAGCTAAGTTCCAAACCCAGAAGCACCTTTGTATGTATAAACGTTTAAAATAAACCTAAATGTTATGACCTCAGTTTATTATTAAAATATAATTATTGAACTGGCGGATTTGTATCGAGAAAATTACTCATTTTAGTTAATTTATAAGCATTTTCATGTTACAGAAAAGGCTAATTTCCATAACAGGACATATAATATGTATAAGTTTATTTATATAAACGCTGCGAATAAAAAACGATAAATACGTTCTGCATTAGTCATGGAGCAAATACAAAGTACCTTGATTAATAGTACCTGTGTGTTGTAGCAAAACTTATCGAAAACATTTTTCAAAGTTGTCATTAATACAGAAATATCATGAACAGTCAGTTTCTTGTCCATAACTTAAAAATTAAAAAACCCCAGCTCATAGTGCGCTAACTATTAAGGAAAAAGAGACAAAAATATATAACTGAGTTATTTGCAGAATTAATATGAATGTTAACTTGCATTGAAAGATACCTGCAAACCGGATGGTATTCATATATACAGAGTAATTCACAGAAATGGGGCCGATATTTAACAATAGATGGAAAATAACTTGTATTTGAGATTTGTAGTTTTTCTTTTTGATTTTTTAAAAATTTTTGCTAGGTTGAAAGGGGCCATTATGTGCTGACAAAATTCGGCATCATTCGTGTGTATTGCCCTGTATAAAGACATAAGGAGAGAAAGAGACACAAACATAATTAGTAAACATCTACAACTGAATCTAATTAAGGTGAACTGGGGTAAATGCAAAAATGGGGCAAATGTAACATTTGATTATAATATCGCTGCTTAACAACCTAGAGGTTGCTAACCAATAATGCGTTATGCGATGTTTTCAATTTTTCGTTTAGAAAAAAAATCTTCTGTACCGGCGGGTTGACGAGTATAAACTTCACATATCTGCTATCACAAATTTTAGGTTTTTTATATAACCATAACGTCACTATACCATATCCTTAGGGCAAATGCGATATATTGTTTTTTTTTTTTAGAATACATTAAAAATACAGGAACATATAGATAATGCCTCAAAGAATGTGGGAAATTTTTAAGAAAAAAATTTAGGCAACTTTATTTTTTAACCGTTCGACTGTCCACTATTTGAAAAATAGGTCGCATTTACCCCCTTCACCTTATCTAAGCGTAAATGATGCACAACAAGAACTAATGAATAGAAGCTTGTATACATCACTGGGCATGTAATACAAGTTGTTTAATTTTAAATAATAATTTTTGGTTTCATTCAGAAAGGCAGTAAATTTTTCTAAATTTATTTTGTAATCACTTACCCACTGTTGTTAAAAGTAGGGAAAATTTATTAATTAAGGTTTCGTTCACGCCTGTTATTTCAATACCAGGGCAAGGATTTCTGAAAAACCACCTAATTATATTGCTATTTTTATTTGATCCATATTCAGGCTTTGGTTTGTCTACTATTTTTTTTTATAATGCGTAGCATGTTTTTGCCTTTGTTATACATTGGCATGGCTGTAGAAGGACCTTAGTGCCAATAAGGAACTTGGAGTTATTCTTATTATTTGGAGCTTCTAAGACACCATTCAACAAGATTTTTAAAAAATGTTTCCTAACCTAAATGAACAAACATGAATTGGTGTTGATTACATAGCCACACAAAAAAAAAGTGGTCTGGCCAGCGGATCAGTCTAATGTATCCTTATGTATCTGGACTCGCTGAAACAGAATGCGAAGCCAGAATTGTCAGATTGGTTCGTTTTTCACCCCTAACCCCCCTCCTCCCCAAAAAAATGGTCTGTCCGGCGGACGATACCAGTATATCCTTATGTATTTGGACCCTCTGAAACCGAATCCAAAGTAAAAATTGTCAGATTCGCTCGTTTTTAATCCCAAAGAACAACCCCAAAACAAAAAAAAAGTGGTCTGTCCGGCGCGGAGGACCAGACCAATGTATGCTTACCAAATACTTAAGAATGGTCCGCCGGATAGACCATTTTTTGGCGGGGGTGTTTTTTTGGGGATAGGGAGAGGCCAGATCAGTTTTTTTGTGTGTGGCTGTGTTATATACCAAATTTCACACGATCAAAAAATATATAAATATGAAATGAAATATAAAAAAAATAATTTTGAGAAAAAATAGTAGTATTATGTCGACGTTGCGGAAAAATAATCTAATACCTAAAAAAGTAAAGAAAGTTAATATACCAGAATGAAAACGTCATTAAACGAATCTGTTTTTTTTTTGTATTTTAGTAAATTCTTGGAGACTATTAATCACAATATCTTAGTAATTTTACAGTCCTGTGGTATCAATAATAGTATTATAGCTTTTATTTATTTATTTATTTTTATTGACTTTGTTTTTGACTTGTCACAATATGTACTTGTATCTAATTTTGGCCAATAAACTATTATTATTTTTTACAATTAATTATTTTTTATTTATTTGCTTTTATCATGATTAGAGAATATTATTTAGGTATTATGCAAATCATAACTTACACACTTTTTTATTTATTATGAAAATACCTACTTTCTGTATATTGTTGCCCTAATCTGGGCACGCTAATATCTGAAAAGGTTTTGGTTGAGATCATAATATACTAGTTAGGTAAATACTTTAAAACACTTATTATTGGAGAACCAATCAAAACAGCTACTCTCCTAGCTAATACTGACGAAGTATTGAATTCATAATAGAATTATTAGCATTTTAAAGAAAAAAAAATATTGAAAATACTTAAATCATTTATTTACATATAGTATTTAAGTATTAGTATTTTTATTTAAGTATTTTCAATATATTTTTTTGCCTTAAAATGCCAGGAATCCTATCATGTAATTCAATACTTCATCAGCATTAGCTAGAAGAGTAGTTGTTTTGATTGGTTTTCCAATAATGAGTGTTTTAAAGTGTTTTCCTGAGTAGTATATTAGCGTGACCCGGTTGACGTACCATTATACAGAAAGTAGATAATTTCATATTAAATAAAAAAAGTGTGAATGACTAAATGTAAATAAATGATTTAAGTATTTTCAATATTTTTTTTTCATTAAAATGCTAAGAATCCTATCATGTAATTCAATACTTCGTCAGTATTAGCTAGGAGAGTAGCTGTTTTGATTGGTTCTCCAATAATAAGTGTTTTAAAGTATTTACCTAACTAGTATATTAGCGTGCCCAGATTAGGGCAACAATATACAGAAAGTAGGTATTTTCATAATAAATAAAAAAGTGTGTAAGTTATGATTTGCATAATACCTAAATAATATTCTCTAAACTATTATTATTATTATCAATATTTAGCTATTTTTATTAAGGTAACACCTAGAAGATCGTACAAAAAGCATTAAGGTGGGAGGAAATATGTCTGATTTGAGTTATTTAACAGTGTTTTTTTTTTTGTATTTTAGTAAATTCTTGGATACTATTAATCACAATATCTTCTTAGTAGGCTCTGTCCTTGTGCCATTTTTATTTTCAGTCTATACTAGTCAGTTCCCTTTTATGAAACAAATTTGCCTTTACGTGTGTGCCGACGATATCCGGATTCTTCACTTTCTTCATCTACTAGATGATGCAGTTGCAGCAATTGGTAATGATCTACAAAAGTTGTCATTCGAATATTTTTTAATATTAAGTCCGTCGAAATGAGCTATTATAGTCTTGTCTGTAATAAAAACTTAGTGGAATTAATGATATTCGAATTAATATATCCGAAAGCGAAAAAAAATTCGGTATCATTTTGAATAGGTTTCTCATTTTCCGAGATCATGCTACCAAAAATATTACAAGGAACATGCTGCCTGCATTTGTATCTTTATATTATGCCTGTTTGTCTATTGCGGTCCAGTATATGCACCTTGCTTAGACCAAAATTGTTCAAATAGAGACAGGGCATTCAAAATAAGTTTTATAGTTATTACAAAATAATCATGTTTCACATATATTAGTAGAGTTAAAATGGCTCAACATGAAAAATCATTATTAAGTATGCGCTTTATGCTTATATCACAAAACTATTACGACAAAAATATTTGTTCCTCTAAATTTCACATTACTTTAGAAGTATTCCATGTTTTGAACGAATTTCTAACTCCATCCCCTCTAATTAAGCTATAGTAACTTTATCCTCAAAAAATATAAAACCAAACCGCTAGGTTACGTGATAAACAAAGAGTTGTTTAATTATATAATATAATTTTGTGTTGTGGGCCTTAGTAAGTTTTAATATTAAAATTGTTACTAATGTGCTTTTGTATTTTAACCTCCCCACAATAAAATTGTGGGTGGTTACTGAAATTGGTCCAAAATCGAAAATTGAGATAACATCAAAACTTTACGTTTTGAGATCCTAGGAACCCAAAAAAGTGGTTTTTGAAAAATATCTCTGTGTGTGTATGTATGTATGTATGTCTGTGTGTATGTATGTTAGTACGATAGTGGCGAAACTACTGAACGGATTTGGATGAAACTTTGCATGAGGGTTTCTTTAGTGCTCCAGAAGATCTGAAAAGGTTTTGGCTGAGATCGTATTACGTTTAGTGCCGTTTTGTTACTACATGTTTTTATTTTGTGATTACTTACTATTTGTAATCGAACCATTGAAAAGCAGTAAAAATTCCGATTTCAACGTTATATCACACTTGCACCCTTTCGATTTGGTTTCCGTGAAAAAAATTAAAAAGAATTCGTTATATGTGTACACATGACAGCATCCAAAAAATATTATTGGTATTATTGTTAGGGGAAAATGTGTTTGGCCATCTGTCAAAAATATTTAGGTTGGCAACCTTTGTGGATGTTGATTTATAGGTTATTATACATTTATCAATTAGGCAATTCAAACCACGTGACTTCCAATATGGCGCGGAGAGCAAATATTCGTTTTCATTCGTTAAACGTTTGTGTTTTTCTGTTGTCTTGGCTACGTTTCCGGAATTTGTTAAAAACAAACCTGTGTTTGCCCTCCACGCCATATTGAAAAACAACTTTGACAGGTCGTTGGATCGCTTATGTCCCTGAATATAACCTCATAACCTAAAAATCAACATTCCTAAAGGTTACAAACCCAAATATTTTTGACGTATCAAAACTTATTTTACTTAAAGTTAATAATTGTTTATAGCCGTGTCCGGTTATTACGTTTGATTGATGGAACGTGTCACAATCGTTTGTTTAATACAAATCGAGCTAAATTTGAAACGTTCGAATATTACAAAATAAAGCCCTCGGACGAAGCTCGATTTGCTCTGATCTCTTTTGATCGAGCACGAAGATTTTAATTTGACGTATGCGTAATCTGCTTGAATTGTCTATAATGTTATTGACTTGTTGAGGTTAGAGTGTCATTTTGGCTAAATTCTGTGTTATTTTTTTTCGCTATCCAATGTTCTACAAAATCTTCGAAACGTTATCTGTCAGTACCTTTATAATATCAGGCAATTGATTAATATGCAACATAAACAAGCGTGAGAGGTTACGTTTTAACAGATTGCTTGTAGTCCACTTCAGTTCGTTCGATTACACAGGTCGACAAAAAAAAAATTTTCTGCTCCACGGACTAAACCTATCATAAATATTTTTGACAAAAGAACGTATTTTGACGATAAAAACCGGGATTTACTCGAAATCTACGACGTAGAAACTTTTGTAAATTGAAAATTCGGATTCAGCACACAAAAATACATAAGGAATGATAGGTTTAGTCGTTGGAGCAGAATTTTTTCTCTTGTAGACCTTTGCTCAGACCTGTCCACAGGTTTACAAAAAAAAAAAAAAATTCTGCTCAAAATACGTGTTTTGACAATAGAAACCGGAATTTACTCGAATCTACGTGGTAGAAAATTTGGATTCAGCACACAAAAATACTTAACGCATGATAGGTTTAGTCCTTGGAGCAGATTTTTTTTTGTAGACCTGTGTTATTGTTCATGAAATAAATGACTACATAGTCACGTATAAATTATCTATTTGCTGAGTGCTCGGATTTCCGATGTAATATCCAAATACAGCTTATAAAGATCCACCGTGTGGGGAAGTTCCAGTCGCTTCCAGTAGCTGCCGATTTTTAAAAAAAATTATTGTTCTCTTGTTTATTGGTTTCTTGTTTTTCCCCAAGGATTTAGTGGCAAAGCACTTTTGTAATAAACCCCTTCTTGTTTTCTACTCTTTGTCTGCAATCATATGAAATACATTTTGTTCAAATTACATATTTTTGAAAATAAAGATATTTATTGATATTATTATTATAATAAATTTGTAATATAACAAAATTGCATAGTTTATTTTCTTAATTTTACGGTTTCCCAATATAAAATACTAGTTAGTTCACCAGTTAGGAATTAGAAATTGTTTTGCGTGAACCTTGTAGATCATGCGAAAATATTTATTATTATTATTTTCATATTATTTTATTTTCAAACTGAACACCTCAATACAGATTACGTTGAAAATCTAGGAAATTTCAGCGTAATCTGCATAAAGGATACTGCGAATGTAATGTCATCCCTAATAATAGAATTACGTGTATTAAAATTAATTTTGAAGTATAAATATATGATGTACGCCAATGAACAATCTGGACACGCCATTTTCCACTTGCCGGCCACTCCAGACGTTAATATCACGCAAACGGGTATTAAGAAAACCCTCCCACACCCCACTCGCTTGATTTCCACCTAATCACTCCTAACCTGCCTTAAAAATGCTTATGCTAATCTATGTCAGGGTTGTACGTTTCCTTTCTTCCAAGTGCGAGGGGATATCGGTTTTTTTACGATGCCGCAAATCATTAAATTCGATTTTGCTGTAATTTTAGTTATTTTATTTAATCACTTTATTGTTGATCATTTTTTTACCTGGAATAGGAAAATGTATATATACAGGGTGATCAAAATGACGCTGCCCAAATAATACTTTAAATGTAGCATTGAAAGAAAACTCGTATTTTTTTTGATTTCTCCAAATCTTATTTTTGAGATATCGTTTTGAATCCACAATTCACAACAAAATTTAGGATAAAAGTCATCAAAGACGTGAAATTACCTAATAATTCAAAATTTGTTTCATTTGATGTACAAAACTTGTTTCTCAGTATACCACCTCCAAAGGATATTCCAAAAATAGTAGAAAGTTTACTAGAAAAATAAGACTTATCCACACTCTAAAGAGAAAACTCCCTTTAAACTCATGTACACTTCCATGCAATGAAATCCCGTACACTTGAAAAATCAAGTAATCCAGTTTTCACTAATATTGAGTGGTGTGAATCAGTCTTTTTGGAGTTTAGATTTTTTTATTATCATATAGGTTATAAAAAACTGACATTGATTGTGACACGTCATAAGTAATGTATTTGAATAATGTTAATCCAGAAGAAAACATACGTATTTTTGTTTTTTTTTACTTCTTTACACCACTCGATGGGATTGATTTCGATTTATAACAAATGTAAAAATTGACGTTGACAAATTCACAGATACGACTGCATATAACTGCTATTGTATTTATTGCGTAAATAATGTAATCTAATATTTTGTACATATGTTCGTCATTACAAGACTGAAAAACTCTTTCATCGGTAAACACAACATTGTTCAAAAACTCCAACGGGTGATATACACAATTTAAACAAAACATAATGCCGACTTGCTTCTGTTCTTCTGTTAATATGTCTTCTTGGCAATTGCACAGTTTTTATTTCCGATTTTCCTATCCTTCGGCCAGCTGTTGACTTCGATGCTGGAAAATTTGTCATAAGCACAGCGTCTCCTGCTTTTGAAACGGATTTTTCCTCAAATAGCCGTGGAGTGCTTCACCTTGAACGAGATTTGAACTTCTCGATCGGCCTGAACCGTCTTTTCTCTTTACGCTACCTTCCTTGTTCCACTTTTTTTTACACTCATAACAGTACTTTTATTCAATTGATAATGGTTAGCAACTGCTCTGATAGACCATCTCTCTTCAATTTTAGAAAGAATTAAAATTTTTTCATGTTTAGTTAATTTTGGTATTGCAAAAATATGACACTGACACTGACAAATAAATAAAGAATGATTTAATATAGCGAAAAATAGGTGTACAGGATTTCATTGCACAGAAGTGTACACGTGGCGTTCTAAGAGATACTGCTTTGTATCATTGGTCGTTTAAAGATTACATTGAACCACTGAAGGGGATTAAAATCTCTCGCCCTGCTACATGGTTGGAAATAAGAGCTTTGTGGTGACTCTCGAAATCTCACATTTATTTGTTACCCTTGTAATTTATAATCAACGTCAAGACCGGTTTAGTTTTCTACTTCAACTTTCATCTTTATTAAAATCTTACAACCTATAACTATGACCAACTTTAAGATTCTATTTTAAGAATTTTTTCACTCCTCCTTCATAGTGACATTTTTATAATTTTAGATTTTTTTAATTGAAACCCCACAGTCTATAAGTATGCTATATTTGAAGTATTTACGTCATCTGGAAGTGGTCAAGATTTTTGGACATACTAATATAGATACATTTAATTTTATATATAGTATACAGGCTAGTGGCTATTTTTTAATTTATCATTAAAAATTTGAAATTGGAAACTACCTGTAAAAAGGGATTTTTGGACATAAAAGTCGGGATGAGACCATTTCCGGTTTACTCGACTGCAATTTTCGATTTTTAATTGGAACACCCTGCATATTTTTACATATTTGGATTCAAGACAACATTCTGAGTATACCATGAGATTTTCGTGAATTTTTGAGTCGATGTTCAGTTTTTTAAAACATTTTAAAACATTTTAAAACATTTTAAAACATTTTAAAACATTCGTCTAGAGTGCTTTGGGATACCAAAATTTGTTCTACGGTAGGTAAAGTGCAAGGGGAAAATATAATTTTTCATTTAATTTCATTAATAACAGTTTACGAAGTCTCCAAAGTTGAACATATAACTTCTCTATCGAAAACTTTTATTTTTCAAATGGGAAAGCTCATAGTGTTCAATAAATTCATTTATATTCATTTCAAATCTATGCTATTTGTTGTTATACTTTATTTAATTTCTTTTAAAATAAAAAATCACTTTCAAAATAATTTTTATTGGAGTAGGTACCCGACCCGAAGGAAGAAAAGGCCATAAATCAATCAAGATAAGTCCACTTTACCCTTAAAATATTTATGTCTTAAGTACTGTAGACAACTTAAAGAATTTCATAAACAGACCTGAAATGCAATAATTTAGAAATAAGTTAATAAACAATTCTCTTCCAGCAAATACTACCAGGGGCGTACCATTAGAGTAACAGTACACCGCGCCAAATTAAATCAATTCAAAAATAATAAAAACTTGGATAAAATTGTTGCTCATTATTAGCTTGGTTTCAGTGCCATTAAAATTTAAAAAATCTCATGCATGCTATAAGAACATACTGACTGTCTACACTGCACATCTGGTACGGCTGTGGTAAGGTTAAGGAATTTTATTAAAAACGTTTAGGTCCGTAAGAATACGCAAAAAGTAAGCAAGAAATAATAACTCTGCAGAGAACACAAAAATAATGTATCCACTATAAAACGTAACAACGAAGACACATCAGCTACTGGTACAAAAATCGAGCACTAAGCCATCAGTTAGAAGGAGAAAACATAACAACCTCGGCAAACGCCAACACTATGAAAAGACCAGTAGAGAAGTTGCATAGGTAACCAGACGAGAGAGTTCCATCGAAATAAGGACGGAAAATATAAACGAAAACATAGCCACGGCAATCATACAAAATGATCAAGATCATTGATCATTGATCAATCAGACAAGACAGCAGGAAGTGTATTCATGCAACTGACTCAAGAAACCAGAAGAAACGAAAAAAGAAAAAAAAATGGGGAAACCGAGTTACACGTGGAAAACAACAACAAAGAGGAACATGAACAAACTGAGAAACGACCAAACATACTGGAAAAGAAAGCGATTGGAAAAAATGAACTCCACAAAGAAATCGCAGCGATATACCCTACCAGAACCAGAAACCGAGGCATCAGAAATCTCAGAAGGAGAAAAAGAAAATTTGTAGAAACAGAAACACAAAAAGAGGAGCATAAACATTAAATAACGAACACAATGCGACAAACACATTGGACTTGTCATCTTGCTGCCGAGGCGACCAGACCTGCTTTATAATGCTCTGTCACCAATGGATACCCATAAAAGTTTATAAAAGTTAAATAGTGACAACGTGTAAAAAATATAGTTAAAAAAAGTATAAGTGGATGTGTTTGTAAAATAATACATATCTCGGAACATTTTCAGTAATTGATAAGAAATATTAGTTATTGTTTAATTGGGTATACAAACCAAAACTTTACACGGTGCTTCCCCTCGAACGCAGTAAATAATGGTATATATAGTGCAGTGAAATCCTGCCAGGTGGCAAAGAGGAGAAAGGAATCAGTAATAACCGAAGAGAGGACTGTCTGTATGGAGCACTAAGCCATCAATTAGAAAAAGAAAACCGGCACACACTAACGCTATGAAAAATCAAGAAAAATGTCCATTATGCTATTAGGAGACTTCAATGCACATATACTCCACACATGGCCTAACGAAAATGGAAACGCGATGAAAAACCTGGCACACATGTTTGACTTAACAATAAGAAATACATGGAGCAAAAGTCAAACCTGCATTGACACCTGGAGTAATGGAAGCTCAATCACACAAATAGACCATACCCTGGTAAGCAGAGAGATAATGGCAAGGATCAAGAAGGTTAAAGTAAAAAGGACAGCAGAAGAAAGCACTGAAACACTGAAGAGCAGCAAACTAAAAATAGGGAGACCATGTTACACGTGGAAAACAACAATCGAGAGGATAAAAAAAAACTAGGAAAGAAAAGCGAGGAAAAAACATGCGTCATGTGGCTCTCGCTGCTGACAACAAGCATGACCCAAATCCAACCCAGCATTGGAAACCGAGGAATCAGAAGACTCAGCAAAAGAAGATTTGAAGAAGCAGAAACACAAAAAGAGAAGCATAAACACTCCATATCAAGACACAGCACATATTTCACACGAAGATTCAGAAGAGGCAGATGCCCAGAACCAAAAATACAAAAAAGGGAGCTTAAACGCTCCCTCACGACACAATGCGGTAACGCATCTCATAAATACCTACACCTCCCATCCCATGTTCCTCTACCATGTGCCATGTGGCACTCGCTGCTGGCAACAAGCTGGCAACAAGCATAGTCCAACCCAGCGTGGACGTAGCAGGCCCAGCTGTATAACCCTGGGAGTGGCAGCAATGCCTACCGCACGCTGGTAAATCAATCAATCAATCAATGAATCAACTTTAACATAGTTACCTTTGCACTACAATTTGATACATTATAAAACAAAAGAAAGGTGACATTTGTAAACAATTATTATGAGCGAAAGATTTGTGTCCATATTATTGATATTTTTTAACATGAACTACATCAATGACGAAAAACTGACAGGAATTTATGGCGAATGTCGAAAAAATTCTGTACTTGCAGGTCAAATATATGCTCAGAGATTTCGTAAAAGAAGACATTCGTCTCGTCATTATTTCAAGAAATTGAAGAGAAAAATCCGACGAGAGCCACGTATCCAAAATCAAAACTTCATTGTAAATGAAGAGTTGGAGATTAATGTACTAGGAACCATCAGCCACAATCAATCAGCCTCTGTTAAATAAATAGCGAAAGGATTAGGATCAAATAGGGAAACAGTAAGAACTTTGAAAAAACATAATTACCACTCCTACAAGTACAATCTGAACCAATATTAGTACGAAGGAGATTCTGTAAGACGAATTGTGTTTTGCGAGTGGTTAATTAATAAGTTTCAAAGATAATAATTTTGCCTTCAATATCCTTCTTTCCGATGAAGCACATTTCACAAATAATGCGATGTTCAACCGGCAGAACGTAAGATATTGGTTCAACTATGGAGGCCTCATAAATAGTTATTAATGAAATTAAACGAAAAATTATATTTTTCCTCTGGACTTTAGCTGCCGTAGAACAAATATTGGTATTTCAAAGCACTGTAGGCGAATATCTTAAAATGCTTGAAAATAACTGACTCAAAAATTCGCGAGTATCATGGTATACTCAGAATGTCGTCTTGAATCCAAATATGTAAAAATATACAGGGTGCTCTATTTAAAAATCGAAAGTTGCTGTCATTTCCGGGTAAACCGAAAATGGTCTCATCCCGTTCTTTAACTCCAAAAATCTATTTTTGCAGGTAGTTTATGCACCCAAAATTTCAAATGAATAAGTTAAAAAATAAAGGAAGTATAGGGGTGAGCCACTAGCCTGTCACCCGGTAGATAGATAAATCATTGGTTCAATTTGAAAGGCACACAGCACTTAAGGTTTTCATTTCTTTTATGCTGCTATGAAAAATCAATGCGTTGCGTTGTAGATACTCAATTATCAGAATTTATATTTTCTTACAAAAACAAAATAGACCTCATAAAATTACCACATTTCTTGATGTAATAACTTATACTAAGAAAATATCCAAGCAGAGGGGTTTGTTCATTTTATGTCATAAAGCTTTACATGAAAAAAATAAGTGGTTCATTTCGTGTAACACAATAAAATCTAAATTAGTTTCATAAAATGCTCTACTACGCCCTATTAAGTATAAAGTAGTAATTTATTTCTTTATTGCAAATATGCATGGTATATCCTTTGTAGATTATCATTAATCCTTCTGATCGACAACAGGACAATGATTTATTTTCTTGGAAACTATCTATAGCCCATACAAAAAATAAAATGTATATGGGCCTCACCTTGAAATGTACGAAAAATTTTGATTAATGACCAGGTAATTTATTGATTTACCGTGACCACGTAAATTTGCAATATTCGATGATGTTTATTAGTATTTTTTTTAATGTAAACTGCGTCTAACCTAGATCTCGATGAATTAGGATGTACACGGTGGTCCAATATTTTCTCCCTATATTTCTATGGGTGATGATAGTACGTGCAAAAATAAAGGTATTCTTTTATATAAAATTATTTCGGAAAATGGATAATAACACTTTAAAGAGTGAAAATAAACGTCGACGTCTGGAACAAGTAGGTCTAAACTCTTAAATAAAATAATGGGAGTCTGTATGCAAGATATTTAAACAAACACAAAAAATGTCTAAGTAACGGAAACCTTTGTCAGTGGAAATGGCTTTGAAATATGATATTAGTTAGTTTTACCGAAAGTATGATAAATTTTACACTTAATGTATTTTAAAAGTTTTTGAAAAATTAATTTTCTTGGCTTTAAGGTTAAATAACTTAGCTGAATGTTACGAGATACAAAAAATTATGGCAATAAATTAAGGAAAAAGTTGTTCTTTTCATCATACCATTCATACATGTAGAATATTATTTAAAAAAAATTATTTATTATAATACAAAATATTCAATAAATTTAAGAGAAAATAGCAGAATATATCTTCGAAAGCATATGTCTGGATGTAATCCTGTGTTACATTTGACACAAGAAAATTTTGTACATTTTCCACAATAACCACAACGTCTTTGTGTAGCAATTTTATCAATCAAGTGATCAGTTTTATCATACCTGACCTCTTTCAATATATTCCTACTACATTTTGGTTTGGGGCCAGCTAAATGTTCAGAGGCAGTTAAAGTTGCAGGGACCCTTTTGGATAGGCAAAACGATAAAGATGCCACATGTTGACTACCGATCCATTCTAGCAAAAGCGAATCATTGCCCAATACCATTTGCGAGATCTGATTCGTATACGATAGTCCTCTCATTTTATCGAACATATCCACACCTCCCATTCCTTGGTTATAGAGACTTATAAGTGTCGGTTGATCCACATCAACTTGCTTCCTTTCTTGTTTAGATCATCTTCTGCACGTGCCTTTTGTCAAACAAATGTCTTTGTTTTTGAAGTTGGTTGCGATATTCACACTTGACTATTGTCATGCCATTTGGTGAGTTGAATATCACTATTAGAGTCAATCAGAATATGAGAAGTCCCTCGTTTTTCTTCTTGCAGCTCTTTTAAAGGAGCTTTCTCTATACGGTCAGAGCGGATGGTACCAATACATTGAATTTCATTATTTTGCAGAAGCTCAAGTAATGGTAAGGAGTTGAAAAAATTATCCAAATATATGGTCGAATGCGGGGGAATATAATATCATACAAAGTTTCTCGGTGACACTGGATCCCAAAGTTTTACCCTTGATTTTATCCCCACTGAACGTGTAGGGGTTGAATTTCAATAAGTACACCTGGGGGGTTGTGAGGCATCAAAATTTAAAGCCATAGAGAATTGGCTTTCCATTTATAAATTGCTTCATATTGTTACGGCCAAAATAAGGCTCCACAGCCTCATTCAATGAAAAAGAAGTTGTAAAAGAAAACTAACATTCATATCGCCATCTGCCTACCGTATGATATATCATACGAAAAGTTCTTTCCGCTGCTGCAGTTACAGAAAGAATTGATATTTGATATGACTATGAAATGGTATAATTACATCCTATAATATGTATAAAGAATTATTACATGAATAAAAGTTAAATAAATTACATCCAAATGAAAATTGTGAAACATAATCTTACCGTGAGCTCATTTTCTGTTGCGTAGAAATTGACTGGTTATAGAACACTCAGTTATAACTTATTCAAGTATAAAACTATCGAATTTTTGTCCTAAGCTTATTGTAAATAACACTTTAGATTAATAAAATCACTGAATTTATCACACTCGATTTGTTTACACTTCATTAGAGACAACCTAACCTCTGTATGATAAATCATACAATAGGCACTATTGGGTTAAGAGACCTTCAAAATGCTTTTTTTTGATGATTTTTAACGTTAATTGCAACTAATCATAATTTTTATATTTTTTTGATATTCACGGATGTTTCTTAAGTCGTTGGACATCAGATGCATGTATAATTGTATATACTTGTGTAAATATGTATAGAGATACAAATGACTCAACCCCTGATGAAGATGAATAATTATATTAAATTTAGGTTAAATCTCTATATAGTTAATAAAACTGAAAAATATGAATTATTATTGTTTTATTAATTTGCTACACCTTAGCACAAAAACCCGATCCAAATTAGTAATCAGCAAACATAAATAATATTAGTTTCATTAATAAAGTCCCAGTACTTCCTTTATCTTATTTTTTAACTTTGGTGGTGGTTTTGACCCTCTTTGGAGTAAGAGCAATTAGTTTTATTATTAGAACGAGTTTTATGTTTCAAAATGTAGAAATTTCTCAAAATAAACAAAAAATAAATATTTCGTCCATTTTACCCCCATTATATCGACCATATAAATATAAACTTTTAATTTCTGACTTCATATTCATGATCAGCTACCCCAAAAACATAAACAATGTAAGTTTCATTAATATATTCTCAGTACTTCTCGTTAATTATTGGTTTTCACCCTCTTGGGGATAAAAGTACATCTATTCATTTTTAATATTTGAAGTTGATACCTTAATACTTCAGAATCCGCAAAAAACAAATTCCAAGCCGCTATAGAATTAGTCCAAAGTACTTTTTGACACCAAGTGACTATTAGAAATATGTCGAAAATAAAAAAGTTAAGGGTAAAATACTGATATCCATTCGAGAAAACTACAGAAGAGAGGGCGTAACTGAGCATGTAAACTGGTGTCCAGACGGACTATATCTTTT
The DNA here is from genome assembly GCA_936432065.2 of Rutpela maculata. Classification (NCBI taxonomy): domain Eukaryota; kingdom Metazoa; phylum Arthropoda; class Insecta; order Coleoptera; family Cerambycidae; genus Rutpela; species Rutpela maculata. The sequence continues at coordinate 22,044,092 of OW386285.2, forward strand.
AAAATATTGTCGAACCCGGGGAGGGCGGCCCCTTTCAAAACGGGGTACTCGCTTGGGTGCTCGACCCAAATTTTAAGATAAATCGGGTCTCTTTTTATTAGGTAAGCATGCACGTATATGACCCGCTCTTTTTCAAGCAAAAAGGAGTAGGGCCACACATACACAAATAAAAATATTCGTTAGTGAAAGACAAATAAATTTACTCCAAAAGAGATACAAAAAAAAAGAGTTACAATGAGATACTTTTTAGCACCTTCAAAATGGATCGGCGGCTGGACTTTTAAGTTTGCCCTTTCGGGACGCTTTTCTTCAATGCACCGATAACTGACTCCTTTCGGAGCTAACGCAAAAATGCCCCTTCTACGCCATTATCCTTGGCTATTGATGACGGTCTCGAGTGTGTGGGGCGGGACAGGACTATTGCCCTTTACCCCAGTACATCGCTGTAGACCTGGACCGGCCTGGTGCAGCACCATTCGCAAAATGTGAGCGATGCGGATGATTTTGGCCCACCTCTCTGGGTTCTGGCTTGTTGGACCTTACTGGCTAAGGCCGTTATCTTCTGGCGCTCTTCCGTCTTGATGTTCTTTCTTCGCCAGCTTGTCACCCCCGGGGGTAGTTATCGGTCTGTTTAGGAAACTCTGGGGTTTTTTAGCAGGGATTGACTGCCGGCACACAGGATGTACTACGACATCTTGTTATCCGGATCATCGGTTAGGCAAGGATGAGCTATGTAGCTCGAAGAGGTGCAGACTTAAGTGCTTTGGTAGCACTTTCGGTCTGCACGGAACAGCCCCTTCCAATTTCTTTCATAGATACTTATGCTCTTTCTTACCTCAGCAATATGCTGAGTTCACTGCTAGAGCAATGTCTCTATGGAAGAACACCAATAAATATATGAAAGATTGCATAGACAATGGAAATATCCTGTTACCTCCGTTGCCTATACACTATGTTATGAGATGTTGTGACTCTGAAAATTACATACGTTTTCTAGCCTAAAATATGTAAATAATATATTGTAATACAAGTGTGGCAAGGGATTCATTGCAAAACGTCGTATGAAAGTAGGAACGCGAGCGCAGTGAGTATTCCTATCATACGAGTTTTGCACTGAAGCTTGCCACATGTGTGTTACATACTATTTTTTCTACGATTGTGAAGTTATTTCCCTTAAAGTCTTTCCAGAATTTTAAATTTGCTGCCTGTCAGATTTTATTTAAAATGATAAAGATCGACTAACAAACAAAACAAATTGTTTTTTTGCAAAAATAAACTGTGCGTTATGTCTTGTATCTGCTGCTTTAGAGGAAGTGATGAATTCAGACGAAGATATTCCTGCAGAAATTGTTGCAGCCACTGAAAGTGTGAGTTCCGACCTCCCTCCACGTAAATCGAAAGAACAATATATGAAGGAAAAACTTCTTTTCGTAAACTGGTGCCATCGAAAGAAGGTCAACGTTTATACGGAAGTGGTCCTACTCGCCTATTTCGCCGAAAAGGCTAAGATGTTGAAATATTCCATGATGTGGTCAATATACTCAATGCTCAGAAGCACTCTGCTATTGGAAGAAAATGTATATTTCGAAATTTCCGAAACTAATTGCCTTTTTAAAAAGAGAATCTGTAAGATACAAGGCAAAGAAATATGAAGTATTTACCGGAAAACAAATTAATACAAATTAATGCTTTTTTACTTAATGCTCCTGATGACACATTTCTACTTCTAAAGGTAAGACAAATTTCATTTTTTTTTTCAATCAGTTGTAATAAGATATTATTTTAGGTTATGTTAATTATTGGAGTAGCTGGTGCCCTCAGAAGGGAGGAGTTGATGAATATTACCATAGATGACATTCAGGAAAATGGAGAATTTTTGCTCATAACCATTCCAGATTCTAAAACTCATAAATCTAGAACGTTTTCGGTTACAAAAAAAATAATTGGTTATATTTTTATCGTCAATATGTTCGACTTAGACCTGAATCCATAAGACATAAACGATTCTTCATTCAATACAAACATGGCAAGTGTACAGTTCAAGTGGTAGGGACAGATGCCAAAAAAAGTTGCAGAATATTTAATACTTCCTAAACCTGGAAGTTTTACTGGGCACTGCTGTCGCCGAACGTCAGCGACTCTTTTGGTTGACGCTGGAGTGAATCTTACCAGTTTGGAAAGACATGAGGGGGGGGGGGGGGTCTTTCAACAACAGCAGAAGCATATGTAGAAGATAGTGTTAATAACAAAATAAGTGTCTCCAAGAAAATAATGGGCGACAACGAAAATGCTATAAACAAATTTGTTGGTCCGGATGTAAATATTTCTAGTATTTCTAACAATGTAGATGTTCCAGTTCTTCCAAGCATTAACTTAAGTAATCCCAATTCATGTGTAATTAACGTGCGTTTATAGAATTTAATTGTTATTACCAGTAAGTAATATAAAATTCTTTAAGGTAAGCACACTGTTTTATTACGGTGTGTAAAGATCTAATCGAGGCGTGCAAAGTGACATTTTCCGCAGTCATTTTGAAGTTACAAAATTTGACTTTCAACACAATCGTAGAAAAATAATCTTATTTTATTTCGGATCTCTTCTGACAATATGAATTTTATATTTTAAGACGTTCTGAAAATTTGCAGAAAAAACTATCGCTCATATTATTAAAGGGAAAATAATTTTTTAGAAATAATTGTATATAAAAGAGTACCTTTATTTTTGTGGTACTATCAGCTACAAAATATCGGGAAACAACTTTGAACCACCTTGTATATAAGGTTAAATAACGAAAGTTGCTCGGCTAATGAACCAGGATTGCTTAGATAACAGCACTAAGGTTAGCAAAATCGATAAGAAGGACGAAATAATTAAGATTAGAACTTACAACTGCGAGTGTGCTTTATTGCAATAACATACGTTAGAATAAAGCTTTCGCGATTAGCATTAAACTTTATTTCTCAACTGACTTATGTTGCTAAAAATAAAACGACTTTATGAACGTTAGACTGGCAGAGCGCAACTTGCGTTCTTATTGTGGAGAGATATCTGATGCAAGGCCGGCAACGTAAAATGAGGACTACTGTCATTAGATCATTTACAGGAAGTTGAAATAAAATATCTAAACTTCTGTTAATAATATTATATTTATAAGTTAAGAGAATGATTTTATCTAGTTTTATTGAAATTAGATAACGCATCCCTTATCGGTCCATTATTATTTAACAAGTCTGTTATTTTACAATAACCACCCTATTTTGAGATACATTAAATGAAAATTTTTTTTTTGATTTTTATGTTTTTGTAATTGAATAGAAATCTGAAATTATTTCATTTTAATATCTAAATATTTAAATATTTTACAAATATACATTTCATAATGTAATATACAACGGTGAGAATATGATTTTAGCTTGTGTCTTATAAAGAAAAAATTACATTTTTTACGTGTAAGGTGGTGGTGTAGTTCTTACACTTTTGACTCGGAACCCAAGGGTCTCGGATTCGAAACCCAAATGAGGGATGATATAGTTTTTTTTTTATTTTTACTTTATTTTACACTGAGTCTTACCAACTAAGTTCGTACTATAAAATTAAAAATGTCTAAAACTAACATTATTTACAAAAAACTGCGAAGAGTATTCTATAGAATGTGTAACAATTATATAAAAAGTTCAGTGAACAGGCGAAGAGTACGTTATTAGCTTATTAATATTTTACGATTTACAGCTTTCAGAATGGTAAAAATTTGTGCTTCGCTGCACATTTTTGCAATCATCTCTGTCCTCGTTGCTCCCATGTAGTGATTGGTTATTATCAATATTGTAGATTATAAAATTTCTCCACAATCAATTTTAAAAAAAATTACAGCAGCTCGAATTTTTAAAAAGATTCTTTGAATTTCGGAAAAATGTCTGCTCCGTTGTTTCGATGTTATTCATACTTATTATTATACTCTTCGCAAAAACGAAGAGTATATTGTATTTGATCAGCACATTTCTAAAATCGTAAATATCGCTCGTAGAGAAAAAATTTTCATATCATTGTGTTAGTGAACGAATTCTGAACAACTTTCAAAATGTCCGTCCGTCCGTCACGTTTCTTGTAAGCACGATAACTTAAGAAAGAAAAGTCCGATTGTATTGAAATTTGGAAAGTAAGTTAGTGTTAGCTAGTGGAAGAACCCTATTGTTTTTGAAGCAAATTCTCTTAATTTTTGTCGCTTGTTCTTAAATAAAAATCTTGCGAAATGTTATCTCCTTAAACTTTTACCTTGCAATTCAAAGATCGTGTGTTCGAATCCCACACAGGTTGGATATTTTTTTTTTCATTTTCTTTTCATATAATTTTTTTCACAACAAAGAAAATTTAGGATGTCCAAAAACTAATATTATTTACAAGAAAACTGCGAAGAGTATCCTATAGAATGTGTAACAATTATATAAAAAGCTCATTAAATTGGCGGAGAGTACGTTTTTAGCTTGTCAATTTTCTATAATCAATAAAACTGACTTATGATAGTGTTATTTCTGTAAAAGAATGAATTTTATTCGAATTTTTCGAGTTTTCACTAATCTGTCAATACAACGGTTTTATTTATTGCAAATATTTTTCGATTTAAACTCGCCCAAATATGTGAAAATTTATATTACTGTGTATTATTGCAATTATTTATGTCCTCATTGCTCCTACACTACGTAGTAATTAGTTATTATCAATATTGTAGATTATAAAATTTACAAAATTTTTGTTGTTTACGAGTTAACAGCAAATTGAAAGTTTCATTATTTTTTAAATTTCGAGCTGCTTTAATTTTAAAACAGTTCACCGTGGAAGAAAATTCTATAAACAAAAGTTTTGGGAAATTTTATGATCTACAATAAAAAGTTGTAGCTTTTTCAATTTTCTACAATATTGGCAATACCTAATTTTAGGGTAAACCTAACAGGAAAGGAGATAATTGTGAAAAAACTATTTTGACCATCATTCTTTCAACATGGCTGCCGTAGCGGACACGATAGTTTTTTGCTCTACAGACTGTATTATATAGTCTAAGAGCCAGTGAATATTTTTCCTACGTCATATTGAAATGGAAATAACTTTTTTTTTATGAAATCATGAAAGGCGCGGCCTGGCGCAAGATAATTCCTTTTTGCGTGATTTGGATACATACATTTACTTCACTATTCACACTCTCATCTTGTGAGTTTCATCTGATCTCTGAATAAGTAGATTTTTAGATAATATAACTTCTTGGCCATCCGTTTTGCACTGTGAAGCGCTGCAGGTGCTCAGACGTTGATGGGTTTATACGGAACCATTCCAGGGAAAAAAATACTCTAATGTAGAAACTCAGCGTAGTCATCTCTTGGAAACCGACCCTGCTATCTAGCATTGGTGTAGAAGTCAATCATTCAAGAATATTAATTTTCATTGATGAAGATATCATTTGAGGCGCCTATAAATTCCGTTTGATTGAAAAATTGTCACTTAAGCGTTTGAACAGCTGAACTTCCGGCCTAGAAGAGATGCCAAAAACGACTGTAAACGTCGGCCAATACAACTTCGTATACATGATGGTGACAAGTCACCCATAGCAAGAGACGGTTGATGGCTTTTTCGATCAGCACGGCAGCCCCATAGGTCTCTCCAGTGTTTGATGTGGTATAATCTAAAACTATCCCACACAACTTACTCTGAAGGTCTCATTCGTCAAACGTATCCAGCACACATCAGCTTGGGCATGACCTGCATCCTTGGAAATCGTAGTGTATCTCGTCTTCTTACAGAAAAGCTGGCTATGCACTAAGCAGTTTGTAGTGTGCTGCAGATCATAATATTTCTGTGCAAAAGCTGCATGTGGCTGTGACCTCTATACGATGTTCAATATGTTTTTTTTTAGACTATGTTTCATTGTAGCGAAGACAATGTTGAGGATATTTAGACTTGTTAATGCCATAAAGAAGAACACTCTAATCTGCATTAAGGTTACTAAATTTCTATCTCATATGTTGTCTTTTTGTTGGCCATTTCCGCCAATCGCCTGATTCAGCATAGCCCATATATGTTCTATGGATGAAAAATTTAGTAACTTGAAAGGGTAGTACAAGGGCATTGTTGTCATGCAAATTATTCACTATGTCTCGGGACATCTTCAAATGTTGAGCTGATAGTACCAAGTTCCTCATGGGAAACAGCTTTAATGAGAACATACGTTTAGAAGGCAACCGGGACAAATGGTGCGATGTTGTCAGACGCACCATACAGCAAAAGAAGGCCATCTAGAATAATCCATATTATCACAAAGTATCTGCTTAAGACATTGTGAATAATAAGGCCTCAATGTTATTCTTACCCTATGAAGAGTATCATTAACCTGTTGAATGAGGGTAGTGTGGTAGCCAGTTTTAATCGATGTTCCACACGCTCGTTTGTCTACAGCGTCAATCTTTTTACGCGAAGAAAACTTTTTGCTCACATTTATTACGTTGTCTATAAGGATGTGAAATCTAGCAATCTAGCTGGCTATTTAATAAAACCAGAAAATGTTCCAAACCTGCTCCATCCTGCTGAAATCCTGTCGCGTGGTAAATCTGGAGCCAATCTTGTTTGGTATAAAGCAGCCAAAGTCAGTACAGGTATTTTTACCTCGAACAATAATATATTACCAAAAAAAAAAAAACGAAAAATCTCTTATCAAGTCAAGATGCTTGCCCTTTTTTTGCAAATGCAAAGAAGATTGTGGAGCAACTTACGGCTGCAAAAAGTTGGCAAAATTAATCAAAAGCGCGTAAGTCAAAACGTATGTTACAGTGAAAGCCCCCCTAAAGACTCGTTGGTTTATGTCTAAATTGAGACTGAAAATGTAGCTCTAAATTTTGTTAATTTACACAAAATATTTAAGAATTTTTTCGTACTACATAATATTCTGAACAGATGTAGAATTCATTATATCTGAGAAAAATCCATAAATATTGGAAAAAAAGACAAATTTAATTGACAGATGAGACGACCGTTTACGCCAATTAATGTTAATCCTTATATATAATCAAATGAAACCGAATTAAATTTATTTCACAATTTTTCATAAGTTTACAATTTATTATTTTACAAGTAAAAACAATATTAACTGTGTGAATCACCACATTTAAAAAATAAGTAATACAGATATTTAAAAGTAAACGATACATAAATTAAATTGAACTTATTGTTTTATAAATATAAACCTAAGCTGGTACCTGTGTATGTGCTATGTCTAATATTTCTACCTATTAAGTTGTTAAATATTTAGTCATCATTGTAAAACTATTTTAACTCATCTCTAATGATTAGACATTGCGCACATGTGTATTACATGCAGTAAATAAATCAAGTATTTTATATTCCAGTTTTTCTGTTATCTTCTAAAAATAATGTTCGTGAAATCTACGAAATAACACAATTATCCAGGATTTTACTAGAAAATAGCATCTACGCCTGTGAAGAGTCCAATAATTTTGCGAGACTTGTTAACAAAAGAGGACCCGGTCAGCGGAGAAGAATACAGAAAAGACGATTACTTCCTAAGAACGACAAAAGTTGAAACACCTAGGATCTTTAGCCGGCACGGTAGCTCAATCGGTTAAGGCATATTGAGTGGCGAATACGCTGATCGACTCGCTACCGTGCTCTGGGTTCGACCCCCAGCCCCGGTATTGACAACACCGGTGGGTGTGGATGTATGTCTGCGTTTTTCCGAATGTGTAACCCCCTTCCGGACAGCCTTGGCCTTGGATTTGGGGGTTGTCTACTATCTGTGGTGTGTTTATGTTTATGTTTATCATACAGTGCGTGTAATTGCCCACTAGGTATGTACACAACAGAGCAAACTCGCCCGTCCTCGCCCATCGGCGAAGCATCTCGGCTCTCAGTTATTTCATTTCAGCCAGCTGGCACACGCGATGTTGTAATTCTTACTCCCTATACCTAGCCCGCCACTACACACAGTGTATCTGAGAAACCAACTGAGAAAGAGAGAAACTGTAAAGGAGATCATTAAAGCGGAGCGGTGTGTAGAGTTACAAGCACAACAGGCTTGTTGCATGTGCCGTATATTTCAAATTAATTTATATATATTAATATAGTGTTACTGAACATTAGCAATTAACAAATCTGTTTTCATAATTTCTAACTGGAAAGTATTTAATTCACCGACTAACATCCGGAAGAAGGGGCAAATCAGAGAAAATACTCATATTGGATTTGACGTCATCTAACAGAGTATCTCTGCGACTGCAATGATTCGGACACACAATTTGAGCAGTTTGCGGTTATTTCCTAAAATTATTTGGTTGTGTTCGTAGGCCAGTAGTGTAAAACCAAAAAATTACACGAATCGAAAATAAATGCTACAAAAGGTTTTATTGTTTTAATGGCTTCATTTGTTGCCTAATATGACTATCCTAGGTCCCCCCCCCCCGGCGGAGTTGTGTTTAAATGGTGAGGGGTAAAACTGTACCTCCAAAAGGGGTATTTTTGCGGTTTTACGGTTATATCTCGTAAATGACTCACAATATCGAAAACGTAGTCCTATTAAAAGTTGTAGGTCATTAAATTCTGCATTGAATGAGACCACCTGTTCCCATACTAGTGCTCATCAAAGTTGGACAAATTTTACATATTTATGAAAAATTTTCGTTTTAACTTCTGCAAATGCAACAAGGTGGTTGTGGGTGTCGGAAGGCTGGGATTAATTGCTCATTGATTTGTGCCAACTGCAAGGGGAACTCCTGGCCTAACTCCCTCCAACCAAATGCAATTGACGAACCAGATGTTGACGAAGACCTGGACTGTATATATGGGGCGACAAAAATTACAGACTTTCAGGAGCCGAGTGATGGTGCGACGGACTCCGTATCGGAAATTAAAGACTTTGAGGAGCCGAGTGGCCCAACAAGAATCAAACGTCGACGTCTGTGAAATTTGTGTACCTACCTATTTTTTCCTCTTTGAACTACAATTTTTGTTATTATGAAATATAATCACCACTAATTATTGATTTCAAGAATTGTGTATCTCATCCTGCTTCCATCGTTATATCAGTTGAATGGATCTCGTCATATTCTATATGAAACCATTTTTTAATATTATCTTTTTAAATATTCTACAATTTTAATATTTTATATATTTAGTAAGTACAAGACTAGTACAATGGAGTGCTATGTTTAATATAGTGTAAATAACACATTTTTCATAAATATGTAAAATTGGTCCAACTTTGATGAGCACTAGTATGGGCACGGGTGGTCCAAAAAATATGAATCTCATTCAATGCAGAATTTAATGCCCTACAACTATTAATAGGACTATGCTTTCGATAGAAGATTTACAACCATTAAAACATCTTTATTCGAAAAGAGCCCAAACTATATGGGCATTAAATTAATCAATAAATTACCGAAAGAAATTCGTGGTAAACAAAGTTACACCGCATTTAAATCGGCGGTAAAAAAATATATTATTAAGTAAGTGCTATTAGAGTGTAGAGGAATATTTTGACGATAATTTTTAAAATATAATTTGTGCTTGTATTCTGTGATATCTTATTATATGTGTAAGCCTAAATGTGTTATGCATATATTAAGTTAATGATGACACAGTATAAAGAAATACATTGACAACTTAATTTATGTGCTCGCATACTGCGTCTTATAGTTACAAGTTTGTGAATATATGTGTAAGTCAGAATGTGTTTTATATACTAAGTATTATATATTGTAGTTATACATATTTATGTTTGACTTCTCTTATCTATGTAAATAGTGCACAAGACCAATAAAGATGATTATTATGATTATAATTATGATATTGTGAGCTCTTTACGACATATGACCATAAAACCTCTTTTGGGGGTACATTTTTACTCCCCACCACTTAAACACAACTCCGCCGGGGGGGAAAACCTAAGATAGTCATATTAGGCAACGAATGAAGCCATTAAAACAGTAAAACCTTTTGTAGCAATTATTTCCGTTTTGAATTTTAAGCCTACTAGTCCATCGGACTGTGATATTAAATTATAGTGTGTATTTAAGTGTACCATATTTAAAAGGGTATAAATTGTTTTAAACATAACTGAAAAAGGTTATTTCAAAGGTCAATCGGATAATTTATGACGTACGCCTGCCGGGTGTATGCTATGCTACTGCGTCACAAAAATATTCATAAATAAAAAAACTATAAGTCCTAGATGAAAAATTTTTCAACAACTTCTCCTGTATCTTGCCTTCAATTGCCTCGCTGCATGTATTTTCAAAAATAAAAAAGTTTGCCGCTTAGTCAAAAATATGAGTACATTCTCAGCGAAGTAATAAGATGAGTAATAAGTTCATTGTTGTTTAAAGAAAATAATAAACAATAATCGATAAAAACCAAAAAACCATTGGAAGCGTGTACTTGAATTTTTAAAAAAATCAGATCTATAGCTCAATTAGATTTGGAGATATGGCAGTGTAAATGTTAAAAAAACACGATTTTTATAATCAATCAATTTCGAAGTTTTTTCGAAATAAAAAACATCTGTACCACGAAAAAATATCGTAAATAGCCATTTCTTATGTAGAATTGTTATAAAAACTATAAGGTCTTGTCTGGTTCTACGCTGATTTTTTTTCTCGAGAACGGAGAGACTTTTATGGTCTATTTCACTCCACTATCGAGCTATTACATAAATGTAATTAATTTAAAATGTGCACTAGCGCAGTGACGCTGTTACATGATGTCACGCGCTGTTTGCACGCCTAACGGATTTATTCAAACTTTAATGTTGAATACCGTCTGTAAAAGAAATAATAAGAAAAAACCCTTTACACAGAGTATTTTGTATCAAGTAAAGATTCTAAAAATACTAAAATTATTTTTTTTTGCAACAAGCCTATTCTGTCATTTATGGAGAAAAATGAACCACAGTGAGGCCTAATCAAGAAGGTATACTTAGCCATCATACTGCCAACGATGACGCGTGGGATTAAAAACGCAGCAACGACAAGAACCAACAGATGAACTACTCTTAAAAACTAAGATAAGACTAAAATAACGACATAAAACGCCAACATTAATAAGACTAAAATGTAGGCAATGAAGAACCAAAGAAGTAATCCAACACATCTACTAAGGAAACCTAATACTGAACTGCAACAAACTAAAATTAGAGAGATCATAATATGATACACGTGGATAATCCCGATTTCGGACCTCCTGTGGATATCCTTTTGGTGCAAATCGGGTTTGCCCATGGATGTCTTCAATGGGATAGCCCATGGTCGTCCATAGGAAGAAAAAGGAGCCAATTTGGGTTAAAATCGGGATAACCTGCAGATGTCCACAATAGGATAGCCCGTGGTTTTCCATAGGAAGAAAAAGGGACCAATTTAGATTAAAATCTGGACAACCACAGGCATCCACACATAGTTGCATCTGGTTACCCATGGTATCTACACAGGATCAAAATTGATCTTGTGTAAAATCGTGATTACTGTAGACAATTTAAAATTTTGCGTAATAAATAAATCTCATATTGCAAAAAAAAATAATTCTCGTAAAAGAGGCATTTGCAAGATATGTGCATTTCCTGCGTAGTGGATAGATTACACAACCTGTAGTTTCAGGCTTACTAGGTGAGTATCGCAACAGAAGTAATTTGCATCTTGCAAGGAGAGCCATTTAACATGAATTATTGAAACTAGCGCTAAGAACGAGCTATTAGGACCATATTTTATAAGTAATGTCTTCCGTCAATAAAATTCATTCGTCACAATGAAAATATAATGCAAATATAAATTAAATAAAAAAAATTCTCATTTGTATTTTAGGTGAATTTATCAATTATCATGAATTTGGGACCTACATTAGCCCAACAAGTTGACCTATTGATGGCCCTTGGGATAGCCTTTGGTTATCCCTATATAGATAGTCATATAGGTTATCCAATGGATATCCCTATTCTGGCTGGTATTAGGACCATGTTTTATAAGTAATGTCTTCCGTCAAGAAAATGCATTCGTCACAATGAAAATATAATGCAAATAAAAACTAAATAAAAAAATTCCCATTTGTACCATGGGTGAATTTATCAATTATCATGAATTTGGGACCTACATTAGCCCAACAAGGTGACCTACGGATAGCCTTTGGTTATCCCTAATTAGGTTTTAAATAGGACATCAATAACCCTAAAGGCTATCCTATAGATAGTCATGTAGGTTATCCAATGGATATCCCCATTTTGGCTGTTATTAGGACCAAAGGATAACCAGTGGACTTCCTATCGACATCCCAAATGAACAATCCATTTATCGGATATACGGGATCATTTTAGGATATCCCGTGGCCATCCTGTGCTGTGTGGGTAGCTATTTAGAGGATCATGAATGAACTAGAAAATTATCTAGCCCACTAGGAACGAATATCAGGGGGAAAAATGAATACCATAAAGAAATCGAAATGATATATGTTTTGGCGGAATCGGAAGTAGAAGATTCAGAAAAAGAACTCGAGAAGCAAAAGCATCCCATATTACAGCACAATGCGGCAATGCACCTCATAAAAATTAATATCAGGGGAAAAAATGAATATCATAAAGAAATCGCAATGATATATGGTCTGAATGGAATTCAGAAGAAGAACTCGAGAAGCAAAAGCAACTCCACATCACGGCACAATGTGAAAATGCACCTCATAGAAACCTACACTTCCCATCATACACTCCTGTACCATAGGGCTCTCGCTGCTGATAACAAGCATGAGACAAATCCAACCCAGCGTAGACCAAGCCGACATGGCGGTATGTTTTCAAGGAGAGGCATCAGTGCCTACCGTTTGCTGGTAAATCAAATTAATTCAAAATCAATCTAAGGACACCAATTAGTAATTAACGTGGACGCATTGGTAATGTTTAAATATCTTATTAAATTATCCTCAACAAAATGGGCGTTACATTTAAGGCACCTCGTACATTCTCTAGTTGCAGCAACATATCCATCCGCTCATTCATTCAAAATCTAGTTAATGAACGCATTGTACATACGTGGTCAAATATACTGAACAACGGGTTAGTAATCTTTAACACGCCACAATACAAATGACCACAGATGGAGCTGCTTGGCTCTGCTCAAAGTTAAATTCTTTCTCTCCTATATTTACTATGTTTACAGTTCTGTGCATATATTTGTTTTAGAATAAATTTGCAATGTAAAATAAATATCGATTTAAAGTGCATCATACCTTCGGCTTCGGTCTTTGTACTTTGGAGAAAGATCGATTCAGATATTCATTTTTCGGTTCTCGTACTTTGGACACCCCTAAATAGAGTTAAACAAATTTGCTTCTGCCACGGTTGGAGTTTATAAAATGCTTTAAAAATAAATTACTTCAATTCGGTTATTATCTGTAATCTGACATTGATCTTCTAGATTGGTAGAACATGGAGTTAACGTTAGCTCTGCTTTATTGCGTCTTCTCTTTATCAATGCATGTTAGAAACATTGGTGCAAGGGCAGTTAGCATGCATTTTCTCGACTGCGACGGGGACTTAATAGATATTTGAGCTCTACTTTTGAAATTTTTAGTTCACTGAATATAGAACCAATATAAATAGTAAGATGGTGTTTCTTTTATCAAAATATATACTCCAATTTAAATCCATTGCATGGGTCTGGGTTAATGAGCCCACAATGTTAGGAACGAATTCCAATAAGTCCAGTTTACATTGAGTGAAGTTTATGTCAACCTTACAATGTGGTAGTCTAAAATTTTTCTTTTAATTTATGTTGTCGCTACGCAGAGGCATTATTTGTTTTTGTTTGGTTTAAATTTTGCCTAAATTAGAAATTGCTGTCAGCACTACAGTCTGGCCGTCAATTTGCGTAATACTCGCCAGGTGAGGGAGTGGAGAAGTAGGTACACAAGATGTCATAGGATAAGGGTAGTTTTTAAGAGCTTTTACAAGCTTTAGAACATAACATATATATTATACACGTCCGAGATTACAGTAAAGCCCAAGTGTTCTAAAATTACAAGTTTCTATCATTTCCATCCTTTATCATAATTGAAAAAGTGCCACTATAGTACAGTCCAAGTGGTCTTTCAAAGAATATAGACCCAATAATTGATTGTTCCTTTAAATGTAGTCTTATCAATTTTGATATGGCACCTTTGGGAAAATTTTTTACTAACATGTAACAGTTGTCATAACAATATGCTGAATTTGATTGTACGTGCAGACCAAATAATATATGTAATAATAATATTCAATTTAAATGTACAGGTATTTAAGTTTTACATAAGCAGTTCACATATCAATGAATGACACAATAAAATTATTTCACATTATTTGTATACACACATATGATACATTTATTCTAATTAGGGTAAACAGTGTAGGTTTATAATACAAATATTTCAATTACTCATAATTTTCACTCATCTTCATCTGAACTAGCAGAATTTTCATATTCCTGAATGTTATTCTTTAAAGCTCTGTGTTTTGTATAAGGGTTATTGAGTTGTGTTTCTACTGAATATCGACAGTATGATATACAAGACAGACCATCTTAATAACATATAGATACATTTTTACAGGTACATCCGAAGAGAACACCAACAACCGAATCCGGAATACCATCAATAAGTTTCCATCCTAAATCTTCGATATTTGTTTCTGGTGGTCCATTGAGATTAGTAGCTTTCCATAACCATATTTGTAGATGTGCTCCAAGAAAATGTTTAGCTTCTTTTTCGATAAGTGCACGATTTTATCCTTGGCGAATCTTTCGTTACAGAGAAAATGTTGTACCTTAGTTTTTTAGAATTTTTTTTTTATTATTAGAGCCATACACTGAGGAGGAAAAGTGATTAATTTGTTGGAGAATTTCATATCATGTCTTCGTAGTAAATTAAGAGCTATCATCTATCCTTACCAAACGGATAACTGATCGAGTGATAACTCGTTAATGCATGCAATGGAAGTGACGAAAATATTGTTGCGATGCGGCTACTGGTGACTCTGTGCGTGACTCATACAGGCATAAATATGTAACTGTAATCATAAATATGGCATCACGAAGGTGGGGATGTAGCCTATGATATTACCATGACAACAAAGTTGTGCATCATTTCATGAACAACTTTAGTTGCTATATAGAAAGTTTGAAAATCTACATATAGTGAAATGCGATAAGATGTCGACGCATTAACGGAAGAACCCGCAAATGCTACATAAACTACAGGCTAAATTCCGATGGATATACTGGAGTACGTCATTTTTGTAATTGTATCAAGAGACTACAAACTGTTGTATGTTGCTCACACGTTGCGGTTGCTGTTTATTATTTATCACACTTTAGATAGCTATCTGGATCTGCAACAAGATGGGCAAAATTTGACGTGACAGAAATATCACGAAACGCACAAAGATCAGATCTGCTGTCGAACTAGTTCACTCCATCTTTCTGTACACCTCTGAGACGTGGAGACAGACAGTCGACGTATTGATTCTTTCGAGATGTACGCCTAAAGGCGCTTGTTACGAATTCCGTGAACAACCCATCGTACCATCTTAATGCTCTAAGTACATACGTCGCACAAAGCGACTCTTCAGCATTGTATTTTCCCGAATTCTCTCATTATTTGGTCCCATCAACCGCAGGGTTCCCACCAACATCAAAATTTAAAATTCCCTGACTATTCCATGATTTTCCAGGTCCAGATATTACATTTTCCAGGACCAAAATAAGAGCATTTATCACATTTTAATTGACATCAACTCAATATTAATGTATCTCTATTAGATGAATATGGAGAATTATTTTACTGGAATAAATTACACTACTGTTTTTCATTACGTGATTTTTATTACAACTATCAATTTTAAACAGTATGGCGTACATACTAGTAATTCTTTATTTTCTAACCAGACTAATTATATATACAGCATGTCGCAATTTTCATTTGGCTACACCTGTAGCTCAATAACCATTAATGCGATATTTTTGAAATTTGGGAGATTGGTCACTGTTCTAAATTCGAATTTATTAACGTAGTAAAATCTGAAGTTTATTATAGGTGTGCGTTTATAGAAGCAAGCATATTGAAGTGGGTTAAAAGGTATTTAAGGTATAGGCTATTAAAAATCAGTTTTTGTGAACGGAATTTTTTTTAATTGCAAAACGGTTCAAATGGAAAAAAAAATTTTTTTGTTCAGAACGTACTTATATTCGTTTTATTTAGTTTTGAAACATTATTCTTATGTTTTAAATAATACAAAAATTATCGATCAAGGCTATTAATTTAAACTTAGGCACTTGTTAAACAGAGTTGGCCTAATGTTTTGAAAAAAATTTTTTTGCGAGAAAAATCTGAAAAAATACATGTATATTCTACATAAAAAAAGAAACAATTTTCCTCTTTTACAATTTTCTCTAGAGTGCAAAATATTGAAATTTGAAAAATTTCTGAGGCAAATTGTCCTCGGAGTAAAAAATTGCAAAGAGCAAGAGGTTGATATTTTTTTGCATGGAATCGAAATCTACTATGAAAAAGAGGAGTTCATTATATAAAAAAACATGTTACCTCATAAAAACCCCATTAAAAGTAAAACCCTATAGTGCCGTTATGTAGAGCCCACAAAACTGAAAAACTTTTGTCTGAAACTTTTTTGATTGGACGTCATGGAAAAGCGTCACAATGAAAAATAATTTGAGCCATATAACAAAAATGGCTGTCCCTGCGCCGCACAGTGGGAAATTTTTCAATTTTTTTAGACAAAAATCCGTCTACAATGCAATTATTAATGGATTTGAAAAAAATTTTTTTAAATAATTGTTAGGTATCACCCGATGTTTGAGCACTGCCCAAATTTTAAAAACGTTCAACATAACCTCAAATAATCATATAAATATATGAAATTCGTGTATTTTACTTAAGTAAAAATGCGAATTTCTGTTTTTTAAAAGTTTTACTCAGAAAATATCCTTTACTATATGTTTTTTGGGTTGCTGATTAAGAAAAATGAGGTCCCGTTAACCAAATTTTTAATTAACAATTGCCTTTTTTGTAAAAATTCGGCTCCCCCTTGGATTTCTGGAATAATACTGTAACAAATATTTTTTTTACAGTCAAGGGAATATTTTGACGTCCATTTCATGTAATTTCCTTTATGGGCATTTTTCATATGTTTAGCCGGCTACAGCCTTTACTATTCAGAACTACTCAGAAGACCACATCCCCTTAGGAAGCATTTAAGACGACATGTTTATAGCAGCTACCTGTATTCGTATGTAGAATCGGTTCCTAAGTGGATGAAAACTATTTCCCTAACAGCCTGTATATAGATTAATATCTAATTGAATGAAATATACCACTCAAGAACAAAATCGTGGTTGTAAATTTATTGGCTTTCGGTAATTTTTTTGTGTCGGTTTAGGTAAGAAAAAAAAAATCTTTTGTATTTTTCGCAAAAAGGCTAACTTTTATAAAATTATTCTAGATTATCTACTGATTGCCATGATTATTATTCAAATTCCGCAGAACAGCCGGGTTACCTCTTACTTCCTCATAAAACACAAAATTATAAAGACTTATTTACATTATTTTCCAATATAAGTTGATGAATAATTCAATAACATAAATTGTATTAAATAAATATGTAGAGCTGAAAGGATTGAAAATGCTAAGTGGAAAAACGATTGTGTCAGTAATATTTTAGGAACGTATCTACAATGCTATAATTTTTATAACCAGATTCAATTATTATACGTCATTAATAATAACCCGTACATTTGCATAAGGGCATATGGCAGTGCAAATTTCAAGCGATTGAGTCTAACGTGTTATAATAGGAACATGTAAGCTTTGCATAATGTTTAGAAAATGTTATTTATCAAAAAATTGTTTAAAAAAAACTCCTCCAAAATAAGCCGCCAAAGATTATGAAATGAAATTTTATCGCCGCACAGTGGAGAATTTTTCTGAATAACTGGCCAAAATTCAATATTCACTACGTAGGTACACTAAAATTGATAATTGTAAGTTTCTGGATGCTGATTACGAATACGATACTAGAGTTTGCAAAAACAAGATGGTGGATTCAATATGGTGGAGTGAAACCTTAAAAAATTATCTAAAAATCTTAATGAAAATTATAAAATGGCTACAAAATTGTTCAGAACAAACTTAAGATCGCCATACTGAAGATGTTATTTTATATTTAAAAATTATAATATTCGTAACTAAAGAGATGAAGAGCATTGAACTATTTTTTTCAGATTTTTTTGTATCAATTTTAAAGTTTCAATTTTCCATATCCACCATCTTGTTTTCGCAAATTCTAGCAACGGCTTCGTTATCAGTAAGTCCAAAAACTTCCAGAAAATAATTTTGCTGGACAACTATTCGAGAAAATGCCTCACTGTGCGTCGCGCGTCGGCCAGTTAATTGAACCATATTACCTAACATCAATAATAAAAAATGAACAAATATCGTATTTTTAGTGACAATTTTTAAGGATGTTTCATTTTTTTTTCAAAAATTATTTTCACTCTATCTCTAGTAGCCTCTTTATTTAGCTTCCACACAATAAAAGTGAATATCTGCTAATTAACGTCATGTTGGCTTACATTTTGGAACAAGATTTTTAATTTGCATTCTTAACAAAATGCATGCTTAAACTTACCCAACCACACAATCATCAATTTATTGTAACCACAAAATCCTCCCGATTTGTTTACTTGTAGAAGCAATTTATTATCGACATTCCGGTTGACTCGCTTGAATTCGCAATACGTCGGAAATACTATAAGAAGAACGGTGCGACGGGGGAGGGGTATGTTCAGAGATTTATTGATATGATGCCTGAACAGATTTACCTATTAGATGTTTTTGAATAATTCTCGTAGACTCCCAGCGTCTCGTGATATTTCACAAATTATTAACACAAAAAGTTTCAACATTAATGATTTAAGTCTAATTATTTCGTTTCTTTGACATACTTGTTCAACTGGCAGACGCAGTATGATAGCAGGCAGGATTCTTTCAAGCATTTCATGATGTCCATAACTCATAAAGAAAATTTGATCGCTAATGGTTTCAGTCAGCGACACTATTTTTTTGTTACGTAGTCGAAATACTGCTAACGAGCCTTGTCCCACGCGTACCCTGGCAGACAACCATTTTCACTATTTATGGCACGAAAATAGTATAATAATCTTGAAACGAAAGTTAATAGAAAGTCCAAGGATTTCTGTTGCTGCCTCCCGGGCTAAATCACTGACTTACTGTGTGAACTAATGCTGTCGTTATTGAGATTATTATTGTTAGAATTAAAATCCAGAATGGAGGTGTCATCGACAGGTAAAGCATGTTATTGAGACATAAAATTAAAGAAATAATTTAGAACAAACAATAAGAGCCCTAATACAAAACATTGAGGTACCCGTGTCTGATTGTTAAAAGTTCAGAATTCATTATATCAATAACAACACATTTTTGTCTATTGAAATAATAATTGAAAATATCTAAATGGTAAACCCCTTATGCCATAAAAGCTTGAGTTCTTTACAAGTAACACATGTCGAAAGCCTTATAGTGTAGTGACTTGCGTCTCGAAATTGCCTCGATACTTCCACTTTTGAGTAATAGCAAATTCTTTTAACCATGAATAGAACTAGTCAAAATAACTCTATTTTCGAACAGACCCACCTCGAGAAATCAGGCCTGCCCCCCCTCAAAGGGGCGGCTACCCGTATCTGCCTATATATATTTTTCTTTCTCAAAAACGGTAAGAGCTAGAGGAATGATCTTGGCGCCATTAGATAGAGTATAAAATTTTGCATAAGACTTTTATTTTGATTTTTGCTGTTTTCTTCTTTTTAAGGCCCCACAGCAAAAAAAGGGGGAGGAGCCTTCCAACAACGACACATGATTGGCTATATCTCCACAACGGCCCAATAAATCAAAATTCTACAAGATATAAAAAATAAAGACCATTATTTTTTCTATCGATTGATATATCATTTGTATTTGTTATTTGTTTAAATAAGGTTGAGGTTGCGCGTTCTTCGTTGAAATCAACACGATAACAAAAAAACGTGGAAATATAACTAACCGTAGCCGCCTAGACAAACATTACTTCTTTATATCTGTTAAATGGAGCACTATAAATATGGTGGAGAGACTTTCTTTATAATAAAATATATACCTTTTAATAGTTTTCTCAAAAACTGACTTTTTTATTTATTTCCTTTTTTTGACATTTACAATCTATATTTTTATTGACAAAATTAATCGCACATTTCTAACATCCTCCCACCTTTGCAATTTTAAACGATAAAAATTGCAAAACAAACATTTAATAATTGATTGAAGGATATTCAAAATGTTTACACTATAAGCCTAAACGATTTGGTATTTTAACTAAACGTCCACTTCGTGTGGTAATCTTGCACTTATCTTCATCTTCAAGAATATTCCTGACTTGAAATATTTCATTACTAGTTTCACCAGGTAATACATCGCCTTTACTCTTTGTGAGTTGCTCGAATGTTTCACTGTCATCGCCGGACACTTCTAAGGGGTACAAACGCTGAAATGGACGAACCAACTCTCCACCAGCTACTTTAATACGCGCCACTCTGGGAATATTATCCTTACCAGGGTATATTTCAATAACCTTAGCTAATGGCCAATTTACTCGTTTAGAATTATTATTTTCTAGAAGAACGACATCACCCACTGCAATGTTTGATACTCTTCTTTTGCCACTATGAACCAGGTTTGCTAAATATTCTTTTCGAAATCGCTCGCGTAAATTGTCTCTAAGTTTTTGAAGGTATTTTTGTCTTTTTAAAAAATGAGTTCTGTCAATAGCATCAAAATCAGGTAGTTCATGACAAGCAGTAATACTATACAGAAACATCGAAGGAGTTAAAGGAATTAACTCATCTGCTTCATTTGAAACATAGGTCAATGGACGTGAATTTATTATGGCTTCGCAATCACAGAGTACTGTCATCAGCTCTTCATAATAAATCGAAGATTTTCCTAAATTACGTCGTAAAAGTTCTTTCACCATTCTAACAATGCGCTCCCACCATCCTCCACCAAGCAGCTGTAGGAGGAACAAAATTCCTTTTAATTCTTCTTACTGACGAATATTTTAGAATGTCATCCCAGTTCAACTTTTTTAAGTTATTATTGGCACCCACAAAGTTTGTACCATTATCGGAGTATATAACTGATATTCTTCCTCTCCTTGCTACAAATCTTCGTAAGGCCAAAATGAAAGCATCTGTTGAAAGTGAAGTGCTCAGTTCAATTAGATTTGGTCCTTTTTCTAACCCATTGTTTAAAGAGTTTCCTCTTTTATCTTTTGCAGAAGCATCAAATACTGGCCTAATTTTTGTAGTGGCACTAGATTCTTTTATCACAGCATGATGGGGTAAATAATGTGCAATAGTTTGTTTCTCTGTCTCTGAAACTTCTTCAATAATTCCTAATTTCTGCCATTCATTCAAAGCTTCATCGTAATCTGAAAATTTATTCAAATCTACTAGCTTCTTAGTAGTACTATATAACCTACTCTCGGACGCCTCCATATTGTTTAAAAGCTTCGGTAACCTTCAATCCATGGAAGACACACTTCGTATCTATTTTCTTATTCAAACAAGAAAGATGTACTAAATTCGTTGTCCCATGATACTGCCCCATCACAGTCCAACCTAAATGCGTTTCCATGGCAACCAAACTGTCATCAATTTTTTCTATATTTCCAGTAAACAATTGTCCAATGATATCCGCCCCTAATAATAATGAAATTTCAGGAACATTAGAGCCAACATCTGTAATAATTATATTTTTAGTTCTTAAATTCTCAAGACATGCTGAATTCTTTAGTCTTGGTATATAATTGCAAATATTTGATTGATCTAATAATGTCCAGTTGAATTTAAAAGAATTTTCCAAGTTTTCAATTAAAACGTCATATAAATTATGTATATTTACAGCAGATTGTATTCCTCCGAAAACTCCTTGAATAATACTTTCTTGGCCAATTTTTTTAAAATTCATATCGATGGCACATTTCGATAAAATATATGATCTCTGTGACCCTGAATCTAGCAAAGCTCTCACAACTTTTCTTTTATTATCACTTACAAGTCGAACAATTATTGTTTGTAATAAGGTCTTTGTATGATTGTTACTTGTAAGTACATTTTCAACCCTTTTATTTTCAGTAAATGCTTTTTCTGCATTTCTTGTTTCAGATTGTTTTGTTACATTAAGATCAGGACACATAATAGCATAATGCCTTTTTTTCACAAATAAGACACTTGATAAATGTTTTACATGTCTTTATATTATGATTTGATTTTAAACACGCAAAACAACATCTTTTATTCTTAATGACATTCCGTCTTTCATCTAATGTCAAATTTCGTGCTTTAAAACAATCCTGACTTGAATGTGAAATTTTTTCGCAAAAAATACAACTAAAGTTGGGTTTCTCGCCTCCCTTTTTACCTGCTGAAAATATCGTAGCTGCTGTAGATATTTCTTCTACCTCTACCTTTCGCTGACGGGTGGATTTTTTATCTTGTCCTTTCTCAAATCCAAAACTTGTGCGTGCTAAATGAATTCTTTCTTCACTTTCTACTTCTCCTCTTATAAAAGCTAATAACATTTTTAAACGATTAGCTGAATCAACTGTGGTTTTAGCATCTTTATAAGTACTGCGATGCCTCTCCCATGCAATTAAAACACTTTCAGGTAAAGAGGATTCGAATAATGGGTAAAGCATAGCAGCATATTTATCGCTGGTTACACCTAATGACTCTAAAGCTCTTAACTGTGTTTCCAACTTATCAAATAAACTTGTCAAACTGAGACTTGTTCTATTTTTTGTTGCTTGCTGAAGAACTATATTTAACAACTCTCTAACATATACCTCTATGAGGAATTCATCTCTAGCAAACCTGGTTCGCAATTGATCGATG
Organism: Rutpela maculata; assembly: GCA_936432065.2. Lineage (NCBI taxonomy): Eukaryota > Metazoa > Arthropoda > Insecta > Coleoptera > Cerambycidae > Rutpela > Rutpela maculata. The sequence continues at coordinate 22,067,116 of OW386285.2, forward strand.
GCCTTTTCATAATTCTGACCTGATGGGGGAAAACTTTCAACCAACTCTCTGGCTGCAGAACTTTGCTCGGTAGCTTGTATCAAGTATTGGAATTTGTCCTCAAGATCGATATCTACATCTTCATGAATCTTCTTATTAAACTGGCCCCAAAATCCAATCCAATTACGTACATCAGCATTAAATTTTTTAAATTCTAATTTGGGTAATCGGAATTTTCTTCTTTTCTCTATAGTTTCCACAACTTTCCCATTCTCTTCAATTTCCACAACTTTCACCTGTCCAGCTACGTCAATCTTTAAAAAACATTCAAGTTTTGTTCGATACGCAATACATTCTTCTCTATAAGATTCAATCGTGTCTATTTCTTGTTCCATTTCATCATCTTCAACTTCAGATGAAAATAATAACTCTTTTAGCTTATCATCAATAGCAAATAACCTGGCACTTTTATCTTCTAATTGCTTAGAAATAGTTATAACCTCTTCCTTGTCGGTCTGCTCATTTTTAAAGATATTATCGATGTCTCGGCATATCTTCGTAAACATACGCCTCAACTGTGTCCTCTCCTTCTTTAATTTATTCATACTCTCCATTACTTGTCCTGTCACGGTCGCCAAATTTTAAATGGAGCACTATAAATATGGTGGAGAGACTTTCTTTATAATAAAATATATACCTATTAATAGTTTTCTCAAAAACTGACTTTTTTATTTATTCCCTTTTTTTGACATTTACAATCTATATTTTTATTGACAAAATTAATCGTACATTTCTAACAATATCCCTTATTTTAGTTGTGCATTGACTTGTTTATGTAATGTGAATCGACACGATTAATGTTTTCAACTGAATTAATAAATTACTTATGGTTTTAAAAAGTTAATAATACTTAATTTATGTAAAAAAAGTAAACGTATTAAAAATTAAAAGCTCCTATTATTGTTCTGTGAAAGTAAAATTTCTCGTTATCGATTTAAGGTAGGTACAACTTATTTGGTAAGTAAAAAATCGTTCTAAAGTAAGCTTAGAATTATTTTCAAAATATTTTCAGAATAAAATGGATGGTATTTGATGGTAAAAAAGCCGTACTGTTGAGAACTTACCCCCAACAATGAATGCATTGTCAATTCATATCAATAGATGTATTTGTTTGGGGTAAGCTCAGACAACCGATCATAGAACCCATGTTTGTTCAAATGGGGATGAACTATGGATAATGGATGCCCCTCTGGACTACTTCCAAAAATGAGAACATTTCATCAAATGTATTGTTAAAATGAAAGTGCAAAATTTGTGGGCCTAAGTGCAAATGTTTCTTAAAAAATTTAAAATGTACAAAATTATGTTCATGTGTAGAATGTTGCAATTAAGTTATTTAATTTAAAATTTACTTTCATTGAGTAGGTACTATAATTTAGTTATCTTAGTTTCTAATAAATGTTTCCTGTTAATTTTACCTATTTATATATTTTTTTGTTAATGTGTTATAGAATAAAAAACTGCTGCCCAAGGAATCACTACTTCCACATCCAGATTCTCTATCCAAGTCACTCACAACGAAAAAACTTTGTATGTGAAAATAATTGTTCATGGAACTTTAATAATATAATATTTGAAATCTTCTACCCCAAAAACCCATAAAACGATACCCCACATCGTTGGTGGGGTGGGGGTGGTGATAGGGGGGTGGTTGTGGGGGGTGGATGAAATAAAAAATATTTTGAGGTTTCTGGTTCCTGTACATACACTAAATCACATTTTTTTTTTCATCCCCTTTAATAAGGAGGTGGGGGTGGTAATGGGGGTGGCTAATGCCAAATTTTTTTTTTAAGGCCTTAGCTTCTCTTGTATATACTAAATACCAATTTTGTGGACTCTTACCTGCTTGATTTGCCTATTTACCCCAAATTTACCCCAATTTACACCCCCATCCTTCGACGGAACAAGATGAAAATATAATGTAGTTCTAGATCTCGTTAAAGTACATATGTCAATATCTTAAACGGTTCCAGAGTAAACGTGCGCCCAAAAAAAAGTTACAGACAGACCGACAGACAGACCGACAGACAGACCGACAGGCAGAGACAGAAATTTTTTTTTTGCTCAAACTTAAAATCTCGACGTTTCATGACATTTTAAGCCTATTTGGACAATAAAAATTTTTAAATTTTTTTTTGTCGTACTATACTTCCACTGGACGTGGAAGTAAAATATATGACGTGTTATATGAAAAACAAAAAATAACACATAATTTTCATTTTTTTTAGAAAATTGCCAATATGGGCGAATTCAAAAATCAATGGGCGAATTCAAAAATCAAGTTTAGCAGGTCATTTTACATCAGATTACCTATTTTTTAGGTGGGTGTTCGCGAGTTGTATAGAGGGTGTCGAATTCAGAGGGTCTGGTCTTCCACTAACCTGCTTAGACACTGAGGTGTAGTGTAATAAAATAACAAAAATCTCAAGAGTAGCGTATACAGTAACTGTGTTGTTTATAAATTCTTGTAAAATATTCGACAAACACCGAGCAAAGAATGAAGTAAAAATATTCTGATGTTTTTGATTTTTGTACACACACTAAATCACATTTTTCACATTTAATGGAGTGGGGGTGGTAATGGGGGTGGCTAATGCTAATTATGTTATAGCTTCTCTTGTAAATACTAAATAACAATTTTATGAACTCTTACCTGCTTAATTTATCTATTTACCCCCATTTATCCCAATTTACCTCCTTCACCCCAAAAGAGGGTATTATAAGTTTGACGCGTATGTTTGTATGTTTGTCTGTCTGTCTGTGGCTTCATATCTCTTCAACGGGTGGTCCGATTTTGATGTAGTTTTTTTTTTATTTGAAGGAGTATTTAGTCGAGAAAGTTATAGGCCTACTAGATTTTGATGTTTGGTCGCCATCTTGAATTCGCCCTGTGGAACTTCTCTAGAAATTGTCCGACTGAAGTAAAATTAAAAATGTGCAGACAATTATGGTAGCCGAACATGATTTAGGCCTCATTTTGATTCGGTCATCTGAAACTGGTACGATTAGATACATTGATCGAGAGTTTTTAAAAATTTTCAATTTTACTTGTATTATTACCAACATATTTTGAAAGCTGCGTATCAAATTATTCTGTGGAAAAGTTCAACTGCGAAAAACTCAGAAATTCCCAATCCAATTGATCTTTAACCCCCCCCCCCGACCTCAAAAGAGGGTGTTATAAGTTTGATGCGTATGTTTGTTTGTCTGTCTGTGGCTTCATATCTCTTCAACGGGTGATCCGATTTTGATGCAGTTTTTTTTTTATTTGAAAGAGTATTTTGTCGAGAAGGTTATAGACGATATTAGATTTTGATGTTTGGTCGCCATCTTGAATTCGCCGTGTTGAACTTCTCTAGAAATTGTCCGATTAAAGTAAAATTGAAAATGTGCGGACAATTATGGTAGCCGAACATGATTTAGGCCTCATTTTGATTCGGTCATATGAAACTGGTACGATTAGATACATTGATCGGGAGTTTTTAAAAATTTTCAATTTTACTTGTGGTTGGGATTTGAAAAGTAATGTACTTATTCCTAAATTAATGACTATAAATCTTCGTCCTCAAAATGTATATTTATTTTAAATATAAATTTAAAAACCGCTGCCCAAGGAATCACTACTTCCACATCCGGATTTTCTATCCAAGTCACACAACGAAAAAATTTTGTATCTGGAAATAATTGTTTATGGAACATTAATAATATAATATTTGAAATCCTCTACCCCAAAAACCCATAAAACGATACCCCACATCGGTAGTGGGGTGGGGGTGGTGACAGGGGGTGGGAGTGGGGGGCTGGATAAAGCAAAAAAATATTTTGAGGTTTCTGGTTCTTGTTCACACACTAAATCACTTTTTTCTTTCATCCCCTTTATTAATGGGGTGGGGGTGGTAATGAGGGTGGCTAATGCCAAAATTTTTTCTGAGACCTTAGCTTCTCTTGTCTATACTAAATATCAATTTTATGAACTCTTACCTGCTTGATTTACCTATTTACTCCAAATTTACTCCAATTTACCCTCCAACCCTTCGACGGAACAAGATGAAAATATAATCTAGTTCTAGATCTCGTTAAAGTACATACGTGTACCAAATTTCAAGTCAATATCTTAAACGGTTCCAGAGTAAACGTGCGCACAAAAAAAGTTACAGACAGACCGACAGACAGACAGAAATTTTTTTTTTCTCTCAAACTTAAAATCTCGACGTTTCATGACATTCTAAGCCTATTTGAACAATAAAAATTTTTAAAAATTTTTTTGTCGTTACTATACTTCCACTGGATGTGGAAGTAAAATAATGAAAATATTGGGCTTTCAATATAATATTATTAAAAATAAGTTATAATGCAACTATATGCATTGTTTTGTCTATGCACGCCACTGGCGACTTTATTGAAATAAATAATATTTTTAAATTATATACCAATTGACAGAAAAGGTAATAATGCAGTTTTTTTTATCTAATGCATAATTTATTGCGTGGCAGCCAAAAACTTATAGCTAGAATGCCCTCACCATATTTTTTTGCTAAGGGATTTTGTATAAAAAAAATAGTAGAACAAATAATGTGAAATAATTTTGAAAAGGTACAATCAATATTTTCGCAGTTTGTAACAAAAATAATAAATTATTTTAAATAAATTCTTTATGCACATGTGCAGATTTCTCTTTGTACGCCACTGACGTCTTTATTTAAACAAATAACATATACAAATAATATACCAATCGATAGAAAAAATAATGGTCTTTATAATTGTATAATTTTGATTTATTGAGTCGTTCTAGAGATATTGCCAATCATGTGTCGTTGTTTGAAGGCTCCTCCCCTTTTTTTTGCTATGGGGCCATAAAAAAAAAGAAAATAGCAACAAGCAAAAGAAGGGTCTTTTGCAAAATTTTATACTGTATCGAATGGCACCAAGATCATTCCTCTAGCTCCTACCGTTTTTGAGAAAAAAAAAATGTATATAGGCAGATACAGGTAGCCCCTTTGAGGGGGGCAGGGGGAGCAGGCATGATTTCTCGAGGTGGGTCTGTTCGAAAATCCACTTATTTCAACTAGTTCTATTCATGGTTAAAAGGATTTGCTATTACTCAAAAGTGGAAGTATCAAACACCTAAGTCACTAAAAGCTATTAGAGAGACCACACAGGCATCGAGCTAATCCATATTTGGAGACAAATGTTAGAGTTAGAGTAGTAATTAAGCTTAGGTTGAACCTGTATAACAATTTGCATAGTGATTAAGCATAAAAAATGTAGGGTAGAGGAAGACTGAAAATTAAGAGCCATTTCATGCATATCCATTATGTATACGTTAATATGTTAATAACCTTAACTTGACAAAGTGTAGCGTGTTTATTAATTGGAATATACATTAATTGTTTTTTCTTGATTGTGTATTGTAAATTACATGAAATAACTTATGAGACATTATAAATAATTACCCAGTTATAGGTTGACAATTATGCAAACATGACACAAAATTATCACATCAGATTTTTCCAAAAAAAGTTAGAAAGCGTAAAATAAAGTTCTTTAAATTTATGTTCTGATAACCGCCAGCAAAAGCAATTATAGGATCTGCACTAAAGTTGCAGTGGTTTAAATATACTATTCCAGGAAAAAGGTAGTGGGCGAAGAATGAATATTTATTGAATGAAACGGAAAATTGTGTGCTAATTAACGTACATTTTTGTATGGGTTCTCTGTATGTTGAATGGAAAGCAATGCGAAGTGAAGCAGCTGATGTAAAATGAAATGATAGTATATGACAGAAAAGATTTCTATTATCATTTGAAGAGGACAAACGAGGTTTCGAATTCAAAACATCGAGTGTTGCTAATAAAATTGTCAGATTGATATGAATTTTACTGACACATTATTCTCTATTTGGTAAAGACAGAGCAATAAACTAGTCAAAGGCCAATCCTGAATGTATTACGTTTTTTCTTAACATTCACAGAAATTATGCCGAAAAATCTAAATAAATTCATTTTATATGAAATAAACGTGTAATAAAAAAAAATGTGTTTAACATGTGTCTTAACCACCTTCCATGTCAACTCAATAACCTTCTTAAGTCCAAGGGACCTATTTTCGAAGTCGTAGGAAGTGAATGTTCCCATGAGTATGAGAGAAGTGAACAGTCACATTGCACATTCTTCAGTGGCGGGTTGGGATGGCGGGACAACGGGAAAATTTCCGGTGAGCCGCCAGCATTGCAAGGGAAATGGCGCTGCTATTTTAATTTTTGTCGAAAAAATTCTCCACTTGAAGGACAAATCTCGGGCCGCTTCACCTATGCCAATCCACCCCTGACATTTTCTGTATTCTTGAACCTATGAGATGATGTCCGTACAAGCGCTCCTGAAATATTATTTTGCCAAAATGAAGATCATCCAGGGAAAAACCGGTACTGCTATGAACTACCCTATTTAACCAACCCTGAACATCAGCCAAGATCATTGCCCATTTACCATGGTAAGAATAACAATACATTCGCAATAATCTCCCTATCTCACGATTCACACGTTCTGTAAGATTACCCTGCGGATAATATACGGAAGTGTGTCTTATCTTACGTTGGCTTTAGCCAAAGTTTCACCTCATAGAGATAGGATTACTTGGGATTTACCCACTTCGACGAAATATTTTTGTTGAAGACAGCGCAAAATAGCCGAAATAGTAGCCCTTCTCAATGGAAACAACCTTACGTACCAAAAGAAACTGCGAGTGACCACATAAGTCCAAACATATTATTTGGTATTACGCTATGCGTTTCCCTCAGTAAATGGCGAGATATTTTAGATTTCTGACAAATTTCGCAACAAGCAATAATTTTACGACACGATTCTCTCATTTTTTACCAATAATAAAAATTCTATAATGCTTCAAAGCACTTCTCCGCCCTAAAATATCCATTATCTTCACGTTCTTGCAGAATTGACGTTGCTACTTGACTCATTGGTACACACAATTTAAATCCTGGGTTTAACTGCGAACCACGCCGAGACAAAATATCCCGATGAATTAAAAACCAAATCCTAAACCGCGCAGGAGGTTCTTCTTTCAATAATTCTGCTGATACCCTCACACAAAAATCATCAGTCCCCTGATCAGCCTTAAGATTTTACATATTCTCCCTTACTTCATTGGCAAGAACAGATACCTTGACGAAAGCTATTTCTATACTTTCTGGAATTCCAACTCCATCGCCTTTCGCAATTAAACCCACATTAAATTTATTGCGCCAATGAGTTATGTAGCTACGTTAATTCTGCATGCAAGACCATGAAGATAATGGACATTTTGGGCTTTGAAGCACAAACTTCATGTGAACATTTTATCTACTATTAAGCATAAGGTACGTCTACTTTTCAACTAAAGTCATAAAGTTAGGTTATATTCAATCGTCTTGTGCTGTCATGTTTTTACCGAAGATTTTTCACGTCCGTTTCGTGTTCATTTTTTACAGCTGTGTGCCATATCCTATACATCGATTTTGTGAAAGATTATTTATGTTGTAGGTGCTTTCTCTTATCAAGAAAATGAATAAGCCAAGGCTAGCGCCTATAGCAAAAGTTCAAAAGAACTTGCTGACTGAGTCTTTAAAAAACATAGAAATTTGCAATCAGGGCAACTTACGATTAGCTGTCGCATTAATTCTTTACTAAGCCAAAAGAGCTTTATAAACTTTCCATCCGATACCCTAAAAGAATCTTCTCTTTTATAATATTAACTTGAACCATCTTCTGCGCCTAGATTATTTATTTGGTGAATAATCACATCAGCTTTCTCAGCATCCATTTTGAAATTTACTTTGAATATAAAAAAGCAATATAAACGAATATGTACGTACCTCTCTTATTCACTTATAAAGATCAGTTGTAAAAGTTTCATTCTTGATATAATTAGTCCAGTCAATGAATGTTTTCTAGAGGGAAATGCTGAGATTACAATTTTTGACTAGAGGACTGTATTTGGACTATTTAGGAGGTAAACATACCAAAAGTCCCCGAACTTAGGCGGTGGGGGGGATGCAGGGGACCACGAAGAAGGTGAATAACCAGAGGCCTACATTCACGAAGAAGGTCCTGGTGTTTGGTTTTTCGCTCATATCTCGAAAACGGTTAGCCCTAATCAAAAAATGGCTATATGCAAAATTGAAGCTGACTAAATTTTCTACAATAATGTTTCTGTTATTTTTTTTCGTATCTGCTATGGTTCAGTAATGAATTGTATATCTTTTGACTGTATTCTAACTTTATTATAAATTTATTATAAATTGAAAATAAATTTTAATAATCATCGTAGAAAAGAATTTCTTGTACAGATATCCGTTTCACAACAGACTGAACTGAAGTATCGAATAAAAAATGTCTTTGCGTCTGTAAGTGTGTGTGTGCGTGTATACCGCTTCTTGTAAACACGATAACTTCTGTTAGACTTAAAATATTTGATTACAATTTGGAACATATGTAAAACAGCATATTACCATAATCCCTTTTGAAATTGGGCTATATCTGTAATACATAACCAGAGGCCTACAGTTCTCACTTCATAATAATGTTATTAAAAATATCATGTTCCATATTTTAGGATAACACTGATATATCATCCAATATAAAGTTGGTTTGCCTACCATACACCCGGTATATATTACGGTTTAGAAATCTTATACATCTTCTTGTTTTTGTATGCTTAGTAATATTTTGCTCTGAAATTAAAATAAAACGTATTTTACGAATGAGAGTTAGTAGGCTTCTAGTTATCACCATGTATTACAGATATGGCCCAATTTCCATAGGGATTATGGTAATATTCTGTTTTACATATGTTCCAAATTAAAATCAAATATTTTAAGTCTAACAGAAGTTATTGTTTTTACAAGAAACGGTATACACGCACACATAGATATATACGCACACACATGCTTACAATCGCAAATACATTTTTTATTCGATATTTCAGTTTAATTTGCTGTGAAACGGATATCTGTACAAGAAATTTTTTTTTACGATGATTATTAAAATTTATTTTCAATTTATAATAAATTTATAATAAAGTTAGAGTATAGTCAAAAGATATACAATTCATTACTGAACCATAACAGATACGAAAAAAATTAATAGAAACATTATTGTAGAAAATTTAGTCAGCTTTAATTTTGCATATAGTCACTTTTTGATTAGGGCTAACCGTTTTCGAGATATGAGCGAAAAACCAAAAACCGGGACATTCTTCGTGCCCCCCTGCATCCCCCCCACCTCCTACGTTCGGGGACATTTAGTATGTTTACCACCTAAATAGTCCAAACACAGCCCCCAAGTCAAAAATTTTGATCTCGGCATTTCTCTCTAGGCCCCCTTATTGAAAGTTCATTGACTGGGCTGAATTGCCTTATCAGTTCTTATTTTATTCCTTTTTAGCAATAATGCCAAGTAAAATATAATGAAACAATATAAATTAATTATACCAAAAGTATAATAATACTAGATTAATTTTATGTGTATAGTGTATAAACAACTATTTAACCTTCAAAAACTTCTAATATGTGCAAATGTCAAGTCGAGTCATCTTGTTGATTCATTTGTGCTCCTACAAGATGGCAGTGGAACAGCGTTTTCTTAAATATCACGCGATGCAATCGGTTCAATGTTTCAAGAATATCACTTATAATAAGTTAGTGGAACCACGCTCCCTTTTATCACGAAATTTCTATTCCCTCAACTCAAGAATAGGGCCCCAAGAGATCTAGATTTGTCTTAGTAAAAGAGGTGGAGCCCAACAGTTTATAGTGGAATTTGAACCACTTCTAGGGGAAAATTTACTAGGAAAAAGGGGCTCAAACCCACTTTACTAGGTACGCTCAGAGTGCAAACTAGTAGTTCGGACCTCTATATGAATCCGTATTGTTTGAATTATTGAATTATTTCCAGTTCTTGGTCTCTGCTCCATTACATATGACGGTTATGGTGCTTGTGAAGGTACATGAGAGATATCAAAGACCCATTTTAGAGCGGCAGATAGAAGGATAGCTCGCCTCGTATCAAGTTTTTAAAACACAAGCAGGTAGTAATTTACTCAAAAACTGTCATAGTACGGGTATTTCGAGTGACGATTTTTTTCTAAAAATACAGATAGCCCATATAAAAAAAAATATAAAGGAATATTCAAAATTTCGTATAGCATCCTAATTACGTTTTCAGAGGATTTACATGTATAATAAGTTTATATTATTCTCTGTTTTTACCAAACAGAGTATAGGCTTCTTTATTAATCTCTATATCGATAACTGTATTAAGATTGAGCGTCTGTCTGTGTATATATAGTTTACCTACTGATAACCTTTTGTTTCTTTGTTAGCACACCACTTGAAGAGAATAGCTACGCAAAGCCTGATATTTTTAAGTCAATACAATGGCATAATCTTCGTATTATGTTTTCAACATATTCGTATCCAGATATTTATTTTATATAAAATTCATCTAAATCTCTGTTTCTATTAGATGCAGTTATATTGGAAAGGACACTATGTTATACACCAGAGTTATTTATTTATTTGAATGCAAACAGTTTGTTGCTATAAATGTTGCTATTAACCGCTCAAAATTAATGCTTGCTTATGATTTGAAAGTCTATAAAGAGAAAAAAAAATAGCTAACTACAGACCGCTCTAGAATGATCTTACAGACGTCTCCCATAGGTATAGCATCAGTCGCTTACACATTTACTATCGTAATATTTGTCGAATTATCGCTGAAGTTTCGATTGCAACAAACACCAGCCGAAAGATTTATTCCTACTCAAAGAAGCTCTCGTGTCAGCCACTCCACACAACTTGCAGACTGCAGTTTCGACCTGTTGGCCTTTGTCAGTGCAAGATAGGTCTGGAACAAGACCTTCGAATCACTCTTGGTACATGAAGAGATTTATAAAACCATGACATGTAACAAAAATGGAGCCTACCACTTTTGTTACATGTCATGGTTTTATAAATCTCGTTATATACCAATAGTGATCCGAGGGTCTCGTACCAGTCATTCCAGATCTACCTTGCGCTGACGAGAGCCAACAGCTTGAAACTGCAGTCTGCAAGTGATGTGGAGTGGCTGACATGAGAGTTTTTTTGAGTAGGAATAAATCTTTCGGCTGGTGTTTGTTGCAATCGAAACTTTAGCGTTTTGTGGAAATTGCGGCCAGGCTTGTGATTCGTAATCCAGCACTCGGCGGGGTGTTAGACCGGAGAATAGCTATTGGTTGCAGTTTTGCAGTTTTTATCCCCTATATATTTAAGGAAATGTATAGAGGAGTTCGTCAAAATATTACGATAGTAGATATTCTGCCCTCCAAAAGCATACCTACTATGTATACTCTTGCTGTGCAGATCAGAGAAGATTGGAGGGAAAAGTCAGCTGTGTGGAGCGCAATTATTTTTGTAAGACAGAGGAATAAAAAAAGCTTCTCTCGACGATCACATACAACAGTATTCCAGGCAGACGTTTTACCATCAAGGTAGTGAGAAATAAGATGGATGTTAGGAACAGTATTAAGTAAAGAAATGTTTCTGCTCCAGCATATATGAACTTCAGTTTACAAAGTTGTCTACTCTTCTAGCATGAAGTCAGGAGTGCCGGGTGTCTAAGTATAAAGACGTAAACCTTTTATGGATTTTGACACACACTGAAATTCCAAAAAGCAAATGAACTCGCTAGATTTGGAGCCAAAAATCTTTTTCTTAGACCTGAGCTGATGTAGGATCTCACAAGCATGATCTTCTGTGGGTGGGCTTGCGAGATACTAAAAGACCACTGGCCGAAGACAAATCTTGGAAGTCTTTGACAAGAATGCTTTGTGAGTCATGAAATTTTTGACATTTTGGCACTGAATGCTTCTCAGTTGGAATTACATAGGATGTCATTCCAATTCCAAATGTCATTCCTTTGTCTGAAAGTCAAAGAAAATTGAATAAGAGGAAGTAAGTGTTTGAGGACATGGATAGGGGGTATGTAGAAGGTACGTTTGTGATCTACTCATGTCTATATCTGGCAATCTGGTTGACGATTACAATAATTCATTATCCTGATTTTCCAATTATACCACTTCTTTACAGACGACTAGAGAATCTGAAGTAGGCGCCCATTATTTGGTACATTTTTATCCAGAAAAATAATTAGGTGTGCACCCACAATGATGATAATACATGATGCAACTGATTTCATATCATTTAAAAAAATAATAGTAGTGAGGCGCAACCACACAAGCAAATATAACATGGGTCTATGGTACATAGTTTTGGAGAAAAAAAGAAAAAGAAATTTTAATTAAATTGGTTGATAACTTCTGGTTAACTTCTTCTTCTAATTAAACCATCAAGGTCGTTTTGTGACCTACATGTCCTTTTTAATGGTTATTGTATTGATAATAAGAAATAAATAACTTAAAGAACACCAGACAAATGTCATTCGACCTATTTTGAATCTTTGATGTACAGGTTTATCACTTGGTTGTAAAAAGCATAGCGACAAGAAACGCGACTCTTTGACCGGCATGTTGCAACTTTTTCTGCCAATTAGGGAAATGTAAACTCACGTGTTCTATACAATACGTTTATTACCCTATAGAAATCAGAGGTTCTTAAATTTTTCGAAGGTAAATGTTCAAATTGCTCATCTAGGTCAGTTTTTTTCAAAATTATGTAGGTTTTTAAAATAATAATTTTTTTATAATAATTATTATTACGATGAAAAATATTGTTAGTTTCAATAAGAGCTACGCCATAGATGTAGTATATAACCCAAAAGTAATTTATTTATTTATACTAATTCTAAAAACTTAACAACTAAAATAAACATGAAGAGAAAAAGCGAAATACAAAGAAAGATAAGATCAAAAACTGAATAACAACAATAATAAAAATTACTGGAGTATAGCACGTTTAGCCTGGTTTTTAAAATCATCAAGATATTTACTAAATAAGTCTTCAGTACAGTATTTGTTGACTGTTGAACGTATTCTATTCACCGGACTGAATATAGCGTAAGATACAGACAGAATGGATGTATTTCTAGTGTTAAATGATGGTACATTAAAACGCATAGTCTCCAAGCAATCAGGAGAACTGATGTAGTTATTGATAATTTTGAAGGCGAAACAAACATCGTAATATTGGCGCCTGCTATGTAAGGAAGTAATTTCCAAATATGATTTTGCTTCCTCACAGGTCTAATACTATTTGATTAACCTTTGAGCAGTCACCTATTTACCAACGAGTGCAATTATTCGGGATGATTTCTTTCTGACATCGCTCTCTGTTCATACAATGCGAGTTCTGTGTTTACAACATTCACGTATCTATATACTACGAATTTTGTACACCCCTGTATTGTCGCGTGACCCTTGGCAGTATCACAACATCACTGACCAGTCACGTGACTTACCATGAGACTTAACTGTTTTACCCTTAAGATTTTAATATTTCTACACTTTTATATAAGAATTCGTTTTATTTGAAGGTTATAAACAATCTGAAATATGATACGGCATTTATATAACGCCATTAGGTTGAGTTTTTTAGTATTACTTATTCCTGTTGAGTTACTGAAATTATGTATTTCCTGTTCATATCTGATATAACATAGCAAAGGAAAATTTCAGCGTTGCAGAATTTACACATTCAAATCATTCAATGCATTTTCATATATATAAACTATTACACAAATGTCTCGGGGGTGCCTTGTGCTTGCTCACAGTTAAATATTCCAACTATTCCATAGGATGGGCACCATGTAGTGGAAACATTATTTGCCTTGTATGACATTGACTAGAAAAGTTTTGCCAAATGAAGTTTTAATTAAGCAACAACTATTTTAAAATTTGACATATAGATAAAACGAGATTCATGTGAAGACTTCTGAGTTTTCTTATATATTATCGTACACTCACACTACTTCAATGCTGCTCCAATTTTTCAATGTGTCAGTAAAATATCCTAGATAAGTGGCAGAAGTACTGCCAACGTGAATCTTCAACACCAAACTCAGAAGTACTGGCAGTCATACGAAGACTAAAACTTTGTAAAGCAGCTGGGGTGCTTAAGTTAGTTGGTGAAGAATTGAAGATGGACTAGAAACCCTCACAGAATATGCCAAAAAATATGGGGAACAAGAATCTCAATCTTCGTATCACTACATAAGATAACGACAGATGTCTGACAACTGCGAATTGCTGGCATCAGTATCACACGCCAGGAAAATAATGCTGTATGAATATTTCAGTGGGAATCTATGTTGGCAAATACCTCCTGAACAAGCAGGCTTTGTCAAGGGACGCCTTACTAGAGAACAAATTCTGAATATACGTCAACTTATAAAGACGGCAAGGTAATATTAATACATAGACAATGTGTAATAAATTGTGGACTATATTACACAGTGTGCCCGAAGCAATGATAGATACGGAAGAAATGACACCATGGCTTGATAGGTAAGTATCAGTAGTTTCTAAATCCGTTTTAATCGAAATCCTACTCGTTCATATAGTGGTAATATCATCAAATTTAGTTTTTTAACAAATTATTCGATTAAAGCTTACAACATAATTTTTTTATATCATGATTATAATTAACAATTTACACTCAGTAATACACAAAAACATATAGGTATACCATTATAGTATAATAAACAATTTCAGTTACAACGTTTTCAAAATCAAAATCAATCTTGAGTAAACTTGATTGCAGGTGTTTTGTGCAATATTCTACGACTGTTTTTTTCAATCTTTTCGAATATGCCACATTCTTGAGAAAATTGATGTTATATTTTTCCCAATATTTTAAGAATTTCCTATGAACTGCTTCTCCAGCTTGTTCTGGCCTTTCATATTCTAAAAAGGTTTAACCTTTCAAACAATGTTAGCAACTTGCACTATGTCCTCCATTGCATAGCAAACTGTTAGCATTTCACGCCGAAATCATATTTTTACTACTTGAAAGCATTATGTTGCATTGTTTGCTTGAAACTACCAGAACACTTTAATTTAAAAGTATTAAATATTATTTTCACGTGAAATGCTTAGTATGCCACATATTGGCCAGAGGACAGTAATAGAGTAACAAGCTGCTGGAGTTGAAAGCAAATATTTCCGATCAGTCTTGCTGATCAGATTACTGAACAGTGATTTCTTGGGTATCGTCTGCTTGTATTATTTGTATTAGAGTCTTGAAAAGTCGTCTCTACCACCCCAATTCTACGATAGTATATGTGATGGTTTTGAAGATACGAGCATAATGTTTACATCTTAAAAACCAGTCTATTGACAAATTCCGAAAAAATAGACACCCTGATCTAATGTGTTGGCATTCATCCAAATTATTAATGGAAGAAAACAGCAATACTTAAGAAACCAACATTTTAAGTATGTAAAATATGTCAATTATTTTTCCACATCTAATTGATAAATTATAGATTATTTAGATATATTGGTTTATAGATAGTTGATATACAGACTATGATGATGTCCTTCTGGTGATAATGATACCAGTGGTACTTTGTCTTCCTATACTCTTATGTTCCATTTTGTATCCTCATTTGCAAACGACCTCATAAAAAAAACAAAAACACAAGAAGCAAATTTATCATTAATAAAGTCAGTAAGAAACCAACAAATTCAGTTTCTTTTTATGAGTTACTATGCAGGGTGTTTCGAAAAGATTGGGACAACGCTTAGCCATAGATTTCTGACATCAAAACAAGTCGATTTAACTCAAAAAGTAGTGGTCTAACTCTTTTTGTTTTCAAGATACAGGGTGGCAAAGTAAAAAAATTGTATTCGTAATTTGTCTCTCTCTTGGAGACTATTACATGTATCTTCTTCAAAGTTGGCAACGACATGTTTTTCAGGTCGCTAATTACAATGGTGGTATTGCCGATGTCATATCTTATAGATGGCGCTAGTTACAGAACTTTTACGCGACACTTTAAGCCATAACTTTTTTTGAGGTTAGGTTTTGGGCATCGTCTTCTAGTATAATCGAAACGCCATTTGGTTTCCTAAAGAAAAGGGGTACTTGTTTAAACGCGATATAATGCACCCTTTCAGAGAAATACGCAATTTTCAACTTTATCACACACCAGTTCGAGGAAATTCAATTATACATAAAAGCGGTTTCTTACCTAGTAGGTGTACGTCAAGTATGATATCTTGAAATCGTCAATAGTGCTTGTTGTAAATACGTATAATATTCTCCAAGATAGAGACAAAATACGAAAACATTTTTTTTATTATACCACTCCTGTATCTTGAAAACGAAAAGAGTTAGACCGCTACTTTTTGGATTAAATCGACTTGTTTCGATGTCAAGAGTCTACGCTAAGCGTTGTCCCAATTTTTTCAAAACACTCGGGGTGTTGAATTTCTTCGAATTGGTGTGTGACAAAGTTGTAAATTGCGTATTTCTCTGAAAGGGTGTATTTTATCGCGTTTAAACAAGTACACCTAAATTGCGTTTCGATTATACTAGAAGACGATGTCCAAAACCTAATCTCAAAAAAGTTATGGCTTAAAGTGTCACGTAAAAGTCCTGTAACTAGCGCCATCTATAAAATGTCATCGGCAATATCACCATTGTAGTTAGCGACCTGAAAAATATGTCATTACCAACTTTGAAATAGATACGTATAATAGTCTCCAAGATAGAGACAAATTAAAAATACAATTTTTTTACTTTGCCACCCTGTATCTTGAAAACGAAAAGAGTTAGACCACTACTTTTTGAGTTAAATCGACTTGTTTTGATGTCAAGTACCTCCGTCTAAGCGTTGTCCCAATCTTTTCGAAACACCCTGTATACTGGCAATGACCCACCCCTGCTCAACTCATGAAGCATCCTACACCACTTTCTCCATTTTAGTTTAATTAAACAGATGTTGGTGATATAAAATACTGTTTGAAATCCTGCAGTTGCCCCGGTTCTTGATTTATATCCACTATTAACAAAAGAAATAAAAACAATGTAATATTATATTGTTTTTATTTCTTTTGCTATTAGTGGATATAAAGAACCAGGGCAACTGCAGAGTTTAAATAATATAGTAGTTGGACTTGAATAACTATTTATTACTCTGGAAAAACGTACAGGACACAAAAAAACTATAAAACGCATTTACTAACAAACTTAATTTAGACATAGATTACAACAGCCTTTTTGACAAAACAGAGAGTTTATGACAGTTGCCAATCTAACAAAATAAATACATTTTATTGCCAACCGTTTTTCTTTACATCTTTTATACATAGTAACCTCTTTTCTTTTATCTTTCTTGTTTGGGGCCATCCATAAATGACGTCACGTCAATTTTTGAGATTTTAGACCCCCTTCCCCCTATTTGTCACGTTTTTTGACGCAGAGTTAGATCCCCCCAAAAAAATTACGTCACGCTTATAGAGACCCCCCCTTATGTTTTTTTCGATTCCGTTAGATATTTTTCGCCTCATATGGGGAAGTGGGGTGGTGCTAATTTACGACCCCCCCCCCCCCTGGAGCGTGACGTCATTTATGGATGGCCCCTTTTATTAAAATAAGCTAACAATTTAAAATTCATATAGATATAGGAATTTATTCTAGAATATATTAATTATGTAAAAAACTATACTGGAAGTATATTATGTAGTCATATTACAACAAACAGTATGTTAACCTAACGCGCTTCTAGTTATGATTCAAGAGGTCCGTGGTTCGATTCCATTTACTTTTTTTTGTTAAATTTGTTTAATACATAAGTATATAAATATAATTTCATGTTTTAAAATTTTTGTAGAAATATGTTTCTTAAAAAAAGGTGACAGAAATGCTCCCATATTTGGATATTCGTGGGCAAACTGGACAAGATAACCCATGGATATCGATTCTATTACATCCGTAGGACATACATATTTTATACACCTATAGGATACCGACATCCCGTCGGGATATCAGTAGGCAATCAGTTGCTCATTTCCGTGGGATATCCATAATTTGGATCTTTACAAGGTATTAATATCCAGTCACGTCAACCCTGATAACCTAGGGATATGTCTACGGGATAATCCCAAATCTGGGACAGCGAGATTATACTAGGTTATTCTGAGGATATTCGTTAGTAGTTTTTCCTAACCGCATACTTGTGGCTTCTGCTTCCTTCGGCGTATACCACAGATTGTATAGTATCTTGGAATAGCTTCCTTCTTGTGAGCTGGCTGGTATTTTTGGTTTGACTGTTTTGTAGTCATGGGCTAAGAATTTATTCTTGTGTTTGTGTTGGATTGTTGTTGATATGGTGAGGTTGTTGATGATTGTTGGGATGTAACGTGCAGTGTTGTTGTTGCTGTTGTTTGATTGGTAAAGGTTGGGAGTGGCGATGATATATGGTGGAGGAAGGTAGGAAATAAGGTGAAGCTTATGAACATTGTTTGCAATGATTTGGCCTATTGGCACTTTTCGTGGGCTTGAAAGTTTGTTATATTGTCCTTTGATTTATTTTGTTGAGAGTGTTTTCATATTTTTTTTTCATTATTATCATGCGCTGTCTGGGTTATATTCTTCAATAAAGTCTTCTTCAACTTAGCTGTGACTCCAGCCAAATAGGTAAGGCACGTATAAGTAGTAGATGGTTCCTACTCTTCTGTTGTTCTTCTCCGGTTGTTGATAATTCGATATATATCCCTTTGTGCGTGCCCATTTTTCTCTGGAGCTTGTTGGACGTTCCTGAGTTCTTCTGGTTTGCTTTCGTCGTCACATATTATATTGGCTCTGTGGAACAATGTTCTTCCAAGCTGGCATTCTACTATTATATTTAGTTTTATGTAAAACAGCGGGTCTAATATGAATATTCATAGATATTCTTGAGAATAATAAAATAAAGACGGTTTTGTAACACCTGATATTGGTTAAGCTAAAAACTAAGCTGCAGTTTAGATGTTATTTCGACTGATTTATAATTCAACAATGCAGAGAGTTGAGAGGCGTTCAGTATGGTAATTATGCCTGAAAATTCCGAAAAACACACGTGGAAACAATGTATTTAATATTCACAATTGTTCCATAAACGCTACGCTACTTATTCATAAAGAATTCGGAATGAAAAATGATATTCATCATTTATCATGCAACGACGGAGGAACTCAGCAAGTACTGCTGACATTTTTCAAGTTTTGCATTAATAAGTAAAATATCATTATGATATGCTAATTTATACCTGAATTGTTTTCTGTTTTATTGAGATTTTTATGCACAATACGGCTTTGAATGTGGGTTTGTAAGATTCTATACCATATACTACAAATAGTTTTTAAAGGGGAAATTCACAGTTTTAAATGAAATAGTTATATGTGTATTAAGTTAGGAACAGTGACATTTTTCCGTTCTAAAAGTTTATTTGATCATGATGCAGCCGAGATCCAGAAAACTTCGTGAACGGAAAAATATCACTTTCATAACAAATTCCATAGATGACTCTTTCTAATAGGATATCGAAAACTGTTAATTCGAAAATTTTAATTCTGTGCAAAACATATTTTTTCTGAAATCGATCGGCAATGTCTACATTTTTGGCGCGATTTCAGATCGAAAAATGCACAATTTCAGCATTTTAGTCCGTTGCTAAGAAACTATCAGAAAACAGACCGGAAAAGATCCGACTTCCCTGACCTAGGCCGGGAAAGTAACATTCCCGTACGGTTTTTTATGTATATTTTAGACAGTAAATAAATACACGCAGACAAACCAACTCACATTAAAATTGCATTTATTAGTAAGCAGCTAGATTGTAATGAAGAAAAGTTATGCATCAATACAAATTCCTTAATTTATAATAATATTGATTGTGATTTCAGAAAAAACAGTGTGTGAAAGCACATTCCCGGACTTCGATGCTTGTTGGCCTCGGCTAGCGCCTCGGCCAACAATTTGCATCGTCGTCCGGGAATGTATTGCTTTCACACCTAAATACACAATATACTATTTTACTCTTGTGATTTTTTTCGACAAATGCATATTTTTCGAGGTATGGCCACTTTAAAATTCAGAAAAGTGGGGGATGGGGAATGTAAAAATTGAAAAAAAAATCTGAAAAAATTCAGGGGATTGTATCATCGAAATACAAGATTTTTTTTAATTTGCAACTTTTCTGTAAAACCTTTCAAAATGGTATAACTATATAGGTTTCATATTTTTTTTATAACAATATATATAAATCACGCTCATTTTTCAAATTTTCCTGTATTTCTTAATGTGCAAAAATAGTATATTGTGTATCTAGGTGTGAAAGCGATACATTCCCGGACGACGATGCAATTGTTGGCCGAGGCGCTAGCCGAGGCCAACAAGCATCGAAGTCTGGGAATGTGCTTTCACACCGAAGTACACATACTATTTTTTCTGAAATCACAATAAATACTATTTTAAACGTATAAAAATCGAAAATATAAACATTAAAAAAAAAAGTTCTGAAATCACAATCAATACTATTTTAAACGTATAAAAATCAAAAATATCAACATATTAAAATATATGTAAAAAACCGTACGGGAATGTTACTTCCTAGGCCTAGGCCTAGGCCGGGAAGTAAGTAAGAAATACAGGAAAATTTGAAAAATGAGCGTGATTTATATATATTGTTATAAAAAAAATATGAAACCTATATAGTTATACCATTTTGAAAGGTTTTACAGAAAAGTTGCAAATTAAAAAAAATCTTGTATTTCGATGATACAATCCCCTGAATTTTTTCAGATTTTTTTTTCAATTTTTACATTCCCCATCCCCCACTTTTCTGAATTTTAAAGTGGCCATACCTCGAAAAATATGCATTTGTCGAAAAAAATCACAAGAGTAAAATAGTATATTGTGTATTTAGGTGTGAAAGCAATACATTCCCGGACGACGATGCAAATTGTTGGCCGAGGCGCTAGCCGAGGCCAACAAGCATCGAAGTCCGGGAATGTGCTTTCACACACTGTTTTTTCTGAAATCACAATCAATATTATTATAAATTAAGGAATTTGTATTGATGCATAACTTTTCTTCATTACAATCTAGCTGCTTACTAATAAATGCAATTTTAATGTGAGTTGGTTTGTCTGCGTGTATTTATTTACTGTCTAAAATATACATAAAAAACCGTACGGGAATGTTACTTTCCCGGCCTAGGTCAGGGAAGTCGGATCTTTTCCGGTCTGTTTTCTGATAGTTTCTTAG
Source organism: Rutpela maculata (assembly GCA_936432065.2). Lineage (NCBI taxonomy): Eukaryota > Metazoa > Arthropoda > Insecta > Coleoptera > Cerambycidae > Rutpela > Rutpela maculata. The sequence continues at coordinate 22,088,396 of OW386285.2, forward strand.
CAACGGACTAAAATGCTGAAATTGTGCATTTTTCGATCTGAAATCGCGCCAAAAATGTAGACATTGCCGATCGATTTCAGAAAAAATATGTTTTGCACAGAATTAAAATTTTCGAATTAACAGTTTTCGATATCCTATTAGAAAGAGTCATCTATGGAATTTGTTATGAAAGTGATATTTTTCCGTTCACGAAGTTTTCTGGATCTCGGCTGCATCATGATCAAATAAACTTTTAGAACGGAAAAATGTCACTGTTCCTAACTTAATACACATATAACTATTTCATTTAAAACTGTGAATTTCCCCTTTAAAAACTATTTGTAGTATATGGTATAGAATCTTACAAACCCACATTCAAAGCCGTATTGTGCATAAAAATCTCAATAAAACAGAAAACAATTCAGGTATAAATTAGCATATCATAATGATATTTTACTTATTAATGCAAAACTTGAAAAATGTCAGCAGTACTTGCTGAGTTCCTCCGTCGTTGCATGATAAATGATGAATATCATTTTTCATTCCGAATTCTTTATGAATAAGTAGCGTAGCGTTTATGGAACAATTGTGAATATTAAATACATTGTTTCCACGTGTGTTTTTCGGAATTTTCAGGCATAATTACCATACTGAACGCCTCTCAACTCTCTGCATTGTTGAATTATAAATCAGTCGAAATAACATCTAAACTGCAGCTTAGTTTTTAGCTTAACCAATATCAGGTGTTACAAAACCGTCTTTATTTTATTATTCTCAAGAATATCTATGAATATTCATATTAGACCCGCTGTTTTACATAAAACTAAATATAATAGTAGGCCTAGGCCGGGAAGTAACATTCCCGTACGGCTTTGTTGATCGTTGCTTGGCAACGGATCTTTTCCGGTCTGTTTTCTGATAGTTTCCTAGCAACGGACTAAAATACTGAAATTGTGCATTTTTCGCTCTAAAATCGCGCCGAAAATGTAGACATTCCCGATCGATTTCAGAAAAATGTAGTACATTATTTATCCTGAAAAACTGCCTGTAATTCGGAAAATTAGCAAGTTACAAAAAAAAAACAAAGAGACAAAAAATATTTAGAAGGCTTCAGTGCGTAAGTCTGACTTATCTCCAATTTTTAAATTATATATTTTTAAAGCGCTACAATTTCAAAGAAAGAGGTAGTTTTTTCATGTTTTCCGGAAAAACTCGGTGAAAACGCACTTTACAGAAAAGTTACAAATAAAAAAAGTCTTGTATTTCGATGATACATTCACATGAATTTTTTCAGATTTTTTTTTTCAACTTTTACATTTCCCCTCTCCCACTTTTAGGAATTTTAGAGTGGCCATATCTTGAAAAATATGCATTTTCCGAAAAAATTCGCAAGAGCAAAAACACCTTATGCTGGGCCAAAAAAAGTAGATATATTGTTCTTTCATTTTTGACCTAATTCTACAAGTTACGGAACCCATCATTCCTACTCTAATTTTTTTTTAACTTTTTTATTAACGTCGTTGCAAACACATTGCATACAGTTTCATCAAAATCCATTCATTAGCACTCAAATTAGCGATTTTGGTTATTTTAGCACTCCGTTCTTTTAACTGGACTATTAATTATAATACGGCTTTGCTTTTGTAAATGTAAGTGAGAGTATTACGGTAATACAGTTGCCTAATATACAGGGTGTAATTAGTTTCATGTCACTAAAAAAAAACTGGTGGAGGGGAACGACTAGACAAATAAAAAAACCTTATATAACATGGGGTCTAAGGCCCATAAACAAAAATCTCCAAAATTTTTAGTAATACTGCTTGAGAACTACTGAAATATTAGGGTAGGCTTTATTATCGTCGCATATTCGGTGCCTGTGACCATCAAACATGCTAATGCGGTCCCATCAAAGTACCGCGCTACTCTGTTTGAAGCCGCGCGGCGGTGAGGACGCAAGTCGGTAACCTATAAACTTTTTATGACTTTTTAAAAGTTAGTAAGAAACTTCTATGATTCGAAACGATACGTCTATTGTCCCAGAAAAGCAGTTTTTCTCAAATGTCTCCCACCTTAACATTCAAATTTTTGACCTAGGTCAGTTTTTTTCTAAGTACCTCATATAGTAAAATGTCATATAGGTTTTTTGTTTCTCTAGTCGGTCCCCATTACCAGTTTTCTTTAATGACATGAAACTAATTACATCCTGTATAATATTTTAGGATAGTAGATCTGAAGTATAAGTAGTTTCCTTATACATTGTTTTTCTAAATCTTTTTCAAATATGTGATTCCTCCCCATCCCATTATTGCACATTTTAATCTAGAGCCTATTAAATCTAAGGTAATATATAGATATAATTCTCATGTGACATATCAAGTATTTTATTAAAAATATACTTGGAAACATTACCAACTTGTGCCCCACCTTAGATGTTTACCAACCGTAATGCCTGAACATATTATTAACCGACGAAAAATTTAAAAAGGGAGGTTCTCAGAGAACAAAATATGTCATCAAATTTTGAGTAACTTTCCAAATGTTCGACCGTCTGTTCACCCGCCGCGTTTCTTGTAAGCACGATAATGAAAAGTCCCATCTTATTGACATTTGGATGGTAAGTTGGTGTTAGCTGGATGAAAAATTATATTGTTTTTGAAGAAAATCCATCGATAAATATAAAAGATATTAAACATGTCAATGACAAGTGTACCTGATGAGGGTTGCAACCTTGGTACGATTCTACTAAAACAAAAATAGTGCAAAATATACTAACCAGTATTTCGCCAACCAAACAGGTGGGTACTATCAGGAAATGATTACAGTTTAAAAAGTAAAGCAATTGCACCCAAAAATTTATTTATTTTCAAAAACCAGCGACGGGTACCCTATATAAAAGCTTCAATAAATCGAGAAAGATTATAATATTTCCATCTAAATATAATTCAGTCTCTTAATCTCTGGAAATACATAAATAACAAACTGTCATATTTGATGTATTAAAAAAAAATCCTTCAAAGTATTTATTATTTTGATGAGGTATGTATGTGATATGATGAGGTATGTATGCGATATAATCAGGTAGGTATGCTGTTTGTAATTTAAAATGTTATGATTAAACCTATCTAATATTAACTTCACGCAATTTTCAACTTTATTTTTTAAATCCACTCAGGTTTGGTCCAAATATTGTTCCTTGAAGTATATTTTACCACTTTTTCCGAGCTTTTTTGTACGAATTTATACACATTGTTCTCTCTGAGTTAAGTAGCATGAGATTAGTTTGTGAGTATTTCCCTTTATATTCCTGTATACTCGCAGGCCTCTAAAAACTGTTTATGAGTAACAATGTCGAAGGCCTTATAGTCCAAGAGATAGCTCCCATTTGATATAACCGGAAAGATCTAATACAGTTAGGTACACTACTCAAGTCTGGAGCTAGCATGAAATAGAAATCTGGTGGTCTGGCAGTCCAAAGCGGCCGAACGTTAAACTGGCGGCGTTTCTAATTTCGAAAAAAAATTACTTCAATTTAACCGGGAAGATCTATTTTTGTTTCAGAGTTTACTTGTTAGATTACTACCTCCTGAATAGATTCGAGCTGGTCTGCCATTCGAAATCGATCGCAAAATCGCCGCCAGACCAATCCAAAGTTAAACAAAATTGAAGTCACTTTAATCGAAAGTATCTAAATATTTTTGAACCAAATTACAGCTCACTGAATGGCTTTCATGAATTGTTTAGTATGGAAATCAAAAGCAGCCAGATCAAATGTCTTGCAACGCTGCATTTCATTGAACGACGAATAACGTACGACTGTCTGGCTACGTACAAAACAATGTAGGGGAGGGCGGGTTGTAGAAAAATGTAATATTGTTTGTCATTTACCCAAATCTATGCAATCTGGTAGAACAACCCGAACTCAAAATATGTTCTCATTTAACATAAATGTATCAAACTTTAATATGGGCTAAGGTCGAATATTTTTGTAAATATAATTTTGTACCTGCTCAGTAAAATAACAATACCTACCATACAACTTTAATTTGTTTTATTTATCGAAGCAGTGACCAGTGAAACCCACTAATGTGGCCAGTGTACCCCGACTGCGGGGCATACTGGTCATATTTTCTAAGAAATTTTATTTTGTTGTCATATGTAAAACGTTTGATTCTGTAAAGTGGTATTATAGGAAATTCCTGTAAATACATGTACTTTAGGCTTGCACAAAAAAAGTTGCAGAAATGTTAACAGTGCCTTAAAAAAAGTAATAAAATGCAAAAAAGTGACCACTGTGCCTCGCTCTTCGCTACCTGTTGCTCTGGACCGATCCGGCATTTTAACAACGTGTGTTACGAGGTTATGTTTCATTTGTTTGCATTCTGTCCTATTATTACAATTAAATTAGGTACTGATAAAGACGGAAATGGTTTCGGTTTGTTTTGTGTGTAAAAAAAAGGTACAAGAGAACGATAAATTTATTAAATTCACAGTGCTGCATAGTGCTGCATAATGCTGAATGCTGAATCCAAAATTTTGATGGAGGTTGGATTTTATAACAACTCACTTCGTTATTTAGACGTAGGGAAATTGTTCGTCGAACTCGGTCCTGATGTATGTCTTGCCTTGCCTGGTCTGCATGCCTCACAGGATGTGACACATCTTGCTTCTATAAAAAGGGTAAAGTTACTCCTTTTAAACAAATGGAAAAGAGCTCCAAACTTCAAAAATATTTTCAAACATTCTACCAAGATCCGGAATCAGATTCTGTTCCCATAACTACGGCGGAGAAATTTGTTTGCTTCATGTACAATCTCCCTAGCTGTCCAACAGTTAATGAGGCAAGGTACAGAAAATTTAAAATGGCTTACATGCCCAGAAAAATGAATGAGCCTCTTATTAAGAGCTTCGCCACATTTGATTCCCTATCAATTCCTCCGTGCCAATCATCACTGCTGCTGCATGTGAAAAGAAGTATATTTCAAAAATATATATGGATGAACGCCGAAAAACAGGACCCGATGCAGCCATTAAATCCCGAAGACTATGGCTGGAAGATAGGTCCTTCTGGGATATACGAACCTGTGTGGTTTGATGGAGACGTTGCTCCACCTGTTGTTATCGACGCTATTGCGGAGGCTTCAGGTATGTTGAATACAATATAGTAATAATTACCTAATTTTTAACTCTTTTTAGACAACGAAGATACCGATTCTGATGTCCCTTCGGAAGATGACGGGGACGAAGACGATGAATAACGAAAATACTCGTGACGTGGTAGAGAACAGAAAATATTACAAAAATAATTGAATTTTATAGCATCACTGACAAATCTATGAGTGTGAAATTCAAGCTATCTTTTAATTAAATGTCAAAACTAATGTTATAATTCTTTTCATATAATAAAATTGCATTTCCATCAATTTTTTAATATATCATCAACCGAAAAATAATGTAGCTCACTCGTAGTCGACGATTAACAAGATTTGCTACCTTACAAAAACCGATCTGGCATCTTGAATCCGGCTGTTTTTTACTGCCAGACCGAGCAATTCGTAAAAGCCACGCACTGACCTGTAATTTGGTTGAAAAATTAAAACTAGATACTTTCGGTTAAATTGACATCAATTTTTTTAAAGTGTAAGTTGATCTGGCCGCCATTTTACGATCGATTTCGAATGGCAGACCAGTTAAAACTAATTTAGGAGGTAGTAATTTAGCAAGTAAACTCTAAAACAAAAATAGATCTTCCCGGTTAAATTGCAGTATTTTTTTCGAAATCTCATTTTAATATCCGACCGTTTTGGAGTGCCAGACCGCCGGATTTCCATTTCATGCGGACAATACTCGAATCTGTAATATTAAACAGAATTAGATTTCTCTGGTTAGATCAGATGGGAGCCAGCTCTCAGTCTATTAGCAAGATCTAGAAGTAACGAAGGATTTCCGCCATTTATGTTTTTATAAATTTAAGACGCTGAAGCACGCAATCACGTCTTACGTCGATTTGCCCTCTCTGAACCTAAATTGCTTAAGTGGTATTAGCTTATACTTATTTTTGAATATTTTGGTTAGGCTCGTAATCGAAGATAAATACATATAATTAGATGGAATATTTTAGTCCTCATTATTCAAAGTATGTTTTATCAGAACTGGTTTAAATTCAGAAGGGCAAATACCTGTGTCAATTATTATATTTATAAAAACTGTGATGCGATGTGTTCCCATATATCTGCTTTTGCTCCGTTAAGGTGCCTATATTGACTTATACAGGGTGTCCCGAATTGCATAGGCACATAGGCATATTGCACTAAGCAATACAACTTTTCAAAATAAGAAAAAAAGTTCCTATAAGCATAGGTCGGGAAGTGCATAGTTTCCGAGATACAGGGTGTTCAAGTAATTCTCCTGAAAATGTTTTTTTATGAATATTTTCGATAAACAAATGATAATTTACACAGGAATTGAACTTTTTATGCTTTTTAAGACAAAATGACAACTATGTACGAAAATCATTCAGGAGCGGGTGAAACTGGGGGGCCTAGATATAATTTAGCCCCAACTTTATTGTGTGACACTTTTACATTAGCAGAACTGAAAAATTTGAAGTTTTCTACACAAAAAAAGTCTCTTGTGTTTTTTCTCTAAAATTATCAGTCTTTGAGTAAATCTTATCTGAACTTTATTAATTAATACCCATTATTATCAGCATTCCTGGTATACAGGAGTGTGGCATGATTGTAATGTTTGTAACAAATGAAAAATAATCTAGCATGCAATTCCAGAATGACAATAATGACATTGTTGTTTTTTGTGTTTTCTGTAGTTTATTGTTCTGTAGTTTTATTATTTCCTTTTGGAAAAAGTGTTCTATTGAAAAGTAAAATATGGCCATGTTTAGTAATGTGGAGTACGCGGATATTCATTTAATTTATGGGTATTGTAATGGAAACGCGAATGCCGCGGTACGCGAATATCGCAGAAGATTTCCTAATAGAAGGAAACCATCTAAAGATGTTTTCATCGAACTCACCTAGAATTTAGAAATGTTGTGCTTAAAAGAAATGAAGAACAGCGAAATGGGCGATTTAAAAACATAATTTTGGCCAAATTTAACAATAATAATAAATTAAGTATCAGAAGAGTGGTCCAACAGCTACGTGCACAAGCTGTGCATGTTTCCAGAAACAAAGTGTTTCGAATTCTGAAAAAAGACCACAGAAAAGCTTTTCGAATGCAGCCAGTCCAAAGCCTTCAACCAGGTGATCCCCAAAGGTGCATCAATTTTTGTAATTGGTTTATAGATGCCATGGGACAAGATTTCGGAAGTAAAATTATTTGGACTGATGGATCGGTTAATTTTAACAATTTAAGAATCTGGGCTCATCGGAATCCTCATATAATTCGCCGTAGGACATTTCAACAGGAGTTTAGCGTTAATGTATGGTTTGGTGTTATAAACGGGACTTTTTGTGGGCCCCACATCCTTCCTCCCCGTTTAAATGGATTTAATGATTTTTTAAATAACCATTTTTTTCAATATCTCGAGGATATTCCTCTTAATTTAAGAAATGAATGCTGGTTTCAAATGAACGGAGCTCCTGCACATTTTGCTGTTGAGAACCGTTTGTGGGTAAACAATAATTATCCTGAACGGTGGATCGGTCGATTAGGTGCAAGAGCCTGGCCGCCCCGTTCACCGGATTTAACTCCAGTTGATTTTTTGTCTGGGGCTATTTAAAGGGCAAAGTCTACGCAAACCCTGTAAACACAAGAGAAGAGTTAATAGAAAGAATTCTCGAAGAATGTGAAAATTTGCGAGCTAATCCTGATTTCATTCGTAAAGCTACACACTCTGTACGCCGCAAATGTCAGAAATGTGTTGATGCTGGCGGAATGCACTTTGAACAACTCTAGTAATTTGTAATTTACCTTACTTTAATCTAATTCATTGTTGTCTAATAAAAAATAATGTAATCAAATTTTGTTTTACTGTCATTGTTTTTTCTGTTCTGGTAAAATATTCATAAAAAACTATTCCCGAATATAGTTCAGATAAGATTTACTCAAAAACTGATAATTTTAGAGAAGAAACACAAGAGACTTTTTTTGTGTAGAAAACTTCAAATTTTTAAGTTCTGCTCATAAATTAATGTAAAAGTGTCACACAATAAAGTTGGGGCTAAATTATACCTAGGCCCCCCCAGTTTCACCCGCTCCTGAATGATTTTCGTACATAGTTGTCATTTTGTCTTAAAAAGCATAAAAAGTTAAATTCCTGTGTAAATTATCATTTGTTTATCTTTAGACGTTTCGAAAATATTCATAAAAAAACATTTTCAGGAGAATTATTTGAATACCCTGTATCTCGGAAACTAAGCACTTCCCGACCCATGTCTATAGGAACTTTTTTTCTCATTTTGAAAAGTTGTATTACTCAGTGAAGTTTGGCCTATGCAATTCGGGACACTCTGTATAATGTTTTACCTACGATCACTACTGTAAATAGTAAAAAACACACTACCTGCCATCCATGTAAGTTGAATTTTACGTATTGTAAACAAAACGCACTGTAAACAAATCGCACGGTAAACAAAACGCACAGGACACCCAATTATAGGTGGCTTATATCGCTGACGCGGGGTTTAAAAAAAACAAATGCGCCTACGTAATTTTCAAACGCTGTCAAAACTGACATAATATTTGTTGAATGACATTGTTGACTAGTAAACTAAATCCAGATTTTACTAAATAAATAAATAAATATGATCGTAGGTAAAGTATAGTACATAATTCGAGTTGTAAAGCAATTACGCACTCATGGAAATACGCACTCGCCGCTACGCGGCATGGTGCGTAACTTTTCCATTCGTGCGTAATATGCTTCTTACAATTCTCATTACGTAATATACTATTACATGTGTTGATTATTTATGTTTTTGTTAGTAGTTTTCAAATATCTGTCTTATAGCAGTCTTTGTGGTTTACAAATTTTATCGGCAAGTTTCTTGCCAACGTTGATATAATAATTATTGAAAGTATTAGTAATTATTAAATCATCCTTTGTTAGAACATTTGTTTCGGTCATAATTTGCTGTAACGCGCTGTCTTTAGTAAGTAAGCTAACATTTTTTATTAATTTCCACAAATCCTTTGTACTGTTTATGTTTTTATTAATCTCTTACTTATAGTAATTCATTTGAAAGATTTTTATCAAGCGGTTTACATAATTTCCCTAAGCAATACATTCTTCACATAACATCGTTTGTGGTATGTTCTTTGTATAATTGGTGAGTTTAATTTTTTCTGTTAATTGACGTTACCAATCCATTTATCTATTCGTTTCGTTTTAGATTTTCCTGGATGCTTCATTTACATCTGATTTATTATATTAAATGTCAGGAACGGACTGGCCACGTGGGCAAGTAGGCAAGAGCCAACGAGGCCTCAAACTCGCTAAGCCTCTTTCGACTAGAACATTTTAAAATAAGTATTTTTCTGTAAAATAAACATGTAAAAATTGACTGGGGATCTTTTCAATATAAAGTTCCACGATACCTTTCGCCTACCAGTACTTCAATTAAAGTTTAGTAGACCAATCATCAGTTGTAGATAGTTTATGTTTTTAATGCTCTTGCTTTCAAACCCTAAGTTTTCCCTTAGGTTAGGTTGGGTTAGGTTTTTTTTAACTATTTAACGTCGGCCTATTTCCGCTACCAGGGCCTGTCACCGACGCCAGGAGACGAGCTACCCCCCAACCTGGAAATTTTGCCGAACCTCTTCCCTTAAGAAGAGTAGGGATCTTTTACTTGCCTAACATTTAATAGACAAGGGACCGCCTGCTTTACATCCCCTCCGAAGGATGGTATATCCACTACGTAATCCTCATCTGAAATTACGTAGTTTCCGTGTATACACTGATATAAAAGCCGCTAGAAGGTGGGACGAGAACGCTGACTGACATTCACATTGAAGTCGCCTCTACGCTCGCTCCTTTGGGTTAGGTTAACAGCGACAATCTGGTCTATTGTGGCTAACACCTAATTATATTTTACCCAAAAGGTTTTGCTCTTTAATAAATCCGACTGCTGTATTGGGTGAGAGATTGTCCAGGTCGTCTCTCAGCAATTTCCCTTTGCCAAAAAGAGACTACCTGGTTCTTTTTGCAGCAGGACAGGTACATAGAACGTGCGCTGCCGTTTCATCCTCCTTCAAACACAGTCGGCACTCAGCCTTGTCCGCTATTCCAAGTCTGTGAAGGTGGTGATTTAGTCTACAATGTCTATAGTATATACTATATACTATATACTATATACTTTATACTATATACTATATACTATATACTATATACTATATACTATATACTATATACTATATACTATATACTATATACTATATACTATATACTATATACTATATACTATATACTATATACTATATACTATATACTATATACTATATACTATATACTATATACTATATACTATATACTATATACTATATACTATATACTATATACTATATACTATATACTATATACTATATACTATATACTATATACTATATACTATATACTATATACTATATACTATATACTATATACTATATACTATATACTATATACTATATACTATATACTATATACTATATACTATATACTATATACTATATACTATATACTATATACTATATACTATATACTATATACTATATACTATGTTTTTTATAATTTTAGGTCAAAATGTTACTAAGGTATTTTTAACATTGCCGAATTTGATAGTCCTCCGTCAGATTTCTTCATTAATATTTTTTTCAGTTGACCACCCTGTATATTTTTCATTAAAAGTATATCAGGTTTCTTCCTTGGCAATACCGTGAACTAGCAAATAATATTTTTTTTTAGATAGCGCCAATAGACAGACAGACAAACATACTGACTGCATTGATAGACCTTTACTTTCGTAATCTACAGAATCTGAAAGCGACGCAACGGAAATAAATAGAACATTGTTTAAACAATCAACTAGATAGTTTTGGGGATATGTACAGCAACTGGAAGTGAATTACAGTTTGGCTACTAACAGTTGCACAGATGGGTAACCTTAACCTTACCGTAATAATTCAAAATTTCCTCGCTTCTTAAGTATTTAAGCGCATAACATATTCTGTCACGCTTTTTATGTAATTATATACACGTAACAAATACCGGTCTGTAGTAAGTGGCAATTGTTTTTTATTGTTCCTAATTACCCAATATTTACTGCTCTAATTCAATCGTTATAACTGTACTAAATATAGTTTTCCTCATTAAGTGGTATTTAACACAATTGAAACATTTTGGCAGTCCACAATCCCTCAAAAATGTGCTTTCTTAAAAAGCTACCTACTAGTAGTACCTAGTCATTTGTTTTATCCTTATTTTTATATTTTAATGATGCTCAAACCTGAAGTTATGTAAAATAATGTTTTGTACACTTAATATAATTATGCAAACCTTATTATCATATATGCAAATGCAAGAAAAATAGTATGCGAACCTTGAAAAAATTAGTACAATCAAGAAATTTGGTGGAGATGGTGCATCTTTTTGAATAAGCTAAAAGCCCCTAAAATCTAAGCTGTGCTACGCCTGCCGCGCCATATTGAAAAATGGCGGCCCATTTTCAGATTTTTGTATATAAATCCTTTATCGTTCAGGCCTGTAGCTAGCAAGTGCTTTCAGGGCGGGCCCGTAAAAAAGTCCGAAAAATTTTTTGATGAGCGGGGGGAGAATTCCAAAAAAATTTTTTTTTGTCCGAAAAGTTTTTTAATTAGAAGAATCCAAAAAAAACTTTTTAATCCGAAAAAATTAAATCATTTTTACCCAATCTCTTTCATAATATTAAAAAGACAGTTAAAATTACCCCCATTACGATCACCGTAGGTCGGGCGAAACTTATTCCAGGACGGGCAATGCCCGTCCTGCCCCCCCCCCCCTAGCTACAGGCCTGTTACCGTTGCAGATAGGAAAAAAAGTTTCAAATAAAAAATGTGGACAATAATAAAACAAACAATTTTTGATATTAACATTTTTTGAATTATGAGCTGTCCTCTAAACACTTTGTATTGTATGGATACTTTTCTCTTTTTTTTCAGATTAACAAGATAAGTTATAGCAGGAGAGCTGGCAAACATTACGAACGATAATATTCAAAATTTTCACCAATGGCAGTCCATTCTTTGGTCTTTGGGTATGTCAAAACCGATCGTCTGCTGTTTCAAAGTAGCAGCATTAACTTGGGGGGGTGTATTCATTAGGTTTTAGTGAACCATATTGTTCAAGAAAAATTTTTGCAGAGGTGACTAATATAGTTAGTCTAGACGGCATTTCTACCCAGGCAGATGATTTTTCTGGTAGCATTATCATAGCAGACACAACTCAAAATGGCAAAAAATCACATTTCGGTGAACTATTTTATTCAAAAATAATTTTCGCGTCCTTCGATTTGTCTACTTATGGTTTAATAAATAACGAATCCGCAGACGAAAAAATCGGTAGCATCGTCCTAGCAGACGCTGTCTAAGTGACAGATCCGGTTTTGATGAACGACATTTATCAAGAAAAATTGTGTAAGGAATGATAAATACAACAACTCAAGATTATATTCTCGCCTAGGCAGTCAATTTTTTTCGTAGCTATGTGTATGGCAGACGCCTGTCAAAGTGTTTCGGTGAACTATAGTGGTCAAAAATAATTTTTGCGTCCTTCGATTCCTCTATCTGTGGTACAATAAATAACGAATCAGCAGACGAAAAAATCGGTAGCATTTTCCTAGCAGACGCTGTCAAAGTGAAAAATTTTAATTTTTTTTTTCTACATAAATAGGTTTAGAATGTTGCGACGAAATTTTAAGTTTGAATAACAAAAATCTGTCTGTAGATCGGTTATCTATTATAAAGTCATACAAGTTGTCCGTCAGAATTTTGATACTTCAAACTATCAGGATGGAAATATATTTAATATTCCGAAGGGTCCATCGATTTTGGGAAACTTTAAAGATGTATTCCCCTCGGATCCCATAATTAATTTCTATGGTACAGGAGCAAAAGCATATTCCATGCAATCTGTAGGTAGCGAGTTAAAAAAGACCACCTTTTTCTTACTTTTTAAATAATATTTATTTGTTTATTGCGATATTACCATATTGTGATACTACCTTGTAGGTATATAGGCATTTTTATATATCAGAGTTTATGTTTTTTGTTAAGTAAGGATGTTGATTTTTTTTAAAATGAATATTTAAGTTATAAGTTGCTTGTGATATCGTATTTAATCTTCCTTTTGGTAATATAAGTTACTGTTATCAGTAAGTCGTTTGTATGTTCCTTACTGTATAGCCATATATGATAGATTGATATTCCTATGGCTATACATATTATTTGTTACTTTTAGATTATTATGTTCTGAAAATAATGTATTCTAGGCTTTTTGTTGTTATTTTTTATTTGTATAGAAGTAATAAATCTGTTGTTTAAAGTCAGAATTTTATTTTTGTTTTATTCGCACAGGAAATATAACGAACGAACTGTCACCGATTTTTTGTATGCAGAGAAATTCTTTGTTTGAAAACTGCTGTCTAAGGAATCACTATTTCCACATACCATCAAAGAGGGTAATTTGATGATGGAACGAAAGTAACGGGGTGGCCGTGGCGGTGGTCGATGGCAAAATGTTTTGATAGTTTTGCTTCTCGTACACACACTTGATCACAATTTTATTTCTTTAGCCCATTTATTATGGGGTGGGGGTAGTGGCAGTGGCTGATGTCAAAAAAACATTTGAGATCTTTGGTTCATTTAAATAATAGGGTGGGGATGGCTAATGCCAACAAATTTTTACGACCTTGGTTTCTCGTACATACACTAAATCCCAATTTTATTAATTTTTACTTGTTTGCTTTGCCTATTTAACCCTATTTGCCCCCAACCCTTCGACAATATAATCTAGTTCCAGATCTCGTTATAGTACATAGATACACCATAAATCAATATCTTAAAACAGTTCCAGAGTAATTGTGCGCACAAAAAAGATTACAGACAGACCTACAGACAGATTTTTGTTGTTCAAACTTAGAGAAAAAAAAAATTAAAATTTTTCACCTTGACAGCGTCTGCCAGGAAATTTTTTTTTTATAACTATTTAACGTCGGCCTATTTCCGCTACCAGGGCCTATCATCGACGCCAGGAGACGAGCTACCCCCAACCTGGAAATTTTGCCGAACCTCTTCCCTTAAGAAGAGTAGGGATCTTTTACTTACCTAACATTTAATAGACAAGGGACCGCCTGCTTTACATCCCCTCCGAAGGATGGTATATCCACTACGTAATCCTCGTCTGAAATTACGTAACTTCCGAGTATACACTGATATACAAGCCTCTAGAAGGTGGGACGAGATCGCTGTATTTCCCAAGATGGGAGCCCATCCAAGTACTAACCGCGCTCGACGTTGCTTCAACGGAATATCGACTGATATTCACATTGAAGTCGCCTCTACGCTCGCCCCTGCTAGGAAAATGCTACCGATTTTTTCCTCTGCCGATTCATTATTTATTGTACCATAGATAGACGAATCGAAAGACGCAAAAATTAGTTTTGATCACTATAGTTCACCGAAACGTGATTTTTGCTACTTTGACAGGAGTCTGCCATACACATAGCTACGAAAAAAATCGTCTGCCCGGACGAGAATGTAATCTTGACTTGTTGTATTTTTTATCATTCTTTACATAATTTTGCTTGATAAATGTCGTTTATTAAAACCGGATCTGTCACTTTGACAGCGTCTGCTAGGGCGATGCTACCGATTTTTTCGTCTGCCAATTAGTTATTTATTAAACCATAAGTAGACAAATATAAGGACGTGAAAATTATTTTGGAACAATATAGTTCACCGAAATGTGATTTTTTGCCATTTGGAGTTGCGTCTGCTATGATAGTGCTACCAGAAAAATCGTCTGCCTGGATAGAAATGCCGTCTAGACTAACCCTCACCCCTGCAAAAATTTTTCTTGAACAATATCGTTCACTAAAACCTAAAATCACCCCTTTTTGAATACACCCCCCCAAGTTAATGCTGCCACTTTGAAACGGCAGACGATCGGTTTTGACATACCCAAAGACCAAAGAATGGACTGCCATCAGTGAAAATTTTGAATCTTATCGTTCACCATAATGTTTGCCAGCTCTCCTACTATTATGGATGCTGGAATATGTTCGCTTTGCTGTAAAAGCCTTACAGAAGGAGAAGTGGTTGTCGTTGGAACGGGGCTACCCACGCTCATTCATGCAAGTCAGGAGAGGAAAGATAAAAAACATAAAATCATGGCTAAGGCCAACGAACTTACAATTCACGTGTTGTGTCGGAAAAAATATACAAGGCCCAGGTCCATCAAGGCTTTTACTAAGCCAGAAGTCGGCGAGCCGGTCCATAAAGTGAAGAAAAACTGTTTATTTTGTGGTCAAGTGATGGAGAGTGTTAATGTAAAGTTGTCTAAAAACCGAAGGAGACAAATAAGATAAGTTGAAACTAATGAAATAAAACATTCGATTCTTTAAATTTGTGCCGTTCGCAGCTTTTAAAATGGAGGAATCGCCAGAAATAAACAACTGTATTTACGTCCTAGATGGGAGACATATTCTTCACAGTATTGTCTGGCTCAGGTCCGCAACCTATTAAGACATCATTAACAATTACACCTCACACATCATTAGCCAGTATGGCGGTAATTGCGTTGTGGCAGTTTATGGTTATCCTGTATACCCAACAATGAAGGGAAACGAACAAGAAAAAAGAGCGGCAAGAAGGACATCAGCAGATATAAACATAAGTGAGAATACTTTGAATACTGTCACCACAACAACGCAAGCGGAATTTCTTGCAAACAGTGCAAATAAAAAACTTGTTATAAAATATTTAGACGTCCAGTTAAGAAGTCGGGGTGTGCAGGTAGAAGAGGCCGAAGCTGATGCTGATGTGTCGATCGTAGCAGCAGCTATTGAGAAAGCAAGGCATGGTTCTCGAGTAGTTGTTGTGGGCCAGGACACCTACTTATTAGTCCTCCTAATTACTTTGTCAACAGATGAGATGCATATTTGGTTCCTTCGACCAGGCTCAGGGAATAAAAAAAGGTCAATTTTTTATATTCCAAAGCAACGAGATTTGCACAGGAATACATTACACTGTCTAATGTCCATACATGCTGCTACAGGTTGTGACACAATCTCCGCGCCCTTTCGAAAGAGCAAAATCCGAGTCTGCGACAGACTGTTGCGTTATTTACGGAGGATGCTGTATCCCAAGATGACAATGCAGCTGCAGGGGAAAAATTTCTGCTTGCCTTTTATGGGGCAACAAAGTCCCAGACGCTTAATGAGCATAGATATTTTTCATACAATCGTCTGATCAGTAAGCAACAATTACATTCCAAATTTAACTGCAGTGTTGTCTCCTACAAGCGCAGCAGCTGCCAATCACTCATATTGCACATACCTCCAAGTCCAGCAGTGGACGGGTAATAATTTAGAGCCGACTGTTTGAGGTTGGCAATTAAGCCATGGGGCTTTGAAACCAGTTTTGACATGATTAGATCCAGCCCCTAGCAATTTACTGAAGCTCATATCCTGTGGTTGCAAATCAGGACGCACAAAACGTTGTGAGCGCTCATCAGCAGGGTTAAAGTCTTCTGCCATGTGTGGACATTGCCAGGAATTATATTGCAGCAACTCAGAAGATATGTTACCTGACGACGACATTGATAATGACGAACTAATGTTATAACGTATTTTCGTATTTTACTCTATTTGTTATAGGCTTCCGTAATGGTAATGTACCTAAAAAAATGTTTTTTGTTTTACTTACAACCTATAAACACACATTTTACAGTGTATTTTGTACATAATTGTGATTTTTGAAAATTCAATAATATTCTGCACCTCACAATTCAAAAACCGTTGATTTAGAGAAAAAAATTTTAATATCGAAAATTTTTATTTGTTGTTTTATTACTGCCTACATTTTTTATTTGAAACTTTTTTCCTATCTGTAACAGTAAAGGATTTATAGGTATATTCATTAGGATGGCAAGTGGAACATTTCCATCAAATTCCTTGCTTGTACTAATTCTTTCGAGGTCAAAATTTATTTTTCCTGCATAGAACGGTCAGAACCATTTTTCATTTTTATTTCAATTTTATTCCGAGTTCCTGTTTTTAACAGAAAATACTTATTCATTACCTACAAGGAAAGATACTTTAGTTTGTTGACCAGGCATAGTATTTCGTCCCTAAGCCAAAATTTTGTGCCAAACTGGAACAATGCAACTGCAAAAATTTTCTTTTTGCCATTTTTGCGGATCCTTTGGAGGTGCAGTGTGGTATAGATAAGTTAAATAAATCCTCATATACTTGTCCAATTTGGTGTGGTCAGCCCAAAAATGGGTCCAGACATCTGTAAAATGCTTTAAAATTATCTGATTTAAGAACATGTGATTCTAGGAAAATTCTTCAGCTGTAACTGCCGGTGTCATTATGGCAGAACGTTTATTATACATAGTGACAAAGTCGTGCAGTTTTTTCCTTTTTCACTTTATGTCAGAGAATTTCATAATCACCGTGTATATTTGAACTTTGGTGAATTTCACAGCTTGTAGTATGTGTAATTTGCAAGTTTTTAGTATTTTGAGCTACGTCAAATATGGTAAGTGATTTTTTGTTTGTTTATGGAGTGATTTTTCACTTTCACTTGTAATTATATTAGGTGGCTTGGCATAACTCGTAGGTCAGTTTATTTGACAGTTGTCCATAAGCAAATGAGAAACTGATTGAACATCTCTCCCCGAACAGTTAGAAATCGATTTATTGAAGCCATCCGACTAGACCCGAAATGGGAAATGGACCTGATTCGATCTGGGATACCAAAATTGGAATTTCCACGAGTGGGATCACTGTTATCACGATGAAACCATGGTTCTACATTAGGGTGCCCCTTATTATTATATGACCAGAAATTTTTTCTCACATTTTGGAGAGTGCCGGGCATAATTTTATTCCAATGGATGTAGAGATAGGTCCTACCAAATTTTAGCTCGATCGAACGTTGTTAACCCGTCGCGCTTGGCGTCTAACGTAATGAGAATCTATGCGCAAGTGTATTCGCAATGCTTTTCTATTGCAGAATACACAGAACCTTTTAATTAGCTGTGATCTTGTAGTATATCGAAGGAATAAAAGTGACATAAAAAATTATCAATGAAAACCGGCGAATGACATAACCCGGGTAGCTAGGAGTGACTGGAGAAAACGATTACAGAATTCTCTTAGTTGAAATTAAACAAGTAATTAATAAATAGCATCGATTATGTATGCATTCATGTGACTACGTATTTATTAAAATAATTATTCCCACTTATATTCAGTAAGATTTAGACAAATAATAATCACTGTGAAAAATAATTTAAAGAAATATTTGCCCCACTTGCCCTCAATGCGCATTTGTTTACTGTTTGACTAGTGTTGTCAGTACTAAAAGAGACGCCCTTTTTTGTCAGATTTTGTATTTCTTCTAGATCCCTTCGATCTACTTGTACTGCAGTACATAGGTGTGCCAGATATTCCAGATGCTATCGGTGGTTTGTGAAACGTTGGAAAATTGGGATTTAACAGAAAAGGTACAAGCATTAACTGTTGACACCACTGCTTCAAATAAGGGTAGAATTAAAGGCGCTTGAAAGCTGTTAGAACAAAAACTTGAAAGAAATATATTGTTTTTTGGTAGCTGTCACCATGTTTTCGAACTTATTTTGGCAGCAGTTTTTGAACAAAGCAAATTGACTATTTCAGGATCAGATATTCCATTATTTAAAAGGTTTAAAAATTATTGGTCTAGAATCAACGTTCAAAGTTTCGTTCCAGCTGTGGTCAACCCTGAAATCACATAAATTTTTAGCGATCATACTGAAACTATTCTAGAAAGTATAAATGATGCAATTTCTAAAACGTTTCCACGAGAAGACTATCGTGAACTATTAAATCTCATAATAATATTCGTAGGAGGCTGTTCCTCCCGGTGGAATAAAATTTAGAAATTCGGGTGCTTACTATATGACCAGGTGGATGGAAAAAGCCATATATTCCTTAAAAATAATTTATTTCGAACAGAATTCGATTTAACGAAAGGCAAGGAAAAATCACTAACGCCAAATAACATGCTTCATTGTAAAATGCTACGTAAAATGCTGGATTTATGAGTCAGAAGCAATGTCTGCTCCACTAATGGATATTAAATTTTTGCGAGAATTAGATCAGTAAAAAGAAATTGATAAAAATATCGCTGAAGTGGCTATTGGGAAATTTGTAAACCATTTGTATTATTTGACTGATGAATGTGTCGCCTTCGCACTATTTCATGACTCGATTACTGAAAATACAAAATTGGCACAAAAAATTTTAGAAGAAACAGTAAATGTAGGAAATGAAAATGAAAGTGAAGATGAAACAGAAAATAATCTTAAGAAATTGCCAATGAGGAAAGAAGACATTTCCGAATTTTTAAATGATGAAGTTTTAATAAAATTACTTAGTAATAAGTCAATAGATTTATTTCATAGAGTTAAAATAGACAATTTTTACACTTGCATCCATCGAAATGGAAAAATTCTAATGAGTATAAAAAAGGACAGCTAGTCATTGGAGAATTAAAATTAGTAAATGACTCCGCCGAACGGGAAATAAAATTAATTCAAGATTTTAACGAAAAGTTACAAAATCCGAGGATCAAAAACAATTTTTATTGCAGGTCATTTTTTCATTGATATTTTCAAAGTCTACAAGATTCGTTTTCTTAATATATTTGTCCCTTTGGTTTTCTTTTTAGACTGTCCAAGATTACCGCCGTAAACATCCTCAGGCAACCAAAGAAGTATTGCAGAAAACTTTCGAAATGTAGAACTTTAGATTATGGACTAGTTTTAAAACTGTGTATTCTTAAATCAAACAATAAATAAATTAATAACTTGACATGTATTTATGATTTCTAAAAAGTAAACCAATTTTAAAAGACGATGTAGGGCAAAAATAAAATAAAATCGATAGAAAGTTAATTTTTGATTTTTGAAAAGTTTAGGCCACGAGCGCGACGTGTTATTTATATTCCATTAAGCTAAAAATTGGTGGGGATTTTTTTTAAACATAATGGAACAAAATTCCGCCCGGCACTCCTCAAAAATTAAAACTTCAAAAATAAGGGGCACCCTATTCTACATGTTAATTTTGGTAGGTTTTCTCTTATAGTTTGTGGTGTCATTAGAACACCAATTTCTGAATAGAGCTCATAATTCTCGAAGGAGCACCGGTTTGCAAGTTCTACTCAGAAAACAATTGAAAACCAATTATTTTATTTACAGTCCAAATCTAGTATTCTGTTTTCATAACCGATAACGGCAAACCCCATATAGCGAATGTTGTCAATTACCCTTTTAAAATCATCCGTATCAATAGGATTATATGACCAGCTCTATCCTATTGAGAATCATTGAGATGTGCTAAAACAATGATATTCCAGTTGTCAGTTCAACCACAGACGCAGGATGTACTTAGATATGCCCTTGCCCTAATAGGGCAACGGGAACAAAGAAATACAAAAAAAATTGTCACTTGTCAAAATTGACATGGGGCGAAAAACTAAAATATAATAAAAGCTGTGAAATGCATCAACGCTCAAGCATATGGAGTGGTCAGGAAGTCCCCGACCTAAACTAAAAAGGGACAGAATTGCACGATTTATTTCTCACCGTGTATAATACATAGATCTATCATACTGATACCGTTTGAACTGATGACAGCTGAATAATATCTCTAGAAACTGATCTAAGCTTGGTTCTTTAATGGAATATTTTTTTAGCTTCTATATTATAATCATTTGAAATGGGCTTATTTTTTGGTTGTCCCAACTCAAATTTTGATCAGTATATTTTGCCTTCATCTATACGTAGTTTATTCTGTCCACTTATCTACAAGACATCCTGTAGAAGCGCTTACACAAAAAATTATAACGAATGACTTACACTGCTAACATTATCGAACACGATTAATATTTTTTTAATTTTCTGAAACCTCAACTTTTTATCTTTTACTTTATAATCATGGCATGAAGAAATTATTATTTCTCAAATATATAATAATAGATATTATGTTTAATATTATATAAAAGCGTTTAAAAGTAAATTTAACCAAATTAAATAACTCTTCAAAGAAACTCACTGACTACCAACAATACGTATAATTTTAAACAAAACAATTTCTTAAACCCCGTCGTCTTGAGAAATATCGTTTAGAAATAGGATGACTTATTACATCAACTAATAATACTTTTGTTTGTCAAATTAATCGAGCGGTAAAAACTCTTGCTGTTCAGATTCGATTTCCGGATCTCATTTCCCGTCACGTAACCAACCTTTTTTCAGAAAAGAAATTAGTGCTATTAAAAGCAGCTATTGGATCTGTATCCGCTATCTTGTCTACTTCCTCTAGCAGGTTCATATCTGCCTGCGGCGTATATACTTAGTTGTATTTATTATCTCTAGCTGTACTCTGGAGAGTTGGTTAATAAGGCAGTTTCCTCAAATCACAAAATTAATTATTAAAGGGTAGTGTGGATGTGTGGATGTATTTAAATATAAGTTTAAACACGTGTTTAAGAAAAAAATAGATATTTATTTGGGTAAAATTTTTAATTGATCTTTTTACAGTGACATATTTTAAAGTGCTTACTCTTCAAGAGACAAGAAATCGATGAGTCTGAAGCAATCCGATGCTGCTTGGTACGTTAAAAGTGAGGTAATAGGACCAAAATGGGTTTTTTTACAAATAATAATAAACGCCCTTATTAAGACGACATTTAGCCATCGACTACTACTCTTACATTTACATAAATATCTACACAAATATCTAAAAAAAAAATTGTTACCAGCAAAGAAAAGAATCAAAATTTCGCCCGTTTTGGGGACCTCATAAATTCGATTCAAAATTGATCTAAATGATAGCTTATGGTAATACTTTAAAGTAGGCAAAATTTGGAGTTGAGCATAGTTTTTGTTTTGGAGATATGACGAGTCGAACCTGTTAGTTGACCTGTTCACAGCAAAATGAATCCAACATTCTTGGCAATTTTGTTCATTTTGTTCAAGATTCTCAAATACGCAAAGTGTATCATTTTCTATGTAAAATCTTCTGTTCTTTTCGAATCTATCATTGTATAGTTGAAGTGATCTTAATAGTGTGAGGGGTTATGATGTTATGAGGGGAGAGGAATGAATAGGCCGCGCAAGTAAATCTCCCGCCTTTACTCCACTTACATTAAGTGAGAATGCAGTGAGAGAGAGGATATCCATGTCGGCATCTGACGAGGCGTGTAGGCGTAAACCGTTAGACTGTTATTTTTAATTCAGGACCGCACTTGGGGTGAAGGTATAATTCGATAATTACTTCATATTTCTTTATTTGGTAATGTGTTTTTGAAAATAATTTTAGTAAGTTTTGTTACCAATTCATAGCAGTGCTTTGGGGGGATATTGTAAGTGTAATATTACAAATTATTATTATTTTATATCTATTTATTTTTTAATATAAAATATATTTTATATAAAAATGTTTCGACCATGTGGGGCATCTACGTCTACATCTAATCGTGTTTGTGAAAATAAAAGTGATAGTGATTGCAGTGATTACGGTAAGATAAAAACGAGTCATTTGGACGTGGACGGAAAACAAATTTGCTTAAATGTTTACGATAGTATTCTGAAACGAAAAGCTATAATTTGGATGATTTAGATGTAATAGATGAAACAGCATCTCTGACAAAAGTTCCCCGTTCGACAATACACAAACTGGTGAAAGAAGTTGCCCTCCCAAAGAAGAAAACAACGATCCGACGCCGGTAAATCGAAAATATATTTAGCAAAACTGTGTAGTTTACGGCGCGTATCAGAAAAATTAAATTCCAACTCTTGAAGTGATAGACAGAAAACTAAAGGAAATGAATTATCCTCTAAAATGTACCAAAAGAACTTTAGGAAATTTATTCAAATATCAAACTATTAATAACTTGCGCACCAAGCCGAGCGACTCCTATAAGTGCTTCGTATATAAATACATCGAGATTTGCTATGTTTTCAGTAGAAAAATACCGATTGATCAAAGATGTTTAGCAAATTATTTTCTACAGAAATATTTTGTACTTTCTTGTCCTACATTTCTGGTACAATTTAATGAAAGATTAGAAAAGAACGGAAAATTTTACGTTAAAAATGGTACTGGTTGTATCTGTTGAGAATATTAAGATAACGCAAGAGATCACCGAGAATGTCGGATTCGCCTTGGCGTGGATGAATCAAATAACGAGTTTAACTCGTCATATTTCCAAAACAAAAACTATGCTCAACTTGAAATTTCGCCTACTTTCAAGTATCACCATAAACTATAATTTAGACCACTTTTAAATAAAATTCATGAGGTCCCCTAAAAGAGGCGAAAAATAGGATTTTTTTTGGGTAATTTCTTCGAAGATTTTTAAAGCTTAAAATGTTTTTTTTTTTTTCATTATTGTACGATCTAAATTGGTCAAATTTTGAGAAAGTGCGTTTTTCACACTTTACTCGAAAACGGTGGTGGGTTCTACATAAAAACGGAGTCATATCAAGTTGACATCTTATTTAATTTACGTGCAATATGTTTTTCTTGTTTAAATAAGAGGAAAGTTCACCAAAATACATGTAACTACCAATCTTAACAAATACAGCTCATAAAACCTTGCTATCGTAAGATTATTCAGCTTAAGAAAGTGTACTTTAAAGTTCTATGGCAATTTTTATAAATGTGTTGCAATACATATTAAACTTCAAAATTTGTTTTGCGCTGTTATCTTTTGAGCTACTTTGATATTTTCCATATTTTTGAACACCCAGTACATATTTTTGGACTTATTAACTTGTTATTAAAGAATAGAAAAAATTCTTACGAAGAGTGGCTTATTTTCGAAAAATCAAAAATAAAAAGTCTTTCCTATTGCTACCTGTGTTCACCGATGGACGCAAAATAAAAACAAAATAGTACCATCGCTTACTTGCATTTTTTAAAATACACCCTCCGTTGAATATTGATGGGGGTTTGGCCTAGTTATTTTTTAGGGTGACGCCATGGTAGCGCATCGGGCTAAAGAATGACGAGCATGCTTGCTCACACTGCTTATTGTGTACTGAGTTCAATCCCCAGCTCCGACAACTAGCAATATCGGTGGCTAGTAAGTGTGTACGCGCTGATTCAAATGTATAACTAACTTTCAGGCCACCTCGATTTGGATTTGGAGTTGTCTACTATATGTGGCGGGTTTATGCTTATATTATGTCCACTCTCTACATTTTCCCCTCAAAATATACCAGGTTTCGATCTATAATTAAACAACTTTAAAGTAGCTGTAAGAGATAACACCCACCAGTTCAAGACGGCTCACAGTGGGCAGAAATTCAGATTTCTAGTAAAAAAAATCTGCCTACAAGTCAAATCTCAACCAATTTGAATGATTTTTTTTAAATACTCACTACGAACTGTACTTTATCGTGGTACTGCTTAAAATTTAATTAACATCGGTGATTAAATCTTTCAGTGCAAAGAATTGAAAAAGACCGTTGTTAAGTGAAAAAATTCTACATAGAGTGGTACATATTAGCATAACACCCGCAATTATCAAATGCATTACCCTTAAAGTATGGTCATAATATTTTCTTAGGTAAATTATCAAGTGAGGTTTTTCAGGTCAAAATTGCGCTCGTTGTTAATTAAATGAAAAATTCTACATTAAATTCTACACTAAAAATAGTGAGACTAGGTTATACGTGGAAAACAACAACCGAGAGGATCATGAACAAACTGGGAAAGAACCGAACATACTGGGAAAGAAAGGCGAGGGGAAAAAATGATTCCACAAAGGAATCGCAGCGATATATATACTCTACCAGAACCAGAAACCGAGGAATCAGAAGACTTAGAAGAAGAAGAAGAAAATCTGTAGAAACAGAAACACAAAAAAAGAGGAAGATAAACATTAAATACTCCCGTACCATGCTACATGTGGCTCTCGCTGTCGCTGCTGACAACGAGCATGACCCAAATCAAACCCAGCATCGGAATCCGAGGAATTAGAAGACTCAGAAAAAGAAGACTCGAAGAAGCAGAAACACAAAACACATATTTCACAAGAAGAACCAGAAGAGGCAGAAGCCCAGAATCAAAAACAAAAAACGGGAGCTTAAATCCTGCCTCATGACACAATGCGGTCACGCATCTCACATCTCCCATCCCACATTTCTTTGCTATACACCATGTGGCTCTGGCTGCTGGCAAAAAGCGTGACCCTAATCCAATCCAGCGTGGACGTAACAGGCTCAGCTGTATACCTGGGAGTGGCAGCAATGCCTGCCGCACTCTGGTAAATCAATCAATCAATCAATCCGATGATCTCCAATAAGCTGACCTTTGCTTATTGCTAGAACATGGAAAGGATTACACAGCCACTCACAAAAAAAAATCTTAATCCGAGACGAAACATAGTTTCCAACGTTTTTTGGGTCGCTGATCTTACGAATCCGACGTCAGTTTTCCCTCTAAACGTCGGAATTTTCCGGAAAATCCTGACGTGTAATGGCTGATCCAAAGTTAATATACAACGATAACGATTACAATGTTCTGCAGTATAATCGAAATCGAAACCAACAAAGCTTGAATACAAAGTCATCAGGATGGAAAGATTCAAGTTTATGAAGAAAAGAGAATTGTCCGGTTAACAACCTCACCAGATCGTACCATAGTTAACTGGATGAGGCTATTCAAGAACGACTATGGCTCATTTTTATTATGTAACCAGCTGCCCAACGCAAATTGAACGATTTAGTCCTTTTATCCTCTTCTGCAGCCCCTCCCGAAATATAAATAGATTTCAGACTGATGTCTTTGAATCAAGACATGGGTTTTCGTAACTCCTCATAAGTATCTGGTTTCATTTGCTGTCAACTTTGATGGAAGTCATGTGAAAAAATAGATGGCGGCACACATTTTTCACCTCCAAGAAAGTTTCAATCCGGTTAAAGATCGAACATGAAAATGAGTTATTCGAATAAATATTGGAAAAATACTGAATCATAAATGATTGGAGTGACGCGAACAGTAGCACAATTCAACTATGATGTTGCTGTAGCATAAAAATGGTAAATGAAAAAAAAAATCAAAATTTTCTATTTTATGTTTTTGTTTGTCCTACAACTCAAATCAAATCAAACTAGATTTATTTCATATTTGAAAATACAATTTCTTCTCGACACTCGTTTCCGTGTCCAGCCGAACATCCGCTAGCCAAGGCTCCACGTCAGTTGAAGGGCTGGGCAGGAACGAGGTCGAGGTAGAATAAAATAAATTGTCAGAATTACCCTACTTCTACCTACCTAGTAGGTTCATTAGGGAAGTAAGGTCTTACGATTTAACACAACTGAAAAATTTCAAACATAACTCGTTGTAGACAAAGCACATGCACTATTTTAAATTTGGATTGCTGAGACAGGAAATCAAATCCACTAAAAATACCTCCTGTAGACAATGATACGCAAAAAGAGAAAGGCCATGCCAAGCCGTTGAACTTTTTGTAATTTTTAAGTTTTGGTACCAAATATTTTTAAAGTTTCAAATAATTATAATTGTTCTCAAATTTAGAATAATAATTGCGATAAAAACCAAAACTACATAAAGGAAAGAACAAAAAGAGTTGAAAAAAGTGAGAAAGGTTGGGTAATAAGTTTAGATTTAGTAAAAGAATTGGTGGCTACAAGGGCTGCCGAAAAATGGACAGCGCTTGGTAAGGTAATTTGTGTTTATTTCTGAAACGGCGCATTATGCTCTCTTATTCAGGTACGAGAAAAAAATTTATTTTTTAATGCTCATGAACTTTTATCTAAGACGTCATTCCGTTAATGAGACAGGATTAAGAAAATGAAAAGCGGCCGCCATTTTTCGAGAGGCTGTAGCATGCACAAATGTTGATTTTTGGTATATTATTGTTAGAATTATGCATATGGAAAGTCTTCAGTTTAGGGGAAGTAGTTCCAGGTAAGGAGTTATTTTTTCCTAACACGGTTGGATAATATCGACTATATCATGATATAAATAAGACATGTCTTTTCTGATTTTAATAGAGACATGTGAAACAGTGTTTTAGAGTCAATGCAAGTTAAACGAGTAAATCTATTTATATCTTTTTGTCGTCGCGTCAGTCTTGAAGTTTTGTGATTGCCAATATAACAATACCTATCAATGAAGGGAACGTAACTGTACCTTTGTACAGGCTACTGTTTACATAACCTGCTACTGACACTGAAAATTCTCTCGATACTAATTTTGAATGAAACTGTAAAGATCGATATGGTATTGCGATTTACGATAAATTATATTCACATTCATGTTTTCAGATCATCTGAAATGTACACATCAATCAAGTCGAAACTAATTCTTCAACATTATCAAATCTGTTTCAGCTGTAGTTTGAAAATTTTTAAATTACAATTTTCTATTCCAAGTCACTGTGTTGGCGAAACAACTGTCGTGTACTGTAAATATAATTTGTGGAAATCATAAAGCAATGTTTCATTCGTTTATTGTGTATCAATATGGTATAGATTTTCATCAAGTAAAGGTTGAGTCAATCAACAGCATTATATTGGTATAAAAATGCTGCAAGTAAACATGTTGATTATTGTTGATGTTAGACTACCTTCCTATTGGAAAAAAAATATTTTACTGAATAAAAACCGCTGCCATAGGAATCACTACTTCCTCGTCCAGATTCTCTGTCCAAGTCTCTTTCAACGAAAAAAAATCCATGCTATATTTGCACTCTACTATGCGGAAATAATTGTTTATATAATTTAAGTTATATAATATACCGGCGCGGTAACTCAATCGGTTAAGGCGTATTGAGTGGCGAATATGCTGATCGACTGCCTACCGCGCTCTGGGTTCGACCCCCATCCCCGGTATTGACAACACCGGTGGATGTGGATGTATGTCTGCGTTTTTTCAAATGTGTAACCCCCTTCCGCACAGCCTTGGATATGGATTTGGGGGCTGTCTACTATCTGTGGTGTGTTTATGTTATGTTTATTTCATATCGCATATCCCCAAAAACCCATAAAACGATATGCTACATCGGTAGTAGAGGTGCGAGAGACTGATGACAAAAAAATATATTGAGACCTTTGGTTTGTTACTGTTTGTTGGGTATTTTGCCGCTGAAAAAATATTTTAAAATTTTGATGAAAGAAACCTCTATACCAAAAGGATCAGACAGAGGTTGGTTTTTAATACTCCTAGTACAAAATATCTCACACCTAAAAATACGTAAACTGAAACAAAAATGTTAAATGATAATAAGAAAATTAAATTGAAGGCTCTTCCTTTGGTACTTGTACACACACTAAATCACAATTTTAACCCCATTTAATAATTTAGCGGGGGTGGTAATGGGGTTGATAGTGATGGTCTTGAAATCTTGATTTCTCGTACATACAATAAATCCCAACTTTATGGACTCTTGCTTCCTTGCTTTACCTATTTATCCGCATTACCACCCAACCCTTCAACGCTATGAGATCAAGATTATAACCTAGTTTTAGATCTCATCATAATACATAGGTCATTTTTTTTTAGTAATAGCCACCTCCACCATTATTAAATAAGTAAAAAAATAAATTACGATTTAGTGTGTATACACCAAGCAAAGGCCCTAACTACTGTTTTGGCATAATTTCCTCCTTACCACTTCCACCCCATTATTTAAAGGGGTAGAAAAATAAAATCGTGATTTACTGTGTTAACAAGAACCAAAGGTCTCAAAATTTGTTTAGCCCCATTACCATTCCATAGGGGAAAAACAATAAAATTGTAAATTAGTGTGTACGAGAACCAAAGGCCACAAAAAATTTTTTGGCAACAACCTTCTCCTCTACCATCCCCACTATCGTGTAGCATATCGTTTCATAGGTTTTTGGGGTAGCCGATTTCAAATACTACATTAAGATATATGAACAATTATTTCTACGTAGAGAATTGCAACGAAGACTTGCGTGAAATGAGGTCAAAATTAATGCTATTGTCAGATCTATATAAACAATATAAAAGTAATTATCTGAAAAGGGAATTATCTAATTTCAAAACCAAATATAGAAATACTATTATAAATGCAAAAAAAATTAAAAATGAGAAGTTAATAAGAAATTCTCAAAATTCAATAAAAACCATGTGGGAAATCATAAACAAAAAGAGAAAAAACGCACATTCTCATGCACAGAAAGAGATTAGTTTGTCTCCAAATCAGTTTAGCACTTTTTTCAGTGAAGTTTCTGAAAATCTTTTAGAGGAGTTAGGTGATAGTGAAATAGATCTTGTCTATAAAATGCATCATTCTGAACTACCCAATGTAAACTCATTTGATTTTAAACCAGTAACTCATAATAATATCAGAGAAGCCATAGACTTAATAAAAAAACAAAAACAGCAAAGACATTTATAGCCTAAATATAATTCTAATTAAAACTATTAAAAATTTGATCATATCACCATTATACAAACTTATAAACTTGTGCATCATAGAATCGTGCTTTCCAGACTGTCTTAAAGAGGCTATTGTAATTCCTATATTTAAAAAAGGAGATGCAAATAATGCAAATAACTATAGGCCTGTGTCACTAATACCAATTTTTTCAAAAATAGTGGAAAAATGCTTTTCCGAGCAAATAGCAAACTACTTTGAGAACAACAATATTTTTATAATAAGCAATTTGGTTTTAGGAAATCAAAAAATACCACCTCTGCAATTCTCGATTTGATAGAACAGGTTTTGGGGGCTTTCGAGGATCGAGAGCATATGTGCACTACATTTTTTCGACTTAAGTAAAGCATTTGACTGTGTCTCACACAAAGTACTGCTAAAAAAGCTAAAGAGGTATAACTTCGGCCATAACAGTATATCATTATTAAGATCATATTTAACAAATATATATCAAACGATTAAAGTAAATAATGCACATTCAAATAAAACAAAAATAATACATGGGATACCCCAAGGCTCAGAACTTGGTCCCCTCCTATTTTGAATATATGTGAATGACTTCCCATATTCAAGCGAACAATCTAGTGACATACTGTTTGCAGACGATACTATTTTTTTTTTTTTTAACTGTTTAACGTCGGCCTATTTCCGCTACCAGGGCCTATCACCGACGCCAGGAGACGAGCTACCCCCACCTGGAAATTTTGCCGAACCTCTTCCCTTAAGAAGAGTAGGGATCTTTTACTTGCCTAACATTTAATATACAAGGGAGCGCCTGCTTTACATCCTCTCCGAAGGATGGTATATCCACTACGTAATCCTCGTCTGAAATTACGTAACTTCCGAGTATACACTGATATACAAGCCTCTAGAAGGTGGGACGAGAACGCTGTATTTCCCAAGATGGGAGCCTATCCAAGTACTAACCGCGCTCGACGTTGCTTCAACGGAATATCGACTGATATTAACATTGAAGTCGCCTGATACTATTTCGGTAGTAAATAAACTTACTTTAAATAGAGAAAAAACAGTGCATATAATCTTCTCATTGCGTAATAAGGTAGGGCACAATGTTTCCAGGAGTCAACAAAATTCTTCGGAGTTTATCTAGATGACAAATTGACCTGGCAAGTACATGTAGAAAACTTGTCAAAAAAGCTAGGAAAAAACACATTTATCTTGAGAAATCTGGCAAATGAAGTAGGCGAAGAAGCTTTGAAAAATGCATATTTTGCACTATGCCACTCTTTGCTCTCCTATGCTGTTTTAGTTTGGGGTCAAGCATCAAATTGGCCTAGAATTTTTGCTCTACGTATAGTATCTGGATTAAATTATAAAGAAGACTGTAGAGAACTGTTTCGTAGACTAAAGATACTCACGTTACCCTCAATATATATTTATGAGTTGCTTTTGTATGCTAGAGAGAACTTGTATCCTCAAAGTGTAAACAGATAATGTGACTACCATTATAGTACAAGATACAAAAATGTGTTACAGCACTATATGTCAGATTAACTAAAAGTCAAAGAGGAATTCAATTTTTAGCACCCAAATTTCATAAGAAATTGCCAATGAATATAATAAGACTACCAGATCTGACATTTGAGGAAAAAGTAAGGGCCATCTTGCTGGAAAAAATGTTTATTCATATGATGAATTTTTATCATATAATTTTAATAAGACATAAGAAAATGTTGCGTTTGTTAAATTCCTGATGTTTGTTTTTACACTTTAAATGTTGGCGAGATATGTATAAGTATATATTTGTAAATCTAAATATTGACTTGTGCAAATACCATTTTTGTATGTGCACCAATAAATTGATTGATTGATTGAAATAGAGTATCAATTTTTTTTTAGTTGTAAAAGACTTGGATAGAGAATCTTGATGTCGAAATAGTGATTCTTTAGACAGCGGTTTGTTTCTAGTTTGGTTGAATTTAAACAAAAACATTTTTAGGATCCCAAAGCACTTTAAATTTGAAAATAAATTAATAAACAGAATTAAAAATGTTTTAAAAAATACGCCAAAACAGGTGTATCATATTCAGAATTTCCTTTAAATTTCAAAAATGCAATAATATACTGAATTTCCCATTTGAGGTACTAAATTTGGGTAACTGGTTAAAGCAGAAGGGCACGAAAATTGAAGTATTGTTCAAAAAATAGAATTTTACACTCCCTGATTTAGACGATACGATAGTGAAAGAAACATAGAGTATTATCTTCAGCTATTAATTTAAAAAATACTTACTACTATTAAGTTAACAAACGGTATTAATGGCAGTTATTCTTTCAAATTATAGAAACTTTTGCTGCCGAAAGCAACCATTATACCATTAGTCTTATTTGTAGTTATTTGTGGTAATTATCTTATTCGCACCAAAAGTATAATTTTGCACGCAATTATACATATTTACATGGGCGTATTATTTTAATTGGCAAAAAATTCAGACATCCTTAACAAGCGGTAATACTTTATTCTAATTTCTCAGCATTTGTACTAATTTTAGCACATATTCGGGTTAGTGGTCCATTGAAATAAAGAAATCTATAATTTGTTCGGTCGAAATATATGTGCGTGTAAAAAATCCTGATAGTGACCTGACATGAATAAACCAAAGGTCACAATATTACACTCCTGCTCTGTTGCAATAACTACTATATCGTATATTGTGTTCGAAATAATGTTAATATTTCAAAAAATCTGTTTCAGTTTAGATTGGCACTTCTTAAGAGCCATAGGGAGTGAGAGACACTCATAAAAGCAAATTGTTTATGGACAGGCAGTTTATTTTGATTTCCAAACACAAGTGTCATACAGCATACAACAGGTTTTTCTAGTAGTTAATAAAACACGGTCTTTATATGGGAGTAATAAAACGCCGAGGAGTTCCAATGGAGAGGTGATACTAAATAATAAAAAAAATAACAAAGGTTGGATCGGTAGAAATACCCGAAATCGATACAGAAGAAATAATGAAATCCATAAATGAAATTAAATTAAATCGAGCTCCAGGAGAATATGGAATAATTTCAGAATTAATAAAATATGGAGGAGAGTATTTAGTAAAAAAAAGCCTCAGGATATTGCTGAATAAATGTTTGGAAGAAAGGAAAATACCAAAAGATTGGAATAACGCTGTAGTTATAACACTTTATAAGAAAAAAGAAAAATCAGACCTAAGGAACTACAGGCTAATAAGTCTTTTATATCAAGTATACAAATTACTAACGAAGGTAATTACAACTAGACTAACAAATAAACTTGACTTATATCAAGGTGTAGAGCAAGCGAGTTTCAGAAAAAACTATAGAACCCTAGATTACATACAATCCCTCCGTAGCATCACAGAAAAAACAATAGAATAAAATAAAGACATATACCTAGCATTCATCGACTATAACAAAATTTATGACTAAATTGAAATGTAGACAATTATAAACTCTTTACAAAACTGCCGAGTAGATACAAGATATATAGAATTAATTGAAAATATCTGCAAAGAAGCAACGAGCACAGTAACACTACTTACGGAAATAGAACCGATAGAGATTCAAAGGGGAATAAGACAAGGAGACTCTATATCACCAAAACTGTTCACGCTAGCATTAGAGGATATATTTAAAGAACTTCATTGGGAAAACTATGGGATCAATATTGAAGGACAAAAACTGAGTAACTTAAGATATGCAGACGATGCAGATTTGATAACGGAAAATCCTTTAGAATTAGAACAAATGTTAAAAGAACTCAAGGAAAAATCAGAAAAAATATGACTCAGCATAAATATGGGAAAAACAAAAATAATGAAAAGAACATCTGCACCAAATAATCAACCATTCATTCTCAATGAACAAATAATAGAGGAAGTAGAACAATATGTATACCTAGGGCAAAACATCAGAATTGATAAGGAAATGAAAACACCAGACTTAACAGAAGAATCAGGCTAGCGTGAACAGCATTCGGAAGACTAAAACACATTCTACAAAATAACAACAAAAGATTTAAGATATATATGAAAATCAGAATACTGCAACAATGTGTTATTTCGGTGCTGATAATGGAATTGAAACGTGGGCACTCACGAAGAAAACAATGAGTAAGCTGCAAGCGACACAGCGCTATATGGAACGAGCAATATTAGGCATCACTCTGAGAGATACAACTATTAGACTGGCGGTACATGACCAGTCAGGTGCAACGTTTTTAAAATGCATGCCAATCATATATATGAATGTAATTATCATGAATATGCCAGAAACGCAAATTTTAGGCAGTCGTCGCGTGCAGAAGGGTGTGCAAATCGATTTTTTTTTGTTCTTTTTGTGTTTTTTTTTTAATTTTAAAATGGATGCCAATAGTGCCAAACGAAAAGCCGTGAAAAAAAAATCCAGCGGAAATTCATTGGCATGCAGTTTCCGCGCGCAAAACAAATTTTGGTGCGCACATTAAATCGTAAAATTTTTTGATATTTTTGATTTTGGATGATTTTGATTTTGAATTTTTTTTCACGGCTTTTCGTTTGGCACTATTGGCATCCATTTTAAAATTAAAAAAAAACACAATTTTACGTTTCTGGCATATTCATGGTAATTACATTCATATCTATGATTGGCATGCATTTTAAAAACGTCGCACCTGACTGGTCATTAGGGTGGAACGAAAAAAAATTTTTTTTTTCTATCCATGTGTCATAGCACTCAAAACGTGCATCCAGTAGTAAAAATTAAGTAAAAAAAAAATGAGGCAAAACAAAAATGTTCTATGGTTCCTCATCGACCTCGAAGTTTTTGTCGATTAATTTATATATTTATAAGTGTTGTCACAAGCTCAATGTTACTTTTAGATGCAGATATTGGCTTTGCTGACGCCTATTGATGGAGGGGGAAGTGACACGTTCACATTGTTCATATGTGAAGCGTTCGGCACTTTGTTGTCAGTTGCGAGGTGATTATCGGCCTGATCGCAAGCTATGACTACTAGAAGTGAATATCGTTGTGAAATTTTTGGTGATCCTAAAGAACTAAACCTCCGTGAGTTACCGACCTACCGTGATGTTATGTTATACTATTTATTCGTTCAACACCAACTTAAAGAGAAGAAGTCGGGAAGAGATCCATCCGTCCGAGAAATTTTAGAAATTATTATACCGAAAATTGAAAATGTTTGGCAAACTGCATCTATTCCTACGGTTTCGCACCGTAGAATTTGGAATATGATAAAAGATTATCACGGTCGTTACAAGAAGTTACAGAAAAATTTAAAATCCAGAAAAGGGGCATCGTGTATTCAAATACAAAATGTTAAATCTTTTAAAGACGAAGCAACTCGTTTGTTTGATATTGCGTCTTGTAAATGCAATGTTGAAATTTGTAAATGTGCCAAACCTAATAAAGTACCGACTATTGAGAAAGATTTCTTGTTAGATCAAAGAACAACTAGAAAAATGGCTATTGGATCGGTCGACGTTGTAAAAACAAAAAAGTTAATGTCTGCCGAACAACGAAAAGCGAAAGCAAATGCCCGACTCGGTGCTTGCAAAGATGAAGAAAAGTCAGTCAGCATAAGGTAAGATAAACTAATTAATTTAACAATGCTTCCTATTAATAATAAAAATTCATTTCTCTTCAGCAGATCTAATGATTGTCAAAATAAAGAACGCAATCGACCAACTTTCATTCTTTGATAGAGCAAGCACTTCAGCTTCAGGTGATTTTGAGGAAGCGGGCTCATCTTCCTTAAATGAATTTAGCAGTGTTAGCAGCCTATCGCAAATGAGAACTAAGCTGCCCTCTCTTGGCCTTGCTTACGACAGAACCGGAGTTTCCGATAGGGCAGCTGCAATAATTGCCAGTGCCTTATAACAAAAAGTAATCCTACCATGACAATTGGTCGAATGAAAGTAAGGAGAGCAAGAGAGTCACAACGACGTTTATTGTTGAAGGAAAACAAAAACAACACGAGTTTACTAGGAATATTTTTTGATGGCCATAAAGATAAAACTTTAATCAATGAAAAACAAGGCACGTCATTTCATAGAAGAATAATATGCGAGGAACATATAGTCGTTCTGGAGGAACCGGGATCTAAGTACATAGGCCATACTACATTAACGGTACTGGTAGTGGCATTAAGACTTCTCTCTTGAGTTTACTCAATGATAATGATTTTGATACAACGGAGTTGGTGGCGATCGGCTGCGATGGTACTGTAACTAATACTGGTGTCAGAAATGGTGTAGTACGTCTTATGGAGGAGGAATTAGGTCGACCTTTGCAGTGGCTAATTTGCCTTTTCCATTTTAATGAACTGCCTTTCCGACATATAATAACACATCTTGATGGTGAAACAACTGGACCACACGGATTTAAGGGCAATATAGGACAAAAACTGGAGAACTGTGAGAAACTTCCAGTATTCCGACAAATTAAAAATAACCTCCCGAAATTGGACTGCAATGAATTTAAATCTACTAGTCTAAGCACAGATCAGAGATACCTTCTCGAGATGGTTCAAGGAATAGAATCAGGTGTGCTTTCTGCCTCTTTAACTGCACGGAATCCTGGAAAAATATCTCATGCGAGATGGTTAACAACTGCTAACCGAATTTTAAGACTCTATACTGCAACCAAAGAACCATCTGAAAATTTAAATATTCTAACGGAGTACATAGTAAAAGTTTATGGTCCGTTGTGGTTCAATATAAAGCTTAAACCTTCTTGTGTGGAAGGTGCAAGACATTTGTACAGAATGTTGGAGCTTTCTAGATTTTTGCCAAAAAATGTTTTGAAAATTATCGATCCAGTAATTGAACGAAATGCCTTTTTCGCTCATCCGGAAAATATCTTAATTGCGTTGCTTACAGATCAAGACCCAAAATTCAAAGAGCTTGGAATGAGGAGGATCCTCAAAGCAAGAAAAACGATTAACCCAGGAATCCGTAAATTTACTGTACCTCCAATAAATTTCAAAGCAACCCATTTTTCAGAAATAATTTTTTGGGACAAGGTGGAACTATCCGAACCACCAATAACTAAAAGTATGGAAATCAACTTGCCAAATCCAGTAAACTTTAATTTCCCCTCATTTCCTAGTCATACCTAGTCAAACGGTGGAAAGGTGCGTGAGACTTGTGACTGAAGCATCTGCTGCTGTTTGTGGAGCTGAAAGCCGCGAAGGATTCATCCAGTCTCGTATAAATTCAAGAGATACTCTGCCAACGTTTGAGAAGAAAGGAGATTATTTTTTGAAAAAATAGTTTTTTTTAGATTACTTAAGTATTTAGATTTGAATCATAATTTTGGTTTCACCTAATGACTGATTTTTATTAATTATATATTAAAATATCTTTGCCGGCATACATTTTATTTCGCTTAATTTAGAACTTTTAAGGTCATTGAGGAACCTCAGAACATTTTTTAAATCAGATTCGCATTTTTCTGGTGTCTTTCAGACTCAAAAATGAAAGTTTTAAGTGCTGTGACAGATGAATCAAACGAAAAAAATATGTAAAAAAATATCTGAAATATATCGTTTTATTCCGAACTATTAAGGCCATTGAGGAACCTCAGAACATTGTTTAATTGGATTCAGATTTTATAGGTGACATTTAGACCCAAAAAGGAACACTTTGTTTGCTATGACAGGTGGAAAAAAAAAAATTAAAAAATTTTAAAAATCGTTCCACCCTACTGGTCATGTACCGCCGGTCAGTGGGTCAGGCAAAGAACAAAAACGGAGATATTTTACTTTTTTGTTTAATGACACAGCTACACAAAAAAAGTGGTCTAGCCTGCGGACTAGACTAGTGCATTCTCATATATTTGGACCCTCTGAAACTGAATCCGAAGTCAGAATTGGCAGATTTGCTCGTTCTTCACCCCCAACCCCAAAGAAACACTCCCCCAAAAAATGGTCTGTTCGGCGGACCATACCAGTGTATCCTTATGTATTTGGACTCTCTGAAACAGAATCCGAAGTCAGAATGGTCAAATTCGTTCGTTTTTCACCCCCAAAACAAAAAACGTGGTCTCGACTGTGGACCAGACCAGTGTATCTTTATGTATACAGACCCGCTGAAACCGAATCCGAAGTCAGAATTATCAGATTAGCTTATTTTTCAGTTTTTCAGACCAATGTATCCTTACCAAATACATAAAAGATACACTGGTATTGTCCGCTGGACAGACCATTATTTTGGGGGGTGTTTTTTCGGGGTCAGGGGTGAAAAATGAGCCAATCTGACTATTCTGACTTCGGATTCGGTTTTAGTGGGTGCAAATACATAAGGATACACTGGTGTGGTCCGCAGGCCAGATCACTGTTTTTTGTTTTGGGTGTGTTTTTTTGGGGTTAGGGGTGAAAACCGAGTGAATCTGACAATTCTGTCTTCGAATTCTGTTTCAGACCACTTTTTTTTTATGTGGCTGTCTCATTAAACAAAAAAAGTAAAATACTTGTACAAAAAATGTCTGCGATGAATGATTTTAAATATCATGGAAATTGGTTCTATATATATCTAAGAATGTATTAAGAAAAAATCCGAGTGGCAACAACTTTTAATTTAAATTTGGTTGTAGAATACGCGTATTTGGGTTGGCCAAAAGCGACTTAATGTATATTTGACTCCCTATCAGATGCAATAGGTTGCTTGCCTCCGTCATTCCAAAGCTACGACTTTCGTATTTTGAACATAAGCCTTACACGACTGTATAGCACTATATAGCGTGTCCTAATTATGAACTGGTCTAATGGCTGGTACTATTTGATAAGCACTAAATCATGGCCTATTAATGAAAAGTTTTTGTTTGTTTTTAACTAATTAAAAAATCAATTTTGCCACATTGTAATACATCTTTGAAAAGAGAATTAAAAGTAGTATCGAATACAGAAAATATCTAATATATCGATTGCATAAAAAGCAAAAGTCACAGTCAATGTCTCTAAAAAAAAAAGATAGCAAATTTTTTCCTTAATCTTATAAAGAAACAGTATCTCTACAAACCTGTACAATCGTAATTTAAAATGACGTAACCATTTAAATCACGGAAATACTACGGGTTTCCAAAAATGCACAGTTGTGAGTTTTGCCTATTCAAAAACTACTCCTAGGTGATAAATCATTATAATCAGAATATTACATTTTTGTCAAAAATTGGGCAATATAGGTTTAGGCTCGTATTGAGAATTTTGTTCAGATTCTAAAAATGTAAAAATATACATTTGAAATACTAAAGTTGGGATCACTTTCGATGCACCAAATTCGAATCTTTGTTTATAATTAGTGGAGTAAAAAACAGGGGAAAAGTCGCTTCCTTCTCGAGTTTTTTTTATCTTAGAACAAACTGAGACATATACCATTTCGTTAAGCAGGTCGATGTTCGTTAGAAATCATGAAATACGACATTTTTTAGTGGTCACGGATATTGTTATTTTTAAAAAGGTGTGAATTTTTTTGTTTAATCATGTTTTTTTTGAACATCTAATGCCATATCTCAAAAACGAATGGAGATATCCACATGAACTTTTTTTTGTTATAAAACACACACGTAAGCGCTTCTATCTGTGTATAGTATTGTTAATTAAAACATTTTCAAGCATGTTAAAAACTTAGATAACCTTGAAAGTTCAGAAAATACGCTGTCAAATTTAATTTTCACTAAGCTACAAACTTTTTTGTTTTTGGAAATTTTGTATAACATGCTGGAAGAAAATAAAGCCAAAAGACCAAAAAAGTTTTTGATAGCATAATTCTTATTGTGTTTTTGATATTTAGGTACAGTGATTTTTTTGGAGCGCGCGAATTGCAGAAATTGAGTATTAATACGCCCGCGTCCACTAAAACTAACTAGTCTCAGGGCGGTGTACGATCAACATTATTCGTTTTTGTCGAAGGTTAAATTATAAAACCGCTGCCTAAGGAATCACTACATCCACATCCAGATCTTCTATCCAAGTCTCTCACAATGAAAAAAAATTGAATGTGGAAATTATTGCTTATGTAACTTTAATAATAAAATATTTGAAATCGTCTACCCCAAAAACCTATAAAACGATATGCCACATCGGTAGTGGGGCTGAGGGTGGTGGAAGGGGGGTGGTAGTAGTGGTGGATAAAGTAAAAAAAAATTGAGGCCTTTGGTTCTTGTACACACACTAAATGACAATTTTATTTTTTTCGTCCCCTTGAATAATGGGGTGGGAGTTGGTAATGGGGGCGGTTAATGCCAAAAAAATTTTGACACCTTAGCTTCTCTTATATATACTATATATACCAATTTTATGGACTCTCACTTGCTTGATTTGCCTATTTACCCTCATTTACCCCCCAACCTTTAATGGAATAATCTAGTTCCAGATTTCGTTAAAATACATAGGTACGTGTACCAAATTTCAAGTCAATATCTTAAATGGTTCGGGAGTAATCGTGCACACAAAAAAAGTTACAGACAGACCGATAGACAGAATTTTTTTTTGCTCAAACTTAAAATCTCGACGTTTCATGACATTCAATTTTTATTGTCCAAATAGGCTTACTATTTGAACAATAAAAATTTTCAAAAATATTTTTGTCGATCTATACTTACACTGGATGTGGAAGTAAAAGGTGTAACGATATTCTTTCCCTAATTACCACTTGTATTATATTGTAGAACATATGGCCATTGTGCAAATTGTGCGTGGATTATCTGCTAAAAAAATATTTAAGATAAAAGAGCAATCTAAATTTCATTGTAAAATGGAGTGGATTTTATGTGGCGTAGTAATAGAGGAGAACGATAAACTTGTGCACAAGCCATGGAAACAGGGTTTCTATAATTAGGGCTGCGAAAATTAGGATATTTTTTCTTTTTTGTTACCTAATTTAGGCGAAAATAACACGTTTACTCAATTATTGTGTGGATCTAGGGTAAAAATGCAATGCATGGGAGTTTCGGATAGGGACTCTGACACAGGAAATGTCGGATACAAATATTAAGATTGCCACGTTAAAAAAAAGTGCTTTAAGAAGCTGTCTTTTCTATTTAGCTCCAATAATAACGTAAAAAAAGAGGAAAACGCGATAGTTTACTTTTTATCAAAACACTCCAAAATTATTACTTTTTCTAAACTTCTGTTTATGGAATTTTATTAGCCCCTTAGTTGCGCAACTTTTTTTCCATTTACTATAATATTATTTTTTACCGTTTCCGAGATCCCAATGCAATGAATTTTTATCCCAGATACTGTATTTAAGATTTTTAATTCCTTTTTGCCTTCAACCTTAGTCCTTAATGCGCCACTGGAAAAAATAAGTTATCCTTTCAGATCCTAAAACGTGATAAAACCGTCCTAAACATAAAAAAATAATAATGAAAAGTTCCGTTACACACAATACATAATCATTATTATTCTTAAGTGCCGTGCGCGTACGCTTCGATAATTCCTCCATACTAAAAAATTCGTAACTAGCAAACTATTGCTAATAATGAAAATATTTTTTTTCTAAAAACTTTTTTAGTCTATTGACTTCATTTTCTTCATAGCATGTTACACAAAATTTTCAAAAACAAAAAAGTTCCTCGCTTAGTGAAAATTTGATGGCGTATTCTCTAAACTTTCAGGGTCATCTACGTTTTTGGCATGTTCACATTTTTTTTTATTAGCAATCCTATGTATAGAAAGAAGCGCTTACGTGTGTGTTTTATAACAAAAAAAAGTTCACATCGATAGCTCAATTCATTTTTGAGATATGGCAATAGATGTACAAAAAAACATGATTTAAAAACAAAATAAATTTTACACTTTTTTTTAAATAAGAATATCTGTGACCAGTAAAAAATGTCGTATTTCGTGTTTTTATGTGTAAAATAATTTTGTCGGTAATACCCACTGTGTCTGATCTTGTTCTAAGCTGATAAAAGAAAACGACACAATTTTACCTCTTTTTCGCTGCTCTAAATGGAATTTTAGTCCTACAATTAGCCTTCCAAATTTCAGTTGCTCACTCCAAGTATTTCAAGGAATATTGGAGTCAGTCTATTCCCTGACTCACCCGGTATATACTTTACTGTATAATTTTTGTTAACCTAGCTAGGTTTGACAGCATAATAACTGTTTAGATTGCGTTTAAAATGTATCGGATTATAATTATAATATATTGCAATAAGAAACCTACCCCCACTTTTTTTTAACGAGAAATAATAAGTTCTTTCTCGAACGTGCTAATAATAAGAAAAACAATATTGTGTATTTTGTTTGTGTTTAAAAATAGCGTGCTGATAAACTTATTTTATTTTATTACTTTCGCGAAGGTTGATCCAAGGCTGATAACATAACACTGAAACGAAACGGCGGCAAATCGTTTAATCAAAAGTTACTCACCCAGGCCTTTCGTTAAGTCCATTAGAAACACTAACTGGAAGTCTGACATTGCCGCTTTGCACCTCGGCGTCGGATGGTTTCTCTTTCACGGTTATCCTTATCGGCTTGACATCTGCTGCGACTACAGTTCGAGCTTCTTTCATTCTATCGTTCACACTTCTTTGCACCGAATTGCCCATAACGTGCTCAGGTGAGATCAGTCTGCTCATATTTCTCTGCACTTCCATTTCCAAAGCTTTGGAACTTACGAATCCAGCATGGGTGACGTGATTGGTATGATTGTTGCCTCGATCACTATGGTTGGCATCAAAAACTCTATTCTCGGGTTTAGTCATAACTGGTTCAACTTGTGGTAAGGCGCTGGTGGCATTTTTGGTATCCAATGCTGGATTAGTCGTCGTCTTTCCGGGTTCAGTAGCTACTGATATAACAGCATTTGCAGCTGGAGACAGTTTAGTAAACCCATGTTCTTTAAACACAGTCTGGGTATTTAACACTGTGTCATTCATTTTGTTCATGGCATTCGATACGCTTGTAGCACTTAATACTCTACCATCCACCATTGGCGATACTGGTTTTGGCTTCTCCAATGCCTTTGAAAGGTTCATGTTTGTCTCAATCTTCAGTGGCTGTGTAACTGTGGAAGTTGTGCTAGATACGACAGTTGTTGTCGAAGGAAGCATATCTGCTAGTTTTACCGGGCTTTCAGACTTCCTTAATTGTTGGTCTGCTAATTTTACCGGGCTTCCGGATTTCCTAGATTGTGGGTCTGCTAATTTCACGGGACTTCCAGTTTTCCTTGATTGTTGGTCTGTGAATTTCACGGGGCTTTCAGTTTTTCTTGATTGTTGGTCTGTGAATTTCACAGGGCTTCCAGATGTTCTTATTGGCTGGTCTTCGGAGCTACTGTTTGTCGTTTTCCTGATACTATATCGCGAATTGCTTGTAGCATCTGCGTATGTAGCCATATCAGTATCGTTGTTCCTTCTAGCATTATCTTTTCTAGTTAAGGAACTGTCAATATTATTGTTATTTTTCTTTTCACTGGTTTCCTTTGTAGCAAAGGAACTATCACCGTTGTTATAATTTCTTTTTTCCGTTATATCTTTTGTGGCTAAGGAACCATCGCTATTGTTATTTTTTCCTCTCTCAGTTGTATTTTTTATATTTACCGAGTCATTATGAGTTGTTTTATTCCCTCCCTTTTGTGGAGAGTCATGAACCTTTTTCACTTCTGCTCTGTCACTTATGGTTTTATCGACAGTACTATTGGCATTGTTATTGTTAATATTTGTTTTTGTAGAGTTTCTATTTGTCTTACTGAGTATACTTGAAGAACTATCACTTGTATTATTGTTAATATTATTGCTATTGTTTTCAGTTTTCGTTACCAAATTGGACCTAGAGTTTGTTCTTAATCTATTTACACTTTCCTTTCTGCTTAAATTAGGTTTAGTTTTGGTTATTTGATTTACATCTGACGAATCTTCGGACTGTTCGCTTAGCACTTGAGGTTTAGGAGGCACTTTTGGTTTAGGTTTATTAAACGTATTAACTTTAGCTTGAATGTTCTTATACTTTGTCACCGGAATTCTAGTAGGCGACATCGGATTTTTTACAGGACTCGTTTCCCTACTTGCGTTTCTCGACTGGCTTCTAGACTGACTTCTAGATTGACTTCGGGATACCGTTCTGGAAGAATTTTTTGATGGAGGTGGTTTACCCGTTAACGACGGTACGTTCCTAGTAGGCGACGTTCTTCTACTTGGTGGTGTGCTACGACTTTTTGGTATCCTAGAAGGGGAAGACAATGATTGACTTGGTTCCGGGGAACTACCTACAATTGGCGAAAGTCTTTGAAACGCTGGCGTTCTACTATATACATTTTTTCTTGGACTCTGAGGAGGTCTAACGGCAACATTTTTTACTTCCAGGTTAGTCATGCTTTGACTTAAATTGCTGTCAAGTTTTCTTCTTGGCTGAGATGGTTCATAATGGTAAACTTTCTCGCCAAAGGCTAAGGTACTCCCCTTCCTCTTAAGTTTAGGTATCCTTGAGGCATGCCGGGGAGATAAATTGGTCGGTGTAAGTCTGGCATCTTCAGGAGGTGGCGGCGATGGGTTCGGCGAAGCATGTCTTGAACCAGATGGATTAAACCCGCGTCCTCGAAAA
The DNA here is from genome assembly GCA_936432065.2 of Rutpela maculata. NCBI lineage: Eukaryota > Metazoa > Arthropoda > Insecta > Coleoptera > Cerambycidae > Rutpela > Rutpela maculata. The sequence goes on from OW386285.2 coordinate 22,132,596, forward strand.
GGACTAACTCTGCCTGTAGGTGACGGGCTTCTAGAATTTGGTCTGCTTGTGTCTACTTCGCCTATTATGGCGAAGGATGGATTTTTGTGCCTTCTCGTCGCTGGTGTCAATCTAAAAATGAAGATAAAAGATCATTAGTCTGAGCTCTGTTATGTTTAAAAAAATCTCGTTGCAAACATGCAATCTAAATTGTGAAAAGTTTCGCAGAACAACATTCCAAAACGATAGCGTTAACATTCCTTAAAAGTCTTTGTAGCTTTTATTTCGCTACAAAAATATTTACCTCGATCGGTCCGGACGGCTAGAGTAGAAAGAAAATGTTATTTAAGATTTATTTATGATGAAGCTTTCACAAAATCAAATGAAGAGTCCATGAAAATATAAATTTTTGCTAAATAAAGGTATTATCTGTTATTAGCCTGTGTTTTGGCCTTTGAGGATATATTATAATGCAGTAGAAGGGGCTTGTTATATGCAACTCATTCAGGTAATATTAAGAAATAATAAAAACAACGTCGATTTACTTTTTAAATTCATTGTCGAGTAACTCCGAATTTAAAAAAATCATATAAATTGTTTACTACTTATATATTACTTTATTAAATGTTCATGCTCCGTGGCTTAGGGCTTACGTGTTAGGTTTGAGACCACGGAGCCCCGGGTTCGAATCCTGACTAGGGTATGGATGGTTACTGGCGTTTTTTACGTGTTGCCGAGATGATAGCAGTGGGCTAGTCTGCAGTTGTGTGAAAGACACGGCTAATCGCTCTCCTCTCCTGAGTTCAAGTCTCTGCTGCGTCAGATAGAGTAATTTGGCGACATCTGTTACTGACGAGGTTCCACAAGTCTTCCAATGTAACGATCTGGATTACATAAATTCTTCTTTTTAAATGTCCACATAGGAAAAAATTCAAGGAAGATAAGTCGGGAGATCTTGCGGAACATTCAATAGAATGTCTCATTCCAATCCACCTTCCAATGAATATTTCATCCAAAATCTGTCGTGCAGCGCATAGTGAGAAGGAGCAACGCCTTGTTGAAATATCACGTTTTCTTCTAAATGACGCTCGCCGTTCTCAATAATATAAGTCAACATTGAACTGACATAATTGTCCAACATATTTATGTAGATCGGTCCATTCAAATTTTCAGGTCCAACTATACGATCCCCATAAATGTCCACCCAAATATTAAATTCTCAAATATTGTATTGAGTACGTAATTCCTGGAATATTCTTGGATTTGAATTGTCCTAATAACGATAACTGTGCCCATTGACATATTAAGGGAAAATGAATATTCGCCAGAAAAAACAAATGTTGATGTAGTTTGAATCGATACTGATTTTTTCATTCAATATCTCACAAAACCGCAACGTTGGTCATTGCCGTCTCCGTTCATTATTGGACCAGATGAATTTTATATGGATGGAATTCATGTTTTAAAATACACGAAATATCCATTAGCAGATATCTTTCTTGTACTCGATGTAGAGTTCACAGCAACATGACCTAAAGCGGCTACTGTTATCGCTTCATTTCTAATAGGATTTTCCTTTTTTGTTTGCCGTTGAACCAGCCTTCTGAAATTTTGCCATCAAATCGTGTCTATTGTTTGAATAGCCCGTTAAACCAACAATTTATAATCCGTTATGTACCTAGTAAAATCAAATTTTTCGCCTACTAAAATTTTTTGATGCCAAGGTTATCAAGAAGACATCGCGAAATTTTTAAAACGCAGATACTTAACAACCAGTGACGACAATCAAGAGGTGACCGTATGAAACCCTACGTCATCGAACATCTGATTAATTTATGGTAAATTCGAAAGGATATATACGAAAAATACTAAACCGTTAGCCTGCCTAGGCATACCCTGGCGGGAAATATCCGACAGACCGCCCCATAAGGACGCATTTTCAGTATATTGCCGTCGTCATCGAACACCATTTTTTATTTTAAAACTTAAACTGTCTTATAAACGAATATGTTGATCTGCTGAAGTAAAAGACTGGCACATATATGTGGCAGACACGATTTTCATAAAAATATGTTCAACTGAGAATTTAAAATAATACCCCATTATATTTTGACCCTTTTTAAACCTGTATAACTTTTGAACTAGTTGAGATAATGAAATGCGATTTTCGCCAGTCTTTTTCTAATTTTGATAAGTTATTTCCTGAATATCCGCCTTTTTTATCACTTCCGGTTTAACCGGAAATGACATAGCGTATTTTCTGGGATAGGGCAACTTTCTTATTTCAAATGGAACACCCTTTATATTTTCACACAGTTGGAAAGCCCATTGTTGCCTCTTTCCAAAAAGTCCACATTTGTCATGGAAATTATACAGAGTAATGGTTTTATAAGCTAAAAAATTATGATTCACAAAGTAGACTATGGAAATAAAATACTTTTAATCGAATTCCAAAAGTTTTTATACCATTTTCTAACTGAATTTTTAGTTGGAGGTTCCTTGTTAAATATAGTTTTAAATCTTCTTCGTGTTGTTTTGTAAGATTTAGTTTCAGCAAAAAAGATTGCACACAGCTTTTCCACTTAAAGTAAACATTTTTCTTAAAGTAACTCAAGTATGTACCCGAGTTGTCAATAAACTAATTTAACGTTTACAAGTGATGTTGTCTTTTATTTCCATAGTCTATTTTGTGAATCATTATTTTTTTCGTAGCATTTCGATAAAACGCAGTATTCACTTTAAGAGCTTATAAAACCATCACTCTGCATAATTTCCATGATAAATATGGACTTTTTGGAAACGGGGAAACAATGGGTTTTCCAACTGAGGAAAAATTTGAAATAACAAAGTTGAGCCATCCCCGAAAAAATGCTATGTCATTTCCGGTTAAATCGGAAGTGAGCAAAAAAGACGGATACTCAGGAAATAACTTTATCAAAATTAGAAGAAGACTGGCGAAAACAGTATTTCATTATCTCAACTAGTTCAAAAGTTATATAGGTTTAAAAAGGGTCAAAATATAATGGGGCACCCGGTATATGCTTTATCCTGCAATGATAATATGAATAGTGGTTATTAAGAGGCATATTGGACATAGTAGACAAGAAACAGTTAAATTTTCAACAAATGTATGAAGTGATACTTTTCTCCATGAGCCATAGGCAAGTGCAGTAATCCAATGAGTGAAAATAATACATCACGGCTGTCTTCAACTTTCATATTTGAATAAATAAATTTTAGGATTAATTTAAACGTAAAAACAAATATCTATAATTTGACATTTCTAAAGCGAAGATCTCGAGACAACTTCAATTGTTTTCAATGCAATCTTGGTTCGGCTAAACGCCAAAGTGAAACAATGGTACTTTCTTCGAGCTGTTTGTTTTTTTCACTGTTACCATAAACGTATGTTTAACGCACAAAAAATAATTAAAAAAAGAACAGTTTTTTTAACAGTCGTGCAAAAACACAATTTGTTGTATCATATTTATTATATACATAATGATTGAGGATAAGAAATATTTGTCAATGTCAATGATTTTTAAATAATTGTTCTATTCCGTTTCACTACATTCTTCTTCATCATCCACAATGACATCTTCAACACGTACTGGTGTTCGCTCTCCTCTATACCAACATGGTAGAAGTTTATTATCTTTCAAAAACTAACTAGTCTTCTGGGGGAAGAAGAATGCAATGCGGACTGGTTGTCTTCTGCCACATCAAACTAGTAAAAATGGTTCGTAAAATTCTTTGCTCTAATGATCGCCAGCAAAGGGGGATAATTGAATTGAAGTTTTTAAGTTTGTTAATTATTGCTCGAAGTATAGTGTTGCTGGAAAATTTCAAAACGAGCGGTATTCACACTATTGCAGTTTTCAATGTTATATATTCAAACGGTATATTGTTGAATCATTTCTATTTTCGTATCATCAAAAATATCACTAGGATTTGTAAGTGCTTCAATTACGATTTAAAACTGTTTACTGCGTTTTAAATACACGAAGGGTTTTTTAACTTTCCTTTTTTAAAAAAGCTGCAGTGTACTCACTAAAAGTTAAAGCATGAAATGCTGGCGAAGAACGACATAATTGTGTTCTAAGTTTGGCTATGGGACAGATGCTTATGAAAATCTAGTCTGCTATATATGTGCGCTAGTCTTTACACCGAAGATCAACATATTCGTCTAGAACAGGGATTCCCAACAGGTGGTCCGCGGACCCTAGGGGTCTGCGAACGATAACTTAAGGGTCCGGAAATGTCACTGAGATATTCAATTGTTTTGCATTTTACTTGACTTGCAGTGGTAGATTCTACATAATCTTTATTTTAAGAAGAATTTAAGCTTTTAAGGGGTCTTTGTCAGTATAGCGACCGATGAGGGGGTCCTTGAAAAAATCTTGTTGGGAATCCCTGGTCTAGAAGACAGTTTAAACTTTAAAAGAAAAGATATAACAACGATGTTCGATGACGTAGACGAAATACTGAAAGTGCGTCTTTATGGGGCGATCTGACGGGCATTTTTACCAAGGTGAGGTAAGGCAGATCGATGTAACTTTGAATAATTAATATTTTTCTATCATCTGTATCAATTTTTGCTAAATGTTTTGTAACGTAGGAAATCTACCTTCTTATGCTCCATAATTAGCTTAATTAAAGACCTCCCGCCATAATATGTTTAGGCATACCAACGGTTTAGTGTCTTTTGATATACAGTACAATACAGTAATTAGTTTCATGTCATTAAAAAAAACTGATAATGCGGACCGAATAGACAAACAAAAAACCTATATGATTTTTAGGAGACTTTGAAAAAAAACTGACCTAGGTCAAAAATTTGAATGTTAAGGTAGGAGAGAACATTTGAGAACCACTGCTTTTTTGGACTTACAGTTCCGAATCATAGAAGTTTCTTATTTTCTTTTGAAAAGTCTTAAAAAAGTGTAAAGATTACCGACTTGTGTCCTCGCCGCGGCGTGGTCTCAAATAGAGAAGCACGGCACTTTGATGGAACTGCATTAGCATGTTTGATGGTCAAAGGCACCGACATATGCGACGATAATATAGCCTACCCCAATATTCCAGCAGTTCTCAAACCATATCACTAAAAATTTTTTTGAAATTATTGTTAAGCTTTTTCTCTAAAAAACTATGGGTTTTAGACCCTATGTTATATAAGGTTTTTTGTTTGTCTAGTCGTTCTCCACCACCAATTCTTTTGAATAACATGAAGCTAATTACACCCTGTATATTATTTCGAATTTATTATGAATTAATTGGATGTCCAATGACGTAGGGATGTCGTTGTCTTGTAAGTTTCAGTTTTATGTGAACTATATTTTCTCATTCCAAATAAGGGGACTAAAGTTTTTAAACATGACAATGTAGGTGTAATATAACCATTTAAGAATTCACTCGTTTAAAATACGTATAATGATTTAAAACAAATCTGCTATATCATGCTGCTAAGATATTAAAAATTAGGGTATCGCTACACCTAAAATTACTATAAATCGCTCTTAAACTTTGTTGATGTTAACCGAAAGTGAAAACAAATTGTCTTTGTTGTTCACAATGCAGATTTAGTTGATAAAATTACAGGCAAAATGAATCATTTTCCTTCCTTGCCTTCCTCAATAAAACTCTATAGTATTGTTGTAGTATTTTCTCTTAATAATAAAAAATAATTTTCGTAGAATTTTATTTTGAAAATGTATAATTTATTTTCTTTTCAGTCATTAACAGAAAAAAATTAAGAGCTATTTTTAATTTTATGTTGGATTACTTGTTCTTTAAACGAAACCTTCTTACATGTTCTCATATGTTCAGTTATAATTATCATTTTCAGATTGAATATATTTTTTTTTAAACTAAGCAACAATAATATCAAGGCAATGAACATAACAAAGTTTATAGAAGTACATTACAAACGATTTTCACAATGTGTATACACGTCACTGGTATTATATCAAACATTTTTTGGCATTTTTTGATATATTACTGTCAAAAATTCTGTTGGTACTTTTTTATACAGGGTAAACTCGAAATTTTTTCCAAGCAATATAATGAGCTAAGTTAAAAGAAAACTGTTCCTAAAGTAGATAACAGATGCTTTTAATCCTAAAGAAGAAACACCATTTGTGAAGTGAGGAAGAAATGAGAAACAACTCTTTCCTGAAAAATGTTTGACTGTCCTTTGTATGTTTCATTCAATGACAAAAAATATATGTTATTAAATAAATTATGTGCTACAATTTGACAATGTGGACTAACTCTCCTATGAAGAATAGCTAGATCTGCCGGACTAATAACCCCATTCCCCATATTCCTAATAATTACCGTTCAATTGCATTATCTGATTTTTCGAAAATATTTGAAAAACTACTATCTAAACGAATAATAGCTTTTTTAAACTCAAAATATTCCCTTAGCCAACATGGGTTTAGAGAAAGCAGATATACAATTTCCGCCATAACAGGCATCTTAGATTCTATTTACAAAAAACATAAATAAAGGAAAAACTTGCAATTTTTGTCGACCTTCCTAAGACTTTTGACGATGTAGAGCATGATCATTCTACTAAATAGTATTGGACATTAAGGTCTATTTGGTCGTTACATGAATTCACTTTGGTGTTATTTGGATAATAGGAAATAATTTGTTGTTCGGATTAATGTTCTGAGGAATTGCCTGTTGATATTTGAGTACCGCAAGGAGGTGTACTTGGGCCACCACTATTTTTGCTGCACATTAATGATTTAGGTTCAATTTTGTCAATTTTCTCTAACACATTGACAGATCACATCACGATCATTGTAGGTGAAACTAATTTGGAAGTGATAATTTCTAAGCTAAGCTTAAGCTTAGCTAAAAATGTAGTCATTAATCAAGATAAAATATTTTCATTACAGTTCCACCCTGTAGAAGCAAATTAGCTATCCAGTACACTATTAAAACATACGGTAAGCTAATTCAACAGGTAACTACTTTTAAACTTTAGGAATCCATATCGGTTTTTCCCTTAACTAGAAATAACATGTAAATTTTATTTTTAATGAATGTACCATGTATTTTGCTTTAAAAAGACTTAGTAACCAGATGTTATCCCAACATGGAATCACGTCTCCTCTGAGGTAGCCAGTAGTTAACAGATTATTTAGCTTAATAGCATTGAACTGAAAAATACCGTTCTCCAGTCAGAAATTATTCCAAGAAGTGGTTCAAATTTTAATTTAATCTCTTATTTGATCTAAGCTAAATACCCACACACATGCCAGTGTTTTTCAAATGCATTACTTTACTTTTATCAACATCGTGTTGAAACTAGGTAAAACGCCACCTGATGGTACCGTGCCGTGCCCACGTATGCGAAAATTGTTTATTATATAGAATAATTGAATAATCTAATCTAATAAATAAACGAACTAGATAATATGTGCTCCGGAATAATTGTGTATTTCTCTGTGCTTTTCAAATGTGTACCAATACAAGAATTCATCAATCCTTAAGTTTTGCTATTACTTACTTCCATAGTCAATACTAAACTAACTGAACTGGCTTGGCAAAATAATCGAGAGGCAAAAATTGTCCTTTTCATCAGATGTCAATCACGAAACAATGTAATAAGGAGCTCATACATCTAACATTCAGGACTTTTGTTAGCTCAGAATGTTGTAGTAAAAAGTTTGTGATGTTGTGTGTTGAGGAAGGAGCCTGTCGTTTTCTTCCTCTTATTCCCAGCGCATTAACAGACGTATTGTGATTAAGCAATGTTCTAGTTGGCTTCCTTTTGCTGTATAGCACGCCCAACAGCCTTCTGTTGCGGTTGACTGTTAAGCGCATAGTCTCGCCATAGGTCCTTCCCATCATCTCTTTGATGACATCAGCCCAGCATTTTGGATGTCGTCCCCTACGCTTCTTGATTTTCCCTGAACTGTCAACAGTTTTTTGCTGTCCTCTCTCAGATTAATATGGCAAAAAAGTGAGAGAATTCGGGAGAATACGATGCCGAAGAGTCGCTTTGAGGAATCTATCCCTAGGAGAATTAAGCTCTTGGTGAAATGTCTGTTCAGGAAATTCGCAGCATATGTCCTCAGACCCACATCTCGAAAGTATCCATACGCCACGCCGTCTATATGCCTCTCAAGCGGTCCATGACTTACAGGCATACAGATAGATGGAAAACACCATTTGTGATGTGAGTGACTAAAGCGATAGCTAGTCTGATCTTTCTGTGTTTCGTGATGTTATGTTCTACGTTCTACGGAAGTGGTAAATCGGAAGTTCCTCGCGTAGTAATATGTGCTTGTAAGGTTATCACGTTGTCTGTTGTCTGTCACGTGCTATATCACTTGTCAGTTCTGATTGTCATGCATTGTCAGTAAAACATCACTTTCAAAAAATTCCGAAATTTTCAAAATTCAAAATGGTGGCTCCAATACGACGATCACAGCAAAAAACATTTAGTACATTTGTCGCTTACGGACACTTACAAAATAAACATCGATTTTTTTTCACGAAAAAATCTCAAAGAAGCGAAAGAGGATTAAATTATTTTCACTATAAATAATTACTAATAGAATTAAAAAAAAGTCTGGCAGTTTTTCTACTCCATCTAGAAATATATTCAATAACACTTATAATGCAGTCGAATTGTCACGAATAGTATCAAAATGTGGCGAAAATAGATAACCACAATTTTATTATTCTGTTGATTGGTTGGATATCCAAAACAAGACCTTATAGCGTGCCAACGGATGTCATACAGGATAAGGGTGGGTGTGGGTCGTAAAATTGAAAAATCGTTTTTTCATGTTTAAATAGAAGGCTAATAATCTGAGAGGAAAATTCAAGTGAGAAAGTTATAGTTATTATTAAAAATACCTATAAAATGAACCCCGGAACGTTAAGATAGCTTTATTAGGTCGGGAGTAAATTCAAAAAATCGGCAAACTTCAGCAAAATTTTAGAAAAATTTCTGAAATTTTACTAAAGTACGTGTTATATAGGAGGAAATAACTGGTAAAAATTTCAGATCGATATCTGCATTATTTTTCGATAAAATTTTTTTGGAAAAAAAAGGGTCTTTGAAAAATGGCTGTATTTCAAGTATTTCACTTTCTGCCAGATTTTGCTATGAGAAGAAAAATTATATTCTTCGAAAGTTGTTAAACAATTAAAAATTTTTTCTATATGGTCATCATTCAGAAAAAAGTGGTGATAATTTAACTTAACTAAAAAAAGGAGATTTTTTTGCATAAAAAATTCCAATTAATAGTTAAATATCTTTTGAATGGAATACAGTGTCGAAAAATCATGATGATCGTAATGATTTCATTGACTCGTACATTATTCTTGGATTACAAGGATTTAGAAACCTTTATTTTTTTGGAATTTTTACAATTTAAAGATTCAAATTCCTATGTTTGTACCAAGTGGATTCGTGGAAATGAACACATCTGACACGTTTCTGTTGTGTAGTGTAGTGACACCTGCTTACTAATACATGCAAAGGTCTTTTATATTAAGAAGTAGACCCAAATCCTTCATAGGGTGACTATTTAGGGAGGCCACTGACTAAGACCCAGCAGATGCTCCGAGGCACAAGCGGCCGAAGATGCAGCTACTGGATAAAGGGTGAGTATAAAACATACTACCGTTCGATGAAGACACCCCACGGAAGAGACACGACGATCACCCAACTACCCCACCCAAGACCCTGCGGGTACCGAACAAACAACCGTCCAGTACCTGTAGTCCCCCTAGCTCCGGGCAGACCAAAAATGCTACCAAAGCAGTTAGGTCTGCCCTTCTTCGAGCTACACAGCTCATCCTTACCCTACCGATGATCCGGATGACAGGATGTCAATTGACATTCTGTGTACGGGCAGTCACTCCTGTCAAAAACCCAAAAACATCCAACTGACAAGCTGGCTGAGAAAGAAGATCAAGACAGAAGAGCGCCAGAAGAGGCTTTAGCCAGCAAGGTCCAACGAGCCAGGACCAAGGGAAGTGGGCCGAAATCGTCTGCACCGCTCACATTTGTGAGTGGGGCCGACGTAAAGTAAGTTCGCCCGCCCTGCACGAGGCTGGTCCCCGGTCTACAGCGATGTATTGGGGTAAAGGGCAATAGTCCTGCCCGACCCCAGTCATCCGAGACCGACATCTATAGCCAAGAATATATTGGCGAATCGTAAACCAGTTTGTCATGAGCCTTGGAGCAGTGAACAGTAGAATTTTTGCAGCACTAGCCAGGGGTGGATTGGGTCAGTCCAACCGGCTCTGGCAATTTTAGGGAAACGGCCCAATCAGGCACGGGACCGGAATCTCAAATTTATGTTTTTTTTTTGTGGGCCAAGACCCAAGGGAAAAAAATACCCCGCAGGCGAAAATTTTGTATTTTTCAAGTTCAAACCCTGTAAAATGAAAAATTAGAAATTCGAGTTATAACATTACTTGCAATTGATACGTATTAAAACACGAAAACATGACACTCAATGAGTATCGCTTTTCCTTATTTCAAAAATTAACTTTTAAGAAATCTTTTAAATTAGAATTATTACCACCAACTGAAGGTGCCGTAAAACAACATGCTTTGAGAACATATTTACAATTACAAGGAAAAAAGCCCTGCTTAATATGGTTGGATAGTTTCTCCTAATGGTCTAAATCCAGTTTATACTGAAGAAAAGTTATTAAAAATAGTTAGTTGTACATGTGAAAGTGAATGTACTGTAAAAAACATGGTTTGTATTTGCAAGTTTTTGTGTAGCTTGTCGTGACGAAACTTGTAATGTTGAACTTAAAAACATTGAGTTACCTGACGATGATGACGACATAAATATAGGTATAGATGGTGCGGAAAATCCAGACGAACCAGATGAAAACGAAGATTTAGATTTAGAGAGTAATAAAAGAATGAAGTTGGATGAAACCGATTCGTAAGTTAAGCTTGTGTATTGCGATATATCTAAGCGATTTATGTGACGAGTGTATGAAATTAATGTAAGTTTTAAAAATTATAAAAGAAACAAAAATAATTCTTAAATAATAATTACAACTGCCTTCACATTTTAACAATATAAAACTGAGTAGCTAATATTTTGTCTCAATTATTATGCCTAAACGCATTTTATGACTGCCCAATCTGCGCACCGTTACGCTCGCGCACACTACTTTTTCATATTTTTCGAAAACCAATTATCATAGAGTAAAGTGTTTTTTTAAGTGAACTAAAGAAATAGCTTCAAAATGCTACACATGATTTTTCGACACTACATTCCATTCAAAAATATTTAACTTTAATTGGAATTTTTTATGCAAAAAAAATCTTTCTTTTTTCAAGTTCAATTTTCACCGCTTTTTTCTGAATAATGACCATATAGAAAAAAATTGTAATTGTTAAGTAACTTTCGAAGAATAGAATTTTTCTTTTCATAGCAAAATCTGACAGAAAGTGAAGTACTTATAGCCATTTTTCGAACACTTTTTTTTTCCAATAAATTGAATTTATCGAAAAATAATGCAGATATTGATCTGAAATTTTTGCAAGATATTCCTCCTATATAACACGTACTTTAGTAAAATTTCTAAAATTTTTCTAAAATTCTGCTGAAGTTAAAATTTTTTTTCAAAATTTCCGTTTTTTTTTTAATTTACTCCTGACCTAATAAAGCTATCTTAACATTCGGGGGTTAATTTTATAGGTTTTTTTTAATACCTATAACTTTTTCATTTGAACTTTCCTCTCAAATTTTTAGCCTTCTATTTAAACGCGGAAAACCGATTTTTCAACTTTACGACCCCCCTCCCCTTACCTGTTGGCACGCTATAAGGGTGGTTTGTATTGGATGTCCAACCAATCAACTTAAAACAATAAAATCGTGGTTATCTATTTTCGCCATCTCAAATTACAATTCTACTGGACCATTAGAATGTATTAGAATGTCAAAAGTATGAAATTGAAGTCATCAAGAAGTTCTGTTTCTACAGGAAATTAGCTGTAAGGATTTTGAGTAAGTTGGATAAACCAAATGTCCAATTATAACCGAATTTAAGGAGCATATAGCCCATCACAAATATGGAGCAAATATAAGTTTAGTGCTACCGAGCACAATCATAGACTAAATATGAATACCTTACAGTTAAGGGAAATGTAAGAAATACTAGGCAGCTAGATGGTCTTGAAAACTTGAAAATTACAAAATGACAAAATATAAATTGTGATAAATGGTCTATCATTTATAACCTTATTAATTAGTAATCTAGGATTTGTCGAACCATAGCAATAATTTGGATGTGAAATAGGATATATTTCTATATCAGGTTTAATTTAAACCACCTCCAAATAATTCCATCTTAGTTGGCGAAATATGTGTCAAGTCAAGTAGTCAATGTTTTGGTGTCAGTATGTAGTCCGTAATACAAAAAGAAGTTAGGTATCTGCTTAGATATTTTTTTGATCAAAGCATAGACCCTCCACTGGACTTTCAATTCCTCTAAAGATTGTATTCGGGTGCGTGCCTTGTGTGTTTTGTGTGCTTTTTTCTTGTGTCGACATGCTATGTTGCTTATTCTTTCCTGAGGTAAAAGGTCAAATGAGCGATATTGTGTAGGTTTCTAAATACGAGTGCTAACAGGTGTAAGCATAGCCTTGATATTAGCAATAAATTACTAGAGACAATTATTATAGAGTATAATTACTGTGGAAACATTTTCGTTCTCTATGAATTATATGAGTGCAAGTTTTAAAATATTTCGATGTATACTTTGGGTAACTTTTTCTCAAACCTAAAGAATGAAAATGTAAAAAGGTTTCGTATCGTATGCGGTATTTGAGTTGCTACTCTCTAAAACAAAACTTTAAATTTTAATACGTGATCACTAACATTGCAACTAAGGTCCTAACGTAAAATTTATTATTAATATTTTGGAATATATTATAAGAACTTTTTGTCAATTTTTTCGAAATTTAAATCTGTAAAAAAATTTTCATAGTGAAAAAAACATCTAAGAGCTACAGTGATTAAAATATGAGTCAATACAACTAGCAAATATACCAAATAATCTGGCACTAAATTATTAGAGGCGTTTATTTCATAAATAGCATTAGTCCAACAAATTTATTTTGAGACAGCATAGTCTTTAATGTCAAAATGACGCCCTCGCTCTGTTTAATTGCTCGGTTTCTATATTCCGTAGTAGAACTATGCGAATTAAGTCCCAAATTATTTCAGCCAACACTGACTAATTACAGGCATAATTTTGGCACCATATGGTACATATTTATTAGCTTTGGGTGATACCATATCTGGATAATAGGCATGTCCACAAAATTTTACTTTCAATTGGAAATGATAGATTTATCGGTATTACAAACTGATGTAACAATAACAAAATATATATTTTTTATTTTGCCAGTTATTCGTAACAAAAATGACCCCAATGCAGCGAGGCTAAGAAACGTTCCCAGGCAGAGGCTAATAATATGACGTAATGTGACGTGTGTGTGATGCGGGCCCGTTGTTTTTTTATTGAAAAACGAATGTAATATTATTGATCAGCATGCTTAAAGATATTTTGATTTATGATTTTCGAATTACGGCCTCCTAAAATTATATTTTTCAAATATTTAATAATTAATAACTTTTAAACGAATTGTATTTCGAAAAAAAAAAGGTCATTCCCAATTTTCTATTTAAATTCACTTTTTCTACAACCCAGCGTCATCTGTAGTTTCAAATTTCATGGGCCAAGAATTTTTATTGAAAAATTACCAAAAATAATATCAAAAAATCTTTTAAACAAATTTTTCTTCGAAAAAAGTAACTCCTCACTGTCTATGTAAAATCACTTTTTCTAGTACCCACTGTCATCTATGCTTTCAATGTAATAATATTACAATCGTTTTTCAATAAAAATCAACGGGCCCGCATTATATACACAGGCCCGGGTGCCTGAAAGTAAGTGACGTCATATTACTAGCCTCTACCTTGAAAATGTTTTTTAGTCTAGCTGCGTTGGGGTGATTTCTACTACGAATAATTGACAAAATTAAAACATTTATTTTAAAAAAATCTGATTTTGGTACTAGGGGCTCTAATGTATAGTTTTAACTAATATTAGTGTATATTATTTTTTTTGTGGACATGCTTATTGGAGATTTAATGTTTTAGTCTTTTCAAACACAGAGTAGAAACTCATAAAAAATTTAAAATATTATAGGCCGATGGAATTAATAAAAAAAGGTGATTTTCAAGAAGTTTTATCTCCAAAAGATTTTCGAACAGACCCACCTCGAGAAATCATGCTTGCTCCCCCTGTCCCCCCTCAAAGGGGCTGCCTGTATCTGCCTATATATATTTTTTTTTCTCAAAAACGGTAGGAGCTAGAGGAATGATCTTGGCGCCATTCAATAGAGTATAAAATTTTGCATAAGACCCTCAATTTGCTTTTTTTTGCTGTTTTCTTTTTTTTAAGGCCCCACAGCAAAAAAAAGGGTGAGGAGCCTTCCAACAACGACACACATTTTATCTATACCTCTAAAACGGCCCAATAAATCAAAATTCTACAAAACATAAAAAATAAAGACCATTATTTTTTCTATCGATTGACATATTATTTGTATGTTATTTGTTTATATAAAGCCGTCAGTGGCGTACAAAGATGCACATGTGCATATTTGAGTTTATTTAAAATAATTTATTATTGTTGTTAAAAACAATAATAATGTAATAATTTTGAACAGGTACAAACAATAATAAATAATAATAACATAAACATAAACAACATAAACAACAATAATAAATAATGGTGTTTATTTTTTATATCTTGTAGAATTTTCATTTATTGGGCCGTTTTAGAGTTATAGCCAAACACGTGTCGTTGTTGGAAGGCTCCTCACCCTTTTTTTGGCTGTGGGGCCTTAAAAAAAAGAAAATAGCAAAAAGCAAATGGAGGGTCTTATGTAAAATTTCTCTATCGAATGACGCGAAGATCATTCCTCTAGCTCCTGCCGTTTTTTAGAAAAAAAAAATATGTAAAGGCAGATACAGGCAGTCCCTTCGGTGGGGGGCAGAGGGAGCAGGCATGATTTCTCGAGGTGGGCCTGTTCGAAAATCTACTTATTTTGACTAGTTCTATTCATGGTTAAAAGGATTTGCTATTACTCAAAAGTAGAAATATCAAAACACCTAATTCACTAAGAAATAACTCGTTTTTTGATTATAATGACCTTCTGAGTAGGACATTTTTTGACGGCTTTGAGATTTTGAACCATTATATATCATCATTAATTTTATATCAAATTCAGCTTGTAACAACGAAACCCTCACGGAAGTCACAATAAGCGTATTAATGCACTCTACTATATTTGAGCCGTTCTAATAACCATTTTGACTTGAAATTTTAAGTGGTGATTATACTTTATAAGAGCTATATTTCCCCAAAATTTCATTGAATATTATCGATTATTTTTGAAAGGACAATGATTTGTTTATAAACGCATAATTTTGCAATATTCAATTTGTTTTAAATGATAATAACAATTGGAATGAATTATAGTTTACGCATTTTTATTGTACAGCTCATAATGAACATTTTCCTTCCTTTTGCTGTTTTCCATAAGTCTTATAGATTTCGAGATATTCAAAGAAAACCGATGGAAAACACGGTCTGAAAAATTAAATTGTTTAAATAACAATACGCCGACCTCGCAGAAACTGCAAAACTAAACTGTAAACTTAAGTTGATCCCCTGAACACGTTAAAACTGCCCTGACCAGACAATTCACATTGCCAATTTTTTAGTCCTAATTTGACTACACTATTAGTACTGTTCTACACGACGAATTTGATTTTCCAATTTTAGAAATCATTTGAAACTCTACTATAACCATTTTCTCAACCATCTCAGTATTGTATTTTATCAACAGTAAAATCACAAGAGCTTTTTTTTATCGGATAAATTTCTCTTTGTAACGAAATAATTTTGCCAATAATCAGTGATGTTATGAGAAAAACTGACATGAAAAAATCGCGAGACCGGAGGTCGAGCGATTTTGTCAAATGTCAGTTTTTCGAGCAAAATTACTGATTGGCAAAATATTGAGTTAAAAAGAAATTTATCCATAAAAGAAAAGCTCGAGTGATTTTTGGCAAGATAAATTAACGTCAGAATATGTGAACGAACAACAATTAAAAATAATTATAATTTTCTCAAAATGACTCATATCGTACAGTATAGTTTCCACAAGACTTAAAAATTATAGCCGACAGTACAGATTTTAAAATGACGTGCGACTACTAGATATACTCTGCTTTTGAGGAACAGGAATTTTTATCGTGATAAAAACGATGCACCTTTTTTATCGCTGTCAAAGTGACAAAATGTGTCTGTCAAATAGACTTTTTTATATAGGAGTTAATTTATCATTATTAAAAAGTTAAAGAATCTTGCTTTTCTCAGCAAGTTTAATGCGATTTAGACGCTTTGTAGTGTCTTAAAATTAGAGTACCTATATTAGATATTTGTATATCCCTGAATATTTGAACTTTTGGGATACGACAGAAGATCAAAACCTTATTAATTGTGCTAAAATGGGAAGGACACGATTCATTTATTTGCGTGTAAAAACTTGTTAATTAGTCATTTCGTCATTGGAAGCATTTTTTCTTTTGTTAAGGGAACTTATATCAACCTAATAAAAAGAAACAGAACATTTAGCAATGATACCATTAGCACTACCAAATGTTGGTACCATTTAAAATTAATAAACAATGCTATACTCTCAAATTATGGATTTGTGGACTTGTGCTTTTGTTAAAATTAACGTCTCAATTATTAGTTATTTGGAAAACTAATATTTCTAAGTAAAGATTCATACCATATTATCCTTAAATATACTTTAAACCGTAGATACAGACAATTGACTTGTCTATTATATTAATAACAATAAGTACACAAATAATAGTTGCCCCTGTGATTTACCCAAATAACAATGACAATCTATTTGTAGACTGTATTATTTCTAACACAACAGAAATTTTTTCTACAGATATAGATCCAACATAGACACGGTATTTCTGATGGTTGATGTATAAAGGTGACTATCCTCAAATTACTTAGTGGTGTTCAATATTTAGAAATATATTTCAATTTCAGACATTAAATATTCTAAACAAAAGTATAGGTGTCGGTACTGGTATGAGAAGAAAGTATAAAAACGAGAAACTGATCTTAAATAGAGATATATAATATTATAAAGTAGTTGAAACAGATTGTTCAGGCTATTAATATATTATTATTTATTAAAAGCCAAGGGGTCATCCACCTGTGCAAGTTTGTACAGCCACTGCCTATACTACTCAAATGCCAAGAAGACTGCCCAGTTATTCAAGGGCTGCTGGGAGTTGATTTACCTAAAATAATGAGTGAAATAATGAATCATTAGGATGGACGAAATCTTTATTAAATACTTGAAGTTGAAATCATAATTTTAATGCAAAATGAGTACCTGTTTGGAAGAAC